>CM022299.1:29563297-30287948 GCA_011799875.1 Thinopyrum elongatum | reverse complement strand
CATCTAGCTGTCTTAGACTCCAACCTCTGGAAATAGCAATAGACAAGACAAGTCGACTAGTAGCTGCCTTAACAACAGGACTAAAGGTATCTTCATAATCAATTCCAAACCTCTGTTTAAATCCTTTGGCAACTAATCTAGCCTTATACCTGTCTATGCTTCCATCAGACTTTCTTTTTATCTTGTACACCCATTTACAATCAATAATATTGTCTCCATGTTTTGGCGGTACCAAGTGCCAAGTCTTATTTTTCATAAGTGTATTATATTCATTGTCCATAGCTTCCTTCCAATCCTTATTAGCAAGGGCATCATGCAAATGAATTGGTTCACCGGTCGTGGTAAGGAAAGCATGTTTGATTTTGTCATACCTTATCATACCATCATTGTACTGTTTATCCTTGACAATGCCTGACCGAGACCGTGTTTACCGGAGAGAAGGTGCAGGAGGCACAGGAGCAGCCGCTGTGGATAGGGGTACACTCGATCCTGGAGAAGAAGCAACGTCCGCCACAGAAGATCCAGCCGGCTCTCGATCTGATGTGGGCGACAGACCAGCTGGCTCTCGATCCAAAGCGGAGCCAGGCACCCGATCGATCGAAGGACCAGGCGCACACCCGTGGTCGGCCGCTGTGGGGCCAGGCGCGCACCCGCGGTCGGCCGCTATGGGAGCCCGTGCGAACGTGGCGGTAGGTGACTCGCCCCCTCCCGCAGCTGGGCTGGCGGGCAGCTCAGCGCGCGGAGACGTGGCGCGAGGCGACGCGGCTGGACCGATGGGCTCCACCCGGTCGGCGCGGTAGGCCACCAGGCCGCGTGTGTCCACGCGCACGAGGGAATCCTCCTGGGATCGAGCGCCGCCAGAGACAGCAGGCTAGGCGCGCGAATCCGCCTGGGATCATGTGCTGTCAGCCGGATCAGCAAGGTTTCTGTGCCCATCTTGTTTGTTTCCTCACACATAAAATGACAGCCTGAATTAGCACATATATCAACAGAATCAGAATTTCCTTTGGATTTTTGTACATGATCAGGTTCAGTTAATTCACCCCCGTGATCAGGAAGTGTGACAGAGTCTGGTAGGAGAGCTATTTCAGCACGAAGCAAAGCTCCCGCATTGGGATGAAGTTTGGCAAAAGGAAAAAGAGTCTCATAAAAAACAACATCGCGAGAAATATAGATGCATCCAGTGGCAAACTCGAGACATTTATAACCTTTATGAAGATTACTATAACCAAGGAAGACACATTGAGTGGATCTGAACTGAAGCTTATGGTGATTGTATGGACGCAAGTTGGGGTATCAAGCACACCCAAAATTTTTAAGATAGTTGTAGTCAGGTTTTTGATGATATAAACGCTCTAATGGAGTAGAATTGCCAATGACTTTGCTAGGAAGCCGATTGATGAGATAAGTGGCTGTGATAAAAGCTTCATCCCAATATTTGAGAGGCATGGATGCATGGGCTAAAAGAGAGAGACCAACTTCAACAATGTGATGATGTTTGCGCTCAGCAGAGCCATTCTGTTGATGAGCATGAGGACAAGACACATGATGGGCAATCCCAATGCTACGGAAGAAAGAGTTGAGTTTCTCATACTCCCCTCCCCAGTCACTTTGGACTGATAGAATTTTTCTATCAAAGTGTCTCTCAACAAGTTTCTAAAATTCTTGGAAGATAGAAAAAACAGTGTTTTAAATAGCGGGCTATGGAAAATAGCGGCGGGCCTCCAAATCAGCTATAGCGGGCTATAGCAGGCTATAGCGGGCTATTTGTGAAGGCGACTATTTAGCGGCACCCTGCTGAAAAGGCTATAGCGGAGCTATAGCCGGCTATTTAAAACTATGAAAAAACTTCAGATTTATATTTAAGCAAATAACTCCAAGTAAACTCGCTGTAATCATCAATGAAACTGACATAATATTTTTTTTCTTCAAAAAGAATCTCGGGCATGGCCCATACATCACTGAAAATAAGTTCTAACGGAGCATGAGACACACTATGAGACTTAGGATAAGGAAGCTGATGACTCTTGGCACATTGACAAGCTTCATAGACAGACTCACTAATTTGACTATGTGACAAAGGAAGATTGTCTTTATTAACTACTTGTTTGACTATGACCGATGATGTATGTCCTAATCGTTGATGCCACCTTGCCAAAGAGGGCTTGATGACGGAGTAGACTTGACGACGCTTGCGACTAAGTGCTCCGGATGTGATGGGGTAGAGTCCTCCAATGCATCTACCGTGATGGAGGAGTTCCCTCGTTGCCCGATCCTTGATAAAAAAATAATGAGGGTGAGTTTCAAAGAAGATACTATTATCGGTGGCTAAACGAGACATGGATGCAATGTTTTTATCATCTTGTGGAACATGAAGAACATCTCTAAGAACTAGATCATGTTTAAGAGTGGGGGAATTAATAGAAGCTTGACCGATGTGACAAATATCCATACCTCCACCGCTTGCAGTGTGGATCTGGTCGGTGCCGTGGTACCTCTCGCGAAGGGCAAGTTGCTCTAGTTCGTTGGTGACATGATTGGTGGCGCCAGAATCAACATACCAGACGCCATCTCCTCCTTGTTCTCGCATGGCAACAGCAACATGGCGGGCGTCTGGGACGTAGTTCTCGTCATAGCGATGCCAGCAGTCCATGACTTCGTGGCCAGACTTCTTGCAGAGCTGGCAGCGAGGGCGAGCACGAGAGGAAGAGGGACGGCGGCTGTTGTTGGTGTTGAAGCTGTCGCCGCTGCCGGTGTTGGTGCCGTAGCCGCCCCCGGTGTTGTAGCCGTAGCCCCCACCAGAGCAGGCACCATTGCCCTGAGAGGCGCCTCATCCACGCCCACCGCCACGGTTTTGCCCCTGGTGACCACGCCCACGGCCGCGGCCACGAGAAGCAGAATTGGCGGAGGATTGCCGCAGATCACCGCCATGGAGGAGGGTGAGGCGGGCATCAAAACTCAGCAGCTGGCTGTTCAACTCCTGAACCGTGATAGGCTCCACCCGAGCAGCGAGCACTGAAACAACTGGGTTGTATTCCATGTCCAGTCCAGCGAGGATTTTGCAGACGATCTCCAGATCAGAGAGCGCCGCGGCAGTGCACGCGACTTCAATAGTGAGACTTTTGATCTTGCCAAGGTAGTCAGCCATGGTCATATTGAAGGAAATATGCCCTAGAGGCAATAATAAAGTTATTATTTATTTCCTTATATCATGATAAATTTTTATTATTCATGCTAGAATTGTATTAACCGGAAACTTGATACATGTGTGAATACATAGACAAACAGAGTGTCACTAGTAAGCCTCTACTAGACTAGCTCGTTAATCAAAGATGGTTATGTTTCCTAACCATAGACATGAGTTGTCATTTGATTAACGGGATCACATCATAAGGATAATGATGTGATTGACTTGACCCATTCCGTTAGCTTAGCACTTGATCGTTTAGTATGTTGCTATTGCTTTCTTCATGACTTATACATGTTCCTATGACTATGAGATTATGCAACTCCCGTTTACCGGAGGAACACTTTGTGTGCTACCAAACGTCACAACGTAATTGGGTGATTATAAAGGTGCTCTACAGGTGTCTCCGAAGGTACTTGTTGAGTTGGCGTATTTCGAGATTAGGATTTGTCACTCCGATTGTCGGAGAGGTATCTCTGGGCCCACTCGGTAATGCACATCACTATAAGCCTTGCAAGCATTGTAACTAATGAGTTAGTTGCGGGATGATGTATTACGGAACGAGTAAAGAGACTTGCCGGTAACAAGATGGAACTAGGTATTGAGATACCGACGATCGAATCTCGGGCAAGTAACATACCGATGAGAAAGGGAACAACGTATGTTGTTATGCGGTTTGACCGATAAAGATCTTCGTAGAATATGTAGGAGCCAATATGAGTATCCAGGTTCCGCTATTTGTTATTGACCGGAGATGTGTCTCGGTCATGTCTACATAGTTCTCGAACCCGTAGGGTCCGCACGCTTAACGTTCAATGACGATTTGTATTATGAGTTTATGTGATTTGATGACCGAAGTTTGTTCGGAGTCCCGGATGAGATCGGGGACATGACGAGGAGTCTCGAAATGGTCGAGAGGTAAAGATCGATATATTGGAAGGCTATATTCGGACATCGGAAAGGTTCTGAGTGATTCGGGTATTTTTCGGAGTATCGGAGAGTTACGGGAATTCGTATTGGGCCTTAATGGGCCATACGGGAAAGGAGAGAAAGGCCTCAAGGGTGGCTGCGCCCCTTCCCCATGGACTAGTCCGAATTGGACTAGGGAAAGGGGCACCCCCTTCCTTCCTTCTCCTTCTCCCTTCCCCTTTTCCTATTCCATGTGGGAGGTGGAATCCTACTAGGACTAGGGAGTCCTAGTAGGACTTCACACTTTGGGCGCACCCTATGAGGGCCGGCCTCCTCCTCCCTCCAGCCTTTATATACGTGGCCAGGGGGCACCCCATAGAGATACAACAATTGATCATTGATCTCTTAGCCGTGTGCGGTGCCCCCCTCCACCATAATCCACCTCGATCATATCGTAGCGGTGCTTAGGCGAAGCCCTGCGTCGGTAGCATCATCATCACCGTCACCACGCCGTCGTGCTGACGAAACTCTCCTGTGAAGCTTTGCTGGATCGGAGCTCATGGGACGTCATCGAGTTGAACGTGTGCTGAACTCGGAGGTGCCGTGCGTTCGGTACTTGGATCGGTCGGATCGTGAAGACGTACGACTACATCAACCGTGTTGTGCTAACGCTTCCGCTTTCGGTCTACGAGGGTACATGGACACACTCTTCCTTCTCGTTGCTATGCATCACCATGATCCTGTGTGTGCGTAGGAAATTTTTGAAATTACTACGTTCCCCAACAGTGGTATCAGAGCCATGTTTTATGCGTAGATATTATATGCACGAGTAGAACACAAGTGAGTTGTGGGCGATACAAGTCATAGTGCTTACCAGCATGTCACACTTTGGTTCGGAGGTATTGTTGGATGAAGCGGCCCGGACCGACATTACGCGTACGCTTACGCGAGATTGGTTTTACCGCCGTGCTTTGCACACAGGTGACTAGCGGGTGTCAGTTTCTCCAACTTTAGTTGAACCGAGTGTGGCTACGTCCGGTCCTTGTGAAGGTTAAAACAGCACTAACTTGACGAACTATCGTTGTGGTTTTGATGCGTAGGTAAGAACAGTTCTTGCTCAGCCCATAGCAGCCACATAAAACTTGCAACAACAAAGTAGAGGACGTCTAACTTATTTTTGAAGGGCATGTTGTGATGTGATATGGTCAAGACATGATGCTATATTTTATTGTATGAGATGATCATGTTTTGTAACTGAGTTATCGGCAACTGGCAGGAGCCATATGGTTGTCGCTTTATTGTATGCAATGCAATCGCCCTGTAATTGCTTTACTTTATCACTAAGCGGTAGCGATAGTCGTAGAAGCAATAGTTGGCGAGACGACAACGATGCTACGATGGAGATCAAGGTGTCGCGCCAGTGACGATGGTAATCATGACGGTGCTTCGGAGATGGAGATCACAAGCACAAGATGATGATGGCCATATCATATCACTTATATTGATTGCATGTGATGTTTATCCTTTATGCATCTTATTTTGCTTTGTTTGACGGTAGCATTATAAGATGACCTCTCACTAAATTTCAAGGTAAAAGTGTTCTCCCTGAGTATGCACCGTTGCCAAAGTTCGTCGTGCCGAGACACCACGTGATGATCGGGTGTGATAAGCTCAACGTTCATCTACAACAGGTGCAAGCCAGTTTTGCACACGCAAAATACTCGGGTTAAACTTGACGAGCCTAGCATATGCAGATATGGCCTCGGAACACTGGGACCGAAAGGTCGAGCGTGAATCATATAGTAGATATGATCAACATGGTGATGTTCACCATTGAAAACTACTCCATTTCACGTGATGATCGGTTATGGTTTAGTTGATTTGGATCACGTGATCACTTAGATGATTAGAGAGATGTCTATCTAAGTGGGAGTTCTTGAGTAATATGATTAATTGAACTTTAATTTATCATGAACTTAGTCCTGGTAGTATTTGCAAATTATGTTGTAGATCAATAGCTCGCGTATAGCTCCCCTGTTTTATTTTTGATGTGTTCCTAGAGAAAACTAAATTGAAAGATGATAGTAGCAATGATGCGGACTGGTTCCGTGATCTGAGGATTATCCTCATTGCTGCACAGAAGAATTATGTCCTTGATGCACCGCTAAATGACAGACCTATTGCAGGAGTAGATGCAGACGTTATGAACGTTTGGCAAGCTCGATATGATGAATACTTGATAGTTTAGTGCACCATGCTTTACGGCTTATAATCGGGACTTCAAAAATGTTTTGAACGCTACGGAGCATATGAGATGTTCCAAAGAGATGAAATTGGTATTTCAGACTCATGCCCGTGTCGAGAGCTATGAGACCTCTGACAAATACTTTGCCTACAAGATGGAGGAGAATAGCTCAACCAGTGAGCATATGCTCAGAATGTCTGGGTACTACAATCGCTTGAATCAAGTGGGAGTTAATCTTCCAGATAAAATAGTGATTAACAGAGTTCTCTAGTCACTATCACCAAGTTACTAGAACTTCGTGATGAACTATAATATGCAAGGGATGAATAAAACGATTCCCGAGCTCTTCGTGATGCTGAAATCAACGAAGGTAGATATCAAGAAAGAGCATCAAGTGTTGATGGTTAACAAGACCACTAGTTTCAAGAAAAAGGGCAAAGGGAAGAAGGGGAACTTCAAGAAGAATAGCAAGCAAGTTGCTACTCCCGGGAAGAAGCCCAAGTCTGGATCTAAGCCTGAAACTGAGTGCTTCTACTGCAAAGGGACTGGTCACTGGAAGCGGAACTGCCCCAAGTATTTGGCGGATAAGAAGGATGGCAAAGTGAACAAAGGTATATTTGATATACATGTTATTGATGTGTATTTTACTAGTGTTCATAGTAGCCCCTGGGTATTTGATACTGGTTCAGTTGCTAACATTAGTAACTCAAAACAGGAGTTGCAAAATGAACAGAGACTAGTTAATGACGAGGTGACGATGTGTGTTGGAAGTGATTCCAAGGTTGATAAGATCACCATCGCACACTCCCTCTACCTTCGGGATTAGTGTTGGACCTAAATAAATGTTATTTGGTATTTGCGTTGAGCATGAATATGATTGGATCATGTTTATTGCAATACGGTTATTCATTTAAGTCAGAGAATAATTGTTGTTCTGTTTACATGAATAAAACCTTCTATGGTCATACACTCAATATAAATGGTTTATTGAATCTCGATCGTAGAGATACACATGTTCAAAATATTGAAGCCAAAAGATGCATAGTTAATAATGATAGTGCAACTTATTTTTGGCACTGCCGTTTAGGTCATATTGGTGTAAAGCGCATGAAGAAACTCCATGCTGATGGGCTTTTGGAATCACTTGATTATGAATCACTTGATACTTGCGAACCATGTCTCATGGGCAAGATGACTAAGACTCCGTTCTCCGGAACAATGGAGCGAGCTAATGACTTATTGGAAATAATACATATCGATGTATGCGGTCCGATGAGTGTTGAGGCTCACAGCGGGTATCGTTATTTTCTGACCTTCACAGATGATTTGAGCAGATATGGGTATATCTACTTGATGAAACATAAGTCTGAAACATCTGAAAAGTTCAAAAGAAATTCAGAGTGAAGTGGAAAATCATCGTAACAAGAAAATAAAATTTCTACGATCTGATCGTGGAGGTGAATATTTGAGTTACGAGTTTGGCCTTCAATTAAAACAATGTGGAATAGTTTCACAAACTCCTGCCACCTGGAACACCACAGCATAATGGTGTGTCCGAATGTCATAACCGTACTTTATTGGATATAGTGCAATCTATGATGTCTCTTACCGATTTACCACTATTGTTTTGGGGTTATGCATTAGAGACAGCTGCATTCACATTAAATAGGGCACCGTCTAAATCCGTTGAGATGACACTGTATGAACTGTGGTTTAGCAGGAAACCTAAGATGTCGTTTCTTAAAGTTTGGGGCTGTGATGCTTATGTGAAAAAGTTTCAACCTGATAAGATCGAACCTAAATCGGAGAAAAGTGTCTTCATAGGATACCCAAAGGAGACTGTTGGGTACACCTTCTATCACAGATCCAAAGGCAAGATATTCGTTGCTAAGAATGGATCCTTTCTAGAGAAGGAGTTTCTCTCGAAAGAAGTGAGTGGGAGGAAAGTAGAACTTGATGATGTAATTGTACCTTCTCCTGAATTGGAAAGTAGTTTATCACAGAAATCAGTTCCAGTGATGCCTACACCAATTAGTGAGGAAGTTAATGATAATGATCATGAAACTTCAAATCAAGTTGCTACCAAACCTCGTAGGTCAACCAGAGTACGTTCCGCACCAGAGTGGTACGGTAATTCTGTTCTGGAAGTCATGTTAGTAGACCATGACGAACCTACGAACTATGAGGAAGCGATGATGAGCCCAGATTCCGCAAAATGGCTTGAGGCCATGAAATCTGAGATGGGATCCATGTATGAGAACAAAGTGTGGACTTTGGTTGATTTGCCCGATGATCGGCAAGCCATAGAAAATAAATGGATCTTCAAGAAGAAGACTGACGCCAACGGTAATGTTACTGTCTACAAAGCTCGACTTGTTGCAAAAGGTTTTCGACAAGTTCAAGGAGTTGACTACGATGAGACCTTCTCACCCGTAGCGATGCTTAAGTCCGTCCGAATCATGTTAGCAATTGCCACATTTTATGAAATCTGGCAAATGGATGTCAAAAACTACATTCCTTAATGGAATTTTTAAAGAAGAAGTTGTATATGATGCAAGCAGAAGGTTTTGTCAATCCTAAAGGTGCTAACAAAATATGCAAGCTCCAGCGATCCATCTATGGACTGGTGCAAGCATCTCGGAGTTGGAATATACGCTTTGATAAAGTGATCAAAGCATATGGTTTTATACAGACTTACGGTGAAGCCTGTATTTACAAGAAAGTGAGTGGGAGCTCTGTAGCATTTCTGATATTATATGTGGATGACATATTGTTGATTGGAAATGATATAGAATTTCTGGATAGCATAAAAGGATACTTGAATAAGAATTTTTCAATAAAAAGGACCTCGGTAAAGCTGCTTAAGTATTGAGCATCAAGATCTATAGGGATAGATCGAGACGCTTAATAGGACTTTCACAAAGCACATACCTTGACAAGATTTTGAAGAAGTTCAAAATGGATCAGTCAAAGAAGGAGTTCTTGCCTGTGTTACAAGGTGTAAAATTGAGTAAGACTCAAAACCCGACCACGGCAGAAGATAGAAAGAGAATGAAAGTCATTCCCTATGCCTCAGTCATAGGTTCTATAAAGTATGCCATGCTATGTAACAGACCAGTTGTATGCCTTGCTATGAGTTTAGCAAGGAGGTACGATAGTGATCCAGGGATAGATCACTGGAGAGCGGTCAAAGTTATCCTTAGTTACCTAAAAGGACTAAGGAAATATTTCTCGGTTATGGAGGTGATAAAAGAGTTCGTCGTAAAAAGTTACATCGATGCAAGCTTTTACACCGATCTAGATGACTCAGAGTCTCAATCTGGATACATATTGAAAGTGGGAGCAATTAGCTAGAGTAGCTCCGTGCAGAGCATTGTAGACATAGAAATTTGCAAAATACATACAGATCTGAATGTGGCAGACCCGTTGACTAAACTTCTCTCACAAGCTAAACTTGATCACACCTTAGTACTCTTTGGTGTTAAATCACATGGCGATGTGAACTAGACTATTGACTCTAGTGCAAGTGGGAGACTGAAGGAAATATGCCCTAGAGGCAATAATAAAGTTATTATTTATTTCCTTATATCATGATAAATGTTTATTATTCATGCTAGAATTGTATTAACCGGAAACTTGATACATGTGTGAATACATAGACAAACAGAGTGTCACTAGTAAGCCTCTACTAGACTAACTCGTTAATCAAAGATGGTTATGTTTCCTAACCATAGACATGAGTTGTCATTTGATTAACGGGATCACATCATTAGGATAATGATGTGATTGACTTGACCCATTCCGTTAGCTTAGCACTTGATCGTTTAGTATGTTGCTATTGCTTTCTTCATGACTTATACATGTTCCTATGACTATGAGATTATGCAACTCCCGTTTACCGGAGGAACACTTTGTGTGCTACCAAACGTCACAACGTAACTGGGTGATTATAAAGGTGCTCTACAGGTGTCTCCGAAGGTACTTGTTGAGTTGGCGTATTTCGAGATTAGGATTTGTCACTCCGATTGTCGGAGAGGTATCTCTGGGCCCACTCGGTAATGCACATCACTATAAGCCTTGCAAGCATTGTAACTAATGAGTTAGTTGCGGGATGATGTATTACGGAACGAGTAAAGAGACTTGCCGGTAACGAGATTGAACTAGGTATTGAGATACCGACGATCGAATCTCGGGCAAGTAACATACCGATGACAAAGGGAACAACGTATGTTGTTATGCGGTTTGACCAATAAAGATCTTCGTAGAATATGTGGGAGCCAATATGAGCATCCAGGTTCCGCTATTGGTTATTGACCGGAGACGTGTCTCGGTCATGTCTACATAGTTCTCGAACCCGTAGGGTCCGCACGCTTAAAGTTCGGTGACGATCGGTATTATGAGTTTTTGTGTTTTGATGTACCGAAGTTGTTCGGAGTCCCGGATGAGATCATGGACATGACGAGGAGTCTCGGAATGTCCGAGAGGTAAAGATCGATATATTGGAAGGCTATATTCGGACGTCGGAAAGGTTCCGAGTGATTCGGGTATTTTTCGGAGTACCGGGGAATTACGGGAATTCACCGGGGGAAGTTATGGGCCTTATTGGGCCATACGGGAAAGAGAGGAGCAGGCCGCAGGGGCTGCTGCGCCCCTCCCCTTGCTGGTCCGAATTGGACAAGGGATTGGGGGGGGGGGGCGCAACACCCCTCTTTCCTTCTCCCTCTTCCCCTCTTCCTTCCCCTCTTGGTGGACTCCTACTAGGAGTAGGATTCCTAGTAGGAGTCCCCTACTTGGTGCGCCACCCATAGGGGGCCGGCCTCCTCCCCTCCATCCTTTATATACGTGGCCAGGGGGCACCCCATAGACACAACAATTGATCATTGATCTCTTAGCCATGTGCGGTGCCCCCCTCCACCATAATCCACCTCGATCATATCGTAGCGGTGCTTAGGCGAAGCCCTGCGTCGGTAGCATCATCATCACCGTCACCACGCCGTCGTGCTGACGAAACTCTCCTGTGAAGCTTT
The DNA here is from genome assembly GCA_011799875.1 of Thinopyrum elongatum. Classification (NCBI taxonomy): domain Eukaryota; kingdom Viridiplantae; phylum Streptophyta; class Magnoliopsida; order Poales; family Poaceae; genus Thinopyrum; species Thinopyrum elongatum. The sequence continues at coordinate 30,276,580 of CM022299.1, read as the reverse complement.
GCTGGATCGGAGCTCGCGGGACGTCATCGAGTTGAACGTGTGCTGAACTCGGAGGTGCCGTGCGTTCGGTACTTGGATCGGTCGGATCATGAAGACGTACGACTACATCAACCGCGTTGTGCTAACGCTTCCGCTTTCGGTCTACGAGGGTACGTGGACACACTCTCCCCTCTCGTTGCTATGCATCACCATGATCCTGTGTGTGCGTAGGATTTTTTTTGAAATTACTACGTTCCCCAACAGTGGCATCCGAGCCTGGTTTTATGCGTAGATGTTATATGCACGAGTAGAACACAAGTGAGTTGTGGGCGATACAGGTCATACTGCTTACCAGCATGTCACACTTTGGTTCGGCGGTATTGTTGGATGAAGCGGCCCGGACCGACATTACGCGTATGCTTACGCGAGACTGGTTTTACCGCCGTGCTTTGCACACAGGTGACTAGCGGGTGTCAGTTTCTCCAACTTTAGTTGAACCGAGTGTGGCTACGCCCGGTCCTTGTGAAGGTTAAAACAACACTAACTTGACGAACTATCGTTGTGGTTTTGATGCGTAGGTAAGAACGGTTCTTGCTCAGCCCGTAGCAGCCACGTAAAACTTGCAACAACAAAGTAGAGGACGTCTAACTTGTTTTTGCAGGGCATGTTGTGATGTGATATGGTCAAGACATGATGCTATATTTTATTGTATGAGATGATCATGTTTTGTAACCGAGTTATCGGCAACTGGCAGGAGCCATATGGTTGTCGCTTTATTGTATGCAATGCAATCGCCCTGTAATTGCTTTACTTTATCACTAAGCGGTAGCGATAGTCGTAGAAGCAATAGTTGGCGAGACAACAACGATGCTATGATGGAGATCAAGGTGTCGCGCCAGTGACGATGGTGATCATGACGGTGCTTCAGAGATGGAGATCACAAGCACAAGATGATGATGACCATATCATATCACTTATATTGATTGCATGTGATGTTTATCCTTTATGCATCTTATTTTGCTTTGTTTGACGGTAGCATTATAAGATGATCTCTCACTAAATTTCAAGGTAAAAGTGTTCTCCCTGAGTATGCACCGTTGCCAAAGTTCGTCGTGCCGAGACACCACGTGATGATCGGGTGTGATAAGCTCAACGTTCATCTACAACGGGTGCAAGCCAGTTTTGCACACGCAGAATACTCGGGTTAAACTTGACGAGCCTAGCATATGCAGATATGGCCTCGGAACACTGAGACCGAAAGGTCGAGCGTGAATCATATAGTAGATATGATCAACATAGTGATGTTCACCATTGAAAACTACTCCATTTCACGTGATGATCGGTTATGGTTTAGTTGATTTGGATCACGTGATCACTTAGATGATTAGAGAGATGTCTATCTAAGTGGGAGTTCTTGATTAATATGATTAATTGAACTTAAATTTATCATGAACTTAGTCCTGGTAGTATTTGCAAATTATGTTGTAGATCAATAGCTCGCATATAGCTCCCCTGTTTTATTTTTGATATGTTCTTAGAGAAAACTAAGTTGAAAGATGATAGTAGCAATGATGCGGACTGGTTCCGTGATCTGAGGTTTATCCTCATTGCTGCATAGAAGAATTATGTCCTTGATGCACCACTAGGTGACAGAACTATTGCAGGAGCAGATGCTGACGTTATGAACGTTTGACAAGCTCGGTATGATGACTACTTGATAGTTTAGTGCACCATGCTTTACGGCTTAGAATCGGGACTTCAAAAATGTTTTGAACGACATGGAGCATATGAGATGTTCCAAGAGCTGAAATCGGTATTTCAGACTCATGCCCGTGTCGAGAGGTATGAGACCTCTGACAAGTACTTCGCCTACAAGATGGAGGAGAATAGCTCAACCAGTGAGCATGTGCTCAGAATGTCTGAGTACTACAGTTGCTTGAATCAAGTGGGAGTTAATCTTCCGGATAAGATAGTAATTGACAGAATTCTCTAGTCACTATCACCAAGTTACTGGAACTTCGTGATGAACTATAATATGCAAGGGATGACAAAAACGGTTCCCGAGCTCTTCGTGATGCTGAAATCAACGAAGGTAGAAATCAAGAAAGAGCATCAAGTGTTGATGGTTAACAAGACCACTAGTTTCAAGAAATAGGGCAAAGGGAAGAAGGGGAACTTCAAGAAGAATAGCAAGCAAGTTGCTACTCCCGGGAAGAAGCCCAAGTCTGGACTAAGCCTGAAACTGAGTGCTTTTGCAAAGGGACTGCTCACTGGAAGCGGAACTGCCCCAAGTATTTGGCGGATAAGAAGGATGGCAAAGTGAACAAAGGTATATTTGATATACATGTTATTGATGTGTATTTTACTAGTGTTCATAGTAGCCCCTGGGTATTTGATACCGGTTCAGTTGCTATGATTAGTAACTCGAAACAGGTGTTGCAAAATGAATAGAGACTAGTTGAGGACGAGGTGACGATGTGTGTTGGAAGAGATTCCAAGGTTGATAAGATCACCATCGCACACTCCCTCTATTTTTGAGATTAGTGTTGAACCTAAATAAAGGTTATTTGGTGTTTGCATTGAGCATGAATATGATTGGATCATGTTTATTGCAAAATAAATGTTATTTGGTGTTTGCATTGAGCATGAATATGATTGGATCACGTTTATTGCAAAATAAATGTTATTTGGTGTTTGCGTTGAGCATGAATATGATTGGATCATGTTTATTGCAATACGGTTATTCATTTAAGTCAGAGAATAATTGTTGTTCTGTTTACATGAATAAAAACCTTCTATGGTCATACACCCAATGTAAATGGTTTATTGAATCTCGATCGTAGTGATACACATATTCATAATATTGATGCCAAAAGATGCAAAGTTGATAATGATAATGCAACATATTTTGTGGCACTGCCGTTTAGGTCATATTGGTGTAAAGCGCATGAAGAAACTCCATTCGGATGGAATTTTGGAATCACTTGATTATGAATCATTTGATGCTTGCGAACCATGCCTCATGGGCAAGATGACTAAGACTCCGTTCTCCGGAACAATGGAGCGAGCTAAATGACTTATTGGAAATAATACATATCGATGTATGCGGTCCGATGAATGTTGAGGCTCGCGGCGGGTATCGTTATTTTCTCACCTTCACAGATGATTTGAGCAGATATGGGTATATCTACTTAATGAAACATAAGTCTGAAACATTTGAAAAGTTCAAAGAATTTCAGAGTGAAGTGGAAAATCATCGTAACAAGAAAATAAAGTTTCTACGATCTGATCGTGGAGGAGAATATTTGAGTTACGAGTTTGGTGTACATTTGAAACAAAGCGGAATAGTTTCGCAACTCACGCCACCCGGAACACCACAGCGTAATGGTGTGTCCGAACGTTGTAACCGTACTTTATTAGATATGGTGCGATCTATGATGTCTCTAACCGATTTACCACTATCGTTTTGGGGTTATGCATTAGAGACAGCTGCATTCATGTTTAATAGGGCACCATCTAAATCCGTTGAGATGACACCGTATGAACTGTGGTTTGGCAAGAAACCTAAGCTGTCGTTTCTTAAAGTTTGGGGCTGCGATGCTTATGTGAAAAAGCTTCAGCCTGATAAGCTCGAACCCAAATCGGAGAAGTGCGTCTTCATAGGATACCCAAAAGAAACTGTTGGGTACACCTTCTATCACAGATCCGAAGGCAAGATATTTGTTGCTAAGAATGGATCCTTTCTAGAGAAGGAGTTTCTCTCGAAAGAAGTGAGTGGGAGGAAAGTAGAACTTGATGAGGTAGTGGTACCTTCTCTTGAATTGGAAAGTAGTTCATCACAGAAATCAGTTCCAGTGATGCCTACACCAATTAGTGAGGAAGCTAATGATGATGATCATGAAACTTCAGATCAAGTTACTACAGAACCTCGTAGGTCAACCAGAGTACGTTCCGCTACAGAGTGGTACGGTAATCCTGTCCTGGAAGTCATATTATTAAACCAAGGCGAACCTACAAACTATGAAGAAGCTATGATGAGCCCAGATTCTGACAGATGGCTTGAGGCCATGAATTCTGAGATAGGATCCATGTATGAGAACAAAGTGTGGACTTTGGTGGACTTACCCGATGATTGGCAAGCCATAGAAAATAAATGGATCTTCAAGAAGAAGACTGACACTGATGGTAATGTTACTGTCTACAAAGCTCGACTTGTCGACAAAGGTTTTCGACAAGTTCAAGGGCTTGACTACGATGAGACTTTCTCACCCGTCCGAATCATGTTAGCAATTGCCGCATTTTATGATTATGAAATCTGGCAAATGGATGTCAAAACTGCATTCCTTAATGGATAGCTTAAAGAAGAGTTGTATATGATGCAACCAAAAGGTTTTTTCGATCCTAAAGGTGCTAACAAAGTGTGCAAACTCCAGTGATCCATCTATGGACTGGTGCAAGCATCTCAGAGTTGGAATATACGCTTTGATGAGGTGATCAAGGCATATGGTTTTATACAGACTTACGGTGAAGCCTGTATTTACAAGAAAGTGAGTGGGAGCTCTGTAGCATTTCTGATATTATATGTGGATGACGTATTGTTGATTGGAAATGATATAGAATTTCTGGATAGCATAAAAGTATACTTGAATAAGAATTTTTTCAATGAAAGACCTCGGTGAAGCTGCTTATTTATTGGGCATCAAGATCTATAGGGATAGATCGAGGCGCTTAATAGGACTTTCACAAAGTACATGCCTTGGCAAAGTTTTTGAAGAAATTCAAAATAGATCAGTCGAAGAAAGAGTTCTTGCCGATGTTACAAGGTGTGAAGTTGAGTAAGACTCAAAGCCCGACCACGGGAGAAGATAGAGAGAGAATGAAAGTCATTCCCTATGCCTCAGCCATAGGTTCTATAAAGTATGCCATGTTGTGTACCAGACCTATTGTGTACCTTGCCATGAGTTTGGCAAGGGGTACAATAGTGATCCAAGAGTAATCACTGGACACGGTCCAAAATTATCCTTAGAGAACTAAGGAAAATTTTTCTTGGTTATGGAGGTGATAAAGAGTTCGTCGTAAGAGTTACGTCGATGCAGCTTTGGCACTGATTCAGATGACTATGAGTATCAATCTGGATACATTTGAAAATGGGAGCTTAGCTAGAGTAGCTCCTGCAGAGCATTGTAGACATAGAATTTGCAAAATACAACACACGGATCTGAATGTGACGACCCGTTGGCTAAACTTCTCTCACGCAAAACTTGATCACACCTTAGTACTCTATGGGTATTAATCACATGGCGATGTGAACTAGATAATTACTCTAGTAACTCTTTGGGTGTTGGTCACATGGCGATGTGAACTATGGGTGTTAATCACATGGCGATGTGAACTAGATCATTGACGCTAGTGCAAGTGGGAGACTGATGGAAATATGCCCTAGAGGCAATAATAAAATTGTTATTATTATATCTTCCTCATGCATAAAGGTTTATTATTCACGCTAAAATTGTATTGACCGGAAACTTAATACATGTGGATACATAACAAATACCGGTGTCCCTAGTGAGCCTCTTACTGACTAGCTCATTGATCAAAGATGGTTAAGGTTTCCTAACCATAGACATGAGTTGTCATTTGATAACAGATCACATCATTAGGAGAATGATGTGATGGACAAGACCCATCCTTTGCTTAGCATATTGATCTGTCAGTTTATTGCTATTCGCTTTCTTCATGTCAATACATATTCCTTCGACTATGAGATTATGCAACTCCCCAGATACCGGAGGAATGCCTTGTGTGCTATCAAACATCACAACGTACTGGGTTGAATCTAACATCACCAACGGCAGGTTTCCGGGCGATGCTCTACAGGTATCTCCGAAGGTGTTTGTTGAGTTGGCATAGATCGAGATTAGGATTTGTCACTCCGAGTATCGGAGAGGTATCTCTGGGCCCTCTCGGTAATACACATCATAAGAAGCCTTGCAAGCAAAGTGACTAATGAGTTAGTTGCAGGATGATGTATTACGGAACGAGTAAAGAGACTTGCCGGTAACGAGATTGAACTAGGTATGAAGATACCGACGATTGAATCTCGAGCAAGTAACATACCGATGGACAAAGGGAATTACGTATGTTGTCATAATGGTTCGACCGATAAAGATCTTCGTAGAATATGTAGGAGCCAATATGGGCATACAGGTTCCGCTATTGGTTATTGACCGGAGAGGTGTCTCGGTCATGTCTACATAGTTCTCGAACCCGTAGGGTCCGCACGCTTAACGTTCGATGACGATATAGTATTATATGAGTTATGTGATTTGGTGAACGAATGTTGTTCGGAGTCCCGGATGAGATCACGGACATGACGAGGAGTCTCGAAATGGTCGAGAGGTAAAGATTGATATATAGGACGATGGTATTCGTGTTGGGAAATGTTGCATGGAAAACAAAAAGTTTCTACGCACACGCAATGATCTATCCATGGAGATGCATAGCAACGAGGGGGAGAGTGTGTCTACGTACCCTCGTAGACCGTAAGCGGAAGCGTTTCACAACGCGGTTGATGTAGTCAAACTTCTTCGCGCTTCAACCAATCAAGTACCGGACGCACGGCACCTCCGCGTTCTGCACACGTTCAGCTCGGTGACTTCCCTCGCCTTCTTGATCCAGCAAGACGTCGAGGTAGTATATGAGTTTCGTCAGCACGACGGCGTGGTGACGGTGATGGTGAAGTGATCTCCGCTGGACTTCGCCTGAGCACTACGAAAATATGACCGGGGGTGTAAACGGTGGAGGGGGCGCCGCACACGGCTAGGCAATTGTCTTGGGTGTGCTAGGCGCCCCCCCTCCTCATATATATAGGTGGGAGGGAGAGGGGAGAGGCCAAGGGGTGCCCCAAGTAGGTCCGAATCCTACTTGGGCTCCTGCCCTTGGTTGCGCCCCCCCTGCCATGTTTGTCGAAGGGGGAAGGAAAGAGGGGGGAGAGAGAAGGAAGTGGGAATCCTAATCCACACTTACCTTTCCCTTCTCCCCTTTCCTTATCCTACTTAGGCCGGCCCATATGGTGGGCGCACCAGCCCCTTGTGGCTGGTGCGTTTCCCCTCTTGGCCCATAAGGGTCATATCTTTTGCTGGGGGTGCCCGGAACCCCTTCCGGTCACCCGATAAGTATCCGGTACCCCCGAAACACTTCCGGTGTCCGAATACCATCGTCCTATATATCAATATTTACCTCTCGACCATTTTGAGACTCCTCGTCATGTCCGTGATCTCATCCGGGACTCCGAACAACATTCGATCACAAAATCACATAACTCATATAATACTATATCGTCATCGAACGTTAAGCGTGCGGACCCTACGGGTTCGAGAACTATGTAGACATGACCGAGACATCTCTCCGGTCAATAACCAATAGTGGAACCTGGATGCGCATATTGGCTCCTACATATTCTACGAAGATCTTTATCGGTCGAACCGTTATGACAACATATGTAATTCCCTTTGTCCATCGGTATGTTACTTGCCTGAGATTCGATCGTCGGTATCTTCATACCTAGTTCAATCTCGTTACCGGCAAGTCTCTTTACTAGTTCTGTAATACATCACCTCGTGACTAACTCCTTAGTCGTTTGCTTGCAAGCTTATGATGTGTATTACCGAGAGGGCCCAGAGATACCTCTCCGATACTCGGATTGACAAATCCTAATCTCGATCTATGCCAACTCAACAAACACCTTCGAAGATACCTGTAGAGCATCTTTATAATCACCCAGTTATGTTGTGACATTTGATAGCACACAAGGCATTCCTCCGGTATCCGGGAGTTGCATAATCTCATAGTCGAAGGAATATGTATTTGACATGAAGAAAGCAATAGCAATAAAACTAAACGATCATTATGCTAAGCTAACGGATGGGTCTTGTCCATCACATCATTCTCCAAATGGTGTGATCCCGTTATCAAATGACAACTCATGTCCATGGTCAGGAAACCTTAACCATCTTTGATCAACGAGCTAGTCAAGTAGAGGCTCACTAGGGACATGGCGTTTGTTTGTGTATTCACACACGTATTTAGGTTTCCGATCAATACAATTCTAGCATGAATAATAAACCTTTATCATGAATAAGGAAATATAAAATAACAACTTTATTATTGCCTCTAGGGCATATTTCCTTCAGTCTCCCACTTGCACTAGAGTCAATAATCTAGATTACATTGTAATGAATCTAACACCCATGGAGTCTTGGTGCTGATCATGTTTTGCTCATGGTAGAGGCTTAGTCAACGGGTTTGCTACATTCAGATCCGTATGTATCTTCCAAATTTCTATGTCTCCATCCTTGACTTGTTCATGAATGGAGTTGAAGCATCTCTTGATGTGTTTGGTTCTCTTGTGAAACCTGGATTCCTTCGCCCAGGCAATTGCTCTAGTGTTGTCACTAACAATTTTCATTGGATCCGATGCACTAGGTATTACACTCAGATTGGATATGAACTCCTTCATCCAGACTCCTTCATTTGCTGCTTCCGAAGCAGCTATGTACTCCGCTTCACACGTAGATCCCGCCACGACGCTCTGCTTGGAACTACACCAACTGATAGCTCCACCATTCAATATAAATATGTATCCGGTTTGTGACTTAGAGTTATCCGGATCAGTGTCAAAGCTAGCATCAACGTAACCATTTACGACGAGCTCTTTGTCACCACCATAAACGAGAAACATATCCTTGGTCCTTTTCAGGTAATTCAGGATGTTCTTGACCGCTGTCCAGTGATCCACTCCTGGATTACTTTGGTACCTCCCTGCCAGACTTATGGCAAGGCACACATCAGGTCTGGTACACAGCATAGCATACATGATAGAACCTATGGCTGAGGCATAGGGAATGAGTTTCATTTTCTCTCTATCTTCTGTAGTGGTCGGGCTTTGAGTTTGACTCAACTTCACACCTTGTAACACATGCAAGAACCCTTTCTTTGACTGATCCATTTTGAACTTCTTCAAAACTTTGTCAAGGTATGTGCTTTGTGAAAGTCCTATTAAGCGTTTCAATCTATCTCTATAGATCTTGATGCCCAATATATAAGCAGCTTCACCGAGGTCTTTCATTGAAAAACTCTTATTCAAGTATCCTTTTATGCTATCCAGAAATTCTATATCATTTCCAATCAACAATATGTCATCTACATATAATATTAGAAATGCTACAGAGCTCCCACTCAATTTCTTGTAAATACAGGCTTCACCGAAAGTCTGTATAAAACCATATGCTTTGATCACCTCATCAAAGTGTATATTCCAACTCCGAGATGCTTGCACCAGTCCATAGATGGATTGCTGGAGCTTGCACACTTTGTTAGCACCTTTAGGATCGACAAAACCTTCTGGTTGCATCATATACAACTCTTCTTTAAGAAATCCATTAAGGAATGCAGTTTTGACGTCCATTTGCCAGATTTCATAATCATAAAATGCGGCAATTGCTAACATGATTCGGACGGACTTAAGCATCTCTACGGGTGAGAAAGTCTCATCGTAGTCATCCCCTTGAACTTGTCGAAAACCTTTTGCGACAAGTCGAGCTTTGTAGACAGTAACATTACAATCAGCGTCAGTCTTCTTCTTGAAGATCCATTTATTCTCTATTGCTTGCCGATCATCGGGCAAGTCCACCAAAGTCCACACTTTGTTCTCATACATGGATCCTATCTCAGATTTCATGGCCTCAAGACATCTGTCGGAATCTGGCCTCATCATAGCTTCTTCATAGTTCGTAGGTTCGCCTTGGTCTAATAACATGACTTCCAGAATAGGATTACCGTACCACTCTGGTGCGGATCGTGGTCTGGTTGACCTACGAGGTTCAGTAGCAACTTGATCTGAAGTTTCATGATCATTATCATTTGCTTCCTCTCTAGTTGGTGTAGGCATCACGAGAACAGATTTCTCAGATGTGCTACTTTCCAATTCGAGAGAAGGTACGATTACCTCATCAAGTTCTACTTTCCTCCCACTCACTTCTTTCGAGAGAAACTCCTTCTCTAGAAAGGTTCCATTCTTGGCAACAAAGATCTTGCCTTCGGATCTGTGGTAGAAGGTGTACCCAATTGTTTCCTTAGGGTATCCTATGAAGACGCACTTCTCCGATTTGGGTTCGAGCTTATCAGGCTGAAGCCTTTTGACATAAGCGTCGCAACCCCAAACTTTAAGAAACGACAGCTTAGGTTTCTTGCCAAACCATAGTTCATACGGTGTCGTCTCAACGGATTTAGACGGTGCCCTATTTAACGTGAATGCAGTTGTCTCTAATGCATAACCCCAAAATGATAGTGGTAAATTGGTAAGAGACATCATAGGACGCACCATATCCAATAAAGTACGGTTACGACATTCGGACACACCATTACGCTGTGGTGTTCCAGGTGGCGTGAGTTGTGAAACTATTCCACATTGTTTTAAATGAAGGCTAAACTCATAACTCAAATATTCGCCTCCACGATCAGATCGTAGAAACTTTATTTTCTTGTTAAGATGATTCTCCACTTCACTCTAAAATTCTTTGAACTTTTCAAATGTTTCAGACTTGTGTTTCATTAAATAGATATACCCATATCTACTCAAATCATCTGTGAAGGTCAGAAAATAACGATACCCGCCACGTGCCTCAACACTCATCGGACCGCATACATCGGTATGTATTATTTCCAATAAGTCATTGGCTCGCTCCATTGTTTCGGAGAACGGAGTTTTAGTCATCTTGCCCATGAGGCATGGTTCGCAAGTATCAAATGATTCATAATCAAGTGATTCCAAAAGCCTATCTGCATGGAGTTTCTTCATGCGCTTTACACCAATATGACGGCAGTGCCACAAATATGTTGCACTATCATTATCAACTTTGCATCTTTTGGCATCAATATTATGAATATGTGTATCACTACAATCGAGATTCAAAAAAAATAGACCACTCTTCAAGGGTGCATGACCATAAAAGATATTACTCATATAAATAGAACAACCATTATTCTCTGATTTAAATGAATAACCGTCTCACACTAAACAAGATCCAGATATAATGTTCATGCTCAATGCTGGCACCAAATAACAATTATTCAGGTCTAAAACTAATCCCGAAGGTAGATGTAGAGGTAGCGAGCCGACGGCGATCACATCGACCTTGGAACCATTCCCGACGCTCATCATCACCTCGTCCTTAGCCAATCTTCGTTTAATCCGTTCGAGTTACAAATATGAGCAACCGAACCAGTATCAACTACCTAGGCGCTACTACGAGCATTAGTAAGGTACACATCAATAACATGTATATCAAATATACCTTTGTTCACTTTGCCATCCTTCTTATTTGCCAAATACTTGGGGTAGTTCCGCTTCCAATGACCAGTCCCTTTGTAGTAGAAGCACTCAGTTTCAGGCTTGGGTCCAGCTTTGGGCTGCTTCCTGGGAGTGGCAACTTGCTTGCCATTCTTCTTGAAGTTCCCTTTCTTTCCCTTGCCCTTTTTCTTGAAACTAGTGGTCTTGTTAACCATCAACACTTGATGCTCCTTCTTGATTTCTACCTCCGCGGCTTTAAGCATTGCGAAGAGCTCAGGAATTGTTTTGTTCATCCCTTGCATATTATAGTTCATCACGAAGCCTTTGTAGCTTGGTTGCAGTGATTGAAGAACTCTGTCAATGACACAATCAACTGGAAGAACAACTCCCAGCTGAGTCAAGTGATTATAATACCTAGACATTTTGAGTATGTGTTCACCGACAGAACTGTTCTCCACCATCTTGCAGCTATAGAACTTGTTGGGGACTTCATATCTCTCAACCCGGGCATTTGCTTGAAATATTAACTTCAACTCTTGGAACATCTCATATGCTCCATGATGTTCAAAATGTCTTTGAAGTCTCGGTTCCAAGCCGTACAGCATGGCACACTGAACTATAGAGTAGTCATCAGACCGTGTTTGGCAGATGTTCAAAACGTCTTTGAAGTCCCGGTTCCTAGCGGTGCATCAAGGACATAATTCTTCTGTGCAGCAATGAAGATAATCCTCAAGTTACGGACCCAGTCCGTGTAGTTGCTACCATCATCTTTCAACTTAGCTTTCTCTAGGAACGCATTAAAATTCAGGGGAATAGTAGCACAGGCCATTGATCTACAACATAGATATGCAAATACTATCAGGACTAAGTTCATGATAAATTAAGTTCAATTAATCAAATTACTTAAGAACTCCCACTTAAATAGACATCCCTCAAGTCATCTAAGTGATACGTGATCCAAATCAACTAACCCATGTCCGATCATCACGTGAGATGGGGTAGTCATCAATGGTGAACATCCCTATGTTGATCATATCTACTATATGATTCATGTTCGATCTTTCGATCTCCAGTGTTCCGAGGCCATGTCTGTACATGCTAGGCTCGTCAAGTTTAACCCAAGTATTCTGCATGTGCAAAACTGTCTTACACCTGTTGTATGTGAACGTAGAGTCTATCACACCCGATCATCACGTGGTGTCTCAACACGACGAACTGTAGCAACGGTGCATACTCTGGGAGAACACTTTTACCTTGAAATTTAGTGAAGGGATCATCTTATAATGCTACCGTCGTACTAAGCAAAATAAGATGTATAAAAGATAAAAGTCACATGCAATCAAAATATGTGACATGATATGGCCATCATCAACTCGTGCTTTTGATCTCCATCTCCAAAGCATCGTCATGATCTCCATCGTCACCGGCTCGACACCTTGATCTCCATCGTTGCGTCGTGGTCGTCTAGCCAACTATTGCTTCTACAACTATTGCTAATGCATAGCGATAAAGTAAAGCAATTACATGGCGTTTGCATTTCATACAATAAAGAGACAACCATAAGGCTCCTGCCGCTTGCTGATAACTTACAAAACATGATCATCTCATACAATAACATATATCACCTCATGTCTTGACCATATCACATCACAACATGCTCTGCAAAAACAAGTTAGACGTCCTCTACTTTGTTGTTGCAAGTTTTACGTGGCTGCTACGAGCTTCTAGCAAGAACCGTTCTTACCTATGGCAAAAACCACAACGGTGATTCATCAAGTTTGCTGTTTTAACCTTCTTCAAGGACCGGCCGTAGTTAAATTCGATTCAACTAAAGTAGGAGAAACAGACACCCGCCAGCCACCTTTATGCAAAACTAGTTGCATGTCTGTCGATGGAACCAGTCTCATGTACGTGGACATGTAAGGTTGGTCCGGGCCCCTTCATCCCACAATACCACCGAATCAAAATAAGACGTTGGTGGTAAGCAGTATGACTATCACCGCCCACAACTCTTTGTGTTCTACTCGTGCATATCATCTACACATAGACCTGGCTCTGATACCACTGTTGGGAAACATTTCATGGAAAACAAAAAAAATTCTACGCACATGCAATGATCTATCCATGGAGAAGCATAGCAACGAGGGGGAGAGTGTGTCTACATACCCTCGTAGACTGTAAGCAGAAGCGTTTCACAACGCGGTTGATGTAGTCGAACTTCTTCGCACTTCAACCGATCAAGTACCGAAGGCACGGCACCTTCGCGTTCTGCACACGTTCAGCTCGGTGACGTCCCTCGCCTTCTTGATCCAGCAAGACATCGAGGTAGTAGATGAGTTTCGTCAGCACGACGGCGTGGTGATGGTGATGGTGAAGTGATCTCCGCAGGGCTTCGCTTAAGCACTACGAAAATATGCCGGGGGTGTAAACGGTGGAGGGGGGTGCTGCACACGGCTAGGTGATGTCTGCTAGAACTACGTCGGTATATCCCCAAAGAGGAAGGGATGATGCAGCACAGCGACGGTATGTATTTCCCTCAGTGATGAGACCAAGGTTATCGAACCAGTAGGAGAACCACGTAACACTACGTGAACGGCACCTGCACACAAATAACAAATACTCGCAACCCGACGTATTAAAGGGGTTGTCAATCCCTTTCGAGCAACGGCGCCAGAAATGGCTAGTGGACGGGAGAAAGTTGTAATAGATTGGATAAATAGATCTCAAATAAATGCAAAATAAAATAAAGTGCAACAAGGTATTTTTGGGTTTTTGGAAATATAGATCTGAAAACAAAAGCAAATAAAAATAGATCGCAAAGGCAAATATATTAAAGAAGAGACCCGGGGGCCATAGGTTTCACTAGTGGCTTCTCTCAAGAAAAATAGCAAACAGTGGGAAAACAATTACTGTTGGGAAATTGATAGAACTTCAAATACTCATGATGATATCCAGGCAATGATCATTATATAGGCATCATGTCCAAGATTAGTAGACCGACTCCTGCCTGCATCTACTACTATTACTCCACACATCGACCGCTATCCAGCATGCATCTAGTGTATTAAGTTCATGGAGAAACGGAGTAATGCAATAAGAACGATGACATGATGTAGACAAGATCTATTTATGTAGAAATAGACCCCATCTTGTTATCCTTAATAGCAACGATACATACGTGTCGTTTCCCTTTCTGTCACTGGGATCAAGCACCATAAGATCAAACCCATTACAAAGCACCTCTTCCCATTGCAAGATAAATAGATCAAGTTGGCCAAACAAAACCTAAATATCGGAGAAGAAATACGAGGCTATAAGCAATCATGCATATAAGAGATCAAAGAAGACTCAAATAACTTTCATGGATAAAAACATAGATCTGATCATAAACTCAAAGTTCATCGGATCCCAACAAATACACCGCAAAAAAGAGTTACATCATATGGATCTCCAAGAGACCATTGTATTGAGAATCAAACGAGAGAGAGAAAGCCATCTAGCTACTAACTACGGACCCGTAGGTCTACAAAGAACTACTCACGCATCATCGGAGAGGCACCAATGTACATGATGAACCCCTCCGAGATGGTGTCTAGATTGGATCTGGTGTTTCTGGAACTTGCGGCGGCTGGAATTGATTTTCGTCGACTCCCCTAGGGTTTTCTGGAATATTGGGGTATTTATAGAGCAAAGAGGCGGTGCGGGAGGCCACCGAGGTGGGCACAACCCACATGGGCGCGCCTGGGCCTCCAGGCGCGCCCTGGTGGGTTGTGCCCCCCTCGGGGCACCCCCCAGGTGCTTCTCCGGCCCACTGGATGTCTTCTGGTCCAAAAAAATCCACAAAAAGTTTCGCTCCGTTTGGACTCCGTTTGGTATTGATTTCCTGCGATGTAAAAAACATGCAGAAAACAGCAACTGGCACTGGGCACTATGTCAATAGGTTAGTACCAAAAAATGATATAAAATGACTCTAAAATGATTGTAAAACATCCAAGAATGATAATATAACAGCATGGAACAATCAGAAATTATAGATACGTTGGAGACATATAAGCATCCCCAAGCTTAATTCCTTCTCGTCCTCGAGTAGGTAAATGGTAAAAACAGAATTTTTGATGTGCAATGCTGCCTAACATGTTCATCACATATTCTTTTCTTTATAGCATGGACATTTGGACTTTTATACGGTTCAAAGCAATTGTCTAGTTTTGACATGATAACTTAAATACTCAAGCATATCAACAAGCAACAATGTCTTTCAAAATATCAACGCTAAAATAAGTTATCCCTAGCCCATTATGCTCAATCATTGATCCATTCATGAAACACACTCGCATATTAGCTACACCCAATGCTCAAGTACGATCATAGTGCCCCTTAGTTGGTGCTTTATAAGAGAAGATGGAGACTCAAAATAAAAATTGCATAAAGTAAAAGAAAGACCCTTCGCGGAGGGAAGTAGGGATTTGTAGAGGTGCCAGAGCTCAAAGCGAAAATTGAGAGATAAAAACATTTTGGGAGGTATACTTTTCCCACCAACGAAAACGACTTATAGTTCCCCACACTTTCCATGCTAGATATATCATAGGCGGTTCCCAAACAGAAAATAAAGTTTATTCCTTTTTCCACCATACTTTCACTTTCCATGGCTAACCGTATCCACGGGTGCCCTCCATACCAACACTTTCCAAGGAATTTATTATTTGACAACATAAAGTAAATTCATTTATTCATTTTGGGACTGGGCATCCCTAATACCTTTGCCTTACTCTCGTGCAATGACAAGTGAATAAACACTCATCGTGAGAATAACACATCTAGCATGGAAAATATCGTCCACCCCTCACCGCCTCGCGAGCGGTACGAGCACACAAAAGAGAAATTTATTTTGAAAATTAGAGATGGCACATGCAAATTTCCTTATAACGGCAAAAGAATACTGCATATAGGTAGATATAGAGGACTCATATGGCAAAACTGGTTTAAAGGGTTTTGGATGCACAAGTAGTGATCATACTTAGTGCAAAATGAAGGCTAGCAAAAGATTGAGAAGCGACCAACCAAGAAACGAAAAATCTCATAAGCGAGCATTAAGCATAATTAACATCGAATAATGCACCACAAGTAGGATATAATTTCATTGCATAACTATTGACTTTCGTGCATGCATAGGGAATCACAAACCTTAACACCAATATTCTTACTAAAGCATAATTACTCATCAACATAACTCACATATCACATCATCATATCTCAAAACTATTACAAGGAATCAAGTTTATTTTGTCCAATGATCTTCGTGAAAGTTTTTATTATATCCTTCTTGGATATCTATCACTTTGGGACTAATTTTCATGTGTTGCTTTTGATAAGCTCAAACAAATATAAGTAAAGATCATGAGCATAATATTTCTTTCTCTCAAATTAATTTAAGTGAAGCAAGAGAGAATTTCTTTAAAAAATTACTAACTCCCAAATAAATCTAAGTGAAGCATGAGAGCATTTCTTCAAAAATAATAAAGCACACCGTGCTAAAAAAGATATAAGTGAAGCACTAGAGCAATTCCATAGCTCATAAAGATTTAAGTGAAGCATAGAGAGCAATTCTAACAAGTCATGGCATAATTTTGACTCTCTCAAATAGACGTGTCCAGAAAGGATTCAAGACTTAAAACAAAAAGCAAAACAAGCAAAGACTCATAGTATGTGACGAATAAAAATATAGTACCGAGTAAAATACCGATGGTCGTTAGAAGAAAGAGGGGATGCCACTCGGGCTTCCCCAAGCTTAGTTGCTTGCTTCTCTTTGGATAATAGCTTGAGATGCCATGGGCATCCCCAAGCTTAGGTTCTTCTTACTCCTTATTCCTTCATCCATCGTAAAATCACCCAAAACTTGAAAACTTCAATCACACAAAACTCAACAAAACCTTCGTGAGATCCGTTAGTATAAGAAAACAAATTACTACTATAAGTACTGTAGCAAACCAATTCATATTTTATTCTTGCATTATATCTAATGTATTCCAACTTTTCTATGGCCAAAACTCTTCAAAGAAAACCATAGAATCATTAAAACAAGCACACAACACAAAGAAAATAGAATCTATCTAAAACAGAACAGTCTGTAGAAATCTGAATATTTAGAAAACTTCTGTAACTCTAAAAATTATGAAAAATTAGGAAAACAGAGGAAATTTGTATATAAATCTTGTGTAAAAAATTCATAATTTTTTGTAACTTCTGTAATTCTAAACAATTATTTTTCTGGACGCAAAAGTTTCTGTTTTCCAACAAGATCAAATCAACTATCACCCAACATAATCCTAAAGGCTTTACTTGGCACAAACACTAATTAAAACACAAAAAACTCAATCAAAACAGTAGCATTATTATGCTAACACTCAAGAATAGAAAGCAAAAGGCAAAAAATAAATTTTATTCATTGGGTTGCCTCCCAACAAGCGCTATCGTTTTACGCCCCTAGCTAGGCATAAAGCAAAGATCTAAGTGTTGTCATCTTTGTTTCTAGATCCATAAGATGCCCTCATGATTGATTCATATGGTGGCTTAATTCTTGTTCTAGGGAAGTGTTCCATACCCTTTCTCAAAGAAAATTGGAATTTGATGTTCCCTTCTTTCATATCAATCACGGCACCTATAGTGCGCAAAAACGATCTACCAAGAATAATTGGACCAGACGGATTGCAATCAATATCAAGAACAAAAAAAATCTATGGGCACATAATTCCTAGTCGCAAGAATAAGAACATCATTAATTCTTCCCATAGGCTTTTTAATAGTAGAATCCGCCAAGTGCAAATTTAAAGAGCATTATTCAATATCGGTAAGACCAAGCACATCACATAAAGATTTCAGAATTGTAGAAACACTAGCACCCAAGTCACATAAAGCAAAACACTCATAATTTTTAATCTTGACTTTGATAGTAGGTTCCCATTCATCATGTAATTTTCTAGGAATTGAAACCTCTAATTCCAACTTTTCTTCTAAAGCTTTCATCATAGCATCAACAATATGTTTAGTAAAAGCTTTATTTTGTTCATAAGCATGGGGTGAATTTATCATGGATTGCAACAAAGAAATACAATCAATCAAAGAGCAATTATCAAAATTAAAGTCTTTGTAATCCAAAAGAGTGGGCACATCACTAGTTAAAGTTTTGAAGTCTTCAAACCCACTTTTATCAATTTTCTCAACAAGATTTTCACCCTCCGAATTATTGGGACGCCTTCTAACTAAAGTTGACTCTTCTCCAGTCCCTTTTTCATCAATCTTAATTTTACCAAACAAAGAATCAATAGAAGAAACACCAATCATTTTAAGATCTTCATCACTTTTGTGAAAGCAATCACTAGAAAACGCCTTTTCTAAAAATTCTCTTCTAGCTCTAAGCATAGCGGTTCTTTTCTTACTTTCATCCATGGAAACATAAAGAGCTTTAATTGATTCTTCAACCTTAGGCACAAAAATTTTCATCTTCAGATTTTCTACATCATGAGAGATTCTATCAACGCTTCTAGACAAATCATCAATCTTACTCAATTTTTCTTCAATCATAGTATTAAAATTCTTTTGAGCATTGATAAATTCTTTAATATTATTCTCAAAATCAGAGGTATTCCTATTATTATTGTAAGAAGGATTACCATAGGAATTACCATAATTATTAGAGGAATTGCTAGGAAAAGGTCTAGGATTAAAATTACCTCTATAAGCATTGTCATTGAAATTGTTTCGCGAAATAAAATTCACATCTTTGGCATCACTATATTGCTCAATCAAAGTAGACAAAGGCACATCATTAAAATCAATAGGAGCACATTTATTAGCAACCAATTTCATAAGAGCATCAACTTTTTCACTCAAAGAAGAAATTTCTTCAACTGAATTAACCTTTTTACTAGTAGGAGCTCTTTCGGTATGCCATTGTGAATAATTTGACATGATATTATCAAGCAATTTAGTGGCTTCACCCAAAGTAATTTCCATAAAAGTACCACCCGCGGCGGAATCTAAAAGATTACGAGAACAAAAATTCAACCCCGCATAAAATTTTTGTATGATCATCCAAAGATTTAACCCATGAGTTGGGCAATTCTTTAGCATCAATTTCATCCTTTCCCAAGATTGTGCAACATGCTCATGTTCAAGTTGCTTGAAATTCATGATCTGGGTTCTAAGGGAAATAATTTTTGCGGGCGAAAAATACTTAGTAATGAAAGCATCTTTGCACTTATTCCAAGAATCGGTACTATTGCGAGGCAAAGAAGAAAACCAAATTTTGGCACGATCTCGCAAAGAAAACAGGAATAATTTCAACTTCACAATATCATTGTCCACATATTTTTTCTGTTGCATATCGCATAATTCCACGAATGTGTTAAGATGGGACGTGGCATCCTCATTAGGAGTACCGGAAAATTGATCTTTCATAACAAGATTCAACAAAGCAGTATTAATATCACAAGTCTCCGCACTAGTGGCGAGAGGAGCAATCGGAGTGCTAAGAAAATCATTGTTGTTGGTATTTGAGAAATCACACAACTTGGTGTTCTCTTTGAGTCATTGTGACTTCGCAACAAGATTGCACTCAAAAACAGATCCGGCAAGAAAACGGCGAACGAAAAAGAGGGCGAATAAAACGGCAATTTTTTGTGAAGTGGGGGAGAGGAAAACGAGAGGCAAATAGCAAATAATGTAAATTGCGAGGAGATGAGATTTGTGATTAGGAACCTGGTAGATGTTGATGATGTCTCCCCGGCAACGGCGCCAGCAATTCCTTTTGATGTCTGCTAGAACTACGTCGGTATTTCCCCAGAGAGGAAGGGATGATGCAGCACAGCGACGGTAGGTATTTCCCTCAGTGATGAGACCAAGGTTATCGAACCAGTAGGAGAACCACGCAACACTACGTGAACGGCACCTGCACACAAATAACAAATACTCGCAACCCGACGTATTAAAGGGGTTGTCAATCCCTTTCGGGCAACGGCGCCAGAAATGGCTAGTGGACAGGAGAAAGTTGTAATATATTGGATAAATAGATCTCGAATAAATGAAAAATAAAATAAATTGCAGCAAGGTATTTTTGGGTTTTTGGAAATATAGATCTGAAAACAAAAGCAAATAAAAATATATCGCAAAGGCAAATATATTAAAGAAGAGACCCGGGGGCCGTAGGTTTCACTAGTGGCTTCTCTCGAGAAAAATAGCAAACGGTGGGAAAACAATTACTATTGGGAAATTGATAGAACTTCAAATACTCATGACGATATCCAGGCAATGATCATTATATAGGCATCACGTCCAAGATTAGTAGACCGAATCCTACCTGCATCTACTACTATTACTCCATACATCAACCGCTATCCAGCATGCATCTAGTGTATTAAGTTCATGGAGAAACGGAGTAATGCAATAAGAACGATGACATGATGTAGACAAGATCTATTTATGTAGAAATAGACCCCATCTTGTTATCCTTAATAGCAACTATACATACGTGTTGTTTTCCTTTCTATCACTGGGATCAAGCACCGTAAGATCGAACCCATTACGAAGCACCTCTTCCCATTGCAAGATAAATAGATCAAGTTGGCCAAACAATCATGCATATAAGAGATCAAAGAAGACTCAAATAACTTTCATGGATAAAAACATAGATCTGATCATAAACTCAAAGTTCATCGGATCCCAACAAACACACCGCAAAAAAGAGTTACATCATATGGATCTCCAAGAGACCATTGTATTGAGAATCAAACGAGAGAGAGAAAGCCATCTAGCTACTAACTACGGACCCGTAGGTCTACAAAGAACTACTCACGCATCATCGGAGAGGCACCAATGGACATGATGAAACCCTCCGAGATGGTGTCTAGATTGGATCTGGTGTTTCTGAAACTTGCGGCGGCTGGAATTGATTTTCGTCGACTCCCCGAGGGTTTCTGGAATATTGGGGTATTTATAGAGCAAAGAGGCGGTGCGGGAGGCCACCGAGGTGGGCACAACCCACCTGGGCGCGCCTGGGCCTCCAGGCGCGCCCTGGTGGGTTGTGCCCCCCTCGGGGCACCCCCAAGGTGCTTCTCCGGCCCACTGGATGTCTTCTGGTCCAAAAAAAATCCACAAAAAGGTTCGCTCCGTTTGGACTCCGTTTGGTATTGATTTCCTGCGATGTAAAAAACATGCAGAAAATAGCAACTGGCACTTGGCACTATGTCAATAGGTTAGTACCCAAAAATGATATAAAATGATTGTAAAACATCCAAGAATGATAATATAACAGCATGGAACAATAAAAAATTATAGATACGTTGGAGACGTATCACTAGGCAATTATCTTGGGTGTGCTAGGCGCCCCCCCTCCTCATATATATAGGTGGAAGGGAGAGGGGAGAGGCCAAGGGGTGCCCCAAGTAGGTCTGTATCCTACTTGGGCTCCTGCCCTTGGCCGCGCCCCCCCTGCCATGTTTGTCGGAGGGGGAAGGAAAGAGGGGGGAGAGGGAAGGAAGTGGGAATCCTAATCCACACTTACCTTTCCCTTCTCCCCTTTCCTTCTCCTCCTTAGGCCGGGCCATATGGGTGGCGCACCAGCCCCTTGTGGCTGGTGCATTTCCCCTCTTAGCCCATAAGGCCCATATCTTTTGTCGGGGGTGCCCGGAACCCCTTCCAGTGACCCAATAAGTACCCGGTACCCCCGAAACACTTCCGGTGTCCGAAAAACATCATCCTATATATCAATCTTTACCTCTCAACCATTTCGAGACTCCTCATCATGTCCGTGATCTCATCCGGGACTCCGAACAACATTCGGTCACCAAATCACATAACTCATAGAATACTATATCGTCATCGAACGTTAAGCGTGCGGACCCTACGGGTTCGAGAACTATGTAGACATGACCGAGACACCTCTCCGGTCAATAACCAATAGCGGAACCTAGATGCCCATATTGACTCCTACATATTCTACGAAGATCTTTATCGGTCGAACCGTTATGACAAACATACGTAATCCCTTTGTCCATCGGTATGTTACTTGCCCGAGATTCGATCATCGGTATCTTATACCTAGTTCAATCTCGTTACCGGCAAGTCTCTTTACTCGTTCCGTAATACATCACCTCGTGACTAACTCCTTAGTCGTTTGCTTGCAAGCTTATGATGTGTATTACCGAGAGGGCCCAGGGATACCTCTCCGATACTCGGAGTGAAAAATCCTAATCTCGATCTATGCCAACTCAACAAACACCTTCGAAGATACCTGTAGAGCATCTTTATAATCACCCAGTTATGTTGTGATGTTTGATAGCACACAAGGCATCCTCCGGTATCCGGGAGTTGCATAATTCTCATAGTCGAAGGAATATGTATTTGACATGAAGAAAGCAATAGCAATAAAACTGAACGATCATTATGCTAAGCTAACGGATGGTCTTGTCCATCACATCATTCTCCTAATGATGTGATCCCGTTATCAAATGACAACTCATGTCCATGGTCAGGAAACCTTAACCATCTTTGATCAACGAGCTAGTCAAGTAGAGGCTCACTAGGGACACGGTGTTTGTTTATGTATTCACACATGTATTTAGGTTTCCGGTCAATACACTTCTAGCATGAATAATAAACCTTTAACATGAATAAGGAAATATAAAATAACAACTTTATTATTGCCTCTAGGGCATATTTCCTTCAATTCGGACACCGGAAGTGTTTTGGAGGGTACCGGGTACTTATCGGGTCACCGGAAAGGAGTTTCGGGCAACCCCGGCAAAGATATGGGCCTTATGGGCCAAGTGAGGGAACACACCAGCCCACAAGGGGCTGGTGCGCCCCTATACAGGCCGGCCCTATGTGGAGGAGAAGGAAAGAGGGGAGGGAAAGGAAAGTGTGGAGTAGGACTCCCCCTTCCTTCCCCCTCCCCCCCTTTTCCTTCCCCCTTGTTCATACAAGGAAATGGGGGGGGGGGGCGCAGGAGGGCAGGAGGCCTAGGGCCGGCGGCCAGCCCCTTGGGGCGCGCCCTGGCTGCCCTAGGCTGCCTTCCCTCCCACCTATATATATGTGGGGAGGCGGCGCCACACAAGAACACAACATTGTCTTAGCCGTGTGCGGCGTCCACGTCCACCGTTTACTCCCTCGGTCATATTTTCATAGTGCTTAGGTGAAACCCTGCGGAGATCACATCACCATCACCGTCACCACGCCGTCGTGCTGCTGGAACTCATCTACTACCTCGCCGTCTTGCTGGATCAAGAAGGCGGAGGACGTCACCGAGCTGAACGTGTGCAGAACGCGGAGGTGCCGTGCGTTCGGTACTAGATCGGTTGGAGCGCGAAGAAAGTTCAACTATATCAACCGCGTTGTGAAACGCTTCCGCTTACGGTCTACGAGGGTACGTAGACACACACTCTCCCCCTCTCATTGCTATGCATCTCCATGGATAGATCTTGTGTGTGCGTAGAATTGTTTTTGTTTTCCATGCAACGTTTTCCAACACTGTGCGCCCTTGATCTGGGGCAGCACGATGGCCTTCCATAATAGGAAGTTGCCCCTTGTCAGGTTCTCTTGTGGTGGCGATCCGAGGGAGGTATTGGTGGTGGTGGATGATGAGGCAAATGTGGAAGATGAGGTGGTGCTGAGCGCACCCATGGTGCTGGGCGTCATGGCGGCGGAGGTGGTGGACATGATCTCAGTCGCGGAAGGTAGCTAGATGCAATCTCTATCAATCTAATGAGGAAGAGACTCTGTTACCATGTGAAACAATATGGGAAGCGTAGAACCCTTTGTCTCGGGCCGCAATGTATATATTGGGCAATAGCCTTGGCGTACAAGTTGTAGAAGATCGAGATCGACCAGAGGTCGTCGTTACAGAGAGATACGAGAGGGAAACGGTTACAGAGAGATACGAGAGAGAAGAATAGATAGAGAAGGGTTACAAGTTTAAACATGATCCCTAACCCTATACGGTTTATTCTAACATTTTATACATGCCACAAAAAATGTCCCTTTTCACCAAAACTTTTTGTGCGAACATAGGATGTCCGGATGTACACGCGGGATTTTTTTTCTCGGAATTTTTTAACATTTTAAAATGTGTTTTTAATACATAATTCATAATAGGTGAGCCAAAACGCCACTCTCCTAAGGGTCCCTAATACTAATCTCGACATGAGAGGAATGTGTCCTCTCGGCCTTGATATATACTAACAAATATGGTTTTTTTCACTCAGACATGAGAGGTGAGATCGATTATATGATGAAGACAGATGGAGGAGCAGTGGAGGTCACCACGTCGCCTCACAGTATGTCTTCCTCCTCTCGCCGCTCACATCATCATCCAACCACTGGCGCATCCTCGTCCGCCATTCGGCCAGGCTCAGCCCTCGCCCAACAACTCGTCGGCGTGCCTCTCCTGATCATCAAGTGTGATGACTGTTGGCGGCTAGTGCTGCGCCGGATCTCGAAGACGATAAAACATCCCTGATGGGTTTTCTTCAAGTATGAAATGGACAAAGTGAATGCATTCCTGTGCGGTAGTTCTTCGGTTCAACTAAAATTTGTGCTCAATGTTTGTTTATTGTTTTGTAGAAAGGTTGGAACTTTTGGCTTTGGGAAGAAGAATACATTGCTATATTTATTGCCAGAGGTCTATTAGAAGTGGGTGCACTAGTTGTTATAGATGAATTTGCAGAGGACACAATGTCCAAATTTTAGGAGGCAGAGAAGAAACAAGTGTGCAAACTAGAGAACTTAACAGAGAAAAGCAATAAGGACATGGAGAAAGTATTTCTTGTTGTTTTCTTTGAATCGGTACTCCTAGTGAGGAAATGGTGAAGTATGTACCCAAGATGTCGCTTAATGAAGTAATTGAGTAGTAAGGTTTAACTTATATGGCCTCAAAATAAATGAATTTGTGTTAATAAAAATTCAAGGAGCTAAATTGCTCAATCTTTTACGGTACTGGAAGCCGTTAGTTAAAGATGGGGTCAAAGAGGCGACAGAGCTCCCGATCTCTCGTGTGAAGGCCACTGTAGCTGATCTTATCGACCGTGATTGGGACCCTTTGTCGGCCTCATGATTCTCCGGATTAGTTTATTTCTGCAGTGCGTAGGTTGTTGGCCTTCGTGCCATGTTGTCGCTAAGACAATATCCTCTGTCGGTGCAGCTTTTGAACTTGTCTGTCTGGTACTTTCTGTTTGTTTGCCCTGGATGTTACTGTATAGCTTTATTTATAAAGTTGGGCTATCGCCTTTTCTCTAAAAAAAAAGACGACACCTCCTGAGCATTTCAATATTGTGAACATTTCTTTAACTTTGCAAATATTTTTGTAAATTGATGAACACTTCTATAATTTGGAAGATATTTAAAATTCTTCAATAATATTATCATGACCGTATTTCTAAATCACCGAACACTTTTCTTGCATTCATGTTTAAAAGAATTTACAAAAATATTTTCTGAAATATCAAAAACATTTTTCTAATCCATAAAAAATTATAGTTCAATATTTCTTTCTCTTTTTAGCAGGGAAGTTCAGTATTTCTTTCAAATGTGAAAAGAAACCCTGTTTTTTTTTAACATATGGTCGACTAGGCAAGCAAACAAGAAGATGTTCTTGGGCCAAGCCCGAGCACTATAGCGACAAATCATCGTTTCACGCCCAGCATAATAGCACGAGTAGCACTATGTCCCGCTTAAAGCGAGACCAAGACCTAAACCCTAGACCTAGAATGCTCTCGTGTCTAGCGCCACCCTAAATGGGCTGCCTAGGCACACGGGAGGCAACGGCCTTGTTTTTTTGGTTTTTTTCACATTTTTGTTTTAGTTTTTTTTTACAAAAAGCTTTAGATAAAACATTTGAAAAACATTAAATGTGTATAAAGAAAATATTTCTCATCTATACAAACATATAGAGTATGTATGAAATAAGTTGATCATGTATTTAAAAAATGTTAATCAAACATTTGAGACAATGTTACACAAGTATTTGAAAAATGTTAATCAAGCATTTTCAAAAGGTTAAATGTGTATAGAAAAAATGTTGACCATTTAATAAAAATATGTCAAATTGTATTTAAAAAATGTTAATCAAGCATTTGAAAGTCTTAAAATATGTATAGGAAAAAATGTTGACCATGTAGCTTGTATTTGGAAAATGTTCATTAAACATTTGAAAAATGTCAAATGTGTAGAAAGAAAATGTTCTCATGTATACAAATAATATACAATGTGTGTGAAAAAGATTGATCATGTATTTTGAAAATGTTAATCAGGTATTTAAAATATATTCAACAAGTAATTGAAAATGCTAATCAAGCATTTGGAAAATATTAAATCTGTATAGACCATGCATTAAAAAAATGTTAACCGTTTTTTAGTCGAGCAATTAAATATGCATAGAAAAAGACCATGTATTCAAAAATGTAAATCTTGTATATTAAAAATGTTAATCAAGCATTTAAAAAATATTCAAAATGTGTATAGAAAAATATTGACCATGTATTAACAAATAGTTAAACTTGTATTTGTGTAACTCTCTCCGATCCAAAATAAGTATTGCAGTTTTGAACTAAAATTAGTTCAACCTTAGTCCAAACTGCGGCACTTGTTGTGGATTGGATGGAGTTTGTGTATTAGCAAAATGTTCTTGGTGTATACGAAAAATATAGAGTGAAAACCAAAAGAAACAAAGAAAAATGAAAAATCAGTGAAAACCGAAACAAAATAAAAAGAAAACTAAAAAGAAAAAAAATCAAAGAAACAAGTGCCAAAATAATGAAAAATACTAAAAGCTGACAAAAAACAAAGAAATCGTTGACCCAATAAAGAAATGAAAAACCGAAACAAAAGAGAAAGCAAAGAAAAAATACCAAAGTATAACAACGAAAAAGAAAACCTAAGAGGAAATAAGAAGACCAAACAAAAAAAAAGAGAAAAGAAAAAAAAATGAAGAAAAGAAACCGAAGGAACACATTAGTGAACGACTGACAAATGAACGAAACAGTAACACGCTACTCGGCCGGCCCATACGCGCTCGCTGTAAAGAAAGCTTCAGCGACACGGATGCCAGTACCGCTATAAGCCAGGGGGGCTCCTATTCGGTGCTTTAGGGGGGTAGCTCCCTAGCGCCCATGTCCTCGATTGCACTGGAGAAAAAAAAGAAATACTTCGCAAAAAATGAAAAGAAATCATGAATTGAAAAAAGATCATGGATTTTGGAGAAAAAATCCATGAATTTTTAAAAAGTTCATTGATTATGAAAAAAATTCATCGAATTTAAAAAAAATTCATTGGATTTGAAAAGGTTCATTGATTTTTTTCTAAAAAAATCAATGAACTTAGAAAAATTTCATCGACTTTGAAAAAAATCATCAAAATCGAGAAAAGTTCACCAATTTGGAAAAAAGTTAATCGAAAAAAAGAAGTTCAGCGATTCAAAAAAAATCATCGAATTTTTTAGAAAAATCATCAGTATTGAGAAAAGAAAGTTCATCAATTGGAATAGAAAAATTAAGAATTTGAATAAAGTTGTGCGAAAAAACAGAACAATAAATGAAGAAAGAGGAAAGAAGGAAACAAAGAAAATATGCAACTAAACACATAGTTTTATTCGGCTTTGTGGTTACTGCAGCGCGCGTTGAGCCAGGGGCTGCGGGTTCGATTCACTCAGGGACGCTTCAGGCATCCGTTTGTAAAATACACAGTAACGGACGTCTGAAGCAAGGACGCTTCAGGTAACGGACGTCTGAAGCAGGCCAATTAGTTGATTCTATCCGCCACCCGTATGCGATGTGAGGTCGGTCAACCCAGTTTGTTGGGTGTTCTGCATTTTGTTCACCGTTTGCAATTTGTTCGTTTCTCTTGTTCTAGGTTTTTTTTTTCTTTCTTTCTGGTTTTTTGTTTGTTTAGTTTTTTCTTTTCCTTTTTTGTACCTTTTCTTTTATTTTCTCTTTCCTTCTTTAATACATGGTGAACAATACTTTTATACATGATGACCAAATCAATAATATATGATGAATATTTTTTTAAGTACATACTGAACATTTTTGTAATATACATTAAACATTTTCTTAATATATGATGGACTTTTCAAATTACATGAAGATCATTTTTGTAATACACACTGAACATCCTTTAATATACAGTGAAGTATTTCCAATATACGATGCACGTCTTTTAATATGCATTGAACTTCCTATAAAACACATACTATTTTTTTTTAAGTTATTTTAAATAGGTTGTTAAATTTCTAGCTTCGTAAAAAAACACCTTGAATTTCCCTGAACTTGTGAAAATTCTTCTGCACCACATTGGCGCTAGAAGAACCCTCTGCCCATTTCATATGTGAGTCCTTTGCTCTCGAGTTTTGTTCAACACTTAGATGACCGATGACATACTCAACAGAGAATTCACGTCTTAAGTGCTTGAGAAAAGTAGCAAAGTTCCTCCAACCAGGAGGGAGTTTTGCAATAATGCAACGCGCGACAAACTTGACAGCTAACTCACACTTTAGGAGTTCTAGCTCCTTAGCGATGCATTGTAGCTCATGAGCTGGTCCAGTGCAGAACGGTTATCAACCATCCTGTAATCATGGAACTGCTTCATGGCATACAGTTCGCTTCCAGCATCGGTTGCGCTGAACTTAACTTCGAGCGCATCCCACAAGTTTTTGGCAACCCGCATATGAATATATGTGTCAACCAACTTGTCTCCAATTACACTTAGAACTGCTCCCACAAAGATAGTGGTTGCCTTCCTAAACACCGTCTCCTGTTCAGGAGCAATCATTTCCGTGGGACACACACCACCAACTCAGAATACGTTCATTGCTCTGAGGCACAAGGTGGTCCTTATCTGCCAACGCTTAAAATGCATCCCGGTAAACTTTTCTAGCTTCATAGTAGCGGCAAAGCCTTGAATCGAAAAATGCTTAAACTAAGGTTTTTGGATTGATGAAAATATCAGCACCTTTTTTATTAGACTAATCCACGAGTAAACAGTAATCATGGCAATCACAGTATGCAAGTCATATCGATACCTAAGCATTTGAGCATGTACATTACATAGAAATGAAACATCTATGAACACAACATATATGGTTAGCATATGAACGAGTAAATGAGGGATGAACAGATCATACCCTTTTGGTTGGCCAGGCCAACGCGGCGACGACAGCAGCAGCCTCGACGTCATCCGTGGCCTTCTTCTTGGTGATGGCGTCTTCGACCATGGTGTCGACGCAGTGGAAGTAGTGGAAGCAGAGGAGGACGGAGACGGGGATGGATCGGGAGCAGTCGCATCGAGATGCTAGCCAAAAATCTTATTGTCATTCTCCCAGGCCGGATCTCGAACGACAGGTTCCAGAGGCACCTGCTCTTCCGCCAACCGTGCACGCGGTCGTCGAGATGGGATCGCCGAAAGCAGCAGTAAATGAAAGCTAAGGTTGTGCAGGAGGGAGTGAGTGAGCTAGGGTTCACTCTCCGTAGTGTCTTAGCGACTCGTCAATTTATCCGAGATTAATTAACCATTTCTGGCCGGTAAAAATAAGGTTCGGCTCGTTCTCGCAACCCGCAACACGCGCGTCATGACAAGGCGAGCGTGGCGTGGCGAGGCGGACGGAGAGGAGGAGTGCGCATGTACATCTCCTCTTCCCAAGCTCCCAATGACATGTGGTAGAGCAGCCCTTATGAAGGGGTCTCACTCTTACTTTACTACTAGTACTAAACTTTCCATCATTTGCCATGCACCTAAATGGGCCTTAAAGATTAACCAATCATTTTTGTCTTATATGGGCCAAAGCCCATCTATAATCCAACACATACACCCGGTCCTTACCCAAGCAAAGCTGTGTGAGTTACTCAAAAAAGAGAGAGCAAAGCTGTGTGTTTGCATGTGGCACAAGTTAGAGCATACAACCAGACTTAGCAAATCCAGCCTCTTAAATGTCCGTGGACGCGGTCGGTCAGTGTCCAGTGCGTTCGTTTTTAAGCCTCTATTATTCCGTCCATACAGTTATAGTCCTCGTTTTCTCCCTTATATGTTTGGTCACTTGCATGTGATTGGTGAAGATGAAGATAGAGAGAAGAAAGGTGGTCCGAGATGGTCCGGGCACGTCCGCGGGCCCTCATATCCTTCCTATATTTGGCCTCAATAGGATGGATCGTGAACAACCTAGACGTATAGGAATGATATGAGGGGTTCGATTGGATATTTTTTTTCTCTCTCTTTTCTATCCATTGATCAAGCACGTTCATGGATGTTTGAGAAGAATTTGAGGAGATTGGCTCTAGATACTTTTACAGGGTCGTGTTGGGCATGCTGCGCAACCGGGTGTTATGTGGGAGCAGAGCAGAGGCATGACACAGAAGGGACATTCACTAGGATCCAAGCATTGGACCCATAAAAAAAAGGATCCAAGCATTGCACCTACTCTATATATTATGGGTGTGCAGCCAGGGGAAGAGCCAAGAAACGCAACCACAGATCACTGGTTACAAAGCCCTTGGGTCAGAAGTAGCTAGGTGATGAACAAGCAACCTTGGCGCCAATAGAAAGTTGGAAACCGATCTCGTGTGTTGGGCGGCTCATGCACCTTGAGAGTTGAGTCGGTACACGACGGCCAGCTCGCCGGCGAGGAGCGTACGTAGCAAGGGCAGATCCCCGGCTTGGGCGGAGGCCGTACGCGGGCGTCAGCCCCGGACGCGGCACGGTGCACCGCGCCATGCATGCACGTACGCTTGGGCACTCCTGCTACTGTACTAGATTTTAGATCCCGTATCACCGCCGTGATTACTTAACTGCACTTGACTAGTCATACGTGGTACTCTTACTACTGTGAGAGAATAATTAACAAGTGATCCTGCCTCACCTCTTGTGGATAGATTCTTCTACCTCGATCCAGCAGAAACGGACTAGATGTAGTAACACTAGTGCAGTGTAATTTTTGCATTCAACGAGCGGCCTGTTTTTTCTCTTTTAACACAATACAGACGTAGACGCTCATATAAACATATATACATTTATTCCATGAATACACGCAAGCACAATCTACCTCTATGAGCATCTCGAAGAGACCGAGCGGCACATCATCTTGATATTGATGAAGTCCACAGACGTTTTCGTAGTCGACGAGAACGTCTTCTCTCATTAAACACACATCACCGAAATGTATAGAATAAATCTAAAAAATGCAAGCACTAATGTTAAGTTTGAGACTTAAACTCTGATGGACAGGGGATACTACTGTTCTCGTAACCATTCAATTACAGATTGACTTGCTGACGCGCAGCCTGTTGAGTGGAGTAGTTCAGACACGATCAAGGCCTGTTGAACTTTCAGAGAGGCACAGCCCCTTGATTCCCGCTTGCTTCCCACTCCCACGCCACGCGCCATTATTTGTTCCGGCGCGGCGCGGAAACACGAGGTGCTAGCTTAACCCGCTGAGTCAATTGTCGTCCAAACCCTCACTCCCAAGACAAGAAGGCCCCCGCTCTCTCCGTGTCCGTGTCTCTCAAGCTGACCACTTTCTCTCCAGGCACCAGCCGGCGTCGATCGATGCAATCGGCGCAGCCCCCCTGTGGCAGCCGGAGAGGGAGAAGCGCCCCAGCAGTACGGCGGGCGCCACTCCCACGATATAACCACCACCGGCTGCTCGTGCTCGTCGTCATCGTCTACCTGGTGGGCGGCAGCGAGGTTCTTCTTCTAGCCGCTGCTGCCGCACCGGCCCGCAGTCTCGGAGCGGCGGCATACGTGGCGTACAATGTCGTCGGTACACGGCCTATCCCTGGAGAAGCTGTGGCGAGCTCACCGTCGCCATTGTCCACGCCTTCCGCCGTGGGGCTCGCCGACAACAAGCGGCCGGTCCCGAGCTGCCCCGACGCCCTCCACAACAGGTAGGATCGATATTTTCAGGCCTGGAGCTAGCTAGGGTAGAGACCACAGTACAGCAAAAGGCTCTGTTTTGAGTTTTGAAATGCGGGCTCATGAGATTGTGCGCGCGATACGCTCTCCATTTGTACTGGTTCATGATCCATCCTTGTTCTTATAGTGATTCTGAATGGTTACTAGGTTCATGGTAATTATATTGTGCCATGCATGAAGTAAAAAGTTCAAGATAGGTTGGTGCCACTGCTTCGGTTCTCTGGTGTGAACATGGGATTGTCTGATCGTGTGTCTGTTCCTCGCCAGAGATTCTTCAATCTTGCAGGGCATGCAGCTGTGAGCTGTCAAAAAGAAAAGAGTTGGTTTTCTTTTTGACGGGAACTTTTTTTACGCTTTAATGCATTATTTTCCAGTTGAAATATACAATGTATTTTGATTGGTTAAGACGGGATTTTAGCAAATGATTAATAAATTTAGTAGGTAATTTGCATGACATAAATCCATGTTACAAGTAGATTCATATTTTTAGGACATTTTTTGTGGGAGTAAAAAATTCACATACTAACATGGTAACTGTGAGTTAAATTTCAAGGATACGTCAAGCAGACGTATCGAGATCATAGATAGAAGAGTGCCAAGACGGCAAGTTTAGTTACAACGCACCCACGGCACAGCGTGCCAAACACCGCATGCTAATTACTCGCTACTGTCTACCGAATCTACCCTAGTTGGAAGCGAACCGTCTATCCGTAGGAGCCCAGCTGCCCTCCAGTTGTGTCCTTCACTCATTATCGAATCAAGCACCGCTTGAATGCTCGGCGTGGCCCCATTAAACACAATGTCATTCCTGTGCCGCCAGAGAGTCCAAGCCACGAGAGTGATAACCGTCCAGATTTCCTTTCGCGCCTCCCTCTGCATATCCAGCATGGTCCACCACTCCACCAAACAAGAGTCGTGTGACGGTATCCACTCCGGCTTACCCCAATTCGTCGCTATGACCGACCAGACCTGCCTTGCCAATACGCAGCCAAGAAGGAGGTGATTAATGGACTCAGGCTCCTGGTCGCAAAGGGGGCACGCAGCAGGGTGAGGACTGTGAGTTAAATTTCGCCAAAAAAAAGAAACATTGAGTCAAAAAATTTGTCTTAAGTCATCAAAATATGCCTTAAAAGAGAAAAAGTATTGGGCATACTAATAATTGATAAAAAAAATCTAAACTAGGGCACGTGTAGCTTAAAAGTGTCAAAAATAGTTGATCTCTTGAAGTTTTAGTCTGAATTATGAGATGTTTTTACCATCGAATATGTCTCGATGAGTGCTTTGAAATTAGATTACTACGACATGTTTTATCGTCACCGGCTACCAAACTAGAGTATGCTATAGATTGCTATTAGTGATCTAAACGATCTTATATTTCTTTACAGAGGGAGTAGTTATCAGGTTTGTACTTAAGAGCCATTAGGTTAGTAGTGAACAATTACTAGGTAGTACCCGCAAAAAAAAAATTTACTAGCTTTTCTAAGGGGGTGTACCGAAGCACAACGGTTAAACATATTGGTCATTACATGTGGGGGTCCATTAGTTATTAGTTAGTCATAAAGAAGTAAGCGATGATATCCTACCATCGAGATACCGTGTGCAAGTTTTAAGGGTGTGAGAGTGATATCTCTGGATTACACCAATTATATCCTGATACTTGTAAAAAAAGTCGTCGAAATATATCAACAGGGAGCTACTTTGAAAGTTTGTGCAGCGAACCTTATGGATTGTTCCATCGAGACTTAAGTTTTTGGGCTAGATCTCATTAGTGGTTGCCGCGTCGATCCGTAATACCTGCTACTATGTCAGTCGAACAGAATTTTTAATCAAGACTAGGGTGCCCAATATAATATCCTGATATGGCATCTCCGCCATGAGAGTTGGCTTGTTTTCGGTGCACGTTAGGTCCATTGTGCTCACATAGTCACATGTAGAGGAACATGTCGGATCTGAGCCAAGCCAACTGACCAACGGTATCACACACAGGACAACAAGAATCGACAAGCAAATTAACTCTGCAATGCTCTAGCGAGCTGCGGTGCTGAATCATGTACAGATGCTGAGAGCAGGACGTGACGCAACACGCGCACCACCACGACAGCAGAAATTCAATGTACGCAACGCGCTTGCATGGCTATGGAGTCGGCTGTACTGAAGTATACCATCTGCCCCAGCCTGAGAGTTTCATAGAGGCGATGGCCTATGAACTCCGGGCGATCATGGAGTGACTGGTAATTCTCAGCCAGACTCCATCGCAACTGGTCTGCTTGTTGATGAGATGCTCCCCCTATGCAATTGCACTGAAACAGAGTTTCTTCTGATGCCTCTCATTCCTCAAGGTTTCTGTTTCTTTCTCCCCCTGCTCTATCTATAGTGACGTTTCAAATGGCCTTAGTTCTCAAAAATGTGTATACGGTTCTTAACATGTATATTTATACATGTGAAATGGATGGACCAAATCACAACTATATTCAATGATCGTGATATGATCAGGATACTCAATGAACATCATCACGACCTATCTACGTGCATGCATTTCAATGCTTGGTTGGCACTATAGTAGTGTTATGCAAGTGCATGTGGGAGTATCAATTTGTTATCGAGAAGTAATGATGGTACCACAACATCGAGGTACCACGTGCAAGTCTTGAAGGTGTAGCAGCAATGTTCATGTTCGATATCCTTGCTGACAAATAAACTATTACTTGACACTTGTCATAAAAAGTGTTGTTGAAATATATCAACATGGTTCAAGTTTGGAAGGTTTCATGAGTGGACACTATGATGTAAACTAATCTTTGGTCCTTCAACGATTTGAAAGATAAATGATTTAGTAGAAAGAAAGTGGGTCTATCTTAGGCTCATCTAGATGCGACATTGTTATATCATAGCTAAGTGATATCAGTGCTAGATTGTGACCCTTGTGTGTAGCCGTCGTCATCATTGTGTATTCTTGCCACCTCCCCTCCGGCCCGCCACAAAACCCTTCACTAACACTCACCTATTGGGCCGGGGCCTTTTAATTTGTGGTTGTTGTTTTTATTGCCTGGGCCATTGTCAAAGACAAAAAAAGTGTGCTGCTAGGTGTCACTCGTAGCGAGCAATATATGGTGGCGTCGCTTGTTCGGCTGTGTTTGCTAGGTCCGGAAGCAGCCCATCACTGGCGGACAACGAAGGAGGATTTACTACGTACAGTATTTTTTTTCTTCTTTGTCTTTTTTTTCCATTCTTCCTCACAGCTTTTGTTCCTTCTCCACAGTTTTCTTCTTGCTAGACATAGCTAAATCCGCGGCCCTTTAAATACAGTGTATATTTATTGTAGGCAGCATGTACATGGGCACATAAAAGGATTTGTTTCCTTTTCAAATATTTTCTTTACAAATGTTCATAAATTTCAAAATTGTTCATGAACATGAAACAAATTGTGTATTTCACAAATTTCAAGAAATTTAAAAAACATTTATGAACTAAAAAAATGTTCATACATTTAGAAAAATATTTCAGAATTTAAAAAATGTCGATGAAATCTGGAAAATGGTCACAAATTGTAAAACATATCAAGATATTAAAAATGTTAAAGATTTTGAGAAATAAAATATATCCATGAATTCAAAAATAATTGTAAATTTAAAAGATGTTCATGAATTCAAAAAATATTTAATTAATTATAAATTCTTTCATGAATTTAAAATTATCCACAAATTCAGAAAACAATCGTGAATTTAAGAAAAATACATTTTCCAGATACACATAAAACATTTCCTAAAGTACACGATAAACCTTTTAAAATGCATGGCGGACATTTTTAGGATGAGATGATTTCGTTGTTTTGAAAATATGTAGGAAATTTTATAAATACACGATGTACATACTTTTTAAACGTGATGGACATTTTAGGAAATACAAAATGTCAGATGTAGGAGAAAAAGAATCAAAAGGAAATAAAATAAATAATCGGATTTGCATGTCAGGGGTAGAAATGCAACTGGGTCAGTTCAATTTCGGGTCAAGGGCGAACATGCAACTGGGTCAGGAAAAGTTGCGCGCCGAGGGTGGACATACAACTGGGTCTGCTAGTTTCGGGTGAAATCAAGGGTGGATATGCAACTGAGTCGGGGCGATTTGTGTGCTGAGGATGAACATGTGCTAGAATGAAATGTGAATGAGAGCATAGATTGATTGCCTCACTGCATGTACGTATAGTAACCGGTTAATAATACTAAGGGTCTCGGAAATTCACTTTGGCTCATAGGTGTATATGCACCCATTGTCTAAATACACATTTTAAAAGTTAAAAAATTTCGAGAAAAAATCCCGCGTGTAAATCCGGACATTATATGTGCATTCACCAAGTTTCGATGAAAAATGACATTTTTTGTGGCTTGTGTAAAAACGACAATTTTTTATGCTTGATTATAGCTATTCATGAGGCATTTTCTATCTTTTTTATGTGAAACAATATGGGAAGCGTAGAACCCTTTGTCTCGGGCCGCAATGTATATATTGGGCAATAGCCTTGGCGTACAAGTTGTAGAAGAGATCGACCAGAGGTCGTCGTTACAAAGAGACACGAGAGGGAAACGATTACAGAGAGATACGAGAGAGAAGAATAGATAGAGAAGGGTTACAAGTTTAAACAGGATCCCTAACCCTATACGGTTTATTCTAACACTCCCCGTCAATCTGAACCTCAAGAAGCTTTGCCAAGGTTGAGATTGTACTTAAACTCATCCAACCCTCTCATGGTAAGAGGTTTTGTAAACCCATCCGCAAGTTGATCTCATGTAGGAATAAACTTGATCTCAAGCAACTTCCGAGCTACTCTTTCTCTGACAAAATGAAAATCAACCTCAATGTGTTTTGTTCGTGCATGGAAAACAGGGTTGGCTGAGAGATAGGTTGCACCAATATTGTCACACCATAGTCTCGTAGCCTGTGGAGCCTTAATTCCAAGCTCATAGAGTAACGTCTGTATCCACATTACTTCAGCTGTAGCATTTGCCAAGGCTTTGTATTCAGCCTCTGTACTTGATCTTGAGACAGTGGCCTGTTTTCTTGCGCTCCATGACACAAGATTTGTTCCCAGAAACACAGCAAAGCCACCTGTAGATCTTCTATCATCAGCACACCCTGCCCAGTCTGCATCAGAATATGCAATAACAAGCATAGAAGAGGACTTGGTAATTTGAAGTCCAAGACCCTCTGAGTACTTGAGATACCTTAGAATTCTCTTAACTGCAGTCCAATGAGTAGTTCTAGGTGCATGTAAATATTGACATACCTTGTTCACTGAATAAGAAATGTCAGGACGAGTAAGTGTTAAACATTGTAAAGCACCTACAACACTTCTATAATTTGTTGCATCCTCTGGTTCAAGAACTTCTCCACTTTCCAATGTAAGCTTTCCAATGTAAGCTTTTCCAACTGACCAACGGTATCACACACAGGACAACAAGAATCGACAAGCAAAATAACTCTGTAGTTTCTCCAGCAAGCTGCGGCCGCCGTGATCCCTGTACAGATGCTTAGAGCAGGACGTGACGCAACACGTGCATCACCACGACAGCAGAAATTCAACGTACGTAGTGCGCTTGCATGGCCATGGAGTCGGCTGTACTGAAGTATACCATATGCCCCGGCCTGAGAGTTTCATAGAGGGGATGGCCTACGAACTCCGGGCGGTCATGGAGTGACTTGTAATTCTCAGCCAGACTCCATCGCAACTGGTCTGCTTGTCGACGAGATGCTCCCTCTATGCAATTGCACTGAAGCAGAGTTTCTTCTGATGCCTCTCATTCCTCGAGGTTTCTGTTTCTTTCTCCCCTGCTCTCTCTATAGTGATGTCTCACATGGCCTTGGTTCTCAAAAATGTGTATACGGCTCTTAGCATTTATATTTATACAAGTAAAATGGATGGACCGAATCACAACTATATTCAATGAATGTGATACGATCATGATACTCAATGAACATCACAACCTATATGTGTGGCACGCACTTCAATGCTTGGTTAGCACTATACGCTACTCTGCATTTAATACCATGGTGCTGTGAAAGTTCTGTACTGCCAACCATCGTAACCTCTTTCGTCACCGTTCATTTTTTGCTTCAAAGTTCGTGCAAGCAAACTTCTCCTTTTTGATTCTCGACTATAAAAATGTTTGAACTTGAATCTTCGCCGATAAAAATCATACAAGTACTACCATGTGTCAGAATTTTTTTATTTTTGGCGCATTTTTTTAAATGTACAACTTATTCAAAATTCAAAATTTGACAAATTTATGTTTCATAAAAAAATCAAGAACATTTTTTACAATGAGTGGCACTTGAGTATAGTTGACCTGCAAAGTTTCGAAATCAAATGTTCTTTTGGAAACAAAAAAAAGAAATTTATATATAAGGATAGCGCAAATCTTGATGCAAACTGAATGGTCTAGATAGAGGGTACGGTCATATTGTAGTACAAAAAATCCACACTCCCAAGGTGCATACCAAGGAAATTTTATTATTGCATCAAGTGGAGAGTGGGTGTCGGCGACCAAGGGTTAGGGCTGCAGCTCCTTAGCAGCAGCGACAAATCAAATCGATGGGGAAGGGGGGTGGGTGGCGGCGTGAGTGAGCTTGGATTTGAGGGGGTCGCCAATCGGATTTTGTCGCTTGGGGAGGCTTATCGGGTAGTACGCCATGATGGTAGGGGAGGTTGTGAGTTGTGTTTCTCAGCAATGAGTGGATTGGGTTTGGGTCAGGTCGGATTGTTAGGTCCGGCATGGTTGACATGTTTGGACAACCTCATTTGCGCCCCACATATGGGCCGGGTTTAGGGTGGTTTGGGCCGTCTGAACAAATGGGGTTGGTTTGAGGAGGCCCATTGGATTGATGTTTTTTGTTCTGCCCAAAAGTATAGAGGAGGTTTGAGGAGTCTCCTTGGAGATGCTCTAAACCATTCACAAGATTGCCTTGAAAAGAGATAGAGAGATTCGAATGAAATTTACTAATAATTAACCAAAAATTCTAAGTGGGGCACATGTTCTTTGAAAGTATCAAAATAATCGACCTCTCAAATCATTAATCTGAATTATGATACATTTTTCATTGGGTCTGCTTCGACAAGTGCTTGAAAATTATATCCTACTTGAGCATATTCTATGTCATCGGCCGGGCTACCAAATTATAGTATTCTATTTATTAGGGTTGTAATAAAGGGCTTGTAGTTAACAAGCACCAGCTTAGTAGCGAACGATTGCTAGACACAAACATATCTGCCATTATGCACTCGAGTGGTATGCAAGTGCATATTAGGTGTATTGATTTCTTATAAATAAGTAAGCATGGTATCAGACCATACAAGATATTGTGTGCAAGTTTTAAAGGTGTGCAACTGAATTTCCTGTAACTCACCAACTATACCCTAAGACTTTCCTCCGTCAGGAATTACTTGTCACTCAAACGGATGTATATAGATGTATTTAGTGCTAGATACATTCGTTTGAGCGACAAGTAACTCTGCAGTTCCGGACGTTCGAAGAAAAATAGTGGTCAAAATATATCAACATGGATCTAGTTTTGAAAGTCTTCTTGAGACAACACTGTGATGAGAACTAATCTGCAGTCTTTAAACCATTTGAAAAACAAATGAGTTAGTACTACAAAGAGATTAAGAGTGCATCTCAGTGTTAAGAGTGAACCTCCTTGGGGGCGTCACTGTGGAGCTCGGGTATCCTTCGGTTACGTCTCTTTGGCATCGGTGGACGAGCTTGGATCCTTTCTGGATGCCCCCTCAACTCTGGCAGGAGTGGTCCCTGCTAGCTTCTTAACGTTTACGTGTGACATCAGCGGCATCTCTCTTGATCCTCGGTGTCTGTAGGCAGGATCGGCGCTCCACGGCCCAAAGCGCGAGCAGAGGGGGGGTCCTCTTCGGCGACAACTTATTGTGTGTGTGTTCCATTTAAGTCCGGTGGTCTCTCTTGGTGGCGCGAGGTTCTCTTCTTGTCAGTAGCCTCGGGTGCTTTGTGTTAGGGTGAAGGCATTCTTGTAATCTTGTGTTGTTTTATCTTTCATTTGCTTTGTAAGAGGATTTTTCTCATCATCTTGTATCGGTTCAGCCATGTTGCTTTATATATAAAGCGGGACGAAAGCATTTTTCGGTATTGTGATTTTGTCTCACATAAATCACATACTAATATGGTTACTAATATGGTGACTGTTAGTCGAAGGAGTGTTACAAATAATTAATCAAAAATTCTAGCAGGGGCATGCGTAGTCCAAAAGCTCTCAAAGTATTAATATGTGTTCACCACCGTGTCTGTCTCGGCTAGTGCTTCGAAATTATATCTTATCATATGCCCTGATTGGCCTGAGAGCTTCGGAAAAACAGCCAAGAAACTCCTGGTAGTCATGCAGTAGCTTATACTTCTCAACCAGACTCAATAGCATCTAGTCCACTTGTCGATGCTTTGATTCCCCTATGCAATTGTACTGAAGCAATATTTCTCCCGATACCTCTCAATCCTCAAGGTTACTGTTTCTTTCTCCCCCTGCTCTATCTATAGTGGCATCCCACATGGCCTCGGTTCTCAAAAATGCATATATGGTTCTTAGCATGTATATTTATACATGTGAAACGGATGGACCGAATCGCAACTATATTCAGTGATTGTGATATGATAATGATACTCAATGAACATCACAATCTATTTGTGTGCACACACTTCAATGCTTGGTTAGACTGTATGCTACTCTGTATTTAATACCAAGATACCAAGGAAATTTTATTATTGCATCAAGTGAAGCGTGGGTGGCGGCGACCACAGGTTGGGGCGGCGAGCTCCTTACCGGTGCCAACAATGCAAATCGGTGTGGAAGGGGTTGTGTGGCCATGCGAGTGGACTAGTGTTTTGGGGGGGGGGGGGGGGGGGGGGGTGGGGGGTTATGCAAATGCGGAGGAGGCTGAGAATTCTGTTTCCAGCAAGGAGTGGAATATATAGGTTTGGGTGGTGTCGGAATTTCCTATCTGACATGGTAGACATATTTGGACAACCTCATTTCCACCCCACATATGGGCTGGGTTTAGGGCAGTTAGGACCGTCCAGACAGATGAGGATGGTATGGGGAAGGCCATTGGGTCGATGTTTTTTGTCCGGACAGTGTCCAAATATAGGGAGGAGCTTTGTGGAGTCTCCTTGAAAATTCTCTAATAGTATTCTTCACACGAACTCCTCAAACGCCACCTATACGCCCGGGCGGACGGCCTGTTCAGTGACCAGTGAAAAAATTCCGATTCAACCACACCTCTCATACCGGTCCTATATGTCTGGGCTGACTGACACCCCTCATATCCAGCCCATAGATATTTGAAATCCCTATGCACCCAGGCGCATCCGCCAGGTCGGATCAGGCCCATGCTGGCCCACCCCGACCCCACATATATCTCCCTATGTGCACCTCAGATGAAAACCTAGCCAGTCCACTCCACTCCACTCCCAGCTCCATTACGGCGATCCCCGACATTCTTCAGCATGAGAGGCAGCAGATCCAACTCTGAGATCTCCAAATCTGTCGACTGGGACCTTGTACCATGCGGGGACGAGGGGGAATAGTTGTTCGCATGGTCTCTCGCTGCTCACGGGAGGAGTGCGCCCAACCGCGATCGGACTTGATCCAGCGGAAATCCTTGCGTCCGCGCAAATGGTTCTTGGATCCGCCGGGGCTGGGGGCTCAAGGCGCGTGAACGCGGCCTCGCCGACGCGTGACTGCCGCCTGGCGCCACAACGATTAGGAGGCGGCGGAACCCCCCATTGGCGCCTCGTCCCTACAACGCCTAGTTGGAGGTCAACGCCGGCATGACTCACGGCTCGTCCGTTACGGAGGTGTGACGTGCCACCGTGCGAGGCGAGGGCACGGGAGGCCACACCAGCCCTCGCACCCGACCATGCAGAGGCAGAACGCAAAGCCCCTTGGACAAGGAAGCCGTCCGTGCCCAAGGCGCTTTCCGGCAAAGGAACCAGGCGGTCTGTGCCATGGCCGAACTGCCCCCCAAAGAGGAGGAGGAGGAAGGCAATGACGGGTCGGACAGCTCTGGCAGTGAGCAGATCCAGCTCGATCCTATTGGGTCTTTTGCCTCTACTTCCACAACAACGATGGTAAGGGCCGCCATTGATGAACTTCTTCCATAGCTTTAGTATGTAAACATGCCAAGTCCGATGGCATGTATATGATGTAGTAGAGCATGCCAATTTTTGTTAGTCCGAAAGCATGCATGATGAAGTAGGCGGATGCTATGTGTGGGATCGAGATGTATTTATGTGAGTTAAATTGATGTTATATTGTGTAATTTGAGGATTTGTTAATGAGGACCCAGTTGTGGGAGAGAATATTTGAGGTGTGACCGGTAACTGTCTGCAGACGAGTCTGGACGTGTCTGTGGATGTTTAGTGGGCCAGATTAGCTAGGTCCCCATGTAGATGTACTGAACCCCTTCAGAAAAATGCCTCACAAAGAGATCAGAGATTCAAAGGAGATTACTAATAATTAATCAAAAATTCTAACTGAGCACATGTTATGTAAAGGTATCAAAATAATTGACCTCTCAAATCATTAATCTGAATTATGATGCATTTTCATTGGGTCTGCCTTGACGAGTGCTTTGAAATAAGATCCTACTTGAACATATTTTATGTCATCAGCTACCAATAAATAATATGCTAATTATTAGGTTTTATTAAAAGGCTTTGTATTTTTTTTGCGAGGATAACTTCCAATTTATTCATCAACTGTCAATGTAGTACAAAGAACACCAGAAGTAAAAAGTACATCTAGATCCGTGGACCACCTAGCAACGACTGCTAACACTGGAGCGAGCCGAAGGTGCACCGTCTTCTTCGCCCCTCCCTCTCGGGGCCGGGCAAACCTTTTGTAGTAGATAGTCGGGAATTCGTCGTGCTAAGGCCCCATAAGACCAGCGCACCAGAACACAACCGCCGCCGATGAAAAGAAGCGTAGATCGGAAGGACCCATCTGTAGACACACGAACACAGACGAACGAATATAGGATCCACATGGATCCACCGAAGACAAACCTCCACATGCCCTCCGACGATGCTAGAAATACTACTGGGATGGGGACTAGGCGGAGAGAACCTCGCCTCTCTGAGCAGTACACAAACCCTATCAAAACTCAAAAGAGCATGAAAAAATGAAGCCCTCCCGCAGGCAAGGGCCAGAACCCACCACACCCCCATGGCCCTAAGACCACATGAGACGAGGTAGACCGGTGGCGGTACAGGCGGGAGGCACGGGAAACCCCAAGGGTCCCCTTTCTTCCACAAGAAGCAAGAAAACGATCGCCTAGTTGTCGGTTGTAATAATAAAAGGCTTTGTAGTGAACAACCACCAGCTTAGTAGAGAACATTTGCTAGACACTAACATATCCGCCACTATGCATTCCAGTGGTATGCAAGTGCATATTAGGAGTATTGATTTCTTATAAAAGTAAGTGATGGTTTGGAGGTATATACATCTATGAGCCAAAGTGAATTTCCGATTTTTTGCACAGTAGTAGTAACAATCATGTGGCACTAAACAAAATAAGGTGTATCATTTTTTAAATAATATATAGAACTGAATCACATTTAAATCGTGTAATTGCAGTGTGTTGCGTAACCCAAGTTCTCCGGGGACGACGACGAATTCGTTAGTGCAGCCCTAGCTTGGTAAGAATAGTTAGGTAGGCTAGCATAAAATATCTGGAAACAGTCCAAATGATAGAGATCAACTTAATTCCTTGAGAAGAAGAAGTGATAATTGTATTATTGTTGGTCATGGATCTGGATAATCAACGGTCATGGAATCATGATTAATGGTCATGGAATCGTGATAAATGTAGGGTTACATGCCAACGCTGGTTATAGGCATTTGACATAATCCAGGCTTCGCATGATACCCTTTTTTAACACGGGACTGGCCCGATGTCTGTAGGCTGAATTAAGGTGCACCAAATTAGGGGCCTAGAAATGAGACTGGATTTTCTACTCTCGGGTGTACTACACCCGAGTTTGCAACTTTTTTGAAAAAGCGGTACAAAACAAACTTCAAAAAATCTGAAATTTTGTGGAATGAAACTCTATCAAGTGTTCAAGGTTCTCCAAACTTTCGTAAAAAAAACCATCGAGGAGCTCAGACAAAAAAAAACAAAATTGCTTTTCACTGTTTTGCGTACTTTTTGAGCTGTGAATTTGTTTTTGTTTTTTGTTGTGAGAGCTCCTCGGATGTTGTTTTTGGATGAAATTTTGCAGTAACCTCAAACACTTGATGAAGTTTGATGTCCCAAAAA
The DNA here is from genome assembly GCA_011799875.1 of Thinopyrum elongatum. Classification (NCBI taxonomy): domain Eukaryota; kingdom Viridiplantae; phylum Streptophyta; class Magnoliopsida; order Poales; family Poaceae; genus Thinopyrum; species Thinopyrum elongatum. The sequence goes on along the minus strand of CM022299.1, from coordinate 30,231,977 downwards.
TTCAGATTTTTTGAAGCATGTTTGATACTCCCTCCGTTCCAAAATATAGCGCACCGGCGTTTCCCGAGGTTCAACTTTGACCATAGGAGACCGACTGCGGCGGGAGCAAAAATTATACCAGTGAATTCGTATTCAAACAAAGTTTTAAATTATATTTTTTACTCCCGCCGCAGTCGATCTCGTTGGTTAAATTTATGGTCAAAGTTGAAGCGCGAAAACCAAAGACGCACTATATTTTGGAACGGAGGGAGTATAGTTTTTTAAATTTTTTTGCTAACTCGGGTGTAGTACATCCGAGAGTAGCCACTACTTTCCGCTTGGAAATTGGGGGCCGTTTTGGCGCGGTCTAGGCCTGTGAAAAATTTTTGAGTTTAGTTTCCAGTCACGAACTTCAATACTAGTTAGAAACACGCCTCAATTCTAAATACCATTAACTTTATGTCTGCTTCATGACTGCTCAAATGGAGGTGTTTTTTGCTGATGTGGCGCTTAGAGGTCAGTTATGCCTTCAAACCAAAACTTAAGCACGCCAAATATAAGGCTTCACTTGATGCATTATTAAAATTTTGTTGGTGTGCCGCCTAGTATTGAATATGGAGCAACATACAATGAAAATAGCATTGAAATCCATGCATATAAATAGGTCTGATATTGAGGATCATATCACGATCATTGAATATAGTTTGCAATTGGGTCCTTTTGTTTACATGTATAAATAAGAAATGTATACACATTTTGAAGATTGAGGCCAGGCGAGACGCCACTACGAATAGATGGGGGGGGGGGGGGGGGGCATTAATCTCGAGGCTTGAGAGGTACCAGGAAAACTCTGCCTTTATTACAGTTGCATAGCGGGAGACACTGTGACGACTCCGGCTTAATCGTGCACTAATCATACACGCAATGCATACGATCAAGTCTAAGGACTCACTTGAAGATATCACAACTCAACTCTAAAACATAAATAAATTCATACAAGCTTTATATTACAAGCCAGGGCCTCGAGGGCTCGAATTCAAGCTCGATGGCATACAAGTGTCGCGGAAGCATCAGATATCTGGGTACAGATATATTACAGAAACAAAGATAGGCCTTTAAGAAGGCGGGGCAAAATAAAACTCTACGATCGAAAGGCGTAGGCCTCCTGCCTAGGACCCTCCGAATCCTACTCCTGGTCTCTGTCGGTCCTCGTAGTAGTACTCGCCGGGAGGGTGTAGTAGTAGCCGTAGTCGTCGACGGGGGCTGCTAACTCAGGGGCTCCATCATCTGGCGGCGTCAAAGAACATGGGGAGAAAAAAAAATTAAAGCAAACGTGAGTACTCATCCGAAGTACTCAGCAAGCAAGGATCTACACTACATATGCAACATTTTCAAAGGGGGCTGTATATGTGGACTGGGCTGCAGAAATGCCAGAATAGAGGGGGAAGTCTAGTCCTATCGAAGACTAGCATCTTCATCAGTCTTGCGCATAAGGAGAGTGCAGAATAACATAATGTAAAGTAGTAGTAGTGTCATTAACCTCGGCCAGAGATCCTTCCTCGACTCCCTGCGAGAAACCAATCCCAGAGCCATACTATCCATTTCATCTCAAGTCATCAGTTCTAATTGTACCATCGGGATACACACTCCGAGTGTCCGTTACCGTAGGAGGGGTGCACCAACTTATCCACCACGCTCGATTAACTCCGGCCGGACACACTTTTCTGGGTCATGCCCGCCTCGGCCAAACGATACGCCGCAACCCGACCAAATACTTAACAGAGAGGTCACACGCCGGACTAAACCTAGGCCCCTAGGGGTCTTGGGCATCGCCCCGGGAACTCCTGCACGTTACGTTCACGGCCGAGAGCAGACCTAGCAACACCCTTAATACAGCGCAATTGCGTAACCAGTCCAACTCAGCGCGCGCCGCTCAATCACTGACGTCCATTAAGTTTTGCTGAAGTATACGACGCAAACGCCCATACTATGCCCACGTGATGGTTAGTGCTATTAGGCCAGAGGCCCCTCGGATCAAATATCCAAACCGTTTAGTGGTTTAGGAGCGCGCGGTAACGAGCAGAGCTGCCATGAATGCGGAGGAGGCTGAGAATTCTGTTTCCAGCAAGGAGTGGAATATATAGGTTTGGGTGGTGTCGGAATTTCCTATCTGACATGGTAGACATATTTGGACAACCTCATTTCCACCCCACATATGGGCTGGGTTTAGGGCAGTTAGGACCGTCCAGACAGATGAGGATGGTATGGGGAAGGCCATTGGGTCGATGTTTTTTGTCCGGACAGTGTCCAAATATAGGGAGGAGCTTTGTGGAGTCTCCTTGAAAATTCTCTAATAGTATTCTTCACACGAACTCCTCAAACGCCACCTATACGCCCGGGCGGACGGCCTGTTCAGTGACCAGTGAAAAAATTCCGATTCAACCACACCTCTCATACCGGTCCTATATGTCTGGGCTGACTGACACCCCTCATATCCAGCCCATAGATATTTGAAATCCCGTATGCACCCAGGCGCATCCGCCAGGTCGGATCAGGCCCATGCTGGCCCACCCCGACCCCACATATAATCGTCCCTATGTGCACCTCAGATGAAAACCTAGCCAGTCCACTCCACTCCACTCCCAAGCTCCATTACGGCGATCCCCGACATTCTTCAGCATGAGGGGCAGCAGATCCAACTCTGAGATCTCCAAATCTGTCGACTGGGACCTTGTACCATGCGGGGACGAGGGGGAGATAGTTGTTCGCATGGCTCTCCGCTGCTCACGGGAGGAGTGCGCCCAACCGCGATCGGACTTGATCCAGCGGAAATCCATTGCGTCCGCGCAAATGGTTCTTGGATCCGCCGGGGCTGGGGGCTCAAGGCGCGTGAACGCGGCCTCGCCGGACGCGGTGACTGCCGCCTGGCGCCACAACGATTAGGAGGCGGCGGAACCCCTCCATTGGCGCCTCGTCCCTACAACGCCTAGTTGGAGGTCAACGCCGGCATGACTCACGGCTCGTCCGTTACGGAGGTGTGACGTGCCACCGTGCGAGGCAGAGGGCACGGGAGGCCACAACAGCCCTCGCACCCGACCATGCAGAGGCAGAACGCAAAGCCGCCTTGGACAAGGAAGCCGTCCGTGCCCAAGGCGGCTTTCCGGCAAAGGAACCAGGCGGTCTGTGCCATGGCCGAACTGCCCCCCAAAGAGGAGGAGGAGGAAGGCAATGACGGGTCGGACAGCTCTGGCAGTGAGCAGATCCAGCTCGATCCTATTTGGGTCTTTTGCCTCTACTTCCACAACAACGATGGTAAGGGCCGCCATTGATGAACTTCTTCCATAGCTTTAGTATGTAAAACATGCCAAGTCCGATGGCATGTATATGATGTAGTAGAGCATGCCAATTTTTGTTAGTCCGAAAGCATGCATGATGAAGTAGGCGGATGCTATGTGTGGGATCGAGATGTATTTATGTGAGTTAAATTGATGTTATATTGTGTGAATTTGAGGATTTGTTAATGAGGACCCAGTTGTGGGAGAGAATATTTGAGGTGTGACCGGTAACTGTCTGCAGACGAGTCTGGACGTGTCTGTGGATGTTTAGTGGGCCAGATTAGCTAGGTCCCACTGTAGATGTACTGAACCCCTTCAGAAAAATGCCTCACAAAGAGAATCAGAGATTCAAAGGAGATTTACTAATAATTAATCAAAAATTCTAACTGAGGCACATGTTATGTAAAGGTATCAAAATAATTGACCTCTCAAATCATTAATCTGAATTATGATGCATTTTTCATTGGGTCTGCCTTGACGAGTGCTTTGAAATAAGATCCTACTTGAACATATTTTATGTCATCAGCTACCAAATAATAATATGCTAATTATTAGGGTTGTATTAAAAGGCTTTGTATTTTTTTTGCGAGGATAACTTCCAATTTATTCATCAACTGTCAATGTAGTACAAAGAACACCAGAAGTAAAAAGTACATCTAGATCCGTGGACCACCTAGCAACGACTGCTAACACTGGAGCGAGCCGAAGGTGCACCGTCTTCTTCGCCCCTCCCTCTCGGGGCCGGGCAAACCTTGTTGTAGTAGATAGTCGGGAATTCGTCGTGCTAAGGCCCCATAAGACCAGCGCACCAGAACAGCAACCGCCGCCGATGAAAAGAAGCGTAGATCGGAAGGACCCAATCTGTAGACACACGAACACAGACGAACGAATATAGGATCCACATGGATCCACCGAAGACAAACCTCCACATGCCCTCCGACGATGCTAGAAATACTACTGGGATGGGGACTAGGCGGAGAGAACCTCGCCTCTCTGAGCAGTACACAAACCCTATCAAAACTCAAAAGAGCATGAAAAAATGAAGCCCTCCCGCAGGCAAGGGCCAGAACCCACCACACCCCCATGGCCCTAAGACCACATGAGACGAGGTAGACCGGTGGCGGTACAGGCGGGAGGCACGGGAAACCCCAAGGGTCCCCTTTCTTCCACAAGAAGCAAGAAAACGATCGCCACTAGTTGTCGGTTGTAATAATAAAAGGCTTTGTAGTGAACAACCACCAGCTTAGTAGAGAACATTTGCTAGACACTAACATATCCGCCACTATGCATTCCAGTGGTATGCAAGTGCATATTAGGAGTATTGATTTCTTATAAGAAGTAAGTGATGGTTTGGAGGTATATACATCTATGAGCCAAAGTGAATTTCCGATTTTTTGCACAGTAGTAGTAACAATCATGTGGCACTAAACAAAATAAGGTGTATCATTTTTTAAATAATATATAGAACTGAATCACATTTAAATCGTGTAATTGCAGTGTGTTGCGTAACCCAAGTTCTCCGGGGACGACGACGAATTCGTTAGTGCAGCCCTAGTCTTGGTAAGAATAGTTAGGTAGGCTAGCATAAAATATCTGGAAACAGTCCAAATGATAGAGATCAACTTAATTCCTTGAGAAGAAGAAGTGATAATTGTATTATTGTTGGTCATGGAATCTGGATAATCAACGGTCATGGAATCATGATTAATGGTCATGGAATCGTGATAAATGTAGGGTTACATGCCAACGCTGGTTATAGGCATTTGACATAATCCAGGCTTCGCATGATACCCTTTTTTAACACGGGACTGGCCCGATGTCTGTAGGCTGAATTAAGGTGCACCAAATTAGGGGCCTAGAAATGAGACTGGATTTTCTACTCTCGGGTGTACTACACCCGAGTTTGCAACTTTTTTGAAAAAGCGGTACAAAACAAACTTCAAAAAATCTGAAATTTTGTGGAATGAAACTCTATCAAGTGTTCAAGGTTCTTCCAAACTTTCGTAAAAAAAACCATCCGAGGAGCTCAGACAAAAAAAAACAAAATTGCTTTTCACTGTTTTGCGTACTTTTTGAGCTGTGAATTTGTTTTTGTTTTTTTTGTGAGAGCTCCTCGGATGTTGTTTTTGGATGAAATTTTGCAGTAACCTCAAACACTTGATGAAGTTTGATGTCCCAAAAATTCAGATTTTTTGAAGCATGTTTGATACTCCCTCCGTTCCAAAATATAGCGCACCGGCGTTTCCCGAGGTTCAACTTTGACCATAGGAGACCGACTGCGGCGGGAGCAAAAATTATACCAGTGAATTCGTATTCAAACAAAGTTTTAAATTATATATTTTTTACTCCCGCCGCAGTCGATCTCGTTGGTTAAATTTATGGTCAAAGTTGAAGCGCGAAAACCAAAGACGCACTATATTTTGGAACGGAGGGAGTATAGTTTTTTAAATTTTTTTGCTAACTCGGGTGTAGTACATCCGAGAGTAGCCACTACTTTCCGCTTGGAAATTGGGGGCCGTTTTGGCGCGGTCTAGGCCTGTGAAAAATTTTTGAGTTTAGTTTCCAGTCACGAACTTCAATACTAGTTAGAAACACGCCTCAATTCTAAATACCATTAACTTTATGTCTTGCTTCTATGACTGCTCAAATGGAGGTGTTTTTTGCTGATGTGGCGCTTAGAGGTCAGTTATGCCTTCAAACCAAAACTTAAGCACGCCAAATATAAGGCTTCACTTGATGCATTATTAAAATTTTGTTGGTGTGCCGCCTAGTATTGAATATGGAGCAACATACAATGAAAATAAGCATTGAAATCCATGCATATAAATAGGTCATGATATTGAGGATCATATCACGATCATTGAATATAGTTGCAATTGGGTCCTTTTGTTTACATGTATAAATAAGAAATGTATACACATTTTGAAGATTGAGGCCAGGCGAGACGCCACTACGAATAGATGGGGGGGGGGGGGGGGGGCATTGGGGGGCATTAATCTCGAGGCTTGAGAGGTACCAGGAAAACTCTGCCTTTATTACAGTTGCATAGCGGGAGACACTGTGACGACTCCGGCTTAATCGTGCACTAATCATACACGCAAATGCATACGATCAAGTCTAAGGACTCACTTGAAGATATCACAACTCAACTCTAAAACATAAATAAATTCATACAAGCTTTATATTACAAGCCAGGGCCTCGAGGGCTCGAATTCATAGCTCGATGGCATACAAGTGTCAGCGGAAGCATCAGATATCTGGGTACAGATATATTACAGAAACAAAGATAGGCCTTTAAGAAGGCGGGGCAAAATAAAACTCTACGATCGAAAGGCGTAGGCCTCCTGCCTAGGACCCTCCGAATCCTACTCCTGGTCGTCTGTCGGCTCCTCGTAGTAGTACTCGCCGGGAGGGTAGTAGTAGTAGCCGTAGTCGTCGACGGGGGCTGCTAACTCAGGGGCTCCATCATCTGGCGGCGTCAAATGAACATGGGGAGAAAAAAAAATTAAAGCAAACGTGAGTACTCATCCGAAGTACTCAGCAAGCAAGGATCTACACTACATATGCAACATTTTCAAAGGGGGCTGTATATGTGGACTGGGCTGCAGAAATGCCAGAATAGAGGGGGAAAGTCTAGTCCTATCGAAGACTAGCATCTTCATCAGTCTTGCAGCATAAGGAGAGTGCAGAATAACATAATGTAAAGTAGTAGTAGTGTCATTAACCTCGGCCAGAGATCCTTCCTCGACTCCCTGCGAGAAACCAATCCCAGAGCCATACTATCCATTTCATCTCAAGTCATCAGTTCTAATTGTACCGATCGGGATACAACTCCGAGTGTCCGTTACCGTAGGAGGGGTGCACCAACTTATCCACCACGCTCGATTAACTCCGGCCGGACACACTTTTCTGGGTCATGCCCGGCCTCGGCCAAACGATACGCCGCAACCCGACCAAATACTTAACAGAGAGGTCAGCACGCCGGACTAAACCTAGGCCCCTAGGGGTCTTGGGCCATCGCCCCGGGAACTCCTGCACGTTACGTTCACGGCCGAGAGCAGACCTAGCAACCCCTTAATACAAGCGCAATTGCGTAACCAGTCCAACTCAGCGCGCGCCGCTCAATCACTGACGTCCATTAAGTTTTGGCTGAAGTATACGACGCAGAACGCCCATACTATGCCCACGTGATGGTTAGTGCTATTAGGCCAGAGGCCCCTCGGATCAAATATCCAAACCGTTTAGTGGTTTAGGAGCGCGCGGTAACGAGCAGAGACTCATGATAGATGTGACCCCGTCGCCCCGTCTCGAGGACTTGCGGCAAGGGCTAAGAATGCCCGGCCACGCCTCGTAGTTATCTCGCGGGCACCTCTCAGGTCAACCCGACTCCACATCACTTCGCATTCATGCTCGCGCGGGTACCCCTCAGGGCCGACCCATCTTTAGTGTCATGGTTCAGTGATCAGCCATAGTATCCAAAGTATCCGTGTGTTTTACACCAAGGGGGAATCCTGAGGAATCACCCCCGATGGAATCCCACTCGATGCTATCATCAAGGTGAACGAAGGAGGTATCACCCTCGAGGTCCACACTTGAGGTGTTGCACGACGGCGTAGGTATCGGGGGTGGTGTAGGAGGAATCACCCTCGCTTACCACGACCGATTAACTAACCTACAAGGTTATCATCAGAAGTGCTGACGAGGTATCACCCTCGGCACTCGATAGTAACTCAGTAGTGTTGAGCAATTTTAAGGGGGAAGTGACGTGCGGTGCCAGGGTCTGATCTTCGATCCCGTTGCTCGGGTCTTCTGAGAGTCCAGCGGGGCAGTCGTGACAAGTGGGTCTCTGATAGGGCTCTAACCAACCTATTCTAAACAGTTTAGGATAGCAGGCAGGTATCAATAGTAGGCTATAATAAACAGGCTATGCAACAGAGGTAGGATAACAGTAGCAGCAGTATCTTCTAATGCAAGCATAAGAGGGAAGAGAGTAGGCGATATCGGAATGCTCAAAATGGGGGTGCTTGCCTGGTTGCTTGGGGGCAAAGGCAGGGTCGTCGACGGTGTAGTCGTACTCCGAAGCTGCGTCGTTCTCGGGGACTACGTCGGTACCGGAATCTACTGGAAAGAAGTAACGGAGGGGAAACACAATAAATAACAAAGCAATCAGAGCATCACAAAGCGTAACATGACAAATACGCGGTGCTAGAGGTGACCTAGTGCAATGCTGAGGGCTATAGACGGAGCGGGAATTTAACGGGAAAGTTTTCCCGGTTCCGGACGTCTGTCAGACAGATGAACCAGAGGGGACGGTTTCATGTTCAGGTAGTTCGAGGCATGTGACAGACAAACAGAGAGCGTATTCTAATTCGTCTCATCGTTCTGAGCAACTTTTATATATAAAGTTTTTCGATTTGAGCTACGGTTTATTTTCTATTAATTTTCAAGGTTTTAAACAATTCCTGAATTTACCGGAATTAATTAAATTCGAAAAACAAACAGCAAATACTTTTGTCACCTAGTGCACTACCAGCCCTAGTCAATGACGTGTGGGGCCAGGGGCTGGTTTGACCCAGTCAACATGTTGAAAGGTCAACCAATGAACAGTAGAAGTGGACCCCGCATGTCATAGGCTTAGATATTTTATTTTGATTTAACTTTTAATCTAACGGCAGGCCCCACGTGTCATATTCACAATTAGATCAACTAAATAATTAACTGACCTAATCTAATTAGCAAGGCCCTAAGCGCACACACACACAGCACACACACAACTCACTCACACACGCTGCACACACACACACGCGCGGCCATGGCCATGGCCAGCAGCAGCAGCACTAAGCAGCAGTAGCAGTAGGCAGAAGTAGCAGCGGCTAGGAGCAGCGAGCAGCAGCAGCGAGCAGGCAGCAACGAGCAGCAAGATTCAGCAGCAGCAGTTAGCGGCAACAGAAGCAACAGCGGCAGCAATTAGCAAGTAGCAGAACACAAAGCGGCGTCTACGGCGACGTATCTGACGGGGGAAGGAGGGGAAACGGTGGAGAGGCTCACCGCGAGTCCATTGGCGTGCTCGGGGAGGCCGGGGGTGGACCGGAACGGCGGTAATCGACGACGGACGACGACGACGTACGCGACGAAGTCGAGCTTGATGGCGAGCGCACGGGCCGCCCCGGCTCGATTTGATGCTCGGGATGGACGAAGTCGACGGTGGCGGTCCTCCTGGACATCTTCTCCGGCGACGGGGAGCGCGTTGGCCGCGGCTACGATGACGGCCATGGCAGGCAACACTCGGGCGCGAACAAAACAACGATGACGGCGCGAGAGGGGGAGGTGAGGGGGCTAGGGTTCGTCTAGGCCGTCGGGGAGGGTCTTATGTATCACGGGGCGTCGATGGATGAACGGCGCGTGGCCATCCACGGGCGTGCGGCCGCACGCACGAACACGCCATGGCCTCTGTCCTCCTCGGGGGAGAGGTGAATGAAAGGCCGGCCAGGTTGGGCCAGGCTGCACTGTAGCCTTGCCTGGGCCGAGTGCACAGTCCGATTTTGCTTTTAGTCTTTTTCTCTCTGTTTTCTGTTTTAGCTACGGATTTGTATTTAGTTGGAGCAACAAATGATTTTTGTTACTTATGGAACTTGTCACATAAATCATATTCAACACTCTCGGGCTGCACAAAAAGTTTTAGGTAAATTGGAAATGTTTAAGTATTTATTTATTTTGAAAATGCTATTTTATTTGTTGTTGGACCATTTATTAATTTCCTAGGAATTTACTTGTGAGTCAAATGAAGTTGGTTTCAACTTGAAAATTACTTAGTGAATATTTGTAAAATTATGAACACTTTAGTTTTGCTGTTTGAAGAAATAATGATTTGACTTGTATTTGAATTTTGAATTTGAGTTGGATCATTTCTTTAATTGCATTTCAATTATGATGATCATGATGATATGGCACATTATTTTGATTGATGACAAGACTAGTATCTGGGGGCGTTACAAATCTCCTCCACTACAAGAAATCTCGTCCCGAGATTTTAGCGGTGGAGTAAAGGGGTATAGGGACGGAGGCCTAGAAGGATTGGCATCTGGTAACTGTCTCAGGGAAGGAGGCTTAGCAGCATCTGGAAACATATCGAGAATGATTTAAGGAGGTACAACAAGTTTCAATCAGTTAGGCATCCAGCTGATGCCTAAAACATAAGATAAAGGGGTTTCAGAGCAATGAGGCATAAGGTTGCATCTGATACCGGAATAAAGCAGGGTAAGGAAATTAGCTCAAGAATTACATACGAAGCCAGGTGCAAAGAATACTTCGGAATCAACGTTGTACAGGAGAGTCAGGTTCCGATCCTGTGGAACTGTGATGAGGGTCGATCAAAGGTAGGGAGAACAGTATCGTATTACCAGTCACGACAACAAGGTATGTCAGAAGATGACTCGTCAACTTTGTTGGCAACATCGTCGGTACCAAGTGCGAGGGACGAAGAGAACCATTTTCCTGCTCGTTAAAACGAGGCGGACCAATAGGCAAAGTTCTCGTCCATCGGTGGTTACGGGAATGTCATCAACAATAGTAACAGGGTCTCACTGGCAGAGTTGTAGACCGGGGTATTTCTGCTTACCTCATATAGATCACAAGAAAGGTTAAACAAAACAATGGAAAGGAAAATGTGTGTACACACAAGAATTGAGAGTATATCCTTCTCAAGGAAAAGCGAAGCATGATATACACGATAGGACAGCAAGTTCAAAAAGCTTTTAGGTAAAGGAGCGAGGGATGAATCATGATATTACCCATGCAACGATGTTTGGATAATTGATCGAGAAACATTTTGCAATGTGTTACCAATGTTCTTGTTGAGGTTCGGAATACCACTATCTTGTTTCGAGGTAGCAATGATATGGTGTCAAGTAAAGATTGGGTTCAAAGATCTCAAGAGAAACAGGGAAACAATTTCAAGATTATCTCAGAACACAAGGAATAACCAAGCACAACCAGGTATGTGTTGGCAGAGAGTCAAGGATGTCATTGATGATATCACAAATCATCGAAGAGCAAGGATGGTAATTCTCAACATGAATTCGATCGATATCCTGAAAGAGCTCGGAATGTTGATGATGATCACGACACATTGGTCGAGAGGTTACGACAAGATGTAATCGGTCAGCGATGACATCAAGCAAAAGAAATGCCGAAGCGAAAGGTTACTGGAACCACGGATACGGCACAAGCTCGAAATCAAGCTTGCTGTTCGAGGTGAAATGACAAGATGTGGATGATCGATGTAAGCTTCGCTCATCGTCGGAAGTTGCTCCGGGCATAAGGACCAGGTAGCATAATTAAGAATTGATACGATAATGATATAGCCGATCAGGCTAGGAATGATGTGAGGGGGTATTAAACTTCCCAGTAACAAGTACTAGGGGTGTTGAATCACTGAGCGGAATCGATTCTTTGCTCGGTGTCCTTGGGTGAAGACAACCCAGAACCCATGGAGTGACTATGACAGGGAAAGGTATCACTCCATCGGAAAATTCATAGAACGTAGTACAATAGAATGATATCCTCAAGATAGCAGGGGGTTAATACTCGAGGTAGTGCAGGATAGAGGTTGGACAGGCATATTGATTTACTGAAGACAAGTGCTTTAGCTTGTCCGCGAGATGGGATCAAAGAAGAACAATCATGGTCGGGACCACGATTGCAAAGAATCAATTCATGGATACAACATGGACTTGTACCAAGGAAATAATTAATAATTTTTTTTTACAATCAGCTTCCATGATAAGTTCTACATCGGGTCCATGGGCATGAACGCAAAGGTTCAAGGTTGTAACACCCCCTTGTAATAAGCTCTGTGACACTCTGTTAAAACTGCCAAGTCATGATCATTTGCAGTGCCATGTCATATGGGTTAATAATCCAATTCAAATCCACATCTGAAAATCAACTCAAATTCAAAGGTGAATTATAAAGTTGATCAAACACTGTTGGGAAAATGTTCATTAAATGGCAAATAATCCAGAAACCTTTCTAAAATCAACATCAAAATGTTTGGAGTTGGATAAATGACTCAAACAAGTTGGAACAGACCCAAAAACAGGATATTTGATATATTTAAAATCATATTAAATTCAAACAAACTTCAAATCAGTCCAAACCACTTTTTGGTGAGAGATAATATTGCATTGCAATATTTGGGACAACTCTCACATTTTACAAAAATGTAAAAGTGCCCTAACTATTTCAAGACAGAATTGATATAAGAAAAAGAAAGCAGAAAAGGAAAAGGGGAGAGATGGGCCACTGTGCACAGGCCTACGTGCACAGTGCCTGGTCCCAGCCCACCAGCCCAACTAGCTCTCTCTCCTCCCCGTGTCGACGCCGCCGTGGACGAGGACGAGCTCGCCGGTCGCTGGCCGACACCGCAGCGCTACAGGGGCCGCCGAGGGGATAAGGGCGACGCCCTCGGCCCCGTCCACTCCTATCCACTCCCTCGTCCCCTCGCTCGCTCGCTCTCCTCCTCTCTTCCCCCGCCAGATCCAGTGAGACCGAGCGCCATCGTCGCCGCGTTCCAGTCGTTGCCGCGACCACCGCCGTCGCGCTGACGCACCGTGATGCCGTAGAGCCCCGCCGTCGTCTTCCCCATCCTCTGGTGACTGCAGCTGGGGCTTGGATCCACCGCATCGCCCGCAACCACGTCGTCTTCTTCCTCTGCCCCGACGTGTTTGCCGTCGTCCCCGACCACCGCTGCAGCTACTAAGCTTCCGCGGGTCTTACGTGACCACTCGGTGAGCCTCTTTCCCCTCTCCGTTCCCCTCCTCGCGCTGCGTGCCCCGTCCTAGCTAGCTGTCACCGCCGCCACGTTCTGCCATGCGCCATTACCGGCGTTGAGCTCGGAGTGAAGCTGCCCGAGCTCCTCCACTTTGTCCCACGAGCTCCTGGCGCCCGTAGCAACCCGCCTAGCCGCAAAAATCGCTCGGAAACGGCCCAGAGCCGCGACTCCGACCACACCCGAATGCCACCGCCGCCTCCACTCGTCGCCGGCGGCGATTCCGACCTCCCCGGGGCCAACCCATCCCACCGTTCGACGCGGCGTCGTCTGCGCTTTCGAGTGCGACCGGCCCCGTCTCATTTGGTGGTCTGTAGCCGAGTTCCGGCGAGTCCCGTGCGTCGCCGCCGTGATTTCTGGTCGCCGGCGTCGTTCCGGCGCCGGCGCCGACGTGGCCGCCACGTGGGTCGCCCTGGGTCACTGACCCGTGGGCCCCAGGGGCCCGACCGGCCAGCTGACCGGTCAGCCCTGCTGACTGGACCGGCCCAGTCGCTGACACGTGGGCCCCACCTCCCTGTTAATCTAATTAAAACGTTTTAGAAATAAAAATAAACTAATTACCCTAATGAGTCTATGACATGTGGGACCAGAAGCCTAATTAGCTAATTAGATTAATTTAACTCACTGTTTAGGTAAACAGAGGCTGACATGTGGGTCCCACTGGACCCACATGTCATATTTGACTTAGTCAGCCGACTGTTGACTTGCTGACGTCAGCAGCGCGTCATGCTGACGTCATAATTCATTTTCTGTAAATAAAAATTAATTCCAGAAATTCAAATAATCTTTAAAAATTAATAACTTTTAAACCGTAGCTCGGATCGAAAAAGTTAAAACATGAAAGTTGCTCAGAACGACGAGACGAGTCTGATCGTGCCGTCTGTTTCTCCATCGGAACCTCCTACGTAGAAGAACTCGTAACTCCGGACCCGAATCCGACAGATGAATAGTGCACACACGTCGGATATTAAATCCCAGAATAATTCTAAAAATAACTAAAATGACTTAGATGCATATTTAGGCAACCCTGCACTGCATCATAGCATCACACGCACCGTGTTGCATTTGTTTGCATTATGTTTACCTGTTTCTTCCCCCTCTTCTCCTCGGTAGACCCCGACGTTGACGTAGCTCCCGAGGCAGACGCCGCACAGGAGTACGACTACGTCCCCGACGATACTACTGAAGACCTTGCCCTTGCCCCCCGAGCAAACAGGCAAGCACCCCCATTTTGAGCATGCCTATATCGCCTATTCCCTTCTCTCTTATGCTTGCATTAGGACTGGATACTGCTACTGTTTTCCTATATCTGCTGCATAGCCTGATTATTGTACCCTGCTTTGTTACCTTACTGGTTATCCTAGACTGCTTAGTATAGGCTGGGTAGAGACACGACAGAGACCCCCACTTGATCCCGACTGCCCTGCTGGACATCAGAAGACCCGATCATCGGGATTGAAGACCAGACCCTGGCACCGCACATCACTACCCCTTAGTTGCCGACACTGCTGGGTTACCGTCGAGTGCCGAGGGTGATACCTCGTTAGCACTTCTGATGTTAACCTTGTAGGTTAGTTACTCGGTCGTGGTAAGCGAGGGTGATTCCTCCTACACCACCCCCGATAACGACATCGTCGCGCAACCTCTCAAGTGTGGACCTCGAGGGTGATTCCTCCTTCGTTCACCTTGATGGTAACATCGAGCGGGAACTCCATCGAGGGTGATTCCTCATGGTTCCCTTCGGTGTCAGACACACAGTTACCTTGGATATTATGACTTGACTATGAACCACGATACTAAAGACGGGTCGGCCCTGAGGGGTACCCGCGCGAGCTTATTGCGAAGTGATGTGGAGTCGGGTTGACCTGGATGGTGCCCGCGAGATAACTACGAGGCGTGGCCGGGCATTCTTAGCCCTTGCCGCAAGTCCTCGAGGCGGGGCGACGGGGTCACATCGATCGTGAGTCTCTGCTCGTTTCCGCGCGCTCCTAATCCACTACGATTTGGATATTTGATCCGAGGGGCCTCTGGCCCGATAGCACTAACCATCACGTGGGCATAGTATGGGCGTTCTGCGTCGTATACTTCAGCCGGAGCTTAATGGACGTCAGCGACTGATGCGGCACACGCTGGGTTGGACTGGGAACGCAACCGCGCTTGTATAAGGGGTTGCTAGGTCTGCTCACCGGCGGTGCACGTAACGTGCAGGAGTTCCCGGGGCGATGGCCCAAGACCCCTGGGGGCATAGGTTAGTCCGGCGTGCTGACCTCTCTGTTAGGTATTTGGTCGGGTTGCGGCGTGTTGCTTAGCCGAGGCCGGGCATGACCCAGAAAAGTGTGTCCGGCCGGAGTTAAGCGAGCGTGGTGGGTAAGTTGGTGCACCCCTGCAGGGAAGAAACTTCTATCGATAGCCTGTCCTACGGTAACGGACACTCGGAGTTGTATCCCGATCGGTACAACTAGAACATGTGATGAGAATTGGATAGTACGGCTCTGGGATTGCTTTCTCGCAGGGAGTCGAGAAAGGATCTCGGGTCGAGGTTGATGATACTACTACTACTACTTTACTTATGTAATCTGCTCTCTCCTCATGCTGAAAGACTGCTGAAGATTGTTGAAGATGCTAGTCTTCGATAGGACTAGGCTTTTCCCTTCTATTCTGGCATTTCTGCAGCCCAGTCCACATATACAGCCATTCCTTTGACAATGATGCATATGTAGTGTAGATCCTTGCTTGCTGAGTACTTCGGATGAGTACTCATGTTTGCTTTATTTTCTTTTTTTCCCCCATATTCCATTTGATGCCACCAGACGACGGAGCCCCTGAGTCAGAAGCCCCAGCCGACGACCAGTACTACTACCCGCCTGGCGAGTACTACTACTACGAGGAGCCGTTCGACGACCAGGAGTAGGATCGGAGGGTCCAGGGCAGGAGGCCTACGCCTTTCGATCGTAGTATTTTATTTTACCCCGCCTCTGTGAAGGCCTAATTCTCTCTATGTAATATATCTGTACCCAGATATCTAATGCTTCCGCTGACGCTTGTATGCCATCGAGCTATGTATTCGAGCCCTCGGGGCCCTGGCTTATAATATTAAGCTTGTATGACTTTATTTCATGTTTTAGAGTTGTGTTGTGATATCTTCAAGTGAGTCCTTAGGCTTGATCGTGCGCATTTGCGTGTATGATTAGTGCACGATTAAGCCGGGGTCGTCACAAAGGTCGACCCCCATCTTCAATGAACAACTACTCATTCACTTCTCGCTTTTAGTGAAGTTGAAATGTTGAAACTTTATCTGGCGTAACACCAGTAGAGTATGATTGTAGAAGTTTCTGGGTTCTTGCTGATGGCAGAAGCATAGATACAACCCATCGGGACATTTTACGGATATATACCACACGCTTATAGAAGCAACAGTCAACATCTCAAAATAGGATATGGACAAAAAGAATTAAATGATGCCGCATTGTCGAAGGCAATTGTAACAGGGGAAGAACTCTCAAAGATAGAAGATGAAGGACATCGTCGGATAATAATTCAACAAAAGATCAGGTGGTCGGCAAAGGATCTGATGGGAGTATCGGTACTCAATCAGGAAAGAAGGGATGCAAAGGAATCGGTTTATGGAAACATCTGAATAAGCCGAAGCTTAAATGCGAAGGGTTTATGATTCCAAAATCGGGGAATCAGAGGCAGAGGCTCTGATAAAAAGATGAGTATGTTGAATAGAATTAGATGGACAACTTTAGTGTTCCGTCTTGCAGAGATCTCCAACCATGGTTACGTGACATGTCTTGGTCAGTAGTCAGTTCCAAGTCAATAAGGGGAAGGAATGCACTACCTCTCCGTGCCATGCAAGCTGGGCGGATATACAGTCGGCAAGAAGTAGAGAATACTTTAGTGCCAAAGGCAATGTCAACGGGGAAGGAACCGATAAGGTTCTTAGAATAGAAAGGAATCGGTCGGATAACTATCCACAAAAGGAATCGACTGATGATGGCGAACATTCGCAGCATATTGGTTCAGGGGATTCAAAATGGTAATTGGCAAAGGATGTTGACGGGGATTACTAGACATATGAAATTAACCATAAGGCAAGCAGGCAAGAATTTCAAGGGCAATAGGGTGCAGAAAATTTTCAGAAGACCGATTGACTTGTATCCATGAATTGATCGGATGTTGCGAAGCACATGAACAACTAGGGATGAACGAATCCCTGATAAGTGTGGGGAATTATTCGTAGGTGTGTTCAGGTGGAGAAGAACTGCAAGGCAGTAGGTTCAGAGAATTTCTCGAAATGTCAGATAGTATTTCGGTAGGTCGGATGAAACCCGGGAGTAACTGAAATGAATCTATGAACGACGAGTGTAAGTAGTTATCGATCGTAGTTTATCGGTGGTCAGGAACTGCAAAGCAGTGGGCATAGGGTCTCGGGAATCATCGAGGAGTATCTTCAGAATCTTCTGATGATGCAGACGGTCATGTGTAGTGAAAGGGGCTCTCCGGGAGGAAGTGGTTATGAGATCCTAATGCCAGAGTTAGCAAAATCATTTAATCCGAATAGAAGAGTGATTAGAGTCCCAGAGTAGAGACGAGGAATAAAAGATCCTAATACCACCCAGTTGGCAACGTGGGCCCGTAAGCCACACAGCCAAGTTAGTAAAACAGTTTTCGACCACTAGACTCAACTTCGGCCAAGGAGTTGGAAAGGGGGATTCCTAGAGGCAGTCGGCTCTGATACCAACCTGTGACGACTCCGGCTTAATCGTGCACTAATCATACACGCAAATGCATACGATCAAGTCTAAGGACTCACTTGAAGATATCACAACTCAACTCTAAAACATAAATAAATTCATACAAGCTTTATATTACAAGCCAGGGCCTCGAGGGCTCGAATTCATAGCTCGATGGCATACAAGTGTCAGCGGAAGCATCAGATATCTGGGTACAGATATATTACAGAAACAAAGATAGGCCTTTAAGAAGGCGGGGCAAAATAAAACTCTACGATCGAAAGGCGTAGGCCTCCTGCCTAGGACCCTCCGAATCCTACTCCTGGTCGTCTGTCGGCTCCTCGTAGTAGTACTCGCCAGGAGGGTAGTAGTAGTAGCCGTAGTCGTCGACGGGGGCTGCTAACTCAGGGGCTCCGTCATCTGGCGGCGTCAAATGGACATGGGGAGAAAAAGAAAATAAAGCAAACATGAGTACTCATCCGAAGTACTCAGCAAGCAAGGATCTACACTACATATGTAACATTTTCAAAGGGGGCTGTATATGTGGACTGGGCTGCAGAAATGCCAGAATAGAGGGGGAAAGCCTAGTCCTATCGAAGACTAGCATCTTCAAGCATCTTCATCAGTCTTGCAGCATAAGGAGAGTATAGAATAACATAATGTAAAGTAGTAGTAGTGTCATTAACCTCGACCAGAGATCCTTCCTCGACTCCCTGCGAGAAATCAATCCCAGAGCCATACTATCCATTTCATCTCAAGTCATTAGTTCTAGTTGTACCGATCGGGATACAACTCCGAGTGTCCGTTACCGTAGGACAGGCTGTTGATAGATTAGTTCTTCCCTGCAGGGGTGCACCAACTTACCCACCACGCTCGATTAACTCCGGCCGGACACACTTTTCTGGGTCATGCCCGGCCTAGGCTAAACGATACGCCGCAACCCGACCAAATACTTAACAGAGAGGTCAGCACGCCGGACTAAACCTAGGCCCCCAGGGGTCTTGGGCCATCGCCCCGGAAACTCCTGCACGTTACGTTCATGGCCGAGAGCAGACCTAGCAACCCCTTAATACAAGTGCAGTTGCGTAACCAGTCCAACTCGGCGCGCGCCGCTCAATCGCTGACGTCCATTAAGCTTTGGCTGAAGTATACGACGCAGAACGCCCATACTATGCCCACGTGATGGTTAGTGCTATCAGGCCAGAGGCCCCTCGGATCAAATATCCAAACCGTTTAGTGGTTTAGGAGCGCGCGGTAACGAGCAGAGACTCACGATCGATGTGACCCCGTCGCCACGTCTCGAGGACTTGCGGCAAGGGCTAAGAATGCCTGGCCACACCTCGTAGTTATCTCGCGGGCACCTCTCAGGTCAACCCGACTCCACATCACTTCGCATTCATGCTCGCGCGGGTACCCCTCAGGGCCGACCCGTCTTTAGTGTCATGGTTCAGTGATCAGCCATAGTATCCAAAGTATCCGTGTGTTTGACACCAAGGGGGAATCCTGAGGAATCACCCCCGATGGAATCCCACTCGATGCTATCATCAAGGTGAACGAAGGAGGTATCACCCTCGAGGTCCACACTTGAGGTGTTGCACGACGGCGTCGGTATCGGGGGTGGTGTAGGAGGAATCACCCTCGCTTACCACGACCGATTAACTAACCTACAAGGTTATCATCAGAAGTGCTGACGAGGTATCACCCTCGGCACTCGATAGTAACCCAGTAGTGTCGAGGAATTTTAAGGGGGAAGTGACGTGCGGTGCCAGGGTCTGATCTTCGATCCCGTTGCTCGGGTCTTCTGAGAGTCTAGCGGGGCAGTCGGGACAAGTGGGTCTATGATAGGGCTCTAACCAACCTATTCTAAACAGTTTAGGATAGCAGGCAGGTATCAATAGTAGGCTACAATAAACAGGCTATGCAACAGAAGTAGGATAACAGTAGCAGCAGTATCTTCTAATGCAAGCATAAGAGGGATGAGAGTGGGCGATATCGGAATGCTCAAAATGGGGGTGCTTGCCTGGTTGCTTGGGGGCAAAGGCAGGGTCTTCGACGGTATAGTCGTACTCCGAAGCTGCGTCGTTCTCGGGGACTACGTCGGTACCAGAATCTACCGGAAAGAAGTAACGCAGGGGAAACACAATAAATAACAGAGCAATCAGAGCATCACAAAGCGTAACATGACAAATACGCGGTGCTAGAGGTGACCTAGTGCAATGCTGAGGGCTATAGACGGAGCGGGAATTTAACGGGAAAGTTTTCCCGGTTCCGGATGTCTGTCAGGCAGATGAACCGGAGGGGACGGTTCCATGTTCAGGTAGTTCGAGGCATGTGACAGACAAACGAAGAGTGTATTCTAATTCGTCTCGTCGTTCTGAGCAACTTTCATATATAAAGTTTTTCGATCTGAGCTACTGTTTATTTTCTATTAATTTTCAAGGTTTTAAACAATTCCTGAATTTACCGGAATTAATTAAATTCGAAAAACAAACAGCAAATACTTTTGTCACCTAGTGCACTACCAGCCCTAGTCAATGACGTGTGGGGCCAGGGGCTGGTTTGACCCAGTCAACATGTTGAAAGGTTCACCAATGAACAGTAGAAGTGGACCCCGCATGTCATAGGCTTAGATATTTTATTTTGATTTAACTTTTAATCTAACGACAGGCCCCACGTGTCATATTCACAATTAGATTAACTAAATAATTAATCAACCTAATCTAATTAGCACGGCCCTAAGCGCACACACACAGAGCACACACACAACTCACTCACACACGCTGCGCGCACACACACACACGGCCATGGACATGGCCATGGCCATGGCCAGCAGCAGTGGCGGCGCCACAGTAGGGACGACTATGGTCGGCCACCCCGGGTAGCCGAAATCAGCGTATACAAAAAATACGGTTCGTTTTCTACATGGGCTAATACATGTGGGGTTTGCACTAGATAGAACGGCCACACAAAGCCCAGCCCATAGCCCCAAACTAGTTAGCACGACTGCACGAACACAGCACTCACGTACAGGCACTCGCAGAAAAATCCCTAAACCCAAATCGAGCCAGGCAGCCAGCAGGACTACGAGCGTAACCTAGCCGCCGCTGGCTCGCCCCCGCCGGCTCGCCGCCACAGAGCTCCGCCTCGCCGGGCAGCCGGCCGCCGGGCACCTGATCCAGATCCACGCACGGGGGAACCAAAAGAAGCAGTCCCAGGCAACCAGCAGGAGCTCGTGCAGACGCGCAGGAGCTGCAGTTTGCAAAATCAGCAAGCGCAACCAGCAGGTAGTCTAATCTATTTTCTTCTGATGTTGATCTCCAATTTCTAGCAAACTATTGTACATGGTCAGCGCTGAACATGGTGATGTTATAAACTTGTAATGTAGGGAATCTTTAAAAGAATGAAACCAATTGCTTCCATCACTTCAAGGTTGAAATATTCAACGAGGTGCTTGATAGAAACATAGCTGAGATGAATAACCGGTTCAGTGAAACTTCAACAAGGTTATTGATATGCATTGCTAGTCTAGAGCCTAGAGGTCCATTTAGTAGCTTTAATCATGAGAACCTACTTGAGCTTGCATCTATGTACTCAGTCGACTTCGATCCAGAAATTATGTCACCTACTTGTCGAGAATCTCGAACTATTCTGAATCATTAATTATGTTAATTTTCTAGTGCATCTAGCTTCGTATTTGAATTTTATGAGATCTGGTACAGCGTGCTTGCATTTGTCAATCAAAATTTTTATACTTAAATGTTCCGCCCCGGCTAAGTTCAATTCCTGGATCCGCCACTGGCCAGCAGCAGCAGCACTAAGCAGCAGTAGGCAGAAGTAGCAGCGGCTAGGAGCAGCGAGCAGGCAGCAGCGAGCAGCAAGATTCAGCAGGAGCAGTTAGCGGCAACAGAAGCAACAGCGGCAGCAATTAGCAAGTAGCAGAACACGCAGTGGCGTCTACGGCGACGGATCTGACGGGGGAAGGAGGGTAAACGGTGGAGAGGCTCACCGTGAGTCCGTTGGCATGCTCGGGAAGGCCGGGGGTGGACCGGAACGGCGGTAATCGACGACGGACGACGACGACGTACGCGACAAAGTCGAGCTTGATGGCGAGCGCACGGGCCGCCCCGGCTCGATTTGATGCTCGGGATGGACGAAGTTGACGGTGGCGGTCCTCCTGGACATCTTCTCCGGCGACGGGGAGCGCGTTGGCCGCAGCTACGATGACGGCCATGGCAGGCAACACTCGGGCGCGAACAAAACAACGATGACGGCGCGAGAGGGGGAGGTGAGGGGGCTAGGGTTCGTCTAGGCCGTCGGGGAGGGTCTTATGTATCACGGGGCGTCGATGGATAAACGGCGCGTGGCCATCCACGGGCGTGCGGCCGCGCGCACGACACGCCATGGCCTCTGTCCTCCTCGGGCGAGAGGTGAATGAAAGGCCGGCCAGGTTGGGCCAGGCCGCACTGTAGCCTTGCCTGGGCCGAGTGCACAGTCTGATTTTGCTTTTAGTCTTTTTCTCTCTGTTTTCTGTTTTAGCTACGGATTTGTATTTAGTTGGAGCAACAAATGATTTTTGTTACTTATGGAACTTGTCACATAAATCATACTCAACACTCTCGGGCTGCACAAAAAGTTTTAGGTAAATTGGAAATGTTTAAGTATTTATTTATTTTAAAAAGGCTATTTTATTTGTTGTTGGACCATTTATTAATTTCCTAGGAATTTACTTGTGAGCCAAATGAAGTTGGTTTCAACTTGAAAATTACTTAGTGAATATTTGTAAAATTATGAACACTTTAGTTCTGCAGTTTGAAGAAATAATGATTTGACTTGTCTTTGAATTTTGAATTTGAGTTGGATCATTTCTTTAATTGCATTTTAATTATGATGATCATGATGACATGGCACATTATTTTGATTGATGACAAGACTAGTATCTGGGGGCGTTACAGACACTTCCAGGAATTTGGTTGAGAGTTACAAGTCAATTCATAATTGCTAACAGTACGTAGGCCATTCTCCCTTGAAAACTCTTGAGCCAGTCAGGGCATATGTCCACTATCACCATGTTCATTATGTCGATCACTTGAAACTAGAGAAACGCCATGGTATTTTGCAACCGCTCATTGCTGCGCCTTGACCCTCCTACAAATAATTAAGGAGCCAAACCTTTGTGTAATCGCATGACGGGAGAGTAATGACCTTATTGTATCGTTTTTCCTTTTGTCTTCTAAAACTCTTCTTATCCTACTTAATTAATAAATGAGGTAACTCGCTTGCATCTGTATCATTAAGGAAAGGGAACTACTAGGCATCAGACTACTGCAAACATGCATCCATCAGACTAATCCTACGCCGTTGGATAGGAAACGAGATGGACGTCTGATTTGGTTGTCAAGCCCTGCGCCAAATTAGCTACTGCCGTTGACTAATTGAGTGCTTCCTTCAACGTGACTGCCTAATTACGTGGGAGTTGTTATTAATTGCTCGCTGATTCTGTTTTTCCAGATTTTTAGGAAACAAACTTATGATCTAAGGAACCTAATAACTCTAGGAAAATGAGATTCCCGCTGTGTTGCATGCTTCCATATATTGAGCATATGCTTCCTTATATTGAGCGTAAAACTGTTTCCAAAACAATTCAGTTTTGCTTCCATATGAAGCAAATTTTGCTTCCATTTATACCAAATTTTGCTGATTGTGACGAATTTTAATGCTGGGCAACTTATTTTTGCATCCTACACAGAATATTTATTTTGTTTTCAAACCAAAAAACATGTGCTTCGAACAACCGGAGAATTGTTTTGGAGGATAATTACATTGCTTCCAACACAAAAAAATAGAGTTTGCTTCCAACGAAGCAAACATTTGTTTCTATAGCCATTGCTTCCAACGAAGAATATAACTTGCTTATAAATGAAAATAGTATTTGTTTCCAATGAGGATCGGTTTGCTTCCATACACAACATGGATAATTTACATGGTTAGGTTGTGTCGTATGGGTATGATGGCACGGTGGTCCACCACAATAGCGCGGTGCCAGGGGGGACACGCCAGTGAGACCATATAAGCACACCCTCTAGGTTGATGCATACTTGAACATGGGCACCATTGTGTAGACTGATATTTCAATGGAGGAACATCTAGGAGACCGAAGGGCGGCCCCGAGTAAGGACGATGGCGTCGATGAGGAACAACAGGGGTTGTTGGCCTCGGCGATGTCCTGCTTGTAGGCAATTAGCGTGCGGTGGTAAATCATCTCCTGTAAGTAACAAAAGAAGAAGAATATCTTTCAAGCTTGTATTTAGGTTGCAATGAAAAAGCAAAGGGTACTACCATGTGTAGAATGTTTCTGAAAAAAGTAAAGAAGTATATAAAATTAGGATGGAAGCATATGAGGAGATAAGTTGAAGCAATTCCTGAGTAGTAATGTAGCATTAAAAATTTAGCACCGAAGAAGCTAATGTACATAGAGGTTGAGTAGTTGACGCATCACGTGAGATTATTTAAATCAACAAATCAGATTATTCTCAGGAAAATGTATGTAGCTCATAAAATATGAGGTAAACCGGTAGTGGAACATTACATATTTGGCATTGAAGCATAAAGGTACAGAGATGCGAGTAGTTGAACCTCTAGCTAAATAGGATTTAGGTGCATAAATTTTGATCTATAGATCAAATTCATCGAAACGCACACATGTACACGGGCAAACAACTCAACCACATGCATAAGCCCACCCAGCGTATGAGACGATCTGTGTTCAAATCACCATTTGGCATTTTGAAACCATACTAACATGCATAAGCCCACCCAGCGTATGATAACGTCTTGGGTCTTGCATGTCACGAATTCCTTAGGAATTCATGGAAGCATATTGTTACGTAAAATAAGAAGCATGGTATAGTAGTGTGGCACTCTAGTTGTACTGTAGACAAGAAGCACATATACAAGACATACGAAGCATGGATTCTGAAGCAAAACCTGTTTCTATGAGAACATAGATGTGATGTATTGGAAGCATCATGTTATGAAAAGAAAATAGCACGTCTATTTCCAAGATTTGGGTGCTGCGATTTGTAATGTACTAATCAATCTCATCAACCTAATTGGAGTTACATGGGCTTACATGAACTAAAGTTGTGCAGAGACACAAACTCATCACACGTCCATTTGAATAAAAGTACACACTAATACAAACATGCCGAATTGTACTTCAACATTGCACAACCAGGTGCTTATAGTATTTTACTTTGATACATCAATGAAATTTAAACCTAAATTAAGTTGGAAGATGCAAGTAATGGGTGGTAGGGTCGTACACAACTGGTGCCTCCAAGGTGATTTGGATGATCCTCTGGGCGACCTGGCGAGGCAAATAACATGGTGGATATGACATGCACGGCCGCCTAATGCCGGGTTGGAGCATCAGCGAGGTCGCATGGGGGGCACGTAGGGGGGTACAGATCTGGGCGCTGCTGTGGATGGTCTGCTCGGAGGCGAGGTTACCTCGAAGCACGGTGCACAAGGGATGCAGCTCTGGTAGCGCTGTCAGAGAGGACATGAGAGGCACGGTGGATTGGGAGATCGGAGGTGAGGTCCGACGGAGGAAAGAGAGAGGAACAGGAAATACGGAAAGAGATCGATCAGGGCTAGTGATTAGGGGTCTGTTACGTGGGTTCATGATTTGTTTTTCGCTCAATAAAAAAAAGCAGCAGGGTGAGGGGTTAGGCTCAGTCGTGGGATTAAACAAGCATCAACGGACCATGAGCGGTCTAAGGGTTGCTTTGTATCACACGTGTGAATCTCTTGTGCTGGAAAGGCACACACATGGTGCTCTAAGCATCTTTACAGGGATCGTTGCCACAACTCGCTCCTGAAGAGATTGTAGAGTTAATTTGTTTTTACGATTCTTGCTGGCCCCGATAATGTGTATCAGTTCACATATGCCTCCATTACTAGAATTTCACTCTACACCGAGTGCCAATAACACTCGGCATACAGAACCTTTGCCGAGTTTCCTCTATTTGCCAAGTATGTTTTACATTTTCTCTCTGTAAATGCATGTCTTTGCCTTGTTCCATTTGTTGCCGACTTAGTCTCTCGGCTTACGTCGCTTTGCCGAGAGCCCGTGGTTTAGCTCTCGGCGTAGCACCAAACACTCGGCGTACAACGATTTTTCAGTAGTGCTCATATCTAAATGTGTCAGTCCAACATGTTCCTTTATATGTGGGCACAGATGAAAAGAGATGTCCAAAGTTGATCATTGAGGATACACCCAACTTGGACTAACTAAGATGGTGGAGGCAGTCAAGAAGGGACTCCATCCAGGACGGGTTACACTTTTTTAGGGTAAAGCCAAGTTTATTAATCAAGAACCACAGTTTGTGAGATACAATTTGGACTAGAAGAACGCCCGTGCGTTGCAACGGGGTCACATTAACTTTAAGAGTTCAATATTAATATTCTCATACATATCAAGTGACATTGGCGACATTTTTTACCATCAAATCCTCACACACACACTCTCTCCCTCCCTCTTCCTCACTCTCTCTCCCCCTCTCCCTCTCTCTCTCTAACACACACACACACATATCCATCTTATTGGGTACGGGACCATAATCCATCTATTTCACACACACACACGCTAGTGCATAATAATATGGATTATGTGTATTATATTTGCCACCACAACTGAGGGAATTAATTTCATGTAAATCGGCCAGCCACAGCTCCAAGAATACGGGGAGGAGGTGGCCCGGGGCGGCGTCGGCGCCGTCCGGCGCGGGCCACGGGCCCGCTTCCAAGTGCGTCTGCGCGCCGGCCACCCACGCCGGGTCCTTCAAGTGCCGCTTCCACCGCACCAACTCCCAGGGCCACGGCCACGGCCAGGGCCACGGCCAGGGAAGCCGCCCTTCTTCGCCCCCTTCACCGGCCGCGGCCAACACGGTGCCGCGGCACCCGGCCTCGCCATCCTCGTCCTCCGGCACCGTCGCGACTCAGTGACGCAGCCCAAGCATCGGCCTCGAGAATCAAGAACGCTCGACAACGGAGAGGGAAGGGAAGATCATATACATGTCATTAGAAAGGGATATTATTTACTGCTCCCTCGATGTATTGTTTTCTTTGTTTGGAGATTGATTACCATCCGTGAGTTAAGGTAAGGTTAATGTGATTGAGTGATTTAAGGTAAGGTTAATTAATTTAGATTTGATATTTAGAGATTGTTCGTGATTGATTCTACATTACTAAATATAACTTGCGCCAGTATGGAAAGTTCTGATCTGTTCAGATTTCTTTCGTTGTGTGAGAGGGTGACGCGAAAATAAACCGATGAAGTGGGGGGAGGGTATGAAAAAAAATCTACGAAAAAAAAACCAGCGAAGGTGGGAGGAGGTACCAAAAAAAACCATGAAAGATGGGACGAAAAAAACCTAGAAGCGAGACTACCAACTGCTCCATTAAAAATAGAGATCATGGGGTTGTACAAGCCACACGGGACGCCTTGACCAAGGGAATGCGAAAACTTGGCTAAATTGTGCACTTCTTCATTAGCGGCACGACCTGTGAAGGTAAACCTATAATTAAATGTTGAAGCACGCAGCTTTATCTTAGTGATCATGAACCATAGCGTCTGTTATTGCCCTTCATAATGTCTCCCACCACCTCTTTTGAATCAGATGCAACAATGAAGTTCTGTAGGAGGAGATCCCCAGCTAATGCAAGTGCCTCTTGGCAAGCAAACACCTTCAGAATTGGTTGTAATATATACATGTACGGTTGGATGGTCGACTCCCGCATCTGTGTCCGGACACTAGTCCGGACAGATTTTTGGACAAATATTGGATCCGTTTGCTGGTCAATATTGGAGATGCCCTTACAAGTGTGGCACTCTAAGGTTCTATACTGAGAATGGTGCACAGCTCACTGAAGAAATTGCAGAGTCACGCTCTAATTTGATTGTCGATTCTTCTCTTGGCTCGGATCAAGGTTAGGCATTGATTCTAGACGTTCATCTACACGTGCACGGTGGACCTAATGTGCACCGGAAACAAACCATCTCTCATGGCAGAACCTAAATTGAGACCTTTGGACATACGCCATATCGGGATATCTACTATTTTAAAATAACTGATGCCCACTAAGTCTAATTATTTGAACATGCGGCCTTACACCCCACCAAATGTGCCATGTCAGCTATACACTAACACTATTTTATAACCCCATGCATACTTTTTGTTTACACACTAGTCAATGTGTACGTGCAATGCACGTTAATTTGGAAGTATATTAAGTGCATGCGGATATTAAGTAGGATATTATTTGCGTGTTATTATGTGATTAGCATTATATTTGGCATGAAATTAACTGCACGCTAAACGTGTTGAGCGCTCGACATTGAAGCAGTCTAGATCGTTGGATTGACATGATTTGATGGCCAAGATTAATTGGATCTGCCCCTTTGGGTCTTTTTATATTGGTATAGATAATGTAAGTACGAAACATTTCTACATTAAAAAATAGTAACTCTTGATTTAGATAAAAAAAATCATACATAATACATCTGAAATTAATCTTTAAATTTCCACCGCAACGCGCTCGAAAGTCACCTAGTTATATTGAGTACTCTAGTCCAGATTAGAAATGGAATAATGGCACTCGCGTAAAGGACGATACCTTGTCGACTGACATGGCGATTAATTACGGACCGATGCGGCGACTACTAATAACATCTACCTCCAGCAACTTAATTGTCGATGGAACAATCCATGAGCACTCTCGTCTTTCCCTCTATGCAAGTCAGTCAAGAAAGTGACAACACCCAGATTCTCTCTTAATCTATTTGTAGTACTAAATCATTTGTCTTTCAAATGGTGTAAGGACTGCAGATTAGTTTTCATCATAGCGTTGGCTGCACAAGACTTTCAAAACTAGATTCTTGTTGATATACTATTAATTTTTTCAAGTAACAGGTCATAGTTGGTGTTTTACACGAAATTCACTTGCACACAGTACCTTGTATGGTCTGATTCTTTGTGTCAAGTAAACTGATGGCAA
The DNA here is from genome assembly GCA_011799875.1 of Thinopyrum elongatum. Lineage (NCBI taxonomy): Eukaryota > Viridiplantae > Streptophyta > Magnoliopsida > Poales > Poaceae > Thinopyrum > Thinopyrum elongatum. Next base: position 30,203,040 of record CM022299.1, on the reverse strand, counting down.
TAAATCTTATATCAATATCAGAGGAGACCCAAAAACACTTTTTTTAATGAAAAGATGCTTACAACCAGATATTAGTATGAAATCATGCTGTAGAGCCGAAAATTAAATGATATATGTTAGGAGCTAACGACATAAAAACAAAATAAACATAATCCAAGTGCATAATAGCAAGCTAATTGGTCCCCACTAGTAGAAAACATGGCTTTGGTCCAGGTCTGAAAAGGGCTTTAATCCCGGTTCACTCACGAACCGGGACCAAAGGGGGCATCAGTCCCGGTTTGTGAGGCGAGGGCGCCGGCCGGGCCTCGGGGGCCATTGGTCCCGGTTCGTCTGACCCCTTTGGTCCCGGTTCCAGACACCAACCGGGACCAATGAGCCTCGCTCCTGGCCCACAACCTTTAGTCCCGGTTGGTGGCTGGAACCGGGACCAAATGTAGTCCTTTAGTCCCGGTTTTAGCCACCAACCGAGATTAAAGAGAGGCCTATATATGCCCCTTGCCCACGAGCAGAGCAGTGCACTGCTCTATTTTTTTGGCTGGCCGTGGGACAGCTTTGTGGTGCTCTACCTCACCTCCTATGCACATGAGGTGTTCGATGAAATGCCCGAGCCACACTTAAGCTTTCTCCTCTCGAAGCTCCTTGTCCAAACTCCATTTTCCTCAAGATTTGTCTAGATTTGGCGGTCCGTCCTGTCCCGTCCCCGTCCTCATCGCCGTCGATCGCCCGCGCCGATCTCGTTGCCGGCACCACCGTGGTGAGCCTCTTGTTCTTATCTTCTTTCTAAAAAAAATTCTTACTTGTATGATTTAGATTGATACTTGTATAATTTTCTTACTTTTATTATTGTTTGTTATTATATAGTGCGATGGTTTTGGTATCCGCCCCCGTCGGCCCTCGTCCTGTCTATGATTCGGATGTGGTATATATTATCTTTTATAACTATTTGTTTCATTTAGTGTTTATGACAATTATGCCGACCAACGTGACATAGATGTTTTATCTAGGAGGTATGTGAACCGGAAATTCCAACCGACCCTCTTATCGAGAGGTTAAATTTAGTTGAAGAAGAAAACGATTACTTGAAGAAAAAATTGAAAAGAATTGAGGAGGAGAAGATGGCATTGGAGTTGCATATTGCGGATATCGTCGATGATCACAAGATCAAGATGGATAAAATGCGCTTGAAGATTAGAAAGATTAAAAAATATGCCATTCATACTGAGGCTTGGTATCATTATGCCGTTGGATCAATTGTTACCTTAGTTGTGATTATGATCGCATTTGTTGTTGCATTGAAATGGTTTAATTAGATGCTCTAGAGAGGTATATGTTGTTCAATGAGAACTATGTATGAACTTTATGTATTTATTTTTTCAGTAATAACATTTGATCACTACTGTACTTTGGTTTTAATGTGATGATGAACTTCTATTAATTTGGTCACTTCTCTATTCATGATGTTCTGTAATGGTTTTTGCCACACTTAATTATATATAATGCACGCAGATGAACCGGCAGTGATGTACGGTGACAGACGCACCTCCGAGTACATTAAGGGCGTGCATAATTTTCTCGAAGTGGCTGAGGCAAACAAGCAGAATAGTTTTATGTGTTTTCCATGCCCTATCTGTGAGAATACGAAGTCTTACTCTGACGCAAAAACCCTTCACATCCACCTGCTTGAGAAGGGTTTCATGCCACACTATAATGTTTGGACCAAGCATGAAGAAAGAGGAGTTATGATGGAAGACAACGAAGAAGAAGAGGATGATGACAACTATGTGCCCCCTGAATACGGTGATGCTGCAACGGGGGAAGCTGAAGATCAAGAGGAACCAGACGATGTGCCCGATGATGATCTTCGCCAGGTCATTGTTGATGCAAAGAGACAATGCGAAAGTGAAAAGGAGAAGTTGAAGTTCGATCGCATGTTAGAGGATCACAAAAAAAGGGTTGTACCCAAATTGCGAAGATGGCAATACAAAGCTCGGTACCACACTGGAATTGCTGCAGTGGAAGGCAGACAATGGTGTATCTGACAACGGATTTGAGAAGCTACTGAAAATATTGAAGAAGAAGCTTCCAAAGGATAACGAACTGCCTGACAGTACGTACGGAGCAAAGAAGGTTCTATACCCTCTAGGATTGGAGGTGCAGAAGATACATGCATGCCCTAATGACTGCATCCTCTACCGCGGTGCGTACGAGGATTTGAACGCATGCCCAGTATGCGGTGCATTGCGGTACAAGATCAGATGAGATGACCCTGGTGATGTTGAGGGCGAGCAGCCCAGGAAGAGGGTTCCTGCCAAGGTGATGTGGTATGCTCCTATAATACCACGGTTGAAACGTCTATTCAGAAATAAAGAGCATGCCAAGTTGATGCGATGGCATAAAGAGGACCGTAAGAAAGACGTGAAGTTGAGAGCACCCGCTGACGGGTCGCAGTGGAGAAAAATCGAGAGAAAGTGGGGGGACTTTGCAGGTGACGCAAGGAACGTATGGTTTCGTTTAAGCACGGATGGCATTAATCCTTTTGGGGAGCAGAGCAGCAATCATAGCACCTGACCCGTGACTCTATGTATCTATAACCTTCCTCCTTGGCTGTGCATGAAGCGGAAGTTCATTATGATGCCAGTTCTCATTGAAGGCCCTAAGAAACCCGGCAACGACATTGATGTGTACCTAAGGCCATTAGTTGAAGAACTTTTACAGCTGTGAAATGGAAAAGGTGTACGTGTGTGGGATGAGCAAGACCAGCAGGAATTTGACCTACATGCGTTGCTGTTTGTAACCATCAATGATTGGCCTGCTCTCAGTAACCTTTCAGGATAGACAAACAAGGGATACCACGCATGCACGCACTGTTTAGATGACACCGAAAGTATATATTTGGAAAAATGCAGGAAGAATGTGTACCTGGGGCATCATCGATTTCTTCCGATCAACCATCAATGTCGAAAGAAAGGCAAGCATTTCAAAGGCGAGGCAGATCACCGGAAGAAGCCCGCTGTCCATACTGGTGATCACATACTTGCTATGGTCAATGATTTACAAGTAATCTTTGGAAAGGGTCCCGGCGGACTATCTGTTCCGAATGACGCTGAGGGACGCGCACCCATGTGGAAGAAAAAAATCTATATTTTGGGACCTACCCTATTGGAAAGACCTAGAAGTCCGCTCTGCAATCGACGTGATGCACGTGACGAAGAATCTTTGCGTGAACCTGCTAGATTTCTTGGGCGTGTATGGGAAGACAAAATATACACCGGAGGCACGGGAGGACCAGCAACGTGTGCATGAAAAAGACGGCATGCCTCCAAAGCAGTATGAAGGTCCTGCCAGTTACGCTCTTACCAAAGAAGAGAAGGAAATCTTCTTTGAATGCCTGCTCAGTATGAAGGTCCCGTCTGGCTTCTCGTCCAATATAAAGGGAATAATAAATATCCCAGAGAAAAAGTTCCAGAACCTAAAGTCTCATGACTGCCACGTGATTATGACGCAACTGCTTCTGGTTGCATTGAGGGGGCTTTTACCGGAAAACGTTCGACTAGCCCTTGTGAAGCTATGTGCATTCCTCGATGCAATCTCTCAGAAAGTGATCGATCCAGAAATCCTACCAAGGTTAAGGAGTTATTTGGCGCATTGTCTTGTCAGTTTCGAGCTGGTGTTCCCACCATCCTTCTTCAATATCATGACGCACGTCCTAGTTCATCTAGTCAACGAGATTGCCATTCTGGGCCCTGTATTTCTACACAATATGTTCCCCTTTGAGAGGTTCATGGGAGTCTTAAAGAAATATGTTCGTAACCATGCTAGGCCAGAAGGAAGCATCTCCACGGGCCATCAAACAGAGGAGGTCATTGGGTTTTGTGTTGACTTCATTCCTGACCTTAAGAAGATTGGTATCCCTCAATCGTGGTATGAGGGGAGACTGACTGGAAAAGGCACGCTAGGAGCGGACTCAATAATATGTAGGGACGGGAATTCTTGGTCTCAAGCACACTACACAGTTCTACAGAATTCTACCTTGGTGACCCCGTATGTCAATGAACACAAGAATATTCTGCGCTCCAAACACCCGGAGCAGTGTGACGACTGGATTACATGTGAACACATCAGGACTTTCGGCAGTTGGTTGCAAACATGTCTCATGGGTGACAACACTGTTTCTGATGAGTTGTACCCGTTGGCCAGTGGACCGTCTTCGACTGTATTGACTTACAAAGGGTACGAGATAAATGGGAATATATTTTACACTATCGCCCAAGATCAAAAGAGCACCAACCAAAACAGCGGTGTCCGCTTTGATGCGGCAACCAAGACGGGAAAGGACACATATTATGGTTACATAGTGGACATATGGGAACTTGACTATGGACATGATTTTAAGGTCCCTTTGTTTCAGTGCAAATGGGTCAATCTATCAGGAGGCGGGGTACAGGTAGACCCAAAGTACGGAATGACAACAGTGGATCTGAACAATCTTGGGTACACAGACGAACCATTCGTCCTAGCCAATGATGTGGCGTAGGTTTTCTATGTGAAGGACATGTCTACCAAACCGAGAAAAAGAAAAGATAAGGAAGCAAATACATCATACGATGAGCCAAAGCACCACATAGTTCTTTCAGGAAAAATAGACATCGTGGGAGTGGAGGGCAAGACAGACATGTCTGAAGATTATGAAAAGTTTCATGAAATTCTATGACGCCCCCGATTTAATCGTACACTAATCATGCACGCAAACGTGTACGATCAAGATCAGGCACTCACGGGAAGATATCACAACACAACTCTAAAAGTAAATAAGTCATACAAGAATCATAATACAAGCCAGGGGCCTCGAGGGCTCGAATACAAGTGCTCGATCATAGACGAGTCAGCGGAAGCAACAATATCTGAGTACAGACATAAAGTTAAACAAGGTGCCATAAGATGGCTAGCACAAACTGGGATACAAATCGAAAGAGGCATAGGCCTCCTGCCTGGGATCCTCCTAAACTACTGCTGGTAGTCGGCGGCGGCCTGCACGTAGTAGTAGGCACCCTCGGTGTAGTAGGGGTCGTCGTCGACGGTGGCGTCTGGCTCCTGGGCTCCAGCATCTGGTTGCGACAACCGAGATGAAAGAAAAGGGGGAAAAGAGGGAGCAAAGCAACCGTGAGTACTCATCCAAAGTACTCGCAAGCAAGGATCTACACTACATATGCGCTGGTATCAATGAAAAGGGTAGTATCTGTGGGCTGAACTGCAGAAAGCCAGAATAAGAGGGGGATAGCTAGTCTTATCGAAGACTACGCTTCTGGCCGCCTCCATCTTGAAGCATGTAGGAGAGAGTAGCAAGTGCAGCATCAAGTAGCAACACATAGCATAATCCTACCCGACGATCCTCTCCTCGTCGTCCTGTGAGAGAGCGATCACCGGGTTGTATCTGGCACTTGAAAGGGTGTGTTTTATTAAGTATCCGGTTCTAGTTGTCATAAGGTCGAGGTACAACTCCGGGTCGTCCTTTTACCGAGGGACACGGCTATTCGAATAGATAAACTTCCCTGCAGGGGTGCACCACATTACCCAACACGCTCGATCCCTCTGGCCGGGCACACTTTCCTGGGTCATGTCCGGCCTCGGAAGATCAACACGTCGCAGCCCTACCTAGGCCTAACAGAGAGGTCAGCACGCCGGTCTAAATCCTATGCGCACAGGGGTCTGGGCCCATCGCCCATTGCACACCTGTACATTGCGTGGGCGGCCGGTGAGCAGACCTAGCAACCTCCATTACAAAGGAAGTTGCGTTACGCGGTCTAACCCGGCGCGCGCCGCTCAGTCGCTGACATCTAGGAGGCTTCGGCTGATACCACGACGTCGAGTGCCCATAACTGTTCCCGCGTAGTTGGTTAGTGCGTATAGGCTCGTAGCTAGACTCAGATCAAATACCAAGATCTCGTTAAGCGTGTTATTTTGAAGTAACCGCGGACGCCGACCAGGGAGCAGGCCCACCTGCCTCCTAGGTGGTCACAACCTACCCTGTCGCTCCGCCACAAAGTAACAATTAGGGGGCTGTCGGGAACTCAGGCCCACCACTACCTGGGTGGAACCACCTGCCCCTTCAGCCCCCATCTCTGAACAGTAACATAAGTATGTAATAGTATAAAGTATATATACCCGTGATCACCTCCCGAAGTGATCACGGCCCAGTAGTATAGCATGGCAGACGGACAAGAGTGTAGGGCCACTGATGAAATACTAGCATCATATACTAAGCATTTAGGATTGCAGGTAAAGGTATCGACAACAGTAGCAATAAGGACAGGCTATGCAGCAGTATAGGATCAAACCGATGAAACAGTAACACTACTCTAATGCAAGCAATAAAGGGAAAGAGTAGGCGATATCGGGATGAACAAGGGGAGTTGACTTGCCTGGAAACTCGGCAGAGAAGGACGGGTCGTCAACACCGTAGTCGATCGGGGCAGCAGCAGCAGCGGCGTCAGTCTCGTAGTCTACCGGAGAGAAGAGGGGCAAGAAACAATAAATACAATGCAAACAGATGCATTAAGATGCATGACATGACATTTAGCGGTGCTAGGGTGAGCTAACGCAGTACTAGGTGCTACTGGCGAAGGGGGAAAACATCCGGTAAAGTATTCCCGGTGTTTTACATTTTCGGGCAGATGAAACGGAGGTGGATTGTTGCATGTTCGCTATGTTAGGGATGCGTGGCGGACGAACGGACTGCGTATTCAGATTCATCTCATCGTTCTGAACAACTTCCATGTACAAAGTATTTTCATTCAAGTTACAGTTTATTTTCTATTAATTTTCTAAGTTTTAAACATTTTCTAGAATTTCTTTAATTCGAGATTAAACTACTGAAATACGTTTTGCACCCACTGCCACTCTAGCCTTAGCCTATGACAGCGGGGCCCAAGGGATGGTCAACCCAGTCCTTTTGACTAGTCAAAAGGATGAAGGTGTGGCCCACATGTAATTGACTCAAGGTTAATTAAACCAAAAACTAAACTTACTAAAGCAGGGGCCACATGTCCTCTGAACATTAGGCTAATCTATCTATTAATTAACCACCAACTAAAAAAAACAAATAGCTCTTAACTAATTGGGCAAGCCCCACGTACTACACCATCCGGCCACACGTACGGCCGTGCACACAGCACATGCCAGCCATGGCCACGCACGGACATGAGGTGTTGGCGGCCTTAACCACCACCAGCAGCAGCTATGGCAGCATTAGCAGCAGCAGCCAGCGCGCAAGAGCAACAGCAGCACGCAGCACGCAGCAGCACTAGCAGATCATCAGCGAGCAGCGGCGGCGAAAGGCAACGGCGACACTGGCAGGCAGCAGCGGCGGCGGGAGTAGGGTGCAGCAGCGGGTGCGGGTGCGCACGCGCGGGCACGCAGGGGCGAGGCAAGGACGCGGCGCAGGGCTTGCGAGCGCGCATGCGGGCGGCTCGGAGTGTGACCGGGCGCGGCCTAAGGATAGGCAGGGGCGGGCGGGCGCAAGCTCCATCCATGGCGGCCGAAGTGCGGGGTGGCTAAACGGTGACGGATCGAGGGGGCGAGCAGGGGGAGCAGGCACAGGAGCTCACAGTGAACTCGGGGACGTGGTCGGGGTGGCCGGGGATGGACTGGAGTAGCGGCAAACGACGGCGGACGGCGATGATGTACGCGGAGATGACGATGCCGATGGCGAATGTACAGAACGTCCCAGCTCCAGTTGTTGCTCGGGGAAGACGAAGTCGAGGGTGGCGGTCCTCCTGGACGGATCCAGAGGCGCCGGAGAGCACGTGGTCCGCGGCAACGGCGACGAGGTGTACAGTCACCATGCGAGGTTCCGGGCTCGATTCCGAGCCGAGGAGGAGGCGATTCGATGGGGAAAGTGAGGGGATCGGTCGAGAGCTGGCTAGGATTTCCAGGGGACCCTCTTATAGGCCGAGGGGAGTCGACGTGGTGGCCATCCGGCCATGGCGCCGTGGGATGGCCGCCACGCCATGGCCTCTGCCTCCCCTGTAGGTGACGTAGGGGAAAGTCTAGGGCGGGCTGGGCTAGATGCTCTGTAGCCACTTATGGCCCAGTAGCACAGTAGGTCCATATATTTTTCCTTTTCCGTAATAAATAGCTACTGTTTTCCATTTATTTGAGTGAGCAAACGATTTTTGTTAAAGATGAAACCTGGCACATAAATAGTAGGCAATGTTTTGAGATAGCCCAACAAGTTGCAATTTATTTTTAAATGTATAAATATTTGAGTAATTTGAAGGGCTCAATTTTAATTCTGTTGGCTCTGTTTTAAATAGGTTAGGGGCATTTTATCAACTCAAATAATGTTGGTTTCTGCATGAAAATTATATAGTGATTACACCATACAAACATTTTTGTTTGGTAGTTTGAAGAAATAAAATTTGACTTGCATTTTGAATTTGAATTTGACTTTGATTTTCATTAAGTGGCAATTAGCATAGTAAACATGATGACATGGCCATCATTAGGAGGGATTACTGTAGCAGGAGATTGTCCATTTTGTACATGAAGTGCATCCACCTTTTGCCGTAACTTTCTCCAATTTTTAGCACATGCTATGTGGGTGAAATGATGATACCATGCCAACTTTCAACCTTTTCAGAGTTCATTTGTAGTGCTTCCAATTTCAGGGTCATTTAGCTCAAAAAAATCAGTAAATGCATGAAAAATACCAAATGAAGTCAGAAACGGTTGAAAATTGATGATGTGGCTTTGAATGGTGCATTTTGAACACACAAAAAGTCTGGAGTTCAAATAAGTTCAAAAAAAATGAAATCCCTTTGTAAAAGATGAGTTTTCGTCCGAAACCCTGGTACTTCGACCGAGATTGTCCATTTTGTACATGAAGTGCATCCAGCTTTTGCCGTAACCCTCTCAACTAAAAATAATCAATTAAAATATTCTGTTATGATCAACTAAAACAAAACTATAATATTCTTCAATAGCAAAAAGAATCAACTTAAAAGCTTTTATAAAACTCTAATAGCAAAAGGAATCAACTAAAAAGAATCAATAAAAAATAAAATTTATGCAACTGAAATTATATAAAATAGCAGGAAAAAGAATCACTCAAAAATATATTTTTAAATTAAAGTTATTCGCAAACTAGTGATTCACACAAATTTCATAGAATTCAAATTTAAACTATTCAAATTTAAAAACTAATGGCACTAACAGAAAGTTTATAATTTTTGTGACCTAAAGCAAAATGAATCACTCAAAAACTCTAAAAAATTAAGTAAAGCATAAAACAAAAAAATTACAGAAAAAAAATTAAAAAAGTGCCGCCTACAGGGCCACCACGGCCTGCATACGACTAGAAACCCAACCAGCTTGTTGGGCCAGGATGCAGGCCCGCAGCGGGCCCAGTAGGCCCACAGGCATAGCAGTGTTAGATTAGGCCCGTAGGCCTGCAGTTCAGAGGAGTTCGAGAGGGATGAGGCAGCTGAGCTTATAAACAACACACGAGGCCTCTCAGCTAGCGAGGTGGGACTAAATATCCCACCGCACCGCGCCAGCACAAGGTCTTTGGTCCCGGTTCACGGCACCAACCGGGACCAATGCCATCCTTTAGTCCCTGTTGGTGCCACCAACTGGGACCAAAGATCTCTGCTTCCCGCCCTTTGGGCTGCTGAAAACTGACCTTTGGTCCCGGTTGGTGGCACCAACCGGGACTAAAGGGTGGCATTTGTCCCGGTTGGTGGCACCAACCGGGACTAAAGGCTTTTCTATATAACATGACACTTAGGAATTTTTCATTCTCACCTCGCAGTTGCCCCCGACGACGCCGACGACATCGACGTCGCCAGGCTGCCCCGATGCCGTCCGCCACCCCTGTCGTCGCCGTCGCCCGCGCCCCTGCCCCGGCCCAACCCCGTCGTCGCCGTCGCCCCTGCCCCGAACCGCGCCCCTGCCCCGCCCCCGTCGTCGCCGTCGCCCCCTGCCCCGAGCCCGCGCCCCCTGCCCCGTCGACGTCGTTGCCGCCGACCCCGCGCCCCTGCCCCTTCTCACCTTGGTCCGGCCGGCGCCCTCCCTGTCCTCCTCCATCCCGTGCCCCTTTTTTTCATATATATGCATGTTTTTTTGTTCATATATATGTCTAGCTATATGATGATATGTATGTGATGATATGTATATGCATGTTTTTTTTCATGTACATGTGTATATGATGATATGTGTATGTCTAGCTATATGATTATATGATGATTTTTTTTGTTCATATTATATGATGATTTTTTTTGTTCATAGATGATCATTGGTTATTATCAAAGTTGACCAAAGACATTGTTTTAGAGAAATTTTAAAATGTGGTTAAAATGTTAAAATAACCAAATAACAAAATGTTAAAATGTTAGAAAAAAAGCGTTGTCGATCTCTACCCCCTCCCGCCCCTACCCGACAAACTCTCGAGGCCACCCAAACCACTAGAAGAAAACTCCGGTAACATCGACATGAGGGGGGACGTCGATCAACCCCCTCTCGCCAGACCAACTCTCGAGTCCACCCAAACCCTAACTGAAAAAGTGTTGTCGAGGCCACCCCAAACCGGAACAAGTCTAGATATATCGGAAAAATAAGTCTAGATATATCGGACGATATGTAGAGATGTAGGATATCGGGTTTGCTTTCTAATAAAGAATGGGATAATTGTATTTGTGCCCTTAGTTGTGTCACCCTCGACAGGAATACCCCTAGTTTTGTAAAACACGCGGTCTTGCCCAACTCAGTTAGCTTGCCTTTTGCTTTTGCCTTTCCGGCACGGCTCCGTCCAGTCAGCGCCGTTTGACCGTAAGCGGCGCTAGATTTTGGACATTTCTTGCCCCCCCGGTCGACCTAACCAGCTCACACTCTCTCGTTCCCCACTGTCTCGCTTTCTCTCTCACCAACCCTAGCTCGCTCGGCGGCAGCGAAACCCGCACCGCCAGATCCATTGCCAGGCGATGGGGGAGATCGGAGAAAGCGTCGGCGGACGCGGCCGCCGCCGTAGGGACACCACATCTTCACTTTAGCGCGGAGGCGGTGGTGCTGCTGGAGCCAATGGTGACAAGGGCAGCGGATCTGCACGAGAGCGTGGACAAGGCCACGCTGGCGGCGCCCACGGTGACAAGGGCAGCGGATCTGCACGGGAGCGCGGACAAGGCGACGCTGGCGGCGCCCACGGCGACAAGGGCAGCGGATCTGCACGGGAGCGCGGACAAGGCGACGCTGGCGGCGCCCACGGTGACAAGGGCAGCGGATCTGCACGGGAGCGCGGACAAGGCGACGCCGGCGGCGCCCACGGCGACAAGGGCAGCGAATCTGCATGAGAGCGCGGACAAGGCGACGCTGGCGGCGCCCACGGCGACAAGGGCAACGGATGTGCACGGGAAATTCCTGCGGGGTAAGTATCAGACCTAGATCTTCTCGTGTTTACTGCCGTAGGATTGATTCAACGATGCTTTAGGCTCGGTTTTGTTCATTTTTTCATGGGAGATGGCATGTTTTTTATCGTAGGATGAATCCAACGACCGCGTTCTATCTTTATATTAGAATGGAGACCACTGTTCTTGTTTCTGCGGGTACTAAAGGAAAAGATTGTGGCTTCACTTTTCCATTGTTTGTGGACAACACTACTTCGTACCAGGATTTTAGGGCTGCCATTTGTGCTAAGTATCCATGGGGATTGTTTGATGCTATTGAGATGAGATATTGGGATAGTAGCAACCTTTGTTGGGTCCCTGTACAGTGTGATTCAGAGTTAGGTGTGATGTTTGCAAGTAATGCACAAACTATGTCATGCAACTTGGAAATCACAATGATACAGAGAACTAGAGCACAAAGGTTTGAAAACCCATCTACTTATAGGCCCTCTGCATCTAGGCCATCTTGTTTTAATCCCACTTCTGGAGGGACAAGGGCTAGAACTAGGGCTAGCAGTAGAAGTAGGGCAGCAAGTGACACCTCTACTGCTCCTGGAACTCCAAGTGTTAATGAAAGTCAGGAACAACCAAACAAAAAAGGTGATCCAGTTGTGGAGGAGGCATTGCCTGATGCACCAGGTCTGGAGGATGAGATACTTTATCTTGGATATGTTCAACACAACAATGAAGAAGAAAAAGCAGACAAAGACTATATCCCTGCGGAATTTTCAGATACAGATGCTGATGAGATGCAAGAGGATCATGAAATGGGAGCTTTTGAAGATGCAGATGAGGACAGACCTGTCATGATGTATGACAGGGAAAATCCATCTATTGAGGAAGGTGTGGTCTTCCCTTCTGCAGTTGATTGCAGAAATGCAGTTGCAACCTACTCAATCAAAGCTGAAACTGAGTTCTCTATTCTGAAAAGTGACCCAACTAGGTTTACTGTCAAATGTTCTTATGACAGGTGTAAATGGAGGCTACATGCCTCTTTAATGAGGAGGAACACACTATTTCAGGTATTAAATGTTGTGATCTCTTAAATGTTTGTTATATTTTCTACACTCACTGCTGTTATATGTACTTACTGTTTGTCTTATTGTTTGTTGTGCTGTATTGTTTCAGATTAAAGTGAACCAACACCAGCATACTTGTCCTAGTGTCAAAAGATCTCAGAGATTGAGAGCTGCAAAAAGAAGGTGGATTGCAGATGCTTCTATGCCCTGGATTAGACAAAATCCATCTATTGGTCCTAAGGAAATTCAGATGAAGTTGTTAGAGAAGTATGGTGTGGAGGTGCCATATGACAGGTGCTACAATGGTAAAGAGATGGCACTTGACAAAATATATGGCAAGTACAGTGATAGTTTCCAACTTCTTTATTCTTTCAAAGCTGAAGTGGAGAGGGCATCACCAGGCAGTCTTGTAGAAATTGACAGGCACACAGTTGAGTATCAGATTAAAGGCAAGAAGTATTACAAGGAGTGTTTTAGAAGAGTGTTTGTTTGCTTCAAAGCTTTTCAGAAGGGTTTTCTGGAGGGGTGCAGGCCATACCTAGCTGTAGATGCTACAGCATTGAATGGTAGGTTTAGAGGGCAGCTTGTAGCAGCTTGTGCACTGGATGGACACAACTGGTTGTTTCCAGTTGCTTATGGTGTTCTAGAAGTGGAGTCTACTAAGAGTTGGACATGGTTTTTCACAAACCTGAAGAAAATGGTAGGTCATCCAGAAGGTTTAGTGATACATACTGATGCTTGCAAGGGATTGGAAACTGCTGTTGATGATGTGTACCCTGGAGTGGAACATAGAGAGTGTATGAGACACTTGGCTCAGAATTTCAGTAAGAAATTTAAGGGAAAGTTCTTTGATGATAACTTATGGCCTTGTTCACTAACCTACAGTATCAAGAAGCATAATTATCATCTGAACTAGCTCAAAAGCAAACCCAAAGTTAAGGAATTTCTGGAGGAGCACCACACAAAAATCTGGGCAAGAGCTGATTTCAATGAGATGTGCAAGGTTGACTATGTGAACAACAACCTTGCTGAATCATTCAACTCAAGAATCAGGAAATACAAGAGTCTTCACATAGTTGACCTGCTAGACAAGATTAGGCAATACATCATGGAGAAATTTGACTTAAGAAATAGAATTGCCACTGACCATTTCATTGGGCACTACATCATACCAGCAGTAATGAAGGTTTTGATGGAGAAGACAAAAGGTTTGGAGATGAGTATAGTTAGGAGAAGCCCAACAGAGGCTGAGGTGAGTGCTACTGACAGAGAGAAAAGAGAATGGAGGTACCCTGTTGACATAGAGAAGTGGTCTTGGAGTTGTAGGCAGTGGCAGATCACTGGTAAACCCTGCATCCATGCCCTTTTTTTCATCACTGCTCTAAGAGGTGAAGCAAGTGGAATAGATCAGTATGTCCACAAATATTACTCAGTTGAGATGTTTAGAGCAACTTATGCTGACAATCTACCAGCTCTAGAAGGCAAACAACAGTGGGACTGTGTAGATCCAGGATTCAAGCTGTGTGCTCCTGTTCAGAACAGACCACCAGGCAGACCAAGAAAGCAGAGGATAAGATCTTCCAGTGAAGGAAAGGGCCTTGGTCCTAGGAAGTATAAGTGCAAGAGATGTGGAAGATGTGGACACAAAACCAAAGGCTGCAAAGAATCTGTTGATCCAGCCTTTGGAGAAGAAGAACATTGGGGAGCAGATAATGCAGATGATCATCCAACAGCTAATGAGCCAGCAGAAGCAGAAGTAGAAGATGAGGAGGAGGATGAAGAGCTAGAAGTTGATGTTCTTCAGCAGCAGATGCCACCACCAAAGGAAACCTCACATGAGGCATCTACACAAGCTAGTGTAGTCAGGTATGTGCCAGCAACTTGTTTCAGTTTTATATTGAACTTGTTTCAGTTTTCATTAGTTCATATCTTAAAAATTATGTTATGTTTGAACTTGTTTTAGTCCTAGAAAGAATTATAAAAGAGGAGCAGAGAGGGGAGCTTCTCCAAGGTGTTGCAAGCAGAAGAAAAATGTACCAACAACTACATTTTGCTCAGTTACTGGAAGCAGTGTTGACAGCAAGGGTGTCTCTCCAGCCAAAAAAGTAGCAACAGCAGTTGAAGCTCCACCCACTGCCCCCAATCCAGCAAAGAACACTAGAAGCAAGGCAAAGCTGACTCCAAACCCAGCCAAGAACACCAGGAGCAAGAAACTTCAGTTTTAGTACTGTTACTAGATAAAACTGTTATGCACTTGATGTTGTTGTGTGTGCACTGTGATAGCCAGTACTTTTATGTTCTTAGTGCTTTATGCACTTGATGTTGTTGTGTGTGCACTGCGATGATCAACTTCTTAATGCTTTATGCACTAGTTATGCCTAGTGTTTGGTACATGTGTGATGATCAACTTCTTCTTCTTAATGCTTTGTGCTCACTGTGGTGTTTAATAAGTTGGGATTGTTGTTGATCTACTTTGGCCTAGTTTTGTCATCGACGTCGTCGACGACAAAAACTACATCTACTTTGGCATAGTTTTGTCATCGACGTCATCGACGACAAAAATTACATCTACTTTGGCATAGTTTTGTCATCGACGTCGTCGACGACAAAAACTACATCTACTTTGGCACACTTCTGTCTACTTAGGACATCTGAACCAACATCTACTTTGCATCCATCCACACCATCATCTAGTTTGCAGAAACAAAATAGCATGTTCATCTTGACCACAACACTGCATCATCATCTTAAAATACATCATACTAGGTTGTACCATTCGGTCAACAAGCACAAACTGATACAACTACAACACAAACAGCATTATAACACAAATTCCTACAAACAACAATGCTAAAAGAAGCATCATCTCATCTCTTCCTCTCAGCTTCTCCTTCAAAACAAGATTCTTTCTTGACAACTCCAGGTTTTCCTTCTTTAACTTGTGACTTTTGATCAAGCTCTGTTCTACCTCTGCGTGCAGGTCTTCAAAAGCCAGGGCAACACGCAATGGAGGAGGAGGATCAACCCAAACCACCCACTCACATTCCTGTGGTAACTGATTGCACATCACATTAACCAAAAATTAGATTTTTCATAAACAAGAACTAAAACATGCTCAAATTCACAATCTCTTACATCTAAAGGACACCCTAAAAACCGGCGGCCAGTGCTTGCCCCTCCCCAAGACACACGGCGGGCTGGAACAAGGCCGTGACCAAGGCAACGATGCTTTGAACGATACTCCAATCCACAATAGGTGTCATCGGGAAGATAGAACTCGGAGACGAGCTGCATAATCCCGACCCCATCAACCTAAACCAAATGGAAGGGAAGGAAGGTCAAAATTTCCCCCAAATCTCACAAACCCTAGAAACCCTAGAACGAATTGGGGGTGGAGGAGGCGCACAAGCTGATGTTCACTTACCTCACCGGCCGCTTGTGAGTAGTTGGACGAGCCCGAGCTCGCCGTGCTGCACCGCTCCATCCTCTTCCTCGTCAGGCCTCGCGTCGCCGGCTTAGCTCCTCTGTTTTGTTCAGCGCGAGCTCACTAAGGACGAAAGGGTACTAAGTGTAGCACCGACAGGGGCAAAAATGTCCAAAATCTAGCGCCGCTTACGGTCAAACGGCGCTGACTGGACGGAGCCGTGCCGGAAGGGCAAAAGCACAAGACAAGCAAACTGAGTTGGGCAAGACCGCATGTTTTCCAAAAGTAGGGGCAATCCTGATGAGTGGTACCCAACTAAGGGTATAAAACCGATTATCCCATAAAGAATTGTTGTCATCTATATATGTATCATTTTATATCGCGGTGGACATATCGGGCGACCAACTCTCGAGGCCACCCAAACCCTAGAAAATAAGCGTTGTCGATCTCCTACCCCCTCCCGCCCCTACCCGACAAACTCTCGAGGCCACCCAAACCACTAGAAGAAAACTCCCATTAATAAGGGATTTTTGACATATGCAACATTTAATAAGGGATTTATCAAGAATGCCCCCATTAATAAGAGATTTATCAAGAATGCCCCCATTATGGATGTGCATAATTAAGTTGATCCATATTTTTCCTGATCTCATCTACGCTTCTATATGTGCATGTTCTCTTGTGTCAAAGTATTGAAGAAATCCATGGTTTCATCATTAGCCGGAAGTAACAGGCGCATGATGGTATGAAGCTCTCCAAAGTTGTTTTGGAATGGAGTCCTGATAGGACAATTCGCTTTGTGGTACGAAGTTCAGCAAAGGCCTTCCAAATAGCGATATTCGGAAGGCTCTTGCTAAACTTCGTACCAAAAAGCGAATTATCTTATCCGGGACTCCGTTCCAAAACAACTTTGGAGAGCTTCGTACCATCATGCGCCTGTTACTTCCGGCTAATGATGAAGCCATGGTTTTCTTGAATCCTTTGACACTAGACAATGTGACATATAGAAGGGTAGATGAGATCAGGAAAAATATGGACCATTTTCTGCACATCCAGAATGGCGCCATTTTGGTAAATCCCTTAAAGGTTAAGAGAATACTTTGTTTGACATTCATGAGAGAGGCGGTCCCCAAACCCTAGAAGTGTTGTCGAGGCCACCCCAAACCCTCGAAGCGTCGAGGCCACCCAAATTTACCAAGTTAAAAGAGCGTTGTCGAGGCCACCCCAAACCCTAGAAGCGTTGTCGAGGCCTGATACGTCTCCAACGTATCTATAATTTTTGATTGTTCCATGCTATTATATTATCTGTTTTGGATGTTTTATATGCATTAATATGCTATTTTATATGATTTTTGAGACTAACCTATTAACCTAGAGCCCAGTGCCAGTTCCTGTTTTTTTTTCTTGTTTTAGAGTTTCGCAGAAAAGGAATACCAAACGGAGTCCAAACGGAATGAAACTTTCGCGATGATTTTTCTTGGACCAGAAGATATCCAGAGGGATTGGAGTGCACGTCAGGAAAGCCACGAGGCGGCCACAAGGTCGGGAGGCGCGCCTAGGGGGGTAGGGCGCCTTCCCCCTTGTGGGCCCCTCGTGACTCCACCGATATATTTCTTCCGCCTATATATTCTCAAATATCCCAAAACCTACCAGGGGAGCCACGAAACCACTTTTCCATCGCCGCAACCTTCTGTACCCGTGAGATCCATCTAGGGGCCGTTTCCGGCGTCCTGCCGGAGGGGGATTCGATCATGGAGGGCTTCTACATCAACACCATTGCCTCTCCGATGAAGCGTGAGTAGTTTACCATAGACCTACGGGTCCATAGCTAGTAGCTAGATGGCTTCTTCTCTCTCCTTGATTCTCAATACAAAGTTCTCCTCGATGTTCTTGGAGATCTATTCGATGTAATACTTTTTTGCGGTGTGTTTGCCGAGATCCGATGAATTGTGGATTTATGATCATCTTATCTATGAATATTATTTCAATCTTCTCTGAATTCTTTTATGCATGATTTGATATCTTTGCAAGTCTCTTTGAACTATCGATTTGGTTTGGCCAACTAGATTGGTTTTTCTTGCAATGGGAGAAGTGCTTAGCTTTGGGTTCAATCTTGCGGTGTCCTTTCCCAGTGACAGTAGGGGCAGCAAGGCACGTATTGTATTGTTGCCATCGAGGATAACAAGATGGGGTTTTCATCATATTGCTTGAGTTTATCCCGCTACATCATGTCATCTTACTTAATGCGTTACTCTGTTCTTATGAACTTAATACTCTAGATGCAGGCAGGAGTCGGTCGATGTGTGGAGTAATAGTAGTAGATGCAGGCAGGAGTCGGTCTACTTGATACGGACGTGATGCCTATATTCATGATCATTGCCTTAGATATCGTCATAACTTTGCGCTTCTCTATCTATTGCTTGGCAGTAATTTGTTCACCCACCGTAATATTTTCTATCTTGAGAGAAGCCTCTAGTGATACCTATGGCCCCCGGGTCTATTTTCCATCATATAAGTTTCCGATCTACAATTTTAGTTTCCTATTTACTTTCTTTGCAATCTTTTACTTTCCGTTCCATAAACCAAAAATACTAAAAACATTACTTTACCGTTTATCCATCTATATCATATCTCACTTTGCAAATAACTGTGAAGGGATTGACAACCCCTTTATCGCGTTGGGTGCAAGTTGGTGTTTGTTTGTGCAGGTATTCGGTGGCTTGCGCGTTGTCTCCTACTGGATTGATACCTTGGTTCTCAAAAGCTGAGGGAAATACTTACTCTACTTTGCTGCATCACCCTTTCCTCTTCAAGAGAAAAACCAACGCAAGCTCAAGAGGTAGCAGGAAGAATTTCTGGCGCCGTTGCCGGGGAGATCTACGCCAAGCCGAGACATACCAAGTACCCATCATAAACTCTCATCCCTCGCATTACATTATTCGCCATTCGCCTCTCACTTTCCTCTCCCCCACTTCTAAAACGATTTTCGAAAAGATTCTCCTTTTCTTCGCCCCTCTTCCGTTCGTCATCTTCATTTGCTTTTTGTGTGCTCGTGTGTTGGATTGCTTGCTTTGTTGCGATGGCTCAAGATAATACCAAATTGTGTGATTTTTCCAACACCAATAATAATGATTTTATTAGTACTCCGATTGCTCCCGATGCTAATGCGGAATCTTGTGAAATTAATACCGCTTTGCTGAATCTTGTTATGAAAGATCAATTTTCCGGCCTTCCCAATGAAGATGCCGCATCCCATCTTAATAATTTCGTTGATTTGTGTGATATGCAAAATAAAAAAGATGTGGATAATGATATTGTTAAATTGAAGCTATTTCCGTTCTCACTTCGAGATCGTGCTAAAACTTGGTTTTCATCTTTGCCTAAAAATAGTATTGATTCATGGAATAAGTGTAAAGATGATTTTATTTCCAAGTATTTTCCTCCTGCTAAGATCATCTCCCTTAGGAACGATATTATGAATTTTAAGCAACTTGATCATGAACATGTTGCACAATCTTGGGAGAGGATGAAATTGATGATACGAAATTGCCCTACTCATGGTTTGAATTTGTGGATGATTATACAAAAAATTTATGCCGGATTGGATTTTGCTTCTAGAAATCTTTTAGATTCGGCCGCGGGAGGCACTTTTATAGAAATTACTTTAGGAGAAGCTACTAAACTCCTAGATAATATTAGGGTTAATTATTCTCAATGGCATACTGAAAGATCTTCCACTAGTAAAAAGGTGCATGCAATTGAAGAGATTAATGTTTTGAGTGGAAAGATTGATGAGCTTATGAAATTATTTGCTATTAAGAGTGCTCCTATTGATCCTAATGATATGCCTTTGTCTACTTTGATTGAAAACAATAATGAATCTATGGATGTGAATTTTGTTGGTAGGAACAATTTTGGTAATAACGCGTATAGAGGTAATTTTAATCCTAGGCCGTTTCCTAGTAATTCCTCTAATAATTATGGTAATTCTTACAACAATGCTTATGGAAATTTAATAAGATGCCCTTTGAATTTGAGAATAGTGTTAAAGAATTTATAAGTTCGCAAAAGAATTTCAATGCTTTGATTGAAGAAAAATTGCTTAAGATTGATGATTTGGCTAGGAACGTGGATAGAATTTCTCTTGATGTTGATTCTTTGAGACTTAGATCTATTCCACCTAAGCATGATATCAATGAGTCTCTCAAAGCCATGAGAATTTCCATTGATGAGTGCAAAGAAAGAACCGCTAAGATGCGTCCTAAAAAAGATTGGTTGATAAAAGCGTGTTCTTCTAGTTTCCTGGAGAATAATGATGAAGATCTTAAAGTGATTGATGTGACTCCTATTGAATCTTTGTTTTACAATGTAAATCTTGATAAAGATGGGACTGGAGATGAGTCAACTTTAGTTAGAAGGCGTCCCAATGATTCGGAGTTTTTAGATCTTGATGCAAAAATTGATAAAAGTGGTATTGGAGAGGTCAAAACTTTAAATAGCAATGAACCCACTCTTTTGGATTTCAAGGAATTTAATTATGATAATTGTTCTTTAATAGATTGTATTTCCTTGTTGCAATCCATGTTGAACTCTCCTCATGCTTATAATCAAAACAAAGCTTTTACTAAACATATCGTTGATGCTATGATGCAATCTTATGAAGAAAAGCTTGAATTGGAAGTCTCTATTCCTAGAAAACTTTATGATGAGTGGGAACCTACTATTAAGATTAATATCAAAGATTATGAATGCCATGCTTTGTGTGATTTGGGTGCTAGTGTTTCCACGATTCCAAAAACTTTATGTGATGTGTTAGGTTTTCGTGAATTTGATGATTGTTCCTTAAATTTGCATCTTGCGGATTCCACTATTAAGAAACCTATGGGAAGGATTAATGATGTTCTTATTATTGCAAATAGGAATTATGTTCCCGTATATTTCATTGTTCTTGATATAGATTGCAATCCTACATGTCCTATTATTCTTGGTAGACCTTTCCTTAGAACGATTGGTGCAATTATTGATATGAAAGAAGGAAACATTAGATTTCAATTTCCGTTAAGGAAAGGCATGGAACACTTCCCTAGAAAGAAAATTAAATTGCCTTATGAATCTATTATGAGAGCCACTTATGGATTGCATGCCAAAGATGATAACACTTAGATCTATTCGTGTTTTTATGCCTAGCTAAGGGCGTTAAACAATAGCGCTTGTTGGGAGGCAACCCAATTTTATTTTTGTTTTTGCTTTTTGGTTCTGTTTTGCAATAAATTTTTCATCTAGCCTCTGGTTAGATGTGGTTTTGTGTTTTAATTAGAGTTTGTGCCAAGTAAGACTTTTGGGATGGCTTACGGTGATAGTTGATTTGATCCTGCTGAAAAACAGAAACTTTTGCGCTCAGAAAAAATTATTATTTATTACTGAAGTATGGAAAAACTCTGAATTTTTTACACAAGATTGATACACGAATTTAATCTGTTTTCCTAATTTTTCAGAATTTTTAAAGTTACAGAAGTATTAGAACAATTTAGATCTTCACAGACTGTTCTGTTTTTGACAGATTCTGTTTTCTATGTGTTGTTTGCTTATTTTGATACATCTATGGCTAGTATCGGGGGGTATGAACCATGGAAAAGTTGGAATACAGTAGATATTATACCAACATAAATAAAGAATGAGTTCACAACAGTACAAAAAGTGGTGATTTATTTTCTTTTACTAACGGAGCTTACGAGATTTTCTGTTGAGTTTTGTGTTGTGAAGTTTTCATGTTTTGGGTAAGGATTTGATGGACTATGGAATAAGGAGTGGCAAGAGCCTAAGCTTGGGGATGCCCAAGGCACCCCAAGGTAATATTCAAGGACAACCAAGAGCCTAAGCTTGGGGATGCCCCGGAAGGCATCCCCTCTTTCGTCTTCGTCTATCGGTAACTTTACTTGAGGCTATATTTTTATTCACCACATGATATGTGTTTTGCTTGGAGCGTCTTGTATGATTTGAGTCTTTACTTTTTAGTTTGCCACAATAATCCTTGCTGTACACACCTTTTGAGATAGACACGCATGAATCGTGATTTATTGGAATACTCTATGTGCTTCACTTATATCTTTTGAGCTAGGCAAAATTGCTCTAGTGCTTCACTTATATCTTTTTAGAGCACGGCGGTGGTTTTATTTTATATAAATTGATGAACTCTCGCACTTCACTTATATTATTTTGAGAGTCTTTAAAACAGCATGGTAATTTGCTTTGGTTATAAATTTAGTCCTAATATGATAGGCATCCAAGAGGGATATAATAAAAACTTTCATATAAAGTGCATTGAATACTATGAGAAGTTTGATTCCTTATGATTGTTTTGAGATATGAAGATGGTGATATTAGAGTCATGCTAGTAAGTAGTTGTGAATTTGAGAAATACTTGTGTTAAGGTTTGTGAGTCCCGTAGCATGCACGTATGGTGAACCGTTATGTAACGAAGTTGGAGCATGAGATATTTTTTGATTGTCTTCCTTATGAGTGGCGGTCGGGGACGAGCGATAGTATTTTCCTACCAATCTATCCCCCTAGGAGCATGCGCGTAGTACTTTGTTTCGATGACTAATAGATTTTTGCAATAAGTATGTGAGTTCTTTATGACTAATGTTGAGTCCATGGATTATACGCACTCTCACCTTTCCGCCATTGCTAGCCTCTCTTGTACCGCGCAACTTTCGCCGGTACCATAAACCCATCATATACCTTCCTCAAAACAGCCACCATACCTACCTATTATGGCATTTCCATAGCCATTCCGAGATATATTGCCATGCAACTTTCCACCGTTCCGTTTATTATGACACGCTTCGTCATTGTCATATTGCTATGCATGATCATGTAGTTGACATCATATTTGTGGCAAAGCCACCGTTCATCATTTTATACATGTCGCTCTTGATTCATTGCACATCCCGGTACACCGCCGGAGGCATTCATATAGAGTCATATTTTGTTCTAAGTATCGAGTTGTAATTTTTGAGTTGTAAAGTAAATAAAAGTGTGATGATCTTCATTATTAGAGCATTGTCCCATATGAGGAAATAAAAAAAGAGAGAGAAAAGGCCAAATAAAAAAGAGAAGGCCCAAAAAAAAGAGAGAAAAAGAGAGAAGGGACAATGTTACTATCCTTTTGCCACACTTGTGCTTCAAAGTAGCACCATGATCTTCATGATAGAGAGTCTCCTATGATATCACTTTCATATACTAGTGGGAATTTTCATTATAGAACTTGGCTTGTATATTCCAACGATGGGCTTCCTCAAAATGCCCTAGGTCTTCATGAGCAAGCAAGTTGGATGCACACCCACTTAGTTTTATTTTTGAGCTTTCATAAACTTATAGCTATAGTGCATCCGTTGCATGGCAATCCCTACTCACTCACATTGATATCTATTAATGGGCATCTCCATAGCCCGTTGATACGCCTAGTTGATGTGAGACTATCTCCTTCTTTTTGTCTTCTCCGTTACCACCGTCTATTCCACCTATAGTGCTATGTCCATGGCTCACGCTCATGTATTGCGTGAAAGTTGAAAAGGTTTGAGAACATCAAAAGTATGAAACAATTGCTTGGCTTGTCATCGGGGTTGTGCATGATTTGAATATTTTGTGTGATGAAGATGGAGCATAGCCAGACTATATGATTTTGTAGGGATAAGCTTTCTTTGGCCATGTTATTTTGAGAAGACATAATTATTTTGTTAGTATGCTTAAAGTATTATTATTTTTATATCAATATTAAACTTTTGTTTTGAATCATACGGATCTGAACATTCATGCCACAATAAAGAGAATTACATGATAAATATGTTAGGTAGCATTCCACATCAAAAATTCTGTTTTTATCATTTACCTACCCGAGGACGAGCAGGAATTAAGCTTGGGGATGCTTGATACGTCTCCAACGTATCTATAATTTTTGATTGTTCCATGCTATTATATTATCTATTTTGGATGTTTTATACGCATTAATATGCTATTTTATATGATTTTTGGGGACTAACCTATTAACCTAGAACCCAGTGCCAGTTCCTGTTTTTTTCCTTGTTTTAGAGTTTCACAGAAAAAGAATACCAAACGGAGTCCAAACGGAATAAAACTTTCGCGATGATTTTTCTTGGACCAGAAGACATCCAGAGGGCTTGGAGTGCACATCAGGAAAGCCACGAGGCGGCCACAAGGTCGGGAGGCGCGCCCAGGGGGGTAGGGCGCCCCACCCCCTTGTGGGCCCCTCGTGACTCCACCGACGTATTTCTTCCGCCTATATATTCTCAAATATCCCAAAACCTACCAGGGGAGCCACGAAACCACTTTTCCACCGCCGCAATCTTCTGTACCCGTGAGATCCCATCTAGGGGCCTTTTCCGGTGTCCTGCCGGAGGGGGATTCGATCACGGAGGGCTTCTACATCAACACCATTGCCTCTCCGATGAAGCGTGAGTAGTTTACCACAGACCTACGGGTCCATAGCTAGTAGCTAGATGGCTTCTTCTCTCTCCTTGATTCTCAATACAAAGTTCTCCTCGATGTTCTTGGAGATCTATTCGATGTAATATTTTTTTGTGGTGTGTTTGCCGAGATCCGATGAATTGTGGATTTATGACCAGCTTATCTATGAATATTATTTGAATCTTCTCTGAATTCTTTTATGCATGATTTGATATCTTTGCAAGTCTCTTTGAACTATCGATTTGGTTTGGCCAACTAGATTGGTTTTTCTTGCAATGGGAGAAGTGCTTAGCTTTGGGTTCAATCTTGCGGTGTCCTTTCCCAGTGACAGTAGGGGCAGCAAGGCACGTATTGTATTGTTACCATCGAGGATAACAAGATGGGGTTTCCATCATATTGCTTGAGTTTATCCCGCTACATCATGTCATCTTACTTAATGTGTTACTCTGTTCTTATGAACTTAATACTCTAGATGCAGGCAGGAGTCGGTCGATGTGTGGAGTAATAGTAGTGATGCAGGCAGGAGTCGGTCTACTTGATACGGACCTGATGCCTATATTCATGATCATTGCCTTAGATATCGTCATAACTTTGTGCTTCTCTATCAATTGCTCGGCAGTAATTTGTTCACCCACCGTAATATTTTCTATCTTGAGAGAAGCCTCTAGTGAAACCTATGGCCCCCGGGTCTATTTTCCATCATATAAGTTTCCGATCTATAATTTTAGTTTCCTATTTACTTTCTTTGCAATCTTTTACTTTCCGTTCCATAAACCAAAAATACTAAAAACATTACTTTACCATTTATCCATCTATATTAGATCTCACTTTGCAAATAACCGTGAAGGGATTGACAACCCCTTTATCGCGTTGGGTGCAAGTTGGTGTTTGTTTATGCAGGTATTCGGTGGCTTGCGCGTTGTCTCCTACTGGATTGATACCTTGGTTCTCAAAAGCTGAGGCAAATACTTACTCTACTTTGCTGCATCACCCTTTCCTCTTCAAGGGAAAAACCAACACAAGCTCAAGAGGTAGCAAGGGCACCCCAAACCCTAGAAGCGTTGTTGAGGCCACCCCAAACCGTAGAAGCGTCGAGGCCACTAATATGATTCCTTGTTGTGATTAGCTAGCTAGGTCTATGTTTGCCACTAATATATCTATCTCTCATGTTTGTATATTGCCATGTTGTAATATTTGCAGAAACCATGGACAGAGACTTAGAACAAGAAGAGTTGTTGGGAGACATAATCTGCGACGGACGTGATGTCTTGTTGTTTCTCAACAACACCGATGGTCTGGAAGGAGAGGATGACGGCTCCGGTGATCGAACAATGGAGGAGGAAGGACATGATCATGACGGCTCCGGTGACCGAATGGCGGAGGAAGAAGGAGACCATGATGACGGCTCCGATGACCGAACGGAGGAGGGAGCTGTTGCAAAGTCCGGCGAGGTATATATATTAATTAAGCCTGTGCTGACTAATTGATGCATTAATTGTTTTGGTATGTACATATATTAATGCTTCTTTCTTCTTTTATAGCCCTCCGGATCGAGCCAAACTTCCGTAACGAGACGAGGCCCGAAGAAAAGGTTGCGCCAGGATGAAAGGTTCACGATCACAGCACTCACGGACGATGGCCTACCGATTGAACCCAAGCGGACCAAGGACGCATTTGTTGCTCAGTGCGGAGCTATTGTTAGGGACAGCATCCCGATCAGCATCCAGAAATGGAATAAGCCTAAGGACGACCCTGAAGTTTCTTATGTCAACGATAGACAGAAAGCTGATCTTTGGACCGCGCTGAAGGCAAATTTCACCCTACCGCCAGAGGAGGATCCGAATAAGCCAGTTATAGAGCCAAAGGTCAAGGCGTGTGCTCTTAAGAAGATGGCAAATCTATTCAGGAGGTGGAAGAAAGAGTTGAACACACAGTTTGTCGACAAAGGGAAGACTCTAGAATTCACCGGCCAATATGAGAAGATAAGAGATCACTGGCCCACATTTGTGGCCTACAAGACATCGGACAAGGGTAAGAAAATGTCAGAGACAAACAAGAAAAATGCTGCAAAAAAGCAGTATCACCATCACACGGGGTCAGGTGGCTACCTCAAAGCCCGGTCGTTGTGGGACAAAGCTGAGTAAGACCTGTTTGCTAAAGGGGTCCAACCAGCGACATTGAACTGGCCAGACCGTTCAAGGACTTGGTTCTTCGGAGTTGGGGGAACTTTGGACCCAGAAACAGGGGAGTGCCGTTGGACGAACGAGCAACTTGCAATACCCATCAAGAAGCTTCAGGCTTATATCACCGCAACGCAGGAAGGGACG
This sequence comes from Thinopyrum elongatum, assembly GCA_011799875.1. Lineage (NCBI taxonomy): Eukaryota > Viridiplantae > Streptophyta > Magnoliopsida > Poales > Poaceae > Thinopyrum > Thinopyrum elongatum. The sequence goes on along the minus strand of CM022299.1, from coordinate 30,176,348 downwards.
TTCATTCCCGACAGAGAGAAGGACGAGCTGACTGAGGCCCTCGGGAATCCTGAGCACCCTGGACGAACACGAGGCACAGCAGGCTCCGTTCCATGGGTGGTTGGGTTTGCCGGCGCAAGCGGTTACAGAAGCCGGGAGAGAAAGAGGAAAGCGGAGCTGAGCGAAATGGAGAAGCTCAATGCAAGACTAGTAAAGCTAGAGGAACTTGCAGCTGCCGGCCAACCATCTCAGCGGCACGAAGCTACCCCGCCATCTCAGCGGAGAAACAGCGTGGCTTCCATGGAGCTCGTTCATCCTGATTCCACGGCTCCTCGCTACCCCGTGGATACTATCACGGAGGCTCAACATTGCGAGCTTATGACGAAATGGCTGAACCTGACTTTGAAGGCGGCTGTCGGCTCTGCTGCACCTCCTCAACCCGACGGAACTTTTCACTGCGGTCCGATTCCACATGGCTATGCTGTTGTGACGGTGGATGAAATAATGGAGGGATTTGAGGAGCTGGAGCTTGGCCACCCTACAGGTGAAGGGGAGAATCAGCTGGTTTATGCTTTGAGGAGTACATGTCTATGGAGGAAGGAGTACATCAAGTTTCCAAACTGGACGCCTCCTCCTCCTCCTCCGGCGAGTCAGGGCACTCCGCCTCCTCCTCCTCCTCCTCCTCCTCCTCCTCCGGCGAGTGATCAGGGCACTCCGCCTCCTCCGGCGCGTGAGGGCACTCCGCCTCCTCCGGCGCGTCGGAGCACTCCGCCTCCTCCTCCGCCTCGTCAGCAACGGTGGAAGAGAGCCGCCGCCGCTCCGGCGGCTAGCAGTACAAGCAGAGGCGGGAAGCAATTCAGATATGGTCCATCTCTCAAGCCTCTGGAAAAGTTACCATATGAGAGGACCGACGAGGAAACCGCGAAAATCAGTGCTGCCGAAGTGCATGAACATTTTGCACGGAAACCTCCACCTCCGAAGGAGACGATAGATCTGGTGAAACTGAAGCGCACTATCGATGCCCTGAAGCGACCACCACCGTATCCGCCGCAATCCAACTATGAGCGCATTATTGAAAGGACATATAAGGAAGCAGAGCGGTCGGGAAGTACTTGCAGGCATGCAAGGTTAGCAGAACGAAGAAGTGGGAAAAAAATTCCCCAGCTCGGTGAACAGGCGAACCAATCGTGCCCCCCGCTCAAGGTGTCTAGCGATATCGTCGCTAATCATCCGGGGATGGTGCCCGGTACCAATCCTGCTGATTACCTGAGCGATGATGTAGAGTTTGAAACAATGGAGGTGGACGAATTCAGATACCAGTACGGGCAGCCTCTCGTCAAACCTGATCATCCTCCTCTAACAACGATGATGCAAAGATTGCATGAATGGTACATGAAAACCTGCAGTGAGTCTGGGAAGGATACTTTGATGCTGAGAATTAAAGAGGAGCACGACCTCGTTGGAACTAAGCTGTTGCCTGTTGAATTTGTCGAGTTATTCCAGTTATACAATCAAATGGCCCTCGACAAACAACTCGTGACTTGCTACTGTCTGTAAGTATTACTTCTGTAATTAAGTCTGTATATATAGCTCAGCTCTTTCATTGCATGTATATATAATTATCCTCACTATATTATGCAGATTGAAGATCGTCGAACGCAGAAAAGCACAAATATATGACATTGGGTTCATTAACCCAAATATCATACATGAATGGACGGTTAAAAACAGTCACAGATACCGAGGACAACTTGCTACAATCGTTGCTTAAAAATCAAAACAAAGAGAAAATACTCTTTCCTTACAACTTCAAGTGAGTGTTACTGTCTTGTGCATATTCGGTTTCCCTTACTCGAGGTTATAGTAATGTAATTGATGAGTTATGCATGCGTGCGCAGCTTCCACTTTATTCTGCTAGAGATTAAGCTTGACCGGGGAGTAGTAACTGTCTTAGACTCGAGACGAAAAGATCCCCAGGACTATGCGGACATGACTGAAATGCTCCAGAAGTAAGTTCAATCGATCATTATCGCACCATATCGGCAACTTTGTTCATTTCCTGATATCAAGTAATTATTTTCTTTGTCTGGCAGGGTTTGGAAAGAGTTCACCGCAATTGCTCCGGGACTGCCGAGGGAGCTGCGATTTACACACCCGAAAGTAAGTACTGCTAGCTAGTTCCGCGCATTTCCCATTGATTCTAGCTAGTTTCATCAATACCATTTATCATGCTTGATTATCAGTTTGATTGAACTCTATTTTCTCGTAAAGTGCTTGTGGCAGGAAGCCGGGAATGATTTTTGTGGATACTACGTTTGCGAGTTCATCTACAACGCGACGGCCTCTCAGCAGGGCTACTCTGAAAAACAATATGAAGTACGTAAACAATAATATTCATAATTTTATTTTATTACCATCATTTGTGTTGAGTTTCATTCATATATATGTATTGACCCCCTTCTTTAAATTAGATGTGACAGATGCGGGATGAACTCCTACCACATGATCGCATACGAGCAATTCAAGAGGAATTGGCGGGATTTTTTCTTGGCCATGTCATACATAAAGCCGGAGAATACCATGTGGATATAGACTTTAGATGTTAGGGATTGTAAGAGATCTTATATTGTATATATGTAGCTAGTAGCGTCGGATAGATATATGAAAACTTGTTGTTCGACCAATCTCTCGGAGAAAGAGAGGTCACTTCTCTCTGTATATGTTCATGACGATCTTGTGTACTTAATGGTTCCTTCATTTGCTTACTAGCTAGCGTATCGAGTTCTCTTTATACGTATAGTAGCTAGCGTCGACCAAGCACAGAGATAAAGAGAGGTCACTTCTCTCTATTAGCTAGCTAACACAATATGAAACCCCTAATTCACCCTCAAAACCCGCTACCCCCCCCCCCCCCCCCCCCCTTACAAAAACCCCAGCCTCCTGCCAGATACTGACGCGTGGATGACTTTTGGTCCCGGTTGGTGTTACCAACCGGGACTAAAGGTCCTCCTGCATGGGCGCCCCGCAGCGGCCACGTGGAGCCCCTTCTAGCCCGGTTCGTAAGCGAACCGGGACTAAAGGTTTTGGGCTTTAGTCCCGACCCTTTAGTCCCGGTTCCAGAACGGGGGCTAAAGGGCCTCTGGAACCGGGGCTAATGGTCGTTTTCTACTAGTGCCCATCCATGTTAAGACATAAATACCCTGGTTCATTCCTTCTCTCCTCAGATGTTAAGACATAATATTACTTGAATGTGGTAGGTGCAGCTCGTAGCGCCATAAAATAATGTGATAAATTTCTAGTACTAATGAATTTGTAAGTCACTTTAATCTTATAGCTAGCAACTTCCTTTTTCCGTCCATCATAAAGATCAGACAATCAAGGTCAATATATATGAAACCATTTTTCTTTTCTCATTTCTCTCCAGAGGCCCCAAGAAGCTAGCATATTATATCCCAAGAGCTTATGGTGCACAGCTTGTTGCAGAGATATGCAGTTGTTGTTGCACTAGAACACACACATACTATATGGTTGATGACACAGATTATTCATGGGACCATCGCAACAAAGTCACTGATAATATAGGATTGGGAGGCAGCGAGAATTCCATGCTGTTAGTTGGCCAAAACATTTCTCCCTTATCCATCAAAACTGGTGCAAGGGAATAGAAGTGCACCTCCTGAACAAGCCGACAACGTGATAGGCTGGGACGGGGCTTGGTTGACAATTTTTGTGGGCTGCTGGGCTTATAGATAGAAGAAAGGAACGATATTTTCCCTCGAGGAGTAAAAGCATTTCTAGCCGATTTCCCAAAACATATGTCCTCATCTTATTCGTCATTATTTAATTCCTCATCCTTTCGGATTTAGACTTTTGTTCATCTAGTCGGTCCTCCAAAACTCAATTCCATACGATTGACAATTAATTCACGCAATTCATCAAACATTTAGCCCGCGGGCGTGCCGTCCGCATGCTTTACCCTTTCTTGCCGGCAACTGAGTGAGTGGAGGGAGCCTGCTCACGGTGTTGTGGCTCCTTTGCAAAAACCAGCTCTTCTGCCGGCCTCCATCACCGGCTGGACCTCCTCTGGTTGTATGCTTCTGCCCCGCAGGCGAGGAGCCCTGTCCTCCATCATGGTGATCGGTTCCGCCCGAAACCGAAGCACCACTATTGTTCATGCGCGGATCGAGCGTCTCTTCAGAACGCACAGCACACATCGTCGTACGTACGCATGTTACTCCCGCTGCTACTCACCACGTTCGCCCGATGCTACTCAGTCACGCGCGCGTCCTCCTATGCGCGCCAGCTCCTCCCGCCGGCATCCCCGACTGGCTGCTCAAGGCCATGCCGCCCGCCACCTCAAGGTCGCGTCGCCGGCCGTCTTGCTCCGGCTGCTCTGCCCGCGTGTGCTCCTGTGCTATCTGCTAGTACATTATTATGCATTTTTTGAGGGAACGTTATTATGCATTCGAGTGGCACGTAAGTGCATATTAGGTGTACTAATTTCTTATAAAGAAGTAAGCGATGGTATCAGACCATATACGACAAATTGTGTGCAAGTTTTAAAGGTGTGCATATGAGGTTCCTGTAAAGCACCAACTATAACCTCGTACTTAAAAAAATAGTGGTCAAAATATATCAACATTGATTTACTTTACACGAGTGCCGTCAATATATTTCTCATCTGGACTAGAGTACTCGATATAATATCCCGATATGGCATATCTCCACTAAGGTCTCAATTAAGGCTCTGGCATGAGAGATGGTTTGTTTTCCGTGCACATTTGGTCCATCGTGCTCACATGTAGATGAACATCTCAGATCAATGCCAAACCTAGATCTGAACCAAGAGAAGAATCGACAATTAAATTAGAGTGTAACTCTGCAATTTCTTCAGTGAGCTGTGCCCCGTTCTCAGTACAGAACCTTAGAGTGTGACACTTGTAAAGGCATCTTCAACGCCGACCCGCAAACCTCCTGCAACCTCGGATCAAGCTGTCCGGACCGCAGAAGCCATCCAACCCGGTCCTGTATTGGTCTGCGGCGCGGTCTGGACGTGATTTCTCCCGCAAACTGGAGACAAATGTGCAGGGGCTTTGCGGGAGCCCGAACATGAGAAACGTCGCTCTCTACCCCCCCGGCCCACCCAAAAGGAAGGCGGAGCCCGCGGTTTTGTAGCATCACGCACTATTTCTGCGCCAAAATTCCCCACTTCTCTTCTTCCATTCCCAGCCGCTCTTCGCCCAATTCCCGCTCTTTTCTCCCACCCTCTCCTTCCTTCCGCTGCCGACGCATGAAACCGTCGGAGAACCTGTCGGAGATGGAGTCAGTGGAGGTGTCGGAGGATCCGAGCATCACACTCGCCCGGAAGATCAGCCCTGCAACGCGGCAAACTCACCACATCAAAGCAAAGGCCGCAAAGGAGGAGAAGCTCAAGAACGGTTGGCCGCCAGTGGGCCTGGTGGTGGTGATGGGTGTGGAGGTCATGGCGGATGAGGCGGTCGGCGCGGCCGTGGCGGAGGCCGCCAGATGGGCGCGCCCACAGTACAGATGGTGCTGTGGCTGGAGCCTTACAAGCCTCCGTACTTCTACGCCGCCAAGCAGCTCTGAACCCCAGCCTGTACGGTGCCTTACATCGTCGACATTAATGCGCCGCCGCTCTTCTCCGAGTATTCTTCGCCGCAGCTTGTTCGGGCGTAGACGGCGGCCGGGGAGCAGATGGGTGCCCGCATGCTGTTCGCTGCAATGCCTAGAGTGGGGGAGCAGGCATACGATGCGGATAGGGAGATGCTCGATGTCATCCACGACGGAGGTGAGGGAGGAGGAGGGGGCTATAAGAGGACAGGTAGGTGCAAGTCTCGGATCCCACCCAGTCCGGCAACTACCAGCAGCAGTCCTACACCCAGATGGCCACGCAGCAATCCTACACCCAGACCGGCGATTGCACACAGCAACAGAAGCATTGGACCGCCGGAGAGTAGCAGCCCGATGGGGAGGAGGAGAGGGACGACGATGACGATGATCCAAATGATACAGCCGGCGATCCGAAGAAGAAGCATAGTGGAGAAAGCTTCAACATGCGGGAAGACGAGCTGTTGTGTGATGCATGGTTCGTTGGTCATTAGCCTCGATCCTGTCCATGGCACGGAGCAAAATGGCACAACCTTTTGGAGGAACATTCACATACGGTTCCATGAACACAAGCATTTCACGCCCTACTCCGACGTGGTCATCCGCAACCGTGCCTGGAAGTCCCTCAACCACCAATAGTACACCATCCAAGCGGCCGTGTCCAACTATTGCGGGTACTTGAAGCATCTCATCACACGGTGGCCTAGTGGTGCACAAATCACCGAGCAAGTAAGTTGATCACTAGCCGGATATGCTTTTGTTTTGTTGATCACTAGACGAACATGTATTGTTTTGTTGCTCACTAGACTGATATGCATTGTCGACATTGTTTCACTTTGTAGCCTACTCGTGCTTGTGTGGTGTAAAATAAGTTGGAGAAGAAGTCCTTCACCGTCATGCATTGTTGGTTGAAGTTGAATGGGCAACCGAAGTGGAACCTTTTCTTTACCAAGACCGCCGCCCAAGCCAACGAGGAAGAAACCGATGACCCTAGCGACCCAACCAAAGAACCGCCGAAGAAGGTTAGAAGAAATTTCCGGGGAAAGAAGAGGGAGGAGGAGAGGGCGAAGCGAGAAGGTGCGGCGGCCAAGTTGAAGAAGAGGTTCGAGGACATCTTGGTGAAGAAGGAGGAGGCATACGTGAGGCGCTCGGAGATCAAGGAGGAGAAGAAGGCAGAGAGGTTCAAACTGTTGATGGAGGCGACGGAAAAGAAGCTCAAGCTCGAAGAGAGGAGGACCATGATCGAAGGGGGGAAGGCCACGCTCGAGGAAAAGAGGGTGAGGATCGTTGCCAATGCGGAGGAAGCCAAGATGTTGACCTTGAAAGTCGACTATTTGGATGCCGATGCAAGAATGATCGTGCAATCCATCCGCTACCAGATGTTGCAGCGGCAGAAAGATGCGTTGGCAGCGGCTGACTATGAGGATGAGGCAGAGGCGGAGGCCGCCTACACGGTGGCGACGACACCTCCTTGATCAGGGATCAGCTGGCTGGGATTGCCGGTCGGCAGCGCAGAAATGCACGGACTGCTGGACTGATGTTCTTTTGGATTCGGACATGTAAAAACTAAGCATATTTGCCTCTTTTCGGTTGTGATCGGGCATGCGAGCCAGCGCTGCTGTGATCCGGCGTGCTGTATGAATCGGAGTACATTGGAATTTGAATTTACTGGCAGACATATACAGGCTACGGTTGGATGGTGGCCTCTCGCATCCGTGTCCGCGGACTAGCCCTGTCCGTAGACCCCCCCCCCCCCCCCCCCTGTCCGCGGACGGATGCGGGTGAAAATTTGTGGGTTGCCGTTGAAGATGCCCTAAGCCTCTCCAGCACATGGAGTCGATTCACCACCGTGCAAAACGCGCTTGCTGGCCCTTGCTGGCCATGGACTTGTTCGAGGTGAGCTAGACCAAATCCCCTGAATTGCCCGAGACATTCAAAGTGACAATAGCGTACATACTCCTAGCAAACATGAATTGACTTGTAATCTTCAACCAAACTCCATAGCATTTGTTCAATTGGTTGATGCATTGCCACCCTATGCAATTGTAATAAATCAGTATTTCTCCTGATACCTCTCAAGCCTCAAGGCCATGGTTTCTCGCCCTACTCGATCCATAGTGGCGTCTCGCATGGGTCATGGACTCAATTCTACATCTACTTACACAGTTCTCAGCATGTATGTTTATACGTGTCAACGAAAGGACCAAATCTTAACTATATTCAGTAATCATGAATTGTGGTCCTAATAATCAATGAACATCACAACATATCTATACATGTATGCATTTCAATGCTTGGTTGGCGTTGTACGCTACTCCGTATTTAATACCAAGCAACATACTATGGATTTTTTTATTAATGAATCAAACAGAGCCTTTGCGTGCTTAAGTTTTACTCTAAATCTTTGGTGAGCTTACTTGGCTATTGTTGTCCATAGGGCATAATTAACATCTAAGCACATTCTCAGCCAAAACAAACTCCATTTGAATAAACATAGAGGCGAGACATAAAGTTAACGGTCTTTGGAACTGAGGAGTGTCTTCTAATTGGTATTTAAGTTCGTGACTGGAAATTAAACTCGGGCAATAGTTTTATATCCAAATTCACATTATATAGTTAAAAAGGGTAATATACACTTAAGTTCAGCGCCTGGCTCATGGGTGTGCAGCCCGTGCGCCAAAACGGCCACCCAGTTTTCATGGCCCTAATTTGAAGCACCTCAGTCCAGCCCAGAGACATCAGGCCAGTCTTGCAAAAAAAAAAAGGTCATCAGGCCAGGCCTGCATCATCAGGTCAACGTGCCCATTAACAGCACTGGCATGTAATCCATATCCTGTGGACGCGGGCGTATCAAGAATGGCAAGGGTCGGAATGACGGCTGCTGTATGTCGCGATAACAATGGAAATTACCTCGGAAGCTCTTCACTTGTTATCCCTGGTGTCCACGACGCAGCCATTCTGCAGGTGATTGCTTGCCGAGAGGCACTTCCATTAGCTGAGGATCTCCTACTGACCTTCGTTGTTGCATCTGATTCAAACAGGTGGTGGGAGACACTATCAAGGGCAATAACGGACGCTATGGTTCGGTGATCACTGAGATAAAGCTGCGTGCTTCAACGTTTAATTTTGTAGCTTTACCTTCACAGGTCGTGCCACTAATGAAGAAGCGCACAATTTGGCCAAGTTTTCATATTCCCTTGGTCAGGGTGCCATGTGTGGCTTGTAACCCCATAATCCAAATTGTATCTCACAAACTGTGATTTTTGATTAATAAACTTGGCTTTGCCTCTAAAAAAAGTGCAATCCGTCCTGGATGGAGTCCCTTCTTGATTGCCTCCACCATCTTTGTTAGTCCAAGTTTGGGCGTATCCTCAATGATCAAGTTTGGACGTCTCTTTTCATCTGTGCTCACATATAAAGGAACATGTTGGACTGACACATTTAGATATGAGCACTACTGAAAAATCGTTGTACACCAAGTGTTTGGTGATACGCCGAGATCTAAACCACGGGCTCTCGGCAAAGCGACGTAAGCCGAGGGCCTAACTCGGCAACAGATGGAGCACGGCAAAGACAGGCATTTACCTAGATAAAATGTAAAACATACTTGGCAAATAGAAGAAACTTGGCAAAGGCTCTTTATGCCGAGTGTTTTTGGCACTTGGTGTAGAGTGAAATTCCAGTATGGAGGCATATGCGAACTGATACGCATTATCGGGGCCAGCAAGAATCGTAAAACAAAATTAACTCTACAATCTCTTCCGCAGCGAGCTGTGGCAACGATCCCTGTAAAGATTCTTAGAGCACAATGTGTGTGCCTTTCCAGCACAAGAGATTCACCATGCGTAATGCTTGACTAGACATGGAGCCGGTTTTCCTTAATGAAACAGATGCAAGAGATTTACCTCATTTATTAATTAAGTAGGATAAGAAGAGTTAGAAGAAAAAAAGAAAAAATGATAAAAATGATACAATAAGGTCATTACTCTCCCGTACTCCTCCCGTCATGCTTCCTCCAAGTGTTCTCCCCCCACGATTACACAAATGTTTGGCTCCTTAATTGTTTGTAGAAGGATCGGGGCGGAGCAATGAGCAGTTGCAAAATACCAGGGCGTTTCTCTAGTTCCAAGTGATCAACATAATGAACATGGTGCTAGTGTACATATGCCCTGACTGGCTCAAGAGTTTTCGAGGGAGAATGGCCTGCGGGCTTTTAGCAACTATGAACTGACTTGTAATTCTCAACCAAATTCCTGGAAGTGTCTCCCGCTATGCAACTATAATAAAGGAAGAGTTTTCCTGGTACCTCTCAAGCCTCGGTCTTCAAAATGTGTATACATTTCTTAGCATGTATATTTATTCATGTGAACAAACAGACCAAATCAAAACTATATTCAATGATCGCGATACGATCCTCAATATCGTGACCTATTTATGTGCATGCATTTCAATGCTTTTTTTCATTGTTTGTTGCTCCATATTTAATACTATGCGGCATACCAACAAAATTTCAATAATGCATCAAGCAAAGCCTTATATTTGGCGTGCTCAAGTTTTGGTTTGAAGTTTTGATAAGCTTACTTGGCTATTTTTATCCATAGGGCATAACTGACCTCTAAGCGCCACGTCAGCGAAAACCACCTCCATTTGAGCAGGCATAGAAGCAAGACGTGAAGTTAATGGTATTTAGAATTGAGGTGTGTTTCTAACTAGTATTGAAGTTCATGATTGGAAATTAAACTCAAAAGTTTTTCATTGACAAATTCACATAAAGTTAACGAGGATAATATGCACATATGTTCAGGGCTAGGCCCATGGGCATGCAGCTCGTGTGCCGAAACGGCCCCCAATTTCCAAGGGCCCCTAATTTGGAGCACCTTAGTTCAGGCTACAGACATCAGGCCGGTACAGCGGCAAAAAAAGGGCATCATGCGAAGCCTGGATCATGTCGAATGCCTATAGCCAGCGTTGGCTTGTAACCCTACATTTATCACGATTCCATGTCCGTTGATTATCCAGATTCCATGACCAACAATACAACTATCACTTCTTCTTCTCAAGGAATTAAGTTGATCTCTATCATTTGGACTGTCTTCACATATTTCATGCTAGGCTACCTAACTAGTCTTACCAAGACTAGGGCTGCACTAACGAATTCGTCGTCGTCCCCGGAGAACTTGGGTTACGCAACACACTGCAATTACACGATTTAAGTGTGATTCAGTTCTATATATAATTTAAAAAAATGATACATCTTGTTTTGTTGAGTGCCACATGATTGTATACTATTGTGCAGAAAATTGACAATTATTTTATCTGTGTCAACTAAACTGATGACAATAAATCTTATATCGATATCAAAGGAGACCCAAAAAACGCTTTTTTTAACTGAAAAGATGCTTACAACCAGGTATTACTATGAAATCATGTGGTAGAGCCGAAAATTAAATGATATATGTTACGAGCTAGCTAGCAACATAAAAACAAAAGAAACAAAATCCAAGTGCATAAAAGCAAGTTGATCGGTCCCATCCATGTTAAGACATACTCCTGGTTCATTCCTTCTCTCCTCAGATGTTAAGACATACTATTACTTGAAATGTGGTAGGTGCAGCGTAGCCAGAGAAAATAATGTGATAAATTTCTAGTGATGCATTCGTAAGCCACTTTAATCTTATAGCTGGCAACTTCCTTTTCCCGTTCATCATAAAGATCACACAATCCTGGTCAATATATATGAAACCATTTTTCTTTTCTCATTTCTCTCCAGAGGCCCCAAGAAGGTAGCACATCATATCCCAAGAGCTTATGGTGCACAGCTTGTTTGTAGAGATATGCAGTTGTTGTTACACTAGAACACACACATACTATATGGTTGATGACACAGATTATTCATGGGACCATCGCAACAAAGTCACTGATAAAATATAGGATTGGGAGGCAGCGAGAATTCCATGTTGTTCTGATTGGTAGACTGGACAGCCTAACCAAGACAACATCGTGGTGGGCTGGGACGGGGCTTCATAGTATGGACGCGCGGGTCGACTAGACCTCCACACTCGGCTTGGTTGACAATATTTTGGTGGGCTGCTGGGCTTACAGATAGAAGAAAGGAACGATGTTTTCTAGCTGATTCCCCAAAACTAGTTTCCTCATCTTATTCGCCATCACTTAATTCCTCATCCTTGTGGAATTAGACTTTTGTTCATCTAGCGGGTCCTCCAAATCTCCATTCCCTATGATTGACATTTGGTTCACGTAATTCATCGAACATTTAGCCCGCGTGCACGACGCTCTCTCGCCGGCAACTGATTGAGAGGAGGGAGACTGGAGTGTTCATTGTTTTCTTTCCTTTGCAAACATTGCTTAATTGACATCCAAATCAAAAGGAAGGAGATGAGCCATGGTGGGGAGCTCTTCTGCTGACCTCCATGGCCGGCTAGACCACCTCTGGTTTCCTGCTTCTGCCCCACAGGCGAGGAAGCCCGTGCTGCTCGCTCCTCCCTAGCGGTGATCGGATCTGCCAGAAACCGAAGCTCTACTATTCATGTTCATGCGCGAATCGAGCGTTTCTTCAGAACGCTCTGCATGCTACTGCTCACCGCGTCCGCCACTGCTGCTCAGTCACGCGCTCGTTCTCCTGCGCGTGCCAGCTCCTCCTGCTGGCATCCCCGACTGGCTGCTCAAGGCCACGCCACCCGCCACCTCTAGGTCATGTTGCCGACCATCTTGCTCGGGCTGCTCCACCCGCGTGCGCTCCTCCTGGCCAGGTGCTATGTCTGAAAGTGTAGTCTAAAAGTGTCGTACTGATCCGATGTTTACCATTGAGTCTGTCTATGGCAGCGGTGCAGGCTACACAACGTGTACAACGTTAAGTGAATGAAATAATCAATCAACATGTAGAGCAAGAAGAAGTAAAATTTATGATCTCTAGGGTTACCGTGCGCAATGGCCATTTTGCCTCTAGTGTATCAACTATGCCACAAAACTTCCTGACGGAGTTCTGAATGGTGTACTATTGATGCGCTAGCAACTTGACATTGCGTTCAGGGATGATATGCATGTCATAGGGCGCAATGTGCTTTTGCGCATGAAACGAACCATGCACGCGCCAAAAGGCTCCCCTTCTGCTCATGCCTACGCAGTTAGCAGATATGGTCAACTAGGCATCACTCAACAACTCATCCTCCTTCACCGAGTACCCCGCCATCCTTTTTACTCTAAAAAACGACGTGAAGTTCGAAAATAAGCTTGAGCGAACACCTGTCGGGTGTGGTGTCCGCCATGGACGACGTCGAGAGGGGGGCGGAGGGTACCTGGCTGCGAACTGATCCTGGGTGAATGATGCCGTAGTACAAGGTGAGAGGGCGCGTCGGTGGGGGCTGTGGAAGTCCGTCAATGTCTGAGTGGCGGCGGACGAGGAGTGCGGATGCAAATCAAAGGGGGGGGGGGGGGGGGGGGGGGGGGGGGGGGGGGGGGGGGGGGGGGAGGGGCAAGGGTGGAGTGGAAGAGAATGGGACCGGGAGGGAGGATTTGAGTGGGCCGGGGGTGTCAGTCCTACGTGGTGGTGCTCCCTTCAGTTTGCTTTCAATTTGTGGGATAACGAATGTTCAGACCGCTTCGAGGACCTATAGGGATTGGATGGCAGAATGAGTTTGGAGAGCTTGATCCGGACTGATGTGGCTGTTTTGTGAGTATGCGTTGAAGATGCCCTTAGGTGGTTTCATACATGACCATGGAAAAACCTCCTACTACTATTATCAGTTTATCACTGATGGGTGATTCACCCCCTCTAACTCTTCCCTTGACGGCGGAAGCGGACGCATCATGCAACACCTCTGCTCCCCTTCCCTTCTAGCGGGGCCCGGCATCAATAGCATGGTTGAACGGTACATTTATGACCTCGACCTCGACGTTTGTGTGCAAGACGCGCAACTGTTCAGCGGCGATGGCGTCATGTCCGTGTGCGTCGGCATGGACGACTACAACATGCATGTAGACGGCGCACGAGCTCTTGGATATCATTGGAGGGGAAGGCTTGGCGGTGGCCTTCGCTGGTCTCTGTAGCAGGGCCGACGGGCCCCATGACCGCGACGAGGCATGAGCAAGGGGCTGTATTGTTCAGTCCGTTTATATGACTGAAACCAGTGTGCAACGTTCCCATGTAAGTGCAGAGATGCATACATAAATTTAAAAGAATCGAGAGATCTGATAGAGCTGAAAGTAAGCCTCACAGTTGTCTATCCAAATCCGAACGCAATCACCCTCAAATATCGGAAACTCCATTTTAGGCATCCAGGGACGTTTACTGCTCTGTTCGCGAGCGAGGGGGATTCAGTACGCACTAGTGGACTGCTTCAGCACGCGAGCAACCTGAACTTGCTCATGGAGTATCTCTCCTTTCGAACTCACAGCTGATAGATTCACCTTGATTTGAACTTGACCCAGCCGCAAGACTTGCTCTCCAGATTTCGCATTCAATCCATCTATGTCAGCGACCTGGGCCTCCAACCAGTGCCCAGCCCAGCCCAAAGTCACAAGGGACTACAAATACTAGGGAAGGCATACACGCACGGATTGGCTTGGACGGATGGGCTTCGGCCGGCTTGGCGAGGCGTGCGAGTTTCCTCTCTCCCTGTAGCTCGTCTTCCTCCTCTGTCTCCTTCCTTCCTCTTGTTCCTTCCATTGTAAGCCTTGATTTGTAGCCAAACCATGGTGATTGAGTGAATCTAGTATCTGGATGCTAACATTTGGTATTCAGAGCCACAGATCCTAGCCCCAAATTTCCAATCAATTTTTTTCTCCACCACTGCCTACAACCTGTTTGACAAAATACCAAGCCACAAATTCGCCTGCCCCAACGGCGTTCTTCACGCCCGGATCAGCGACGTTCATCAGGTGGTCTCCATCGAGTCCATTCACTAGTAGAAAACAGGGCTTTGGTTCGGGCCAGCCCAGCCCATTAGTCCCTGTTCAGTCACGAACCGGGACCCATGGGGGGCATACGTCCCGGTTCATGCGCCCAGGGGGCCGGCCGGGGCCTCGTGGGTATTGGTCCCGGTTCGTCTGGACCCATTTGTCCCGGTTCCTGGCACGAACCGGGACCAATGGGCCTCGCTCCTGGCCCACATCCATTGGTCCCAGTTCGTGGCTTGAACCGGGACAGAAGGGGGGCCTTTAGTCCCGGTTCCACGCACGAACCGGGACCAATGAGGTGGCTATATATACCCCATCGCCGGCGAGCAGAGCACTCCACACTGCTCTATTTTTTCTGGCCGGCGAGGGGAGAGCTTTGTGGTGCTCTAGCTCACCTCCTATGCACATGAGGTGTTTGATGAAATGCCCGAGCCACACTAGTTAAGCTGTCTCGTCCCCGTCTTCACCGCCGTCGATCGCCCGCGCCGATCTCGTCGCCGGCATAACCGTGGTGAGCCTCTTGTTCTTATCTTCTTTCTAAAAGAAAAAAATTCTCATCGCCGGTTTTTTACACACTTAATTATATATAATGCACGCAGATGAACCGGCAATGGATGTACGGTGACGGACGCACCTCCGAGTACATTAAGGGCGTGCATAATTTTCTCGAAGTGGCTGAGGCAAACAAGCAGAATGGTTTTATGTGTTGTCCATGCCCTATATGTGGGAATACGAAGTCTTACTCTGACCGGAAAATCCTTCACACCCACCTGCTTGAGAAGGGTTTCATGCCACACTATAATGTTTGGACCAGGCACGGAGAAATAGGGGTTATGATGGAAGACAGCGAAGAAGAAGAGGACGATGATAACTATGTGCCCCCTGAATACGGTGATGCTGCAACGGGGGAAGCTGAAGATCAAGAGGAACCAGACGATGTGCCCGATGATGATCTCCGCCGGGTAATTGTTGATGCAAGGAGACAGTGCGAAAGTGAAAAGGAGAAGCTGAAATTCGATCGCATGTTAGAGGATCACCAAAAAGGGTTGTACCCCAATTGCGAAGATGGCAACACAAAGCTCGGTACCGTACTGGAATTGCTGCAGTGGAAGGCAGAGAATGCTGTGCCTGACAAAGGATTTGAGAAGCTACTGAAAATATTGAAGAAGAAGCTTCCAAAGGATAAAGAATTGCCCGACAGTACGTACGCAGCAAAGAAGGTCGTATGCCCTCTAGGATTGGAGATGCAGAAGATACATGCATGCCCTAATGACTGCATCCTGTACCGCGGTGCGTACGAGGATTTGAACGCATGCCCGGTATGCGGTGCATTGCGGTATAAGATCAGACGAGATGACCCTGGTGATGTTGACGGTGAGCCCCCCAGGAAGAGGGTTCCTGCGAAGGTGATGTGGTATGCTCCTATAATACCACGGTTGAAACGTCTGTTCAGAAACAAAGAGCATGCCAAGTTGATGCGATGGCACAGAGAGGACCGTAAGAAAGATGGGAAGTTGAGAGCACCCGCTGACGGGTCGCAGTGGAGAAAAATCGAGAGAAAGTACCGGGAGGAGTTTGCAGGTGACGCAAGGAACGTATGGTTTGGTTTAAGCGCGGATGGCGTTAATCCTTTCGGGGAGCAGAGCAGCAATCACAGCACCTGGCCCGTGACTCTATGTATCTATAACCTTCCTCCTTGGCTGTGCATGAAGCGGAAGTTCATTATGATGCCAGTACTCATCCAAGGCCCTAAGCAACCCGGCAACGACATTGATGTGTACCTAAGGCCATTAGTTGAAGAACTTTTACAGCTGTGGAATGGAAACGGTGTACGTGTGTGGGATGAGCACAGACAGGAGGAATTTGACCTGCATGCGTTGTTGTTTGTAACCATCAATGATTGGCCTGCTCTCAGTAACCTTTCAGGACAGACAAACAAGGGATACCACGCATGCACGCACTGTTTAGCTGACACCGAAAGTATATACCTGGACAAATGCAGGAAGAATGTGTACCTGGGGCATCGTCAATTTCTTCCGACCAACCATCAATGTCGAAAGAAAGGCAAGCATTTCAAAGGCGAGGCAGATCACCGGAAGAAGCCCGCCATGCATACCGGTGATCACGTACTAGCTATGGTCAATGATTTACACGTAATCTTTGGAAAGGGTCCCGGCGGACTATCTGTTCCGAATGACGCTGAGGGACGCGCTCCCATGTGGAAGAAGAAATCTATATTTTGGGACCTACCCTACTGGAAAGACCTAGAGGTCCGCTCTTCAATCGACGTGATGCACGTGACAAAGAACCTTTGCGTGAACCTGCTAGGCTTTTTGGGCGTGTATGGAAAGACAAAAGATACACCGGAGGCACGGGAGGACCTGCAACGTTGGCACGAAAAAGACGGCATGCCTCCAAAGCAGTATGAAGGTCCTACCAGCTACGCTCTTACCAAAGAAGAGAAGGAAATCTTCTTTGAATGCCTGCTCAGTATGAAGGTCCCGTCTGGCTTCTCGTCGAATATAAAGGGAATAATAAATATCCCAGAGAAAAAGTTCCAGAACCTAAAGTCTCATGACTGCCACGTGATTATGACGCAACTGCTTCTGGTTGCATTGAGGGGGCTTCTACCGGAAAACGTTCGATTAGCCATTGTGAAGCTATGTGCATTCCTCAATGCAAACTCTCAGAAGGTGATCGATCCAGAAATTATACCAAGGCTAAGGAGTGATGTGGCGCAATGTCTTGTCAGTTTTGAGCTATTGTTCCCACCATCCTTCTTCAATATCATGACGCACGTCCTAGTTCATCTAGTCGACGAGATTGTCGTTCTGGGCCCCGTATTTCTACACAATATGTTCCCCTTTGAGAGGTTCATGGGAGTCCTAAAGAAATATGTCCATAACCGCGCTAGGCCAGAAGGAAGCATCTCCATGGGCCATCAAACAGAGGATGTCATAGGGTTTTGTGTTGACTTCATTCCTGACCTTAAGCAGATTGGTCTCCCTTAATCGCGGTATGAGGGGAGACTGACTGGAAAAGGCACGCTAGGAGGGGACTCAATAATATGCAGGGACGGGCATTCTTGGTCTCAAGCACACTACACAGTTCTACAGAACTCTACCTTGGTGACCCCGTATGTCGATGAACACAAGAACATTCTGCGCTCCAAACACCCGGAGCAGTGTGACGACTGGATTACATGTGAACACATCAGGACTTTCGGCAGTTGGTTGGAAACACGTCTCAGAGGTGACAACACTGTTTCTGATGAGCTGTACTCGTTGTCCAGGGGACCATCTTCGACTGTATTGACTTACAAAGGATACGAGATAAATGGGAATACATTTTACACGATCGCCCAAGATCAAAAGAGCACCAACCAAAACAGCGGTGTCCGCTTTGATGCAGCAACCAAGAGGGGAAAGGACACATATTATGGTTACATAGTGGACATATGGGAACTTGACTACGGACATGATTTTAAGGTCCCTTTGTTTAAGTGCAAATGGGTCAATCTGTCAGGAGGCGGGGTACAGGTAGAGTCATATTACGGAATGACAACAGTGGATCTAAACAATCTTGGGTACACAGACGAACCATTCGTCCTAGCCAATGATGTGGCGCAGGTTTTCTATGTGAAGGACATGTCTACCAAACCGAGAAAAAGAAAAGATAAGGAAGCGAATACATCATACGATGAGCCAAAGCGCCACATAGTTCTTTCAGGGAAAAGAGACATCGTGGGAGTGGAGGGTAAGACAGACATGTCTGAAGATTATGAAAAGTTTCATGAAATTCCTCCCTTCAAAGTCAAGGCTGACCCAAGCACCCTGTTAAGCGATGAAGAATATCCATGGTTACGGCGCAATAAGCAAAAGACACAAGCGAAGAAAAAGTGAAGACAGATGAAGTCAGAAAGGGTTGAAAATTGATGATATGGCTTTGAATGGTTCATTTTGAGCACACAAAAAGTCTGGAGTTCAAATAAGTTCAAAAAAATGAAATCCCTTTGTAACAGATGAGTTTTCGTCCGAAACCCTGATACTTCGAAAGAGATTGTCCACTTTGTACACGAAGTGCATCCAGTTTTTGCCGTAACCCTCTCAACTTTTATGAAACTCTAATAGCAAAAATAATAAACTAAAAGAATGAACTAGAAAACTTTAATGAAACTCTAATAGAAAAAAGAATGAACTAGAAAACTTTAATGAAACTCTAATAGCAAAAGGAATCAACTAAAATTTATGCAACTAAAATTATCAAAGTATTTTCTGTTCAAAACATTAAAAGCAAAAAGAATTTTCATAAAGAACTTTTTTTGTTAGAAACTTTTATAGCAAAAGGAATTATCATAAATATTTTTTTGTTAGAAACTAAAATAACAAAAACTGTTTTTGAATATAATGATAAAACACAATAATATTAAATAGCAGGAAAAAGAATCACTCCAAAATCTATTTTTATAGTAAAGTTAATCACAAACTAGTGATTCACACAAATTTCAAAGAATTCAAATTTAAACTATTCAAATTGGAAAACTAATGGCACTAACAGCAAGTTTATAATTTTTATTACCTAAAAGCAAAAAAGAATCACTGAAAAATAGTTTGTATTTTGTTGTAAGTAGAAACAAAATAAAATAAATAAAGTAAAAAAGAAAACAAAAAAACTAGAAAAAAAATAAAAAAATGCCACCTACTGGGCCACCACGGCCTGAATACGACTAGAAACCCATCCATGGGCCAGGATTCAGGCCCGCAGAGGCCCAGCAGGCCCACAGCAAAGAGTAGCAGAGAAGGCCCGAAAGCCTGCAGTTGAGAGGAGCTCGACAGGGTCGGCGCAGCAGCGCTTATAAACCACTCTCGAGCTCTCTCAACTAGCGAGGTGGGACTAAACATCCCACCGCACCGCGCCAGCGCAAGGCCTTTGGTCCCGGTTGGTAGCAGCAACCGGGACGAAAGGGGGGGCATTGGTCCAGGTTGGTGGAACAAACCGGGACCAATGCCCCCCCTTTGGTCCCGGTTCGTGCCACCAAAACCAGGGAACAAGGGCTCCCTCGAGCTTTCCCGCCCCATGGGCTGCTGAAAAGAGACCTTTGGTCCCGGTTGGTGGCACGAACCGGGACCAAGGGTTGGTATTCGTTTGTGCCACGAACCGGGACCAATGCCTTGTGTATATAAGCAGGAATTCGAATTTTTCAGTTTCACTCGACCATTTGCCCCCCGACGACGCAGCTCATCGACCGCCGCAGGCTGCCCGTGCGCCGTCGCCGCGCCGAGGTCGCCATTGCCGCCCGTCTCGTCGCTATCGCCCGCGCCCCCTGCCCTGCCCCGACGGCCGACCGGCGTGCCCCATTTCCTGCACGCGACATCTCGACGCCAACGCCGCCGCGCCCCTGCCCTGCCCCGACGCCCCGCCACGCCCCTACCCTGCCGTCAACGCCGCCGCACCAGTGCCCGCCGGCCAGGCCGGTACTCCCTCCTCCCTCCCACCCCTCTCCTCTGTCCTTCCTCCATGTATGTGATGATGGTGAAGTTGGTTCAGTGCAAAAATTCAGCCATGTCCACAAGGTGTTTGATGAAATGCTAGGGCTTGCTAGGGAACTTTGTTTTATGTGAAACTTGGCAGGATGATGTCTCCTTGGATGTTAGTGAAGATGGTTAAGTTGGTTTGATAAAAGGAAAAACTTCTTAGTGCAAGTTTTATTAAAATTTAGTGCTGGACAGAAACTATATGAATTTTTTTGGTGGACTTGCTAGATGAAATTGGGGCTGCCCTTCTGGACTTAAGGGTTTAGTTGGAAGGACCACAAGATGTAAAAAATTCAGAATTTTTTTAGCAAGGAAAAATTGGGTTGTAGTTCAATGCCAAGATTGGACCAAAATTGATGTTTTTGTTCATAGCATTTTTTTGTCCATGTATGTATGTATGTATGGATGGATGGATATGGATGTATATACAAAATGTTCATATATGATGTTTTTTTTTGTTCAAAGCAAATTTTTTTCCATGTATGTATGTTCATATATGCAAAAGTTACATTTAAGAAAAAATAAGAAAATATATGTATGTTCATATGCAAAGAATATGCAAAAGTTAGAATTTTTATGTTCATAGAATTTTTATGATTTTTTTTTGTTCATAGAATTTTCTTTGTAAATTTATGTATATGTATAGGAAAATTGTGCACGATCAAAGTCATTTATGTCAAAGTTTGCGATATACCCCCTCCCCGATAACATTTTTTTATATGATGAATTTTTTTTAATAGCCATATATATGTATGTGGCTATATGTATGTATGGATGTTCATAGAATTTTTTTATATGTATGTGGCTATATGTATGTCGTTGTCGATATAGCCCCTCCCCAATAGCTTCGACATGAGGGGGGGGGTCGATATACCCCCTCCCCGATAATATTTTTTTTCTAAGTTACTAAGGTAAAATGTTCACCCCCCTCTCGATATACCGGGCGACCAACTCTCGAGGCCACCCAAACCCTAGAAAAAAAGCGTTGTCAATCTCCTACCCCCTCCCGCCCCTACCCGACAAACTCTCGAGGCCACCCAAACCACTAGAAGATAACTCCGGTAACTTCGACATGAGGGGGGACGTCGATCAACCCCCTCTCGCCCGAACAAGTCTATGTATTATTTTATATCGTGGTGGACATATATCAAAGTTTGATCATATGTCAAAGTTTGAATTTTGACATATGCAACATTTGATCATATATCGAAGTTTGATCATATGTCAAAGTTTGAATTTTGACATATGCAACATTTGATCATATGTCAAAGTTTGATCATATGTCAAAGTTTGAATTTTGACATATATAGATTTATCAAGAATGCCCCCATTATGGATGTGCACAAGTTGATCCAATTTTTTTCTGATCTCATCTATATATATATTCTTCTATATGTCACGTTGTCTGTCAAAGTATTGAAGAAATCTATGGCTTCATCATAAGTCAGAAGTAACAGGCGTATGATGCTACGAAGCTCTTCAAAGTTGTTTTGGAACGGAGTTCCGGATAGAATAATTCTCCTTTTGGTACGAATTTCAGCAAAGGCCTTCCAAATAGCGATATTCGGAAGGCTCTTGCTGAACTTTGTACCAAAAAGCGAATTATTCTATCGGAAACTCCGTTCCAAAACAACTTTGAAGAGCTTCGTACCATTATACGCCTGTCATTTCCGGCTAATGATGAAGTCATGGTTTTCTTGAATTCTTTGACACTAGACAACGTGACATATAGAAGGGTAGATGAGATCAGGAAAAATATGGACCATTTTCTGCACATCCAGAATGGCGTCATTTTGTTAAATCCCTTGTCGGTCCGGACGTCGGACATTCATGAGAGAGGCGGTCCGGCCCAAACCCTAGAAGCGTTGTCGAGGCCACCCCAAACCCTAGAAGCGTTGCCTAGGCCACCCCAAACCCTAGAAGTGTTGTCGAGGTCACCCCAAACCGTAGAAGCATCGAGCTAGCTAGGTCTACGTTTGCACTAATATATCCATCTGTCATGTTTGTATATTAATTGCCATGTTGTAATATTTGCAGAAACTATGGAGCACCGAGACATCGAAGCAGAACAGTTGTTGGGGGACATAATCCTTGGCGGAGGTGATGTCTTGTCGTATCTCAACGACACCGATGGTCTGGAAGGAGAGGGTGAAGCAGGCTCCGGTGATCGAACAATGGAGGTGGAAGGACATGATTATGATGGCTCCGGTGACAGAATGCCGGTGGAAGGAGACCGTGATGACTGCTCCGGTGAGCGAACGGAGGAAGGAGATGTTGCAAAGTCCGGCGAGGTATATATATTAATTAAGCCTGTGCTGACTAGCTAATTCATGCATTAATTGTTTTGGTATGTACACATATTAACTCTCTTCTTTCTTCTTTTCTAGCCCTCCGGATCGAGCCAAACTTTGGTAACGAGACAAGGCCTAAAGAAAAGGTTGCGCCAGGATGAAAGGTTCACGATCACAGCAATCAAGGGCGATGGCCAACCGATTGAACCCAGCCGGACCAAGGAAGCATTTTCTGCTCATTGCGGGGTTCTTGTTAGGGACATGATCCCATCAGCATCCACCAATGGAATAAGCCTAAGAGCGAAGACCCTCAAGTGTCTTTTGTCAACGATAGACAGAAAGATGATCTTTGGACCGCGCTGAAGGCAAATTTCACCCTACCGCCAGAGGAGGATCCGGATAAGCCAGTTATAGAGCCATTGGTCAAGGCTCATGCTCTTAAGAAGATGGCAGATCTATTCAAGAGGTGGAAGAATGAGTTGAAATCAACGTTTGTCGACAAAGGGAAGACTCCAGAATTCACCGGCCGATTTGAGAAGATAAGAGATCACTGGCCCGCATTTGTGGCCCACAAGACATCGAAGAAGAGTAAGAAGATGTCAGCGACAAACAAGAAAAATGCTGCAAAGAAGGAGTATCACCATCGCACGGGGTCAGGTGGCTACCTCAAAGCCCGGCCGTTGTGGGACAAGGCTGAGAAGGACCTGCTTGATAAAGGGGTCGAACCAGAGACATTGAACTGGCTAGACCGTTCAAGGACTTGGTTCTTCGGGGTTGGGGGAACCTTGGACCCTGAAACAGGGAAGTGCCGTTGGACAAAGGAGCAACTTGAAATACCCGTCAAGAAGCTTCAGAAGTATATCGCCGCAGCGCAGCAAGGGACGTTCTTTCCCGACAGAGAGAACGACAAGCTCACACAGGCCCTCGGGAATCCTGAGCACCCAGGACGAACACGAGGCACGGCAGGCTCCGTTGCGTGGAAGGAAGGGTTTCCCAGCGCAGGCGGTTACAAAACCCGGGACAGGAGGAGGAAAGTGGAGCAGACCGAACTGCAGAAGCTGAATGCAAGGGTACGAGCGCTAGAGGAACAAGCACTAGTTCAGAGGCAGCGATCTGCCGAAGCTACCCCAGAAGCTACCACGCCATCTCAGCGGAGAAGCAGCGTGGCTTCCACCGAGCTCCTTCAGCAGCCTCACTTCACGGCTCCCAGCTACCCCGTGGATGCTATCACGGAGGCTCAAGACTGCCACCTTATGGCGCAATGGCAGCACCTCAAAGTCAAGGCGGCTGTCGGCTCTGTTGCACCTTCGAGACCCGGCGCAACTTTTCACTGCCTTCCGATTCCAGAAGGCTATGCTGTTGTGATGGTCGATGAAATAACGGAGGGATTTGAGGAGCTCGAGCTTGACCACCCTACCGGTGAAGGGGAGACTCAGCTGGTTCTTGCTCTGAAGACTCCATGTCTATGGCGGAAGGAGCTCATCAACCTTCCGAACTGGACGCCTCCGCCTCCTCCTCCGGCGAGTCAGGGCACTCCGCCTCCTCCTCCGCCTCCTCCTCTGGCGAGTGATCAAGGCACTCCGCCTCTTTCTCCGGCTGCTTCGGCGCGTGGCGGCACTCCGCCTCCTTCTCCAGCTGCTCCGGTGCGTGGCGGCACTCCGCCTCCTTCTCCGCCTGCGCCGGCGCGTCCGAGCAGCCCGCCTCCTTCTCTGCCTCGTCAACAACAGCGGAAGACAACCGCCGCCGCTCCGGCTGCTCCGGCGCGTCATAGCACTCCGCCTCCTTCTCCGTCTCGTAAGCAACGAAGGAAGACAGCCGCAGCCGCTCCGGCTGCTCGGTCGGCGTCTAGCAGTACAGCCAGAGGTGGGAGGCAATACAAATTCGGTCTATCTATCAAGCCTCTAGATAGATTACCATACGAGATGACCGAGGAGGAAAACGAGGAGATCTGTCAAGCCCAAGTGAAGGACTTTTTTGCAAAGAAAAATCCACCTCCGGAGGAGAAGATGGATCCGGTGAAATTGAAGCGCACTTTGAAGAACCTGAATCGACCACCACCGCCTCCGCCGGATGAAAACCATGTCCGCGCTCTGAAAAAGGCAGTGGAAGGAGTGCGCCGGTCGGGAACTACTTCAAGTGACAAAAGGTTACAACAACGAAGAAGAGGGAAAAAAATTGAACAGCTCGGCGAACAGGCAAACCAATCATGCCCCCCGTTCAAGGTGTCTAGCGATATCGTCGCAAATCTGCCGGGGATGCTGCCTGGTACCAATCTTGGTGATTACCTGCCTGACGATGCACATTTTGATACAATGGAGGTGGACAAACACAAATACCAGTACGGGAAGCCTCTCGTCAGACCTGGTGATCCTCCTCTAACAACGATGATGCGAAGATTCCATAAGTAGTACATGGACACCTGCAAGTCCGGGAAGGATATTTTGACGCTGAGAGTTAAAGAGGAGCACGACCTCGTTGGAATTGATCTGTTGTCTGTTCCATTTGAGGAGTTCTTCCAGTTTTTCAATCAAAAGGACCTCGATAAAATAATCATCACTTGCTACTGTCTGTAAGTACTATACTTCTGTAATTAAGTCTCTATATATAGCTCAGCTCTTTCATTGCATGTATATATAATTATCCTCACTATATTATGCAGATTGAAGATCGTCGAATGCAGAAATGCATAAATCTATGATATTGGGTTCATTAACACAAATCTCATAGATGAATGGACGGTTACATATCATGCGAAATAAACCGAGGCCAACTTGCTATAATCGTTGCTTAAAAATCAAAACAAAGATAAAATACTCTTTCCTTACAACTTCAAGTGAGTGTTACTGTCTTCTGCATATTCGGTTTCCCTTATTACTTGAGGTTATAGTAATGTAATTGATGAGTTATGCATGCATGCGCAGCTTCCACTTTATTCTCCTAGAGATTAAGCTTGAGCAGGGACTAGTAACCGTCTTAAACTCAAGACGAAAAGATCCCAAGGAGTATGCGGCCATGACTGAAATGCTCCAGAAGTAAGTTCAATCGATCATTATCGCACCATATCGGCAACTTTGGTCATTTCCTGATATCAAGTAATTATTTTCTTTGTCTCGCAGGGTTTGGAAAGTGTTCACCACAAAAGCTCCGGGACTGCCGGGGGAGCTGCGATTTACACACCCGAAAATAAGTACTACTAGCTAGTTCCGCGCATCTCCCATTGATTCTAGCTAGTTTCATCAATACCATTTATAATGCTTGATTATCAGTTTGATTGACATTTATTTCTCGTAAAATAGTTGTGGCAGGAAGGCGGGAATAATTTTTATGGATACTATATTTGCGAGTACATCTACAACGCGACGACCTCTAAGCGGGGCTACTCTGAAAAACAATATGAAGTGCGTAAGCAATAATATTCACAATTTTATTTTATTACCATCATTTGTGTTGAGTTTCATTCATATATATGTATTGACCCCCTTCTTCAAATTAGATTTGGCAGATGCGGGATGAACTCCTACCACAAGATCGCATAAAAGCAATTCAAGAGGAATTGGCGGGATTCTTTCTTGACCACGTCATCAATCCAGCCGGAGAATACTATGTGAAACTTGACATCAAATGTTAGGGATTGTAAGAAATCTTATATTGTATATATGTAGCTAGTAGCGTCGGATAGATATACGAAAACTTGTTGTTCGACCAATCTCTCGGAGAAGGAGGAGGTCGATCACTTCTCTCTGTATATGTTCATGACGATCTTGTGTACTTAATGGTTTCTTTCATTTGCTTACTAGCTAGCGTGTCGAGTCCTCTCTATACGTATAGTACGTAGCGTCGACCAAGCACGGAGATAAGAGAGGACACTTTCTCTTAGCTATTAGCTAGCTAACACAATATGAAACCCTAAATTAAACCTACAAAACCCCCAACACCCCCCCCCCCCCCCTTTCAAAAAAAAAAACAAAACCCCCAGCTCCTGAGCTGCTGACACATGGATGATCTTTGGTCCCGGTTGGTGTTACCAACCGGGACTAAAGGCCCTTCTCTCTGGACTCGCCACAGCGGCCATGTGGAGCCCCATCTGTCCCGGTTCGTATAAGAACCGGGACTAAAGGTGTTGGGCTTTAGTCCCGACCCTTTAGTCCCGGCTCCCGAACCGGGACAAATGGGCCTTATGAACCGGGACAAATGGGCCTTATGAACCGGGACAAATGGGCCTTTTTCTACTAGTGATTTGCCAGTTGTTCCGTCGCTCTGGTGATGGATATGTGATCTGTGCATACGAGTGGATGGTGGACGGGATGTACGGCGTGGAGGCGTACGTCGAGTTCCAGTCTCGATGGAGGGCGGAGCGAGCTCGAGATGCCCTGGATGGCCATGCTATCTACGATGGCTGCTGCATCCTTGTTGTTGACCTCGTCCCGCCGGTCTACACCACCATCACCATGCCGGATGACGACGGTATGGCGCCCTCATGCTTCTACGATGACACTCCCTACGCGGAGTGGACTGCAGCATTGGCCGCGGTCGAGCGCCATGATGAGGCGCCCGCTACATCCACCGACGACCTCCAACTCGAGGCGTCCATGGGCGCCATCAGCACGCCTCCGTCCGAGCTCGCCGTGTCTACAACATCAACTCCGTCCGCGACCACCGACATTGTCGTCCTAGAGCTCAGTGTTAGTGACAAGGTGCTCGAAGTTGATGACACCGACGACGCCGTTCCGACGCCCACCACCTGTTCGATAGGGTACCCAAGCTGCGACATGCCCGAGGAGTCGGCGCTCACCTCGTCCTCGACACTACCTTCATCCATGATCGTCGACAACGTCGTGCATGAACATGAACTCGACCACGACATCGACAAGGATGACCCCTTGGTGGCATGCCCGTCCCTTTGGAGAATGCCTACGTTGGTGCTGGTTGGTGCTGGTTCCCTCTGCGTCGACCCTGGCAATGGCCACGACCCCATGGGCTGTGTTCACGCTGTTTCCTATTAATGGCAGCTTCGATATCACCACAAGGCAAGCCAAAAAAATGGGTAATACTACTCTGGTCGGTGATTATGTATTTGTAAATTCAGGGTTGCCTTGGGATCCAGGGACTAGCAAGTTCAGTTGGTATTTTCACGAGTTTAGTGTTCTGCCAAGTTCAAGTTTAACTGCACTCAATGACTGGCTTGATTCTGATGTGGACAATGGTAGTGTTAGTAGTCAATCAGGTGGAGAAACTGATGATAAGGTATCTGCAAAACTAATTTTGGACCGAGAGGAATTGGATGGTGATGATTTTCAGCAGCAATGTGGTCTTCGTTCATATCCAGATGAGTTTTCCCTTTGCTCTGTTACTCTTTGGGGGGCCTTATTTGGTTTCAATCTGAGATGTGGTCAAGCCTGTTACAACTCCAATTATCTGGTCAACGAAGATGTTCATGAAGGGTCTTTAATGATCAAGCATACATGTCTTGTTCCTGGACAATGGGCAGTTAAAAATTGTGAGCTCAAGTGCGGGTTGGATAGCAATTCTAGTGTTTTCGGGAAGGACAACCAAAATGATGGTGAGTTGTTTCAGTGGGAAATTGCTTGGTCAATTCCTATGGTAAATGCTTGGAATCAATTGCGGTTTTCTGGTCCGTTGGGAGGTACTACGCTTCATGCTTTGAAATCGCATATGCTGCAATTAATTGTTACTGTCTCAACCTCCCCTGGATATTATCTGTGCAATCCTAGTTTGCGTTGGTACTTGGGTGAAGTGCTCTTGGGTACAGATATAATTATTGGTCTGTGTAATTTCATGCTCATGCAACAGTATGTCACCAAATTTCCTGTGAATCTGTTCAAGCTTCCAGAGGCTGTACTGTTGGCTCTGATTAGTGGAAAGTTCATCAGGAGATATATATCAAATCTATTCAGCATTGTTCATCATATGATTTTGCAGTGTGTTGGAATTAAGCTGCTGCACTGTAACACGCATTCCTGGCTTGGTGAGTTTGATGCTTCTTCTCATGCACATGAAATCTTTACTGTCTCGTGCTTCCCTTGGGCCTGTATGTGGAAGTTTTTGCAAGGTTTTCCTGCCGGACTGTGTCTCTGTTGTGTCTTGCTGGAGATTGATAAATTGCAACAGTATTTAGTTTTCCTAGAGGAACTGCAGCCATGGCCTTCTTGGGAGCTATCTGTGCTGATTGAGATATTGGTCCAACCCTTGCATCATGTTCTGACTATGTTAGCGGCAGCACCTAAGCTTCAAATTGTTGAATTCAGTTCACACAAAAGGCAGTACAATATCTGCAAGATGCTTAAATCCGATAGTGATACATATCATGATCCTGAATATTTTCTTCAGGCACTTGCAAGAACATTCTACTTGGATGTATCTCCTAGTGGCAACAAGTTTGCGCAGTCATATTGTACGCAGCCAACCAATGCAATCCTTGAGGTTTTCCTGGGGCAAATTTGTTATGTTTTTGGAGTGAGTGCGACATGTTTAATCCGGCATGTGTCTGCAAGTGGTTTTGCAACCGCGGGTGATTGGGCTGATCTCCAGGGAGGTAGCACTAGCAAGGTTGAAGCCATTACTTCCCTGGTAATGCTACACGCAGGAAGAAAATTTCAGTTTGCCATATTGTACGCAATTCCAGTGAGCTTCTACACAGCCATGAACTACAGATATGCTGATGGTAATGTCCAAGAGAAGGAGGCCTACTATTCTGCATACAATAGCACTTTGGTTGCTATGTTGGATACAGATCAAATGCAAAGGAAAATTTCTCTGATGCTCAGCCACACTCTTATCTTGGAGATTGGAGCTTATTTTGCACCGAAGAAGGTTAGCAAAAATGATAATTTGGGCTCTGAAATTGTTCAACTGGAAATTGCCTGGATAATTCGTCTCATATATGTGAAGTCTTGGTTTCCGGCTTGTTTTGCTGGAAGTGATCCTCTATATAGTGGTGACAATTTCCAGTGGACCATTGCTTGGTCTCTCGGTTCTCATTCCCATGTACCACGATTTTGGGCTCGACTAGCATGTGACATGGTGCAGCTTAATTTTCCATCCAACTACCAAGGCAGATGGTGCAGGTTTTTGATGGTTGAATTTCACATGGACGCAAGCTATTTTGTCAGCGACCAAGTTGAGTGTTCTGTTGATCAATACATTAATCTCCAGCTACTCTCTGAAGCAACAACGCTGAGTCCCATGGAGAATAGCATTGCTGTTATTATACATCGGTCACTGCTCCTACCATGGAATACTTGTGGCTGTGCAATTACCCAGGGACATATGCAAGATATTCCTCTACCCATGCAACACATTGACAAGGAAGGAAGAACATTGAGCAAGGGAACAACAGTACATGCTCCACACTTGTGCCTGCCTTGGGACCCTGGCGATTCAAAACATGGAGTTGAAGAAGATACTGTGAAGAGTCGCGTGCAAGTCCCATGGGATCCTAGTGGTTTGTCAAGTTGTCGGCTTGAGGGCAAGCCGAAATTTATGAGGGAGGGATTGTCAGCGACCTGGGCCTCCAACCAGTGCCCAGCCCAGCCCAAAGCCACAAGGGACTACAAATACTAGGGAAGGCATACACGCACGGATTGGCTTGGACGGATGGGCTTCGGCCGGCTTGGCGAGGCGTGCGAGTTTCCTCTCTCCCTGTAGCTCGTCTTCCTCCTCTGTCTCCTTCCTTCCTCTTGTTCCTCCCATTGTAAGCCTTGATTTGTAGCCAAACCATGATGATTGAGTGAATCTAGTAGCTGGATGCTAACAATCTAGCCTTGACTGAATTTCCTCAAGTCTATCCGATTTCACCTAAATCATACGCAACGCCTCAAACTCCTTCAACGATCCCATGGTTTCCATAAAATGCCTGGTCCACGCAGTCGGCTTGATTTGAACGCCTCAAGACTCTCCATGGACGCAAGTGCTTGGCCCCCCCTATCTCAACGTCTATTCTGGATAAAAGAAAAAAAGGCCCATGTATAAGCCCACTACCGTTCAGATTGGGCAAGTTAGCCTGCGCTCCTGACCAAACACGTATCTCCTGGAAGCCACGTTCCCCGTGATTAGCGTGTACGTGGGATTAGGCACCGCCGCCGCCGCCCCGTGCCCTTCCCGTCCGCCTCCCTCGCTCTCCCTTCTCTGCTGCTCACCATCTGATTCATACCGCGGGTCGGCGATGCAGCCTACTTTACTGTTCCAGCCAAGGTTAATACATTGCTATTCTTATCTCTCAGTTTCTCATCTTGTTGTATCAGTCTTGAAATTTCAGATTTTAGTTCTTTGGTTGTGTGCTTTGAGATGCTGTCAAGAATTCATATCTTCTGAGTGTCCTAGAAATTATCGTGATGCAAACTATTTTGTACGAGTTCCTATTTGTGATGCAAAAAATTCCTATGTCGAACATATACAATACAGGTAATACTGAGATTAAAATTCAGCAACTACGAAAAATAAAAACGCAGCAAAACATTGTTAAGATTAATTGTTTTCTAAGCTCGCTGCTTCGAGTTTTCAAGTACCGACATTAGTTTTTTGGGAGGAAACTACCAAAATTGTTAATGAGGCTGATTTGCAAGTTCTCAACCTAGTTCTCTATTTTCCACTCGATTTTTTATTTACTCGGCTTGGCCTCCCCATACTTAAATCCTGGCTCCGCCCCTGACCGTACAGTCAATGTTACTGGCGGATCTCGAGATTCTGAAGCGTGGATTAGACCGACAAAGCTCTAGATACCACTTTCTTGTAATACCCTTGTCGTACGATAGCCTAATGGATTTCAGGTTGCGGCGGGAGAATTTCAACTTGGAGAAGAAGAAGTTTTTTTTTTGAAGGGATGGAGAAGAAGAAGTTGAATAAATGAAGAGGACGAGGAAACAATGTTTCGTTTCAAATAGTAGCGATTATTACAGGTAACCAGAAGAAGCTCATATATGCGCTCAAATGGGCTTGGGTCCCAACGGTCGACTCTACTTAAGGCCCAATGGGCCGATGTTGTAGCAACAAAAGCCATTGCGCCCCTCTGTCGATTCATGCTGTTGCCGAGTCGACGCGTCAGGCAGGGGCAGCAGCTGACAAGATGCTTAGAGCATGACACGTGTGCCTCTCCAGGGGAAGAGGATAATCTTGCATGGCGCTTGGCTGGTCATGGAGTCAATTGCAGTGAATTACACCATAGGCTGGCTCGAGAGTTTCACAGAGGTGATCGCCTATGAACTCCAGCCAATCATGGAGTAACTTGTAATTCTCAACCAAACTCGATAGCATTTTCTCAATTGGTTGATGCGTTGGCCACCCTATGCAATCGTAGTAAAGCTTTGTTTCTCCTGATACCTCTCAATCCTCAAGGTCACTTTTCTCTACCCCTGCTCTATCTATAGCGGGGCCGCGCATCACCTCGATTCTATAAATGTGTATACAGTTCTTTTTTTTTTTTGAGAAAGTACCCGTATTCCTTCATATACCAGCATACATCATACAGACACGAGTACAAACGCGAACACATACGCAACGGATACGACCAACACAGCTATCCAACCAAAGCAGACAGAGCATCCCAGACATCAAAGAAATTTCATCCAGGTCCTTGGGCCACTGTTCATCCATCTTCTTCCTCATGCCTCGCCGAACTCCATCCTTGCCAAAGCCAAGATGAGCCGCCGGACACGAGACCACGGGCAAGGGGAGCACCATTGCCAATCCATGGCTTTGTGAGCCGCATATAGGTCCCGACACGAAGGATGGGAACCAGGGGCGGGTTCCGATTCATCGGCCGGGGAGAAACCCCGCGCTCCCCTGTCCTCGAAGCAGCCCCCTGCGCCAGCCAACGCCGGAGAAGAGCAGCAGCTCCGACCACAATGCCCTCCACTTCCTGTAGCCGCCAGTCGTCCGCAGCAACCGGATGGGGAAACCCCGATCCAGAACCAAAGCTCCCGAACAAAGGGCCTGCAGCCCCAAACTCCGTCGCCTCACTGGTCGCCGCCCCGGACCCGGAGCAACACCTGCAAGCGACAGCCCCCAAAA
The DNA here is from genome assembly GCA_011799875.1 of Thinopyrum elongatum. NCBI lineage: Eukaryota > Viridiplantae > Streptophyta > Magnoliopsida > Poales > Poaceae > Thinopyrum > Thinopyrum elongatum. The sequence continues at coordinate 30,143,974 of CM022299.1, read as the reverse complement.
GGCCCCGCGCTCCTTGCCAACGCCGTACCCGGCGTCGAACAGACGGGAAGGAGCCAGGCGAAACATTATTCCGAGCATCGCCACCATCGCCGTCTCGATGCCGATGCCGGGGAAACACACCCCTAAAACTAACCCTATATACACGGAGGTGTATACAGTTCTTAGCATGTATATTTATACATGTGCATGGATGGACCAAATCATAACTATATTCAATGGCCGTGATAATAATCAATGAACACAATACTTGAATCTTGTCAGACATGTAGCTAAAAGTTGTCGATCAAACTAAGAATTATTGTTTTAAGTTAAGGGAGATAGATATATCATGCTTTCATGTATTATTTTCTCAACTGAAGTACAAGACTTTTCTTGATTGGATAATACGAGATTTTAAACAAACGATTACTACACTTAATATGTACTTTGCATGACACAAAATCCATTTTATCGGTAGGTTCCTCTTTTTTTGCGAGAAAAACTTTAATCTATTTATCATGCCATGGCAGTATAAAAAACACATAAATAATAAAATTACATCCATATCCGTAGACCACATGGAGATGACTACAAGTACTGGAGTGAGCCGTAGGCGCGCCGCCGTCATCACCCTTCCCTCACAGGAGTCGGACCATACTTGTTGTAGTAGACAACTAGGAATTCATCGTGCTAAGGCCCCATAGGACCAGCGCAACAGAATAACAACTGTTGCCGACGAAGAGAAGTATAGATCAAAAGGATCAAAGTAGGTTCATCATATTTAAAAAGATGTTTGCATGGCATTGTGATTTTGCCTCACATAAAACACATACTAATACGATAATTGTTAGTCAAAGTTTTGTTTAATGTTAATCAAAATTGGCCTTATAAAGAGAGAAAGAGAGAGTTTCGAAAGATGCTTACTAATAACTAATGTGAAATTCTAATTGGGACACAAGTTACCTAGCTAGTACCTGCCCTAATTGGCGTCGATGGCAGGCCTAGCAAGGTTGATGCGTCTGTACCTGCTCTGGAGATGGATCAGTGGTTGGAGGTGGCGGCAGCCTGTGAGACTGCCCCAGACCGGTGTGTGGCCCTGTTCCGGCATTGTGGCTTGGTTGGGGCATCCGGCTTTAGATGTTAGGATTTGGTGCGATGTCTGTTTGGTATTAGGCTCGGACATTTGGCATCCCTTCATCAAGGGGATAGGAGTAGCGACATGTGTGTTGCCAAGATGGTGGCTTCAGACATACTGATATATTACTTTGTAAGGTCTTTGTGAATAATTAATAATATGACTGCATGCATTTTCCAAATGCAGAGGCCGAGGGTATATCCTCCTTTTAAAAAAAAAGTTACCTAGCTAGTAGTTTCAAAATATCGATACCTCAAATCACTAATCCAAATGATGATACATTTTTCATTGGTTTTACCTCGACGAGTGCTTCAAAATTAGATCCCACTTAGACATATTGTACATCACCTGCTACCAAATTATAGTATCTAGGCTTGTAGTTAACAACCATTAGATTAGCAACAAACCGAAGCTAGACACTAACATATCCATCTACGCACTGGAGTATTTTTTAACATAATACAAACACATGTACTCATACATACACACATACACTTATTCCTATGAACGCGCGCGCGCACACACACCCTACCTCTATGATCACCTTCGAGAGACTGAGCCGACACATCATCTTGAGATTGACGAAGTCACCACAGATAGTCGATCGGAACGTCTTCTTTCACTGAACGCACATCGCCGGAAGGTCTAAAATAAATTCAGGAAAATGCGAGCACCAATGTCAAGTTTGGGAGTTGAACTCTGGTGGGAAGGGGATACCAACATAGGTTGATTCGCCACGCACTCTGGAGTGATACACAAGTGCATATTAGGAATATTGATTTGCTATGAACAATTAAGAGACGGTACCAAACCGTGTAGATATTGTGTGCAAGTTTTTACGGTGTGGCCATGTGGGAGTGATGTTCCTGTAAGACACCAACTATAAGCTAAGAGCATATCAAGCCCTTCCTTTATCCTTTAATCTCCTAAAATTCTCCCTATCCATTAATCACCTAAAAATTGAGTGATTTTCTTTTAGCCCTTTCCCTAGAAGTCGTATCATCAATAACTCAAGTTAGCCCAAAAACTCATCCCAAACACACATTTAGAGTAGATTCATTGCATAATTAGACAATAAACATCACATTAAACACAAAAGTAGGTTAACTAAACATTGCGATTGCACTACACTGCCACTAGGTCGAGCTAAAATGAGGTGATTTACTCCTCGTCGAAGGAGAGTTCTATCATTGGACTCCAATGATTTGAGCATTGTTGGAGCCGCCTACCTCATGGTCATTGGCAGCAGGGCAAATCCATGACATGTCGCCCTCGGAGTCATCGCCTTCGAGTTTGGCAAACATTTGCTCATGCTCGGCATCGGCGACGAGCTTATTGTGGCGGTTGCGATCCACCACACACTCATCCTTGATAAACTCCTAGATGGCGTTGTGCATGACGACGACATCATGGTTGGCGAGAAGCTCGACCATAGCGGTGGTCTGGTGATGCATTCAGCTTCAAGCTGCACATCCGCTGCGTGGTACTCGGCCTTGTCGGCAAGCACGGTGTGGACTCCTCCACAACGGTGACGACATCCTCTCCCGCAGCAGTGACCTTGAAGACAATGGCAATGAGCTTCTCTGCAACGCCAATGGCCGCCTCCTCCTCCATCTCCTCCACCTCATCCTTCTACTAGTTGTCCTCCTCCAAGATTGACTCGTCGTCCAAGCTTGGATCCGCGTAGGTGGCCGTGTGCACTCCTTGGTGGCGAGTTTGTTGTGATGCTCGGCTGACAACATCACGTAGTAAGTGATCTGACGATGCAGCATAGCGAGGACGACAGTGAGCTTCGCAGGCGTTGGGCCGGGGCAAATTGACCTGGATTAGGGGATAAATGGGGCGTGACTGTGGCGGGGTAGGGTTTGGGGGCAGCCGGGGCGGCCAAGTGAGTGGCGCACGGTGGCTGCACCATGAAAGCAGGGCTAGAGAGGAGCTCTTTTTTTACTAAATCTTAATCTTCTGAGAGGAAAAATAGGCTTTGGTTGAAGGGGTGTGTTTTAAAGGATAGCCAACTAATTTTTTTTGCCATGTCACTCAAATAGTATGGTACTCTACGAGATTGTCAATTACTATTTTAAATCTAGACTAGAGTATTCAATATAATGTCCCAGCTAGAAGGGTTGGGCACTTTGCTATGCCGTTGGTGTTGTTGGGATTATAAAAAAAGAATTTATTCGGTTTGGCACGTGGGGGAGATGATTGAGTGTGTTTTTTATTTTTATAATATGATATTTTGGTGGTCCCTTCATGGCGGTGTGATTTGTGTTATCTGTTAATCAATCATCACGTATGTGGGGAGTCTTTTGCCTTGTAGCCATGTGCACTATATCAGTGAAATAGTTTGGTGCTTCTTTTTAGCGAGTTAGTGAGAGGGCATGTGGGGCTAAGAGCATCTCTAGCAGGTTTGGTATACGCCTACCCCGCAAAAGTTGTTTACCCGCGCCCGTAAAAAATTACGGTACCTCGAGCCCTCCGAGGGAACAAATCCCGTAAACCCGTCCTGCGAATGTTTTTCGGAACGCGTTTACGGGATCTGTTCCACGCCGGAGGGCTCGCGGTACCGCAAATTTTTGCATAGCTTTGTAAATTCTAGATTTTTCAACATTGTGAACCGAATGAAATCATAAGATAAGTTAATTAAACATATGAGTATAAATGGTCTGAAAAGCAATTCACAATACAACAATTATTTTCATTACAAGAAATGTTCAAATTCGAATAATTGTTACAACACCAAATTGTTCAAATCTCACACAAATATATATGAATAAAAATGTGGATCTATCCCCCGTAGAGTTGCCAACGATGCTTAATAAGATCATGCTGGAGTTGGTTGTGTGAATCACGGTTCTCGATCTTTTGGTACGTGTCAAGAAATGCAGTGATCTCATCTACGTCCCTGGTAGGCTTCACACAGCTACCAACATTGTCAGAATAAAAAACTAAATCCAAATCCCTCTCATCCTCGACGATCATATTGTATAAAATTACACAAGCAGTCATGATGTTTCTGATGGATTTTTTTATCCCAGAAGCCACCAGGACCTCGAACAATGGCAAACCGAGCTTGCAACACACCAAATGCCCTCTCAATATCCTTTCAGCAAGCTTCTTGTGCTTCGGTATATTTTTTGTGTTTCTTTGTTTTGGGGTCACTAATGGTCTTCACAAATGTTGACTATGAAGTGTAAACACCGTCGGCAAGATAGTACCCCATGGTATAGTCATGGCCACTGATGGTATAGTTGCAAGCCGGAGTTTTGCCACTAGCTAGTTGAGCAAATAGATGAGATCGCTGCAAACATTGGTATTATTGAGAGACCCCGACAAACCAATGAAACAATGCCAAATCCATAAATCATGTGAGCCCATGGCTTCAAGCACAATAATGGGTTTACGTTTGTGGCCGGGGTATTACCCTGCTCCACCGGGCAGCTCTTCCACCTTCAATGCATGCAATCAATACTACCTAGTATGCCCGTCCATCCCCTCTTTTCGTTCATTGCCATGAGCTTCTTTGTGTCTTCCTTGTTTGGAGCTCGAAGGTACTCCGGGCCAAAACCTCGGATCATTGTCTTCGCAAAGACACGGACGCATTTGATGGTGGTATCTTCTCCAATGTGAAGATATTCATCCGCGTAGTCGGCGGGAACACCATATGCAATCACTCTCATCGGCGCTGATATTTTTTGATATGCACTAAAGCCAAGCAAACCGGCGGCATTCCTATGCCGAGTGAAAAAAAGGTAATTCTGCTCGCAAGCTTCAACGATGCATACGAAAAGAGACCTACGCATTCGGTATCGCCTACGAAATAGGTGAGCCGGATATGCCGGTACCTCAGCGAAGTAGTCCTTCATGAGCATCTTGTCGCCGAGAGCTCGATTGCAGGGAATGCATAACCGGCCAACCGTGGATCCGTGGCATTTTTTCTTCGGGCTCTTCTCAAATTTGTCCACGAGATGTAACAACACTGTGATGCGTCGCTCGGGGCGTGTCGAACTGTTTTCTCACTGAAAAGACCGATGTGGGACAGAAAAATCGATAGAGGAAAAAATGCTGTGGAGCCATCGGCCGGAGGAGGCTGTGGGTACTAAACGCCGACGTACGAGAGATCAACTCTGCAGTTTCTTCAATAACGAGCTCCAGCATTGACGCCCGTACAGATGACTCAATTGTGAGTGCGTGACCCGTGCGCCTATCCAGCACAAGGGATTCATTGTACGTACTGCTCGGCTGGCCATGGAATTGATAACAATGAACTAGACCTAATGCCGTGACTGGACCAAGAGTTTTAGACATACAATCGTCTACAGACTACTAGCAATGAAGTGGCCTGTGATTCTGAACCATGATACATGATATTTGCTCAAACGCTTAATGCATTGCCCCCCTTATGCAAGTTTAATACAACAATATTTCTCCCGATACCTCTCAAGCCACAAGGATATTGTTTGTCCCCCCCTTCTCTAGCTATAGCGGTGTCTCGCATGGCCTAGGTTCACAAAATGCATATCCAGCTCTGAGCATGTATATTTATACATGTGAAACGAATGGATCAAATATATATTCAATGATCGGGATATGATCCTGATAATCAATGACATCACAACCCATGTACGTGTGTGCGTTTCAATGCTTGATTGACAGTTTGACACCATATGCTTATGCTACTTCATATTTAGTAGTACCAAGCGACATAGTAAGAAAAATTTATTAACGGATCAAGTGGGGTCTTATATTTTACGTGCTTAAATTTTACTTTGAAGTTTTGAATAGCTTACTTGACTACTTTTTGACCAATAAGAAGGCTAAGGTTGCGAGGAGTAGGGGTGGAGCCAGGATTGGGCCAAGACCCGGGCCCCAGGCTTGCCCCCTCCCTCCCCCCGCCCGCCCTGAGTCATGTGTCCGCCACTGGTGAGGAGAAAGCAGACCTTGAGCCCACTCCGTCCGGCAACGCTAAGAAGAAGCCTAAGGTTGGCGTGGATAAGACGACGCTTGAGTCCGCTCTATTGGGCAAGGCCAAGAAGGCTCAGGTTGGGACGGAGAAGGCATCTCCTGAGCATTTTAATATCGCAAACATATTTTCAAATTTGCAACCATTTTATAAATTCATGAAGTTTTCTTTAAATTAAGAACATATTTAAAATTCATAGATAATTCTTAAATTCACGGACATTTTTAAAAATCGTGACGTTTTATAAATCACCGGGCATTTTTTTATATTGGTGTTTCAAAAATTTATGAACATTTTCTATGAAATATCGCAAACATTCTTTTAATCAGTGAACCTTATTCCTAGTTCACGATTTCTTTCAAATCTAAAAAAATACATTTTTTGGAACATATATGGTTGAGCAAGCAAGCGAGCGAGCAGGCGTTATTGGGCCAATCGCCGCTTGAACCTCGGAACAGTAGGCCTACGCGAAATTCCGCTCATGCCCTCATTGCTCCAACGAATTCACAGCGCAGCCACCGCGTCGCTGCCGTCTCCTCTTTCCCACCCACCGCACTGCTCGCCTCCCTCTCCGCCGTTCCCGCTCCCAGAAACCCTAGCGGCGAGGATGGGCCGCAAGCGCCGCCAGCCGTCGCCGCCGCCGCCTCCGCCTCCGGAGGAGGAGTCTTCCGCCGAAGAGGAGGAGGGGGAGGAGGAGGAGGAGGCGGAAGCCACCCCCGCAACCCAAAAATCCCCCAAACCCCCTTCCGCCGCCACGGCCGACGACGCCGAGACCGACGCCGATTCGTCGGATGGAAGCGACGAGGAGTCCTCCGAGTCTGGGAAGATCGACGCCGAGGCCTTCGAGCTGCGCCAGATCGCCTCCTCCAACCCGCCGCCGGCTGCGGCTTCCAAGCTCGAATCCGACGAGCAGGAGCCCACCCCGCCGGCCAAGGACAAGAAGAAGGGTAAGTCTTTGGCGGAGCCCTCTCCCTCCGGCAAGGCCAAGAAGGCTAAGGCTGGGGCGTCGGAGAAGGCACTCTCCGAGCTCAGTCCTTCCAGCGAGGGTAAGAAGAAGCACAAGGCCCAGCCGGAGAAGACTGCACCGTGGAGCAAGCTTGAGAAGCCTGGACAGCCCAGGCGCTGGACAACCGAGGACGAGATCAAGATCCTGGAGGCTCTTGTTCGCCACGTCAAGGCCAATGGCACCCAGCCGGGCGCTCGTGAGCTTATTGCTGCGGTTGGTGGCACCCTCGAAAGGAAGAACGTCACCAAGACGGAAATGTATGAGAAGGTGCGAAATATCAGGCAGCGATATGAGAAAGCGGTGAGCACAGGCGCTCTGCCAGAGAAAGATGATGACCTCCGCAAGTTCAAGCTCTCCGAGCAAGTCTGGGGAGAAAATGCAAAGCAGGTCGCTGCAGCCACCATGGCTCAAAATGAGGCTGCTTCCTTAAAGAGCAAGAAGAAGGGGCAGACTAGCAAGGAGAAAACAGAGGGCTATTCAAAGGGTGGTACAGCAAAGGAGGCCACAGCTAGCGCCGACGAAACAGAGGGCTATTCAAAGGGTGGTACAGCAAAGCAGGCCACAGAAGAGAAAGTAGACGAAGATGGCAAGGGCAGGTCATCAAAGAAGGCTAGCACTGCTGATACTCCTGCTAAGAGTAGAAAGCGGGGAACCCACAAGGAGGAATTGGAAGGCAATGCAAAAACTGGCACTACAAAGGAGACCGTGGATACTACCACTCAAAATGGCGGCACTTCGGTGAGGAGCAAGGGTGGAAAGTCTGACAAAGAGAAAGCGGATGGAGATGTAGAGAGCCCCACGCCAGAGGCTATGGCTGACGCTCAAAATGGTCGCCCCGTTGCTCTGTTTATGAAGGAAGGGGAAACTCATGAAGTGAAAATGGACACTGATGCTAATGTGAGAGGCATGCACAAAGGGTTTGATGAATTGGAGAAATTGTACCCCAACCTTACCTCTTATGTGGAGGACATCCAGACCCAGCATCCATGTGGGGAGACACTGAAGAGAGCATTTGAGTTCATTGATGACGAGAAGGCATGTGCTTTAGAATCCAAGATCAAGAAGCAAAGAGTATCTCAGTTGAGGGTGGAGATGCGCCGAGCTGACATAAATAAGGAGGTGACCAACATATTCATAGGATTGCTGAACTAAACCCTTCTGTTATCAACCCATTTATGCGGTATACCATTCTACTTATGCCTGTGTTATTATGTTTTATTGTGATGATATATTGAAGATTTTTATATAACTCATGTGAAGCATCCTACTTCCCTAATTACTTTAAGTCTAGGTTGGACGTTTGGTTGGACATATATCCAGTGTAATTTTGGGCAGGTAGTGAGGCCCTGTGAATTCATGGCAACTGAAAGTCTGAAACAAGGGCCAAGGGACATGAGATGGATTATGCACTCATTTCTTATGCTTCTATTCAAATATGGTTCCACCGTATTTAGATACACAGTTTTTTTGCAGTACTGACTTGTTAATCCTCCTGCAATTATTATGTTGGTTACTGTTATTGTATTGTGACTGTCAAAATATTATTCAGGATGAAACTGCTGGTGTCTTTGATTGTTACTGTAGAGTTTCTAGTCATTTTAGTGACTTGCATTTAACCTTATGTCTCAGTTTTCAAGCAACTTATAAAGTTATATAAGACAACGGTCGATTAGTTAAGTGAATTTAATATCGTGTTGACAAGTTTTTTTGGTAACACTGTGTTTTGGACAACAGTACGTAGTTTCAGGAAACTGTAATCTCTCTTAGAGATCATTTTTTGTTGCTTCCCCTTAAGTATCCTAGAAAGAACAACTGTTGCATTTTTGTTCATGTTAGCCTCTAATTCTTAGGTCTGACATTTGATATGTCATCATGTCTTGCGGAAAAATGGCTGATGTCTTGAAAGTCTGCAGACATGCAAATTCGGTTGGAAGTTCTGACCATAGAGAATGAAGTATGGGTTCTTAATACCTGAAAGGCTAAAATTGTGTTGGGTGGTTCATTGCAGAGATGTAGTCTAAGCGTCTTTTTTCAGCAACTCTGGAAGTTATCGCTTACACAAATTGACAGCGTCCCTAGTTTTTAGTTTTGATTTCTGTGTGCCTTATTGGATCGTGGATCAGTTTGTAGCGACTTCAAAAAGCGACGAACTCGGTATCTTAGGTGAATGTTATGCATCTTTCCTGCACCATCATGCAAAAGCTAGCATGGATATGTGGCATTGCTGATGTAACTGCATGTTACAGTAATATACAATGTTCCATTGCTGATGTAACTTCCGGTTCTGTTTGCTTTGATTGCCAGATTGCTGGGTAAGAAGACTGACTGAAGTAGCAAAAGGTTGATTGGATGTGGAACCGATGGATGAGCATGAGACATGGTGATGAGCTACTGCTGTCGCCGGCTGTTGTCTTGTTTATGATGGTTGGTGGTCAGCTGACTCATACTGTCTTATGCCAGCACCTATGTTGGTGTCATGTCTAGGAAATGTGGCGTCATAATGCTGACTATGACTTGGAATTCCGTTTCTTCTGTTCAATCACTTAGGTCTTATTGGCTGTGTAATGTTGCTTCTGGATTTAGTGGTAGTAGAGGCTGGAGGCCGATGATCAGGCGTATTGGCTTTGGGTTGAGGCTGCGGATTAAGGGCCTTCTTTTATAGTTCTAAGCGCTGATTTGGAGCTGTCATGGTTGGACTTGGATGTAATGCTGTGTTTGTTAGAGTTTGTTTTGGTTTCAGTCCTGTAGTGTTGAACTTAAGTTCATTTTGGATGATTGGCTGCGTAGCACGGAAGGTAGCAGAGGGGCAAATATTTTAATACACCACGAGACAATTTACCTAGTCGTGGATCGGGTGAAAACTCTTCTGATTTGGGCATAAATTGAAGCATGAACTTGTACAAATTGTTGCGTCGCAACAACTCATGAAGGATAAAACAGGCTGCTAGGCGAAACAGTTCCACCTGTCACCGGTGCGACGGGGGCTCCTACTGCTCTAGCCACATCTTCAAGACAGTACACAAGCGGTCTGTTAGAGAGTTGTAGGCCCACACAATTGTAGCATTCATCAAGCGAGTTTTAATTCTCGAATTGCTTTGCCAAAGTTTGTTCCAGTTGTCATTCTAGTACCTCCTCTATACGACTGAACCGAAGCAATATTTATCCTGATACCTCTGAAGCCTCGACGTACTTGTTTTCTTCCCCCCATGACCTATGCCACGGTGTTGTCTTACGAAACTCATCTCGCTCGAATCTGAAAATGTGTATACATTTCTTGCCTTGTACATTTATACATGTGAACTGTTGGAGCAAATCGCAACTATATTCAATTATCCTGAGACGATCATGATAATTAATGAATTCAATGCTTGGTTGGTCTTATATGCTACTGCATATTTAATATCAAGTGCTACACTAGTACTCATGCATACATCCAGAACTTATTTATACATCATGTAACATTGTTGTCAGATTACAACAAATGCATATTCAAGGACTTAATTACACATCGATCTAACATTATTATAAGATATTCATCTAGAAATCCTGAGCAACCAACATTATCTCCCCTTTATGAATAAAACTATATAAATGCCATGGAGCACACATTAATTTACTTAATGAAGGGTGCCAATACATCCTAGAGGAGCAACTGCTTACCTTAACAGTCTATGCCAATCACATATGCATTTGCCAATAGCCAACTATAGGTAAATCAATTGTCACCCACATAAATGTAATCATATTTGGTTACTTAGTTTCCCGTGCATATCAAACATTTATGCTAGCTCATATATTTAGGCTAAGGCAGACTCAGGGCATACTAGCATGTCTTTTTATAATCAAAGCACACAAGAATCAACGATGTCTTCATCCACATATTATTATCGTCGTCACCTTTGAAAATACATACTCCCTCCGTCCGAAAAGCTTGTCCCTAAATATATAAGCTAGCATAAATGTTACCAAGTTAGTGCTAGATACATCCATTTGAGGACCAAGCTTGGGACAAGTTTTTTCAGACGGAGGCGATAGATGTAACCAAAGAAGTTGGATAGTTTTGTATGACTTAACCCCTGGCTCAGGTCACCTGAATCAGCTCTAGTAACTCCAAGGCAAGAAAGCAGCCAACAAACAATACCCATTTTTTTGTTTGAGGAATCACCAGGGGGCAAGACGCCACAAATGAATATATTTCTGAACAGGAGGCTGCTTCCGTATTTCTCAGCGGTGGTAGAGGCTAGAGGCCGACGATCAGGCGTATTGGCTTGGGTTGAGGCTGCTGGAAAGAGTGCCTCCTTTTGTAGTTCCAAACGCTGTTTTGGAGCTGCCATGGTTGGATATAATGTCATGCATGTCGGAGTTTGTTTTGGTTTCAGTCCTGTAGTGTTGAACTTAAGTTTGTTTCGGATTGGGAGTAGCGCCATTGGCAAGGTGTCTCTGGCTGCTTGATGGATAATCTTCAGTCTCTCGGCCCGTCCTCTTGGATTGGGTCGCCGTTGTGGGTTGGAAGGGGAAAAGTATCAGGTGATACCAGCCCTTAAATGCTACCATGATACCAAGTTAGAAAATTCAAATTTAAACATGTCAAAAAATTCTGACAAAAATCATGGATGTTCACAATACATATGTCGATAACCCCTAAAAAATTCAGATGAAAATTCTGACATACACAAGGAGAAACAAAAAAGACAAATCCATCATGAATAGTGTCAAATGAAGACAAAAGCAAAAATGTCACTATTCACATCTGAATTTCTCTTTTTTGTTTCCCCTTGTGTATGTCGAATTTTGATCTGAATTTTTTAGGGGTTGTCGACATATGTGTTGTGAACATCCATGATTTTTTTTCAGAATTTTTTGACATGTTTAAATTTGAATTTTCTAACTTGGTATCATGGTAGCATTTAAGGGCTGGTATCACCTTATACTTTCCCGGTTGGAAGGTGTTTGATGTCTTATGTCGATGTGTTCTTGTCGGGGTCACATGGCGTAGTAGTAATGTCGAGGTTTGTGGATGTTGTGTAATCGGAGAGTCTGGCGGGGGCCGCCTGTGCGGTTGCGTGGTTTTCTTGTCATGTGAGTAGTTAGTCTGTGCTCCGTTTGTATTGGTTTTCGCCCGGTTTTCCGTTAATTAACTGGGCAATTATCTTCTTATTTAATTGATGAGGCAAAAAAATTGCCTCCATTTTGAAAAAAAGGAGTTCGCCTGGGATGATTGGCTACAGGAGCAGGATTCCGGAATCGTGCCTGCTGGTTTTGCCTGGGTGTGTGGTCTGGTGTTTTATCGGTTCCTTAATTGAAATCGGAGAGGAGAGCTCTTTAGTTTGAAAGAAAGAAATGAGCGATTTTTATTTAAATTTTGAGTCTTGCTTCGGTATACCCCCTCACAAACCGTATAAGGATAGTATGGTTATTTGGCCATAAGGTATACCCATTTCCGTATATGGCACGTACAAGCTGTATACACAACCGATCTGCCAGCCCGTCACACAAACCGGCGCACACCCCCTCCTTCTTGGGCCTGGCCCATTTTTTTTTCTTTTTTTAACCTTCAAAAAATAGGTGCGTGAGGTAGGATTCAAAACTCCCAACCTCTTAGTTTAGTACCAATTGGGACAACTATCTTGCCGTGCCTAGTTACTTCTTTTATTCTTCTTTTTTTGTTTGGCCCTTTTATTCTTTGGTTTTATTCAATTTTTTTATTTCTCTTCGTAAAACACGTTCTCGTCCCCGCATTAACAAAATGAGTCATGTGTGTGGTGTTAAACGCATACATACAGTTAACACAAACAAAAAATATTAAACGCAAAAGGTGAGTCGCGTTCCATTTCAGTAAATGAATGAAGGAAATGTCCGCATGCACAAGATGGATGGATGATTCATTCCGCGTTGTCTATACGCATGACGTACAGGTTCTAGAAAAATGAAATTAAACGCCAACACAAAATGAGTCGTGTTTCAATGAACGAACAAAACGTACACGACTGGTCCGCGCTGAGGGATGGAGCGAGGGATCCGCACGCCGTTTCAATGACTAGCTACCTACACTCTTTTCTTTTAATAATAATCCAAAGAAAAAACTATGTACACTCTTTTATTTTTCATTTGCTTAAATTCGTGGACATTTTCTTAAATTCATGAACTTTTTTAAAATCCATGGACTTATATTTTGAATCCGTGAACTCTTTTTCAAATGAATGAATGTTTTTAATTTTGTAAACTTTTATCAATTTTGTGAACTTTTTTTGCCAAATTCCTAAAGTTTTTTCAAATAAATGATTTTTTTTAAAATTTCGTGAACTTTTTCCAAGTTCGTGAACTTTTTTGTCATACTCATGAACTTTTGTGTCAAATTCGTGAACTTTTTCAATTTCACAAACTTTTTTTGTCACATTCGTGTACTTTTTTCAAATCGATGAACTTTTTGAAACTCGCGAACTTTTCTTTAATCTATGAATATTTTTTTTTTAATTTGAAAAATCGGCAACTCAGGCAGGCAATCGGGTCGGGTTTGGTCGGGTCGATCTCTCCCAGACTCATGCCTAGATCCTTTTTTTTAGGCTAGCTTTGTTAGGTTTATCGCTTGCCTAGGTCCGTACCCATGGGTGACCCATGCCCGAACCCATTGAGTAACCCGACCAACTTGGGTACCCATTGAGTCTGCCATTTTATTACGTTTCTTTTTACTCGTTCAATGCATGTCATGGTTGATGCATTTCCTCTTGACATCTTTTCTAGTCCCCTTTATATAGTAGAGCTCCACCTACTAGACGCTAGAGCAAGCGAAGTGGTACTAAACAATCTTCTGTCGTGATCAATTCGCTCACATGCACACAATAGCCTTTTTTTTAGGTGTGTTGCACGCCTTCAGCCTTTCGAGGTCCCATAGGCTGAAATATTGCATCGTCGCTACGTTATTTAGTGTGAAGATGGCGATCCATACCCTACCCATTTGGGGTGGGTGCCCATGAGATGGGCCACCATGAGTCGGATTGCCGGGTTGACCAACAACCGTGTAACCAGACTGCCCTATTATGTAGTCAAGATTTCTACCTCCTTTCGTGTAACCAGACAAGATGGGACTAAAACCATGAACGACATAGTTTGCTGCCTACAGGTAAGCCAGAAAAACACCATGTTCAACGGAGAGTGTTTGAGTAGGCCAGAAGGCTCCGTCTGAGAGCACAATATTTCCCAATATCGTTGAAATGGCCCCATCCTTTTTCCATGGCCTTGTATGACCAATTCAAGGCACCATGCCAAGTTGTTTGAGTTTCCAACATTTTCTGCATTTCCTGCTGTTTTCTTGGTGAAAAATGGCCATACATGACGCAACTTGCATACAATGTCGGAATTCAATCAAATCTGACATGGATGCCGACGATAGGCATGCCCACCTACTGGAAAAGGTTGAGGTCATTTCATGCATGTCCAGAAATAGACCATGTTCCATGGAGGGTGTTCGAGTAGGCCAGAAGGCTCCGTATGAAAGCAGGTTTTTTTGGGGATACGTCTGACCACTATTTTTTTTACATGATCTTATATGAACAATTAAAGGCATCTTGCCAATTTTTTTTGGGTTTCGACAAATTTTGCATTTCCTGTAGCTTTCTCGGTCAAAAATGTCCAATAATTATCGGGCATGTCGCAACTTACATACGGTGTTGAGAATAGTTCAAACCTGGTATGAATGGCTACCATGGGCATGTCCACCTCTTGCAAAAGTTGGGGGGTCATCTAAAGGATGTACAAACATAGATCATGTTCAACAAAGGGTGTTCGGATAGACCAGAAAGCTCCGTCCGAGAGCACAATGTTTTCCGACATCCTTGAAATGGCACCAATTTTTTTCCATGGCCTTGTACGACCAATTAAAGGCATCATGCCAAGTTGTTTTGGTTTCGACAAATTTTGCAGTTTTCTGGAGTTTTCTCGATAAAAAAAGCCGATAAATGGCCTGACGTGTCGCAACTTGCATACGGTGTTGGAAATTGTTCAAACCTGTCATGGATGCCTACCATGGGCATGCCCACATGATTGCAGAAGTTGGGGACGTTTCAAGAATGTTCAAAACTAGATCAAGTTCAACGGATGGTGTTCAGATATGCCAGAGGGTCCATTTGAAAGCACGTTACTTTTGGTATTCCTCAAATGACCCCTAATTTTTCCACCAGCTTCTATGACGAATTTAAGGCATCAAGTCAATTTTTTTCAAGTTTTCGACAATTCTCGTAGTTTCTAGAATTTTCTCAGTGAAAAGGGCCTATAAAATGGCCGGACGTGCCACAACTTGCATACGATGTCGGAATTTGTTCAAACGTGGCATGAATGTCTCATATGTCCATGTCAAGCTGCTGCAAGAAGTTGAGGCCATCTATCCATAGTCCAAAAAACACCAGTTCAGACGAGTGGTAGACAAGGTCTGACGGGTGCATTCGTGAGTATGTAGTTTTTTCTAATTTGAATGCTTCTGTTATTTGTAATTTTCGTCATTTTCAGCCAACATGAACATTTTCTTATATCCTACCCATTTCTTGAAATTTGTCTATAATTTTGTAATTTCAAATTGTGTATCGAAATTTTAAAAGCTTGAACACTTTTCCAAAATTGTTAACAAATTACCAACAATTGATGTTGAACACATATTGCAAACCACGTACTTATTTTAAAATTTATCAACTTTTTTGAAACAAAACATTTCTTAAATTTGTGAACAAAAAATTGGAAACCAAGCACATTTTTAAATTTGTAAACAATATTTGCAAACAAGAACACTTTTTGGTATACCAAACAATATTTCATTTTTTTAACAGGTTTTGAAAAAGAGAAATAAATTTTAAAAATGAGAAAAATGAATTAAAAAATTAAAAAATAAAGAAACACAAAAGCTTAGGCCTTGGACAAATTAGGTTTTTTTTTTGAGAAATCATTGGCCCCACTAGGTGACCGCATCGTTCCCATCACGCGCCTGTTGGGCCAACCCATGTGTTGACGGATTTGAGAAAAGTTCATCAATTTTGACAAAAATGTCCACGAATTTGATAAAAAAATCACGGGTTATAAAAGTAAATTCGTAAAAACTGAAAAAAGTTCGTGGATTTGAAAAAAGGTTCATGGATATGAAAATAAAGTTGACAAATTTAAAAAATTGTTCAATAATTTGAAAAGTTCATAGGCTTCAGAAAAATTTCATGATTTTAAAATAATTCACAAACTTTAAAATAGAAAATAAAAATAAAGAGAAAAATTAAAAAAAAGAAGAAACGAAAAAAAATCAAACATGCTCGTGTTGGTTAGTGTTGTATTTGTAAAAGAGAAAGAAAATGATAAATAGACACAACAGAAAGTAGTCTAGTTTGTTACCTCGCTTTTAGTAAGTGTACAGGTGTTGGGTCCGGATCCCATGGGACACTCATTTTTTTTAAAGATTTTACAGAAGAGGTGAAAATGTAAAATGGGCTGGCCCAGGGCGGTACGTACACACGCCACGTATCGCGCTTCGCGCGGGCGACGTAGTTTTAAAAGAGACTATCCGACCCTTTATTATGAATTGGTACGTTCACATAATTTTAAAAATAGTTCATACCAGTTAACCAAATAAATTCTTATATTTAAAAAAATGTTCACACGTTTAAATATTTCATGACATTTAAAAAAATGTTCATCAAATTTGAAAAAAAATGTTCACAAATTTGAAAAAGGAAATCGCTGGCTTTAAAAGAAAGTTCGTAGAAGTTGAAAATAGTTCGTGAATTTGAACAAAAGTTCACCGATTTGGAAAAAGTCACGGATTTCAAAAAAAAGTTCGCAATTTTAAGAAAATGTTGACAAATTTGGAAAGTTCACAGATTTAAAAAAAGTTCACTGTTTAAAAATAGTTCGTGAATTTTGAAAAGAAAAGAAAGTGAAAAAATAAAAAGAAAGAGATAAATGAAAAAATAAAAAGCCGACAAACAAAAAAGAAAAAAAAAGAAAGCCAAACTGGCTCATGTTGGTTCGTGTTATATTTGAAGAAGAAAAAAGATGGTAACTAGACACAACAAGAAAGTAGTCCAGTTGGTTATTGCCCTTGTACTAAGGGTACTGGTGTTGGGTTTGAATCTAATGGGGCGCTCATTTTTTGAAGATTTTACAGAACAGGAAAAAAGTGTAAAATAGGCCGACACGCCCTTTTGAAGGTTTTACAGAACATGAAAAAAGTGTAAAATGGGCCGGCTCAGGGCGGTACGTACAGCCGGGTATCGCGCTTGGCGCAAGCGACGTACTTTTGATAAAGACCATCCTACGTTTTATTATGAAGGGGTATAGAGAGATCTCCGCCGTGGATGTGTTTGTGGGGTGGGGGGGTGGGGGTTGGGGTGTATCGAAGCAGAAGTGTTAAATTTTTTAACTGACACAACTTTCAGGCCATCATTGGTTGTTCATACTTGCGGCTGCTTCCAACAGATTCATTGTTTGGCAGTTGTTCTTCCATGGAAATATATGCCTGCCATAAACGAATCTTGCAGATGGCACAGAATTCATCCAACGTGTTGCTATAATTAATTTAGTTAAGATATGCTTTTTTTGTAGGCTTGATGATGCTTTGGGAGATATATGCAACAAGACTGATTTGTTCTTAAAGAAGAAGCATGGTGATTTTCGTCAACAGGAATTTGAATTGGACAATGTTTAATACACGTGCTTCAGGCTGAGAAATTGAATTATTAATCACCGTCTTTTGACCAAGGAAAATTAGAAAACAAATTACATGCTCCAATTTGAGTCCCGTGGGAATTTTATGCCAGGAATTCTGGCACAACACAGTTCATCATAAAATTGAAGCGTTCTCAGATTTGAGGCAAGCAAATGAGATATTCTATTTCATGCAACTCAAACATGAGATGAGAGATCTCTAGCACATTTCACACTCCGCAACACATTTCTGGCACAATCATGATCAGTTTCTCCAAAAATTCTCGGAGTTCCTACTAACATGATTGCCACAGTTGAAACACCAGGAAGCACAATGCAGGCTTCATGGTGTGTTTATCCCACTGACCTGATCAACAAGAAAAGAAGCAGAGGGGAAATATTTTAATACCTCACAGGTCAATTTACATGGCCGTCACTTGGGTGAAAACTCTTCTGATTTGATAAATTGTCAGATTACACGATGAGTGCAATCATGTACCATGCCATCACAGACTATGTTATTTGCTAAAGCACAGTAACCTATGACATGACAAAATAGGCTGCTAGGGAAAACAATGATATAAATAATGCCACCTATCACTGACACGACATAGATCCCTCTCCTCTAATCACATCTTCAAGGCATACAAAAATAGTGTACCAGAGGGTCATTGACCCACAAACATGTAGCATTTGTCATTTGACTTGTAATGCTCAAGTAGCTTCACAGAAACTTGCTAAAGTTATTGATCAACTGCCCCCTCTATGCCATTGCATAACATCAATAGTTGTCCTGATACCTCTCAAGCCTCAAGGTTCTTGAGCCCCCCTCCCCCCTCTGCATGCTATAGTGGTGTCTTAAACCCTGACTGACCTGAATCCTCAAATGGTGTATACATGTCTTGGCTTGCATAGTTATACATGTGGATGGCCGGAACAAATCACACCTATATTCAGTGACCACGAGACGATCACGATCATTAATGAATTCAATGCTTGGTTTCACTTATATTCTCGCTCCATATTTAATATCAAGTGATATAGTAATAATACTGGTATGTCCATTCGATGGAAAATGAGCGAAATTTCAGATTCCGGATAGAGGCACATGCCCAGAACTCGTCTACACATTGATCTAACATTGTTGTCATATTACAGCGCACACATATTTCCAGGACTCAATTACACCTTGATCTAATATTGTTATTAGATATTAATATTGAAATGAACAATCAGCCTTATCTCTCCATTCTGAATAAGACCGTATTAAATAACATGGATCACACAAGGATGTGCTTAATCAAGCATGCTAACACATCCGTATTGCTTAACTTGACAATCTATGTCAGTTCCATATGCATTTGTAGCCAACTATTGGCAAATCAATTTTCACCCACACATAGACAATCTGATTCAGTTACATGATTTCCCATGTATTCAAACATACATGCTAGCTCATATATTCAGGCCAAGGTAGATTAACAGGATAGTACATGTTATTATAATGAGATCCAACAAGAATCAGCAATGTCTTAATCCACATATTATTATCGTCATCATCTCTAAAATGCAAACATGGGCTAGGGATAATGTTACGTCTGCAATAAATATAAATACCACTGGAAATTAAGATCCAAAGAAATTGGATACCTTGTGTATGAATTGACCTTAGGCTCAAATCACCTGAATCATGTCCAGTAACTCCAACACAAGAAAGCAACCAGGAAGCAGAACCCAAATACTAGCCTCTGATTTATTTCCAATCAAGGGGCACTTCAATCGCCCAAGAGAACCATTTATTAAATACCACCTTTTTCTAAGCTTGCCTCCTGTTTTGGCTTTGAACTACTGCCAAAGCAAGCCACAACCTTTGTCGCATCCAATCATTAACCAAGCAGGTCTTGAAACTAATATTGGTTTCATCTCAGCCCCCAATACACGAAGCCATTTTAACCAAGATAACGTCTTGCCCTGTCATGCGTCTATGCCTTTTTAACCATAAATAGTTTCTTCACATGTGTTGAGAATTTTTCCCTAGATTTGAGGCATGGGCTACTGCAATTGACACAAAGAATAAGATTGTGACGAGTCTCCAACTTTGGTGGCCCAACAAGAAACCGCTTCACGACTAAAGCCTATATGCACAACACCATCTTTGGGCAGCTCAAACCTTATGGTCCCTGGCACAAAGATTCATTAAATGGCCAAGGATGCCATTGCTGGAATGGTATAACAATAGGCTAAATGGAGAGTACCATGAACTGGATCAAAATAGTTAACTGATTAGTTTGGGGAAAAAAAATCCAATGATGGCTTAGATTATTTAACCAGCATCTTCTATTTACCAAGTTGTGTGATTTAGTAGCCAAGGTTATCCAAGATGCCTGGATAACAATTTTTAAACTTGAATTGTTTTAAGATGAAATAGTATTAGTGGCTACATTAGTGTTACAACCCAAACAAAATTGCTCAATTTTTTTCTCAAGAGCGGCATCTTTTTTTGTTCCACATAGAGATGTTCTAATACATGCCTAATCTAATTCTTGGTTCGCTCTTCTAGGCTTGTTTTATAAGAGTATTTGCTTCAACCGCGGAGAAAGATGTAATTCCATTATGGTCTTGTTATTTGTTTGGTTAACTGAAATCTCGTATCCTCTCAACGAAAAAAGCGCCTCGCTCAATTTTTTTAAGAAAAAGATTTTATTAATGCATCAAGTGGACCCTCACAATGTATGTGCTTAAGTTTTTCTAGGAAGTATCGATGAGTACACTCTCTACTTTTGTCTGTATGGAATAATTGACATCTAATCTTCACGTGGCAAAACCATCTCAATGTGAGTAGATAGATAAAGCAAACTGTTCTTAGAATTTAGGGGTGCCCTCTAAGTGGTATATAATTGAGTTCACGGTCAAAATTAAACTCATGTGATACTTGTTTTAGTGGCAACTCACACTATATTTAATGGTGGTAATACACACTTATTTGAAAACATGGTATACATTCAAAAGGAGTTAACATGACATTAAGTAATTATAAACAAAGCTAGAGAAATCACATTTTGAAGAGACCGACTTCGCTTGATTTGTTTATCTCTGACACCCTCTATTCAATTGTAATAAAGCAATATTTCTCATGATACCTTCCAAGCCTCAAGGTCCTTGAACTGATATAGTGGTGCCTTATTGAATTGCCCTAGGCCTTATTCTCAAAGTGTGTATACATTTGTTGGATTGTATATTTATAAATGTGAGTGAATGGATCAGATCACATCTATACTCAATGTTCAAGATACGATCATGATAATTGATGAACATCACGATCTGTGTACATGCATGCATCTCAATGCTTGGTTGGTCTTGTGTTTTATACAAGTGATATACTAGTGTGTCTATTTGACATGAAAAAAATGAGAGAATAGTGATATACTTGTGTTTCATATGCTAATCCGTATTTAATACTCCCTCCGTTCCATAATTATTGATATGGTTTTAGTTCAAATTATGGAACAGAGGGAGTACCCAGTGATATACTAGTATGTCCATTTGATGGGAAAAAAGGGCAGCCCCGTGCATATAGCTCCCGCTTGCGCAGGGTCCGGGGAAGGGTCCATTTGATGGGAAAATGAGAGAAATTTCAGACTTCAGACATATGCATACATCCAAAACTTTTTTACACATTGATCTAACATTATGGCCAGATTACAACACACACACACACACACACACACACACACACACATGTTTCCAGGACTTAGTTATACATCGATCTAACATTTGTTATTAGATATTCATACTGAAATCTGTGAAGATTGGCTTAAGTGTCTTAACCTCGATGCGAGGGGACACAGGATAGCGCATACAACTGAGGATGTTGAGATTACAATCTTGGGGAGAAAGAAAGTAAAGATAAGGCTAGCTATGGTTACAAGAGATAGAGATAAGATCCTGCGCCTAACTACCTAGTCTAGCCACACACACATATGTAATTTATGTTACAATATGTCACGTTACAACATGTTCAATAAAAACATGTCAATCAGCCTTATCTCACTGTTATGAATAAGACTATATGTATGCCATGGTTCACGCAAGGACGTATTGGTCCCTCGAGCCAATGCGTGACATGAAATGCCACTCCACCTCTAAAATCGTCCACTGGTCTCTCGAGCCAATGCACACCTTCAAGAATGACGCTCCCACGGGGGAACGACACCTAAGTGTCGCCATCATCTGATCAAGGGTTTCCCTCGGAGGTAGCGGAAGGAGGCGGGAACTTCGCCTCGATGATGCCTCCAAGAAGGAAATCGCCAAAGGTGTCACCATCACCGGCTCCGGCTACCGGCCGTAGACAAGGTTTTCACCTGGATCTTGTCCCACGAGCATCCATCCGACATCTTGTGCATCGGCCAAACCACCTTCAAAGCCCCACGTCTGGCCTCCCAGATCCGGCGACCACCTGTAGCAGCACTGGCACTGTGGGAGCCCTGGCACACCGGCCACTGCCTATGTGTGCCACCATTGGAGTTTGGGGGGGGGGGGGGGGGGGGGAGGGCTGCCACCCCACCTCGCCAAACCGCGAGAGCCGCCAGAAAGGATCCCGCGAGCTCGTCACCGTCACTGATCCGATCTAATCCGGAGCCAAAGCTACCAGATCGCCGGCGGAGTTCCGCCTTGGCCAGGGACATCACCACGCCATGCCGCCGCGGGTTGCCTGAGCTTTACCCGGCGCCACCTTCTAGGGCCGCCACCTCAGGATCCACGCCAGGAGACCAGGAGACGCACGCATACACCTGGCCCGATCTGGCCAACCCGGACCTCCACGGCGCCCTCTCCACACCGCCGCAGCCGGCCCGGCACCAGGAAGCCACGCCGCTGCCCAAGGTCACCGCCTAGAGCATGCCATCGCGCCGCTATGGATCAGATCGTGGCTGCGCTGTCTCACGCGAGGAGGTCCCGTCCCACCCCCTCCTATGCGATCCAGGGAGGAGAACCCCCGCCACCGCCGTCGGCCACCGGGCTTAGCCCAGCGGCGTCCTCCGGCGGCGGCGGAGGGAATGGAGGGAGGTGGTGGTGACCCTGGCGGCTAGGGTTTGAGGAGCCGCCCGAGACGGGAGCGACGCGGGTGCGTGCGAAGGAGTTCAGTTTGCCGATCAATTGCGTTTGGCATAGTCTGACATTTGACATGTCATGTCTTGTGGAAAATGGTTGATTTCTCGAACTCAGCAGGCAGATTCAGTCTGAAGTTCTCAATAGAAAGAATCATAAGGTCGTGTCTTGATGCTTCAGAAGGCTGAAATTGAGTCGGGAGGTTCATTGTAGAGTTGTGTTGTAAGCCTGTTAAATTGAGGTTATTTTAGCAACTCTGAAAGTTCTGGTTCGCACAAATTGATGATAACGTTTGCATACTTAGTTTGTAGTGTTGATTTGTGTGCCTTATTGGACCGAGGATCAGTTTCTAGCGGCTTCAAAAAGTGAGGAACTCAGTATCCTGGCCGAAGGTTATGCATCTTTCATGTACTACCATGCAAAAGATTTGATATGTGGCACTGGCCTCTTACTGAACGCAATGTCTAGAGTTGTTTCTTGTAAGCGGTTGGTTTAGTTTAGTTTTTTTTTTTGAAAAGGAGGATGACTCCCGGCCTCTGCATCTGGGAGATGCATGCAGCCACTTTATTGATTATTCACAAAGACCTTACAAAATAATACATCAAATATCTCTGAAGCCGCCATCTTGGCAACATCTGTCGCTACTCCTATCCATTGATGAAGGGGTGTAGAAAGTGTGAGCCGAATATCCAAACCTCTCACCTAGCCTAACATCTAATGCCGGAGGCCCCGACCGAGCCACATACCCGGTCTAGGGCACAAACCGGTATGACACACTCTCATAGGTCGTCGCCACCTTCTTCCATCAATCCATCTTCAGAGCAGATACTGACGCATCGACCTTGCCAGGCCTGCCGTCGACGCCCACATGGCGCCAGACAGCGCCTCCTCCCTACACGCGTTCACCATCACGCATCCGTCGCCGAGACTTTGCTGCGCCTCGCCCCCGAGACTCGACGATGTCGATGCGTACAGGGAACGCCGCTCCACCGTAGATGCCGTCTACTGGTCCCTCGAGCCTATGCACACCTCCAAGAATGACGCCCTCAAGAGGGGTAATGAAGGAAATATGCCCTAGAGGCAATAATAAAGTTGTTATTTATATTTCCTTATATCATGATAAATGTTTATTATTCATGCTAGAATTGTATTAACCGGAAACTTAGTACATGTGTGAATACATAGACAAACAGAGTGTCCCTAGTATGCCTCTACTTGACTAGCTTGTTTATCAAAGATGGTTATGTTTCCTGACCATAGACATGTGTTGTCATTTGATGAACAGGATCACATCATTAGAGAATGATGTGATGAACAAGACCCATCCGTTAGCTTAGCATAATGATCGTTAAGTTTTATTGCTATTGCTTTCTTCATGACTTATACATGTTCCTCTGACTATGAGATTATGCAACTCCCGAATACCGGAGGAACACTTTGTGTGCTATCAAACGTCACAACGTAACTGGGTGATTATAAAGATGCTCTACAGGTGTCTCCGAAGGTGTTTGTTGGGTTGGCATAGATCAAGATTAGGATTTGTCACTCCGAGTATCGGAGAGGTATCTCTGGGCCCTCTCGGTAATGCACATCATATGAAGCCTTGCAAGCAATGTGACTAATGAGTTAGTTATGAGATGATGCATTACGGAATGAGTAAAGAGACTTGCTGGTAACGAGATTGAACTAGGTATGATGATACCGACGATCGAATCTCGGGCAAGTAACATACCGATGACAAAGGGAATGACGTATGTTGTTATGCGGTTTGACCGATAAAGATCTTCGTAGAATATGTAGGAGCTAATATGAGCATCCAAGTTCCGCTATTGGTTATTGACCGGAGATGTGTCTCGGTCATGTCTACATAGTTCTCGAACCCGTAGGGTCCGCACGCTTAACGTTCGATGACGATTTGTATTATGAGTTATGGGTTTTGGTGACCGAAGATTGTTAGGAGTCCCGGATGAGATCACGGACATGACGAGGAGTCTCAAAATGGTCGAGAGGTAAAGATTGATATATTGGAAGGTTATATTCGGACACCGGAATGGTTCCGGAGTGATTCCGATATTTTTCGGAGTACCGAGGGGTTACCGGAACCCCCCGAGGGAGTAATGGGCCTTATTGGGCCATAGGGGAGAAGAGGAGGCAGGCCAAGGGGGGGTGGAATGGTTCCGGAGTGATTCAGATATTTTTCGGAGTACCGAGGGGTTACCGGAACCCCCCGGGGAAGTAATTGGCCTTATTGGGCCATAGGGGAGAAGAGGAGGCAGGCCAAGGGGAGGTGGCGCCCCCCCCTGGAGTCCGAATTGGACTAGGGGAGGGGGCGGCGCCCCCTTGCCCTTTCCTACTCCCTCTCCCTTTCCCTCTTTCCCACTCCGGAAAGGAAAGGGGAATCCTACTAGGACTTGGGAGTCCTAGTAGGACTCCCCACACTTGGCGCGCCCCTAGGGGGCCGGCCTTCTCCTCCCCTCCTTTATATACGGGGGCAAGGGGCACCCCAAAGGCAACAACAGATATTCTCTTAGCCGTGTGCGGTGCCCCCCTCCACAGTTTACTCCTCCGGTCATATTGTCGTAGTGCTTAGGCGAAGCCCTGCGCGGATCACATCACCATCACCGTCACCACGCTGTCGTGCTGACGAAACTCTCCCTCGACCTTCTGCTGGATCAAGAGTTCGAGGGACGTCATCGAGCTGAACGTGTGCTGAACTCAGAGGTGCCGTACGTTCGGTGCTTGATCGGTTGGATCGCGAAGACGTTCGACTACATCAACCGCGTTAAGCTAACGCTTCCGCTTTCGGTCTACGAGGGTACGTGGACACACTCTCCCCCTCTCGTTGATATGCATCTCCTAGATAGATCTTGTGTGAGCGTAAGAATTTTTTTGAAATTGCACTTCCCCAACAGGTACGACACATGAACGCCGCCGTCATCCGATCAATTGATCTAGGGTTTCTCCCGGAGGTAGCGGATAGGGGTCTAGAGCTTCTCCACGATGATGCCTTCAAAAAGGGGACGACGTAGAAAAACGCCGCCATCGCCGACCTTGGCAACGTGCCAAGAGTAGGATTTTCACCCGGATAAGCTCGAGGACTCACCATCCAACATCGTGCGCACGGGACCGCCGCCGTTCGCCGCCGCCGCGCATGGAGGCCGCACCAGCCGGATCGGATCTAACCGAAGAATAGACCCACCATGTTGCCGCCGTAGTACTGAGGTCAGATCCCAGCCACCAGCAGCGCCCTAGCACCCTGTAGAGGCCCAGCCGGCCTTCCTCCACCACCCGCGCCGCGAACAGACCCTGGAGCCAGATCCGGACGGACCTGGCCAGTGCGCTGCCCGCACGCTCCCGCTCGAGACGAATCCCTCGCAGCCGCCGCGCCTTGGAGAAGCAGGAGCACGCCACCGCGCTGCCCTGGGACGCACACGTCGCCGCCTTGCCCGCCCGCCGCCGCGCCGAGGAGCCCCGCGGCAGCCCCACGCCTCCGCCTGAGAAGGGCAGTCCCGCGCCAGCCCAAGACCCAAGCAGAGAGGAATGAGATCCCCGCCGCCACCCAGCCGGCCGGGCTTTGCCCGGCGGCGGCTCGCGGCGGCAGCGGGGGAAGAAGGCCTGGAGGGGAGAGGCCTGCAGCGGCGCGGTAGGGTTCGCCCCTGTCGCCGGCGGGGGCGACCTGGGCGTGGAGCGTTTTTCTCAAGCGGTTGGTTTAGTAAGCGGTTGGTTTTGTATCCAATTGAATCTGCACATACAGTGAACTTTTCTGCATCACATTAGATAGTGATATACAATGTACAATTGCTGATGCACCTCTAGTTCCCCTCGCTCCGAGTGTCGGATTTCTAGGTACAATGACTGACTCAAGTAGTGAAAGGCCGATTCAATGTGGTGACGAGCTTCTGTAGTTGCCCGCTGTTTTGTTGTTTCTGGTTGTTGGCGGTCAACTCACACTGTGTCAGAACTCAACTCCGAAGCAGAGTCGAAGAGCAGAGGAGATAACTGAGAACTGCTTCACTAAGCTATGACAAAATTGTCCACCACCAACTAACTGAACACTTGGAGGCCAGCAGATTTGTGGCATTCATCATTTGACTTGTAGAGCTCAAATAGCCTTGCCAAATTTTGCTCGATATGCATCGCCTCCTCCCTGCCGTTGCAATAAAGAAATGTTTGTCCTGATACCTCTCAGGCCTCAAAGTTCTTGCTTCTTCCCCCCAAATCCCCATGTTCGGTGCACTCACCTGGCATGAATTCTAGTGTGTAGAGACATTCCTTGGCTTGTATATTTAAACATGTGAATGACTGGAGCAAATCGCACCGCCAGCCGATCATGATAATTAGTGAATTCAATGAGTGGTTGGCCTTGTATGTTGCTCCATTTTTAATACCAAGTGATATACTAGTATGTCCATTTGACGGAAAAATGAGAGAAATTTCGGACATAAGACAGAGACATGTGCATGTATCCAGAACTTATTTACACATCGACCTAACATTGTTGTCAGATTACAACGCATGCATATTTCAAGGTAACATTGTTATCAGCCTTATCTCTGCGCTATGAACAAGACTACATGAATGACATGTATCATGAAAGGATGTACTCAATCAAGCATGCAGTACACCACAGAGCAGCAACTGTAACAGACTGTGTCAACCCCATAGGTGAATCAATTCTCACACACACACATAGATAGTCAGATTCAGTTACTGTACTTAATTTCCCATGCATTCAGACATTCATGCTAGCTCATATATCCAGGCCAAGGCAGATTAAGACGAAAGTAGGATATTACTAAAATCAGATCACGCAAGAATCGACGATATCCCGAATCCATATATTATTATCGTCATCATCTCCAAAATACATACATGGTTTCATCTGCGATAGATATAACCAGGATTGAAAATTAAGAACCACAGAAGTTGGATAGATTGTAACCTCAGGCTCACATCACCTGAAGCAGCTCTAGTACCTAGTCGTCAATTGGGTAAAACTTGTGCGTGAAATTTTTGGCAGAGAGCATGATTCCGTATCATGCCATCACAAATTACGTCATTTGCTAAACCTCGACGACTCATGAAATGAGAAAAAAATGCTAGGCTGAAAAATCTAACTATCATCAGCGTTGCGGAGATGCTAAAAGTAGTCCATCAAAGGGTTGTAGGCCCATAGACATACATCATATGTCATTTAACTTGTAATGCTCAAATAGTATCACAAGAGTTTGCTCAATTTGTTGATCCATTGACTCCTCTATGGCAAAGCAATATTTGTCCTGATACCCCTCAAGCCTCAACATTCTTGCTTCTTCCCCCATGCTTCATGCTATAGCGGTGTCTTACGAAACTCATGTGACCTGAATTCTCAAAATGTGTATACATGTCTTGGCTTGTATATTTATATTAGTGATGACCAAAGCAAATCGCACCTATATTGATTCTGTGATCGCAAGAACAATCATGATAATTAATGAATTCAATGCTTGGTTGGCCTGATATACTACTCTACATTTGATACAAAGTGATATATTAGTATGTCCATTTAACCCAAAAATGAGAGCAATTTTGGACTCCAGCCAGAGACACATCCATATATCCAGAACTTATTTGCACATCGATCTAACATTGTTGTCATATTACAACACACATATTTCTAGGATGTATCATTTGCATACCTAGTTGTAGTTTTGATTTATATGTGCCTTACGGGATTGAGGATCAGTTTGTAGCGGCTTCGAAAAGCGAGGAGCTCAGTATCTTTGCTGAATGTTATGCATCTTTCCTGCAGTACCATGGAAAAGCACCGATATGTGGCATTGTCCTCTTATTGAACGAAATGACTAGAGTTGTTTCCTGTAAGCGCTTGGTTAATACAAGTAAAGATGCACTTGTGTTTTTGCAAATGATGATCCCAGATGAGCCCACTTCGTTCAATGTGTGCACCCTTCCTGTACTGAAACTATATTTTAATCTTACAGTAATATACAATGTTGCATTGCTGTTGTATAAACTGGTTATATTTGCTCTTTTTGAGATTTTGAGAAACAGACTCGGTGTGGTGACGACCTACAGTAGTTGCTGGCTGTTCTGTTGTCCGTCGCTGTTGGTGGTCAGCTCATATCGTCCCGTGACAGCAGAAGGGCAGAGGAGATGACTGAGCCGCTTCACTGAGCTATACGGAGCTTTCGGCTATGACTCCTCATGTCTTCTAAGTCACATCTTCCAGGCTCTAGAGAAGTAGCCAACTGGACAGTTCGAGCCCAACAAATTTGCAGCATTCGTCATTTGGCATATCAGGATCTATTTGTGGACTCACGCCCTCCTCTCTGCCATTGCAATAAAGCAATGTTTGTCCTGATACCTCTCAAGCCTAAGGTTCTTGTTTCTTCGCCACATGCTCTATGCTATAGTGGTGTCTTACTAAACTCATCTGGCCCGGATTCACAATGTGTATACATTTCTTGGCTTGTATATTTATACATGTGAATGGCCGGAGCAGATGGCACCACCGGCACCACCGGGCGATCATGATAACTAATGAATTCAATGCTTGGTTGTCCTTATATGCTGCTACACATTAATACCAAGTGATACACTTGACGGAGAAATGAGAGAAATTGAGGACTCCAGACAGAGACACGTGCATAGATCCAAAACTTATTTACACATTCTTGTCAGGTTACAGCACATGCATATTTGCAGGCGTTACTTACCGATGGATCTAACATTGTTATCAGACTTATCTCTCCGCTATGAACAAAACTACATAAACGACATGGATCACGCAAAGATGTACTCAATCAAGCATACAATAGATTAACTGCTTACTGTAACAAACTTTTTCAATCCATATGAATTTGGTATTAGCCAGCTATAGGTGAATCAATTCTCACCCACATATGCATAGTCAGATTCAGTTACTTAATTTCCCATGTATTCAGACATTCATGCTAGCTCATACATCCAGGCTAACGCAGATTAAAACGATAGTAGGATGTTACTATAATCAGATAACGCAAGAATCAACAATGACTAGAATCCACATATTATTATCGGCATCATCTCCAAAATACATACATGGCTCCATCCGCGATAGATATAACCAGGATCAGAAATTAAGAACCACAGAAGTTGGATAGTTTGTAACCTCAGGCTCAGATCACCTGAAGCAGCTCTAGTACCTACAACACAAGGAAGCGGCCAGCAAGCAAAAACCAATTAGTCCATCAGCTAACCAACCTATTATTAATTCCAATAATGGGATTATTCAACTGCCACAAGAGAAACATTTTGTTATCTTGTTATTACCTCCTTTCTCCTATGTCTGCCTTCTGTTTTGGCCTGGAACTACTGTCTAAGCAGGCCACCACCTTTGCTGCAGCCAATCATTTTATCCAAGCGCGTCTTGAAACTAATATTGACTTCATACTGAGCCCCCAGTACACGAAGCCGTTTTAACCAAAAGAACTTCTTGGCTAGCTCATGTGTCTCTGCCTTTTTAACCACAAATAATTTCTTCACGTGCGTTGAGAATTGCTCCCTGGATTTCTTATCAATATGAGGTGATCGTAACACGGTGTATAAGGCTCGTGATTCAGGCAACCCAATCTTGTGCGTGTAAGGCTCAAGCCCCTTCAGATTGTGTTTTTGGTTATTGAAAGATTTCATCGCTATGCGTATCTTGGCAGGCAGGTTCTGGGAGTGCATCCTACTTGGGTATATACCTTCCTTGGTCTCCTGAATAGGCTTGTGAAACTACAATGATAAACAAACTTGATATTGTTAATTACAAGAAAATAAGTAGCAAATGAGTCATCTACTTTTCTTCTCAGCAATAAGACTTCTAGCCTTTTCTAATACCATTTCATTTGGAAAGATATATGTAGTGAGTTAATTCACTAGCAAAAGTCACGAGAAAAATCTAGAAATTTTGTACACATGCTTCTAGTCTTACTTTACCTATCTTTCAAAATTTAAGTATAAATGCAACCTGTGAAGGAGTAAGACAAATATCATCGGGGATAATTCTGAAAAAATAAAGAAAAATTCTTACTCCTAACATAGGCTGTGTTTAAACTTCAAAATTTTAATCACAGATAGAACAAGTTTAGAGTTATATGTACATCTGTTTAAGAAGTTCTTTTAACCTTTGGTAGCAGATTCCATGAAGATTGCACAATAGGCCTAATCACACCCAATCTGTCTCTATCTTGTTCCCACAAATTTATCCTACAAATTTCAATTCACAAAACGCCGACAATTTTGTTGTTGTTGTTGAAGTGGCCTCACTGTGATATCCCTCTAAGAGTAGATTGCAGGAGCTGTGCTGTTTAAACTGTTTCCACAGATGAAAATTGTTGCCAAACGGGCCATATGCTAATTGGGTTTCAACGAGCTTCTTTATGCCAAATTAATGCCGATAGGCAGCATATAAACATGTCTGCATAGCATCGTGAGTCGGCATAGTGCAGATCTCCACCAGAATCAACTGCCATTCATTTGTCACCTAAAACTGCACCTGTCTTCCAACAGACACATTTCAGACGGTAGAGTAACGAACGGCGACGCGGCCGCACAGATCAAAAAACACAGCGGAATAACACTACTCGCATCAAGAACATGAGGGAGGGTGGGATCCGAGAGGTAAGCCGAACCTGCTTGGCCTCGGAGCCGAGACGGCGCACGGTCGCCGGCCGCTGCACGAGCCTCGTCAGGTCCGGCTGTTTCATCTTCCATAGCTCCGATACGAACCTGTAGGCGCCTGCGACCGGCGAGAATCCGTCAAAAAACGGCGCGTAAGACTCCACGCGAGGATACTTACCGGCGAGATCGCGGGAGAGGAGGGGGAGCTGGTTGAAGGAGGCGCTCACCCATGGCGGCGGGTGTGTCCGGCGGCGGCGAGGTGAAGTTTGGAGATGGGCAAAATGGTGGCACTCGGATGGGCTAGGGCTCTGGAATGGTTGGGCATCTGCTGGTCACGACTCACGAGCACTCTCATGGGCCGGTAAACTGGCTTTTCAATGTCACCTGGGCTAGACGTCCCTGCACGTTGTTTGTCTTATGGATTTTTTTCCTTGTAAGAAACACAAAACGCACGTATACTGGGCGCTAATATGTCTCGCCGACATCACTAATTTTTTTTAGGGTGCCGACATTACTAATTAAGGAGTACTCTTTGTGAAGGTCAATCCCAGCTCTCCAGGTTGCGACAAGTGGCGCACATACAGTGCATCTATTGTCGCAACCTAGAAGTTTTTCCTTTTTTCGTAGATTCGTTTATTCAAAATGTTTTATCTCTTAAACTGTGGGTCTAAATCTCAAACCATTTTATTTTTTTTCCAATTGGATTTTTCGCGTCGAGATCATGTGTTGATAGGTTTTCGACGAACTTCTTTTTTCACAAAAAATCAGACGAAAAAACCAAAACCAGAAACAATATTTTTTTCTATTTCTTTCTTTCCTTTCTGAAGAGGCACATCTATGCCTCTGGCGGAAGTAAATATGTGCCTTCACGAGAAGCAAATTTGTGCGTATCGCATTTTGGCTCGAGAATTTCACAGGATAGCGATATGGTATAACAAATAGACTATTGAGTAGCTCTAAATGAATTGTGGATACATCTATATCCTGAACATACTGAAACGATTGTCATTATTCGTACCAAACCAATAGTGATTCATACAAACTAAATCTTCTAATCAATAATGGGCCAGTAATGAATTTTTTGCATATGTATTAAGACGCTTGGCCTGATTTCGAAATTGTCCAAAGTTTTATATATTGTTTTCATTGCAAAATGATGGGTCTCCTTCCAGAACTTTCGCAGAAGAAAAACACGTTTTCTTTCCTTTTTTGAGAGGCATAATTATGCCTCTTGCGGAAGAAAATATGTGCTTTCATGAGAAATAAATCTATGCCTCTCGCGGAACAAAGAAAAAACGAAACGCGTGTTTTTTTTCTTTTCCAAGACTCGTGGAAGCAAATCTGTGCCTTAATGAGAAGTAGATCCGTGTCTTTCGCGAAAGTAAAAAAAACATATTTTTTCCATTTTTCGAGAGGAACAACTGTGCCCTCAAGGAAGCAAATACATGCCTCCATCGGAAGTAAATTTGTGCCTCTCACAAAAGAAAAAAAATACATTTTCAAGATGCATAGTTGTGCCTCTCGTGGAAGTAAATCCGTGTCTCCATAGGAAGTAAATTTGTGCCTCTCGTGAGAAAAAAACAAAACATGTTTTTTTTCCTTTTTTGAGAGGGATAATCGTGTCTCTCACAGAAGCAAATTCATACCTCCATGGAAGTAAATATGTGCCACTTGCATAAGACAAAAATGCATTTTTTTGCGCATTTTTTATTTTTTTCAAAACTGGAAAAAAATACAGAAAGCCAACAAAATCATATAAAAGGCGAAAAAGCGTACAGAAAAAAAAACAATATCTTGCCTACAGCGACACGAGAGAAAGTCTTGTTGAAGGCTAACTCCACATTGGGCCGGCCCATTGCGCCGCTGACCACATGCCACAAGCCATATTCTAATTTTTCTAATTTTTAACTTTTTTTCTTTTACTTTATTAATATATCCAGATATTCTATATTACAAACACTTTACAAAAAAAATT
This sequence comes from Thinopyrum elongatum, assembly GCA_011799875.1. Taxonomy (NCBI): domain Eukaryota; kingdom Viridiplantae; phylum Streptophyta; class Magnoliopsida; order Poales; family Poaceae; genus Thinopyrum; species Thinopyrum elongatum. The sequence goes on along the minus strand of CM022299.1, from coordinate 30,110,490 downwards.
TGAACAATGTTGACCAAGCATTTGGAAAATGTTAAATGTGTATAGAAGAAAAATTATCACGTATACAAAAAAAGTGTATGAAAAAAATATGATCCTGTATTTAAAAAATGTTAATCAACCATTTAAATACTGTGAATATTTATTTGAAAAATGTTAATCAACCACGTAAAAAATGCTGAATATTTATTGGAAAAATGTTAAATGTGTATAGGAAAAATATTAACCATGTCTTAAAACATAATAAAAAATTTATCATGTACTCCCTCTGTAAACTAATATAAGAGCGCTTAGATCACTACTTTAGTATTCTAAACGCTCTTATATTAGTTTACGGAGGGAGTATTTTACAAAATGTTAATAAAGCGCTTGAAAAAATGTTGAACATGCATTTGAAAAATGATAGTCAAGCATTGGAAAAATGTTAAATGTGTATAGTAAAAATGTTGACAATGTACTAAAAATGGTGAAAACAATTTGATCATGCATATAAAACTGTTTATCAAGCATTTGAAAAAATGTTGAACAAGTAATTTAAAAACATTAATCGAACTTTGGAAAATGTTAAATGTGTATAGGAAAATATTGACCATGTATTAAAAATGTTAATCTTTTATTTGGAAATATTAAAGAATTTCAAAAATGTATAGAAATTTTTTGACCATGGATTCAAAAGATGTTAATCTTGTACTTGAAAAATGTTAATCGAGGATTTGAATTTTTTTAAAGAAAATGTGTATAGAAAAAAATGTTGGCCATGTATTCAAGAAATGTTAAACTTATTTTTGAAAAATGTTAAACATGCAATAGAAAAATGTATTAGATATATACCAAAAATGTTTATAAAAAAATAATTAAAACCCGAGGGAAAATAAAACCAAAACAGATGAAAAACGAGAAAGAAAGAAACATTACTGAAGAAAAATGAAGAAAATTCAAAAGAAAAAGGAAAAAAACATTGAATACTAAGAAAGAAACAAAAAAACCAATGAAAAAAGAAAGAAAAGAAAAAAAACCTAGTAAAACGGAGAAATAAACATTGTTGGTTTTATTTCGGGACGGTGCCAACGTGCTTCTTCACCGTTTGTTTTTCAAATCCTGTTTTTGTTCTTGTTTTTCACCATTTTTGTTTTTTCGGGACGGTGCCAACGTGCTTCTTCAGCTAGTTCCTTTGGTGGCTTCCGCTTCTTCACGACCTTCATCATACCGCTAGCACCATTGGAACCCCTAGTTTGTCAGCATCCATGTTTGTTCAGAGTTTTTTCCATTGTGCTTTTCCTATTCCTAAGCCGAGTGATGCTACACTCATATGATGGGCCTTACGGTTCGGAAGTTACCAGCTGAAATGGCATCATCTGATTAGAAAAGCAGAAGGGTGCCAGGTACAATTCAGGAGCGGGTGGAGTGAGGACACATACGTTCTGTAAACCTTCAATACGTACTTTTAGTCCACAATTTTAGAAATTTTGCTCGCAAGCCCCTTAGTAAATTAAGTGGGGTGTGAGATTGGCTGAAGCATTTTCCAGGCCTATGAATGAGTTGCAACTAATTTTTATATGGTTCTCTAGCCTTCGCCTAGCATGCATGACATGATAAGTATCGTTAATGAAACAAATTCTCTTCTACAAAAAGCACATAATCTAAGTTGGGTTGGGCATCATCATAGCACATCATGGAAAAGACTAGAGATATCACATCTTGAAGAAGGTACAGAAGGTGCAATAGGCTAGTTTGAGGCCTACGATCTTCTAGCATTTGTCAAAATTCCATTAATGTTCGACCTAGCTCTATGAATGGTTTCCTTAATACTAGGGAAAAATAATTAGGCATCACTATTCGAAGAAGGGTTGCCTTCACTTCAACCTTAATCATTGGTCAAAGATTCATACCTATAGGCGAGGAACATATCGAGTAGTCTTGTACCAATTCCTCCACATCAACAGCAAAATAGGCATATGAATATTAAGTAGGGAATTCCTTCATCCCAGATGAGCTAGGTAGTCTAACATAATTTATTTCATTTCCAGGTAAGGTGAGCGGAGATGAGTTTATGAGCACCGATACCCCCAAAAATCCAAAAGTAAACATGAAATGAATTAGTTAATTTAATAAGAGAGAAAAGGGGACCATTACTTGATTTCCTTTCCCGAGCGACTCCCATTCAATGTTTACTCATGGAGTGGGTCTGTTGACTGTAAAAGTGGAGTTCCTTCACAATGAGAAGGGTTGGTCTAGAGTGTGGTTCGAAACAAAACAAATGGACGAGCCTTGTTTTGCGCAAGAAAGTGTACGTTGCACGAAGGAGTCAAGTCGACTTATTTGAACTTTCCTACCAAATTTGAGCTCTTGTCTGCTCTATTTCGTGAGCTGGACTATTTATACCAAATCCTATTATCGAGTGGGACGGAGAAAGATAATGATGGTCTTCCATAGGGAGATCATGTGTTGGATGCCAAAGAGGGTTTTCCTTTTGAGAATGTGTTCACTGACAGAACTGTTCTCCTCCATCTTGCAGCTATAGAACTTGTTGGAGACTTCATATCTCTCAACTCGGGCATTTGCTTGAAATATTAACTTCAACTCCTGGAACATCTCATATGGTCCATGACGTTCAAAACGTTTTTGAAGTCCCGATTCTAAGCCGTAAAGCATGGCACACTGAACTATCGAGTAGTCATCAGATCGAGCTTGCCAGACGTTCATAACATCAGCATCTGCTGCTGCAGCAGGCCTTTCACCTAGCGGTGCATCAAGGACATAATTCTTCTATGCAGCAATGAGGATAATCCTCAAGTTACGGACCCAGTCCATGTAGTTGCTACCATCATCTTTCAACTTAGCTTTCTCTAGGAACGCGTTAAAATTCAAGGGAACGGTAGCACGGGCCATTGATCTACAACATAGATATGCAAAAACTATCAGGACTAAGTTCATGATAAATTAAGTTCAATTAATCATATTACTTAAGAACTCCCATTTAGATAGACATCCCTCGAGTCATCTAAATGATCACGTGATCCATATCAACTAAACCATGTTCGATCATCACGTGAGATGGAGTAGTCTTCAATGGTGAACATCTCTATGTTGATCATATCTACTATATGATTCACGTTCGACCTTTCGGTCTCCAGTGTTCCGAGGCCATGTCTGTACATGCTAGGCTCGTCAAGTTTAACCCGAGTATTCCGCATGTGCAAAATTGTCTTGTACCCGTTGTATTTGAACGTAGAGTCTATCACACCCGATCATCACGTGGTGTCTCAACACGATGAACTGTCGCAACGGTGCATACTTAGGGAGAACACTTATACCTTGAAATTTTAGTAAGGGATCATCTTATAATGCTACCGTCATACTAAGCAAAATAAGATGCATACAAGATAAACATCACATGCAATCAAAATATGTGACATGATATGGCCATCATCATCTTGTGCCTTTGATCTCCATCTCCAAAGCACCGTCATGATCTCAATCATCACCGGCTTGACACCTTGATCTCCATCGTAGCGTCGTTGTCGTCTCGCCAACTATTGCTTCTACAACTATTGCTAACGCATAGTGATAAAGTAAAGCAATTACATGGCGATTGCATTTCATACAATAAAGCGACAACCATAAGGCTCCTGCCAGTTGCCGATAACTTTTACAAAACATGATCATCTCATACAACAACATATATCACATCATGTCTTGACCATATCACATCACAACATGCCCTGCAAAAACAAGTTAGACGTCCTCTACTTTGTTGTTGCAAGTTTTACGTGGCTGCTACGGGCTTCTAACAAGAACCGTTCTTACCTACGCATCAAAACCACAACGATGTTTCGTCAAGTTTGCTGTTTTAACCTTCAACAAGGACCGGCCGTAGTCAAATTCGATTCAACTAAAGTTGGAGAAACAGACACCCGCCAGCCACCTTTATGCAACAAGTTGCATGTCTGTCGGTGGAACCGGTCTCATGAACGCGGTCATGTAAGGTTGGTCCGGGCCGCTTCATCCAACAATACCACCGAATCAAAATAAGACGTTGGTGGTAAGCAGTATGACTATCATCGCCCACAACTCTTTGTGTTCTACTCGTGCATATCATCTACGCATAGACCTGGCTCTGATACCACTGTTGGGAAACGGAGCATGCAATTTGAAAAAATTTCCTACGCTCACGCAAGATCTATCTAGGAGATGCATAGCAACGAGAGGGGGAGAGTGTGTCCACGTACCCTCGTAGACCGAAAGCGGAAGCGTTAGCTTAACGCGGTTGATGTAGTCGAACGTCTTCTCGATTCAACCGATCAAGCATCGAACGTACGGCACCTCCGAGTTCTGCACACGTTCAGCTCGATGACGTCCCTCGAACTCTTGATCCAGCAAAGTGTCAATGGAGAGTTCCGTCAGCATGACAGCGTGGTGATGGTGAAGTGATCCGCGCAGGGCTTCGCCTAAGCACTACGACAATATGACCGGAGGAGTAAACCGTGGAGGGGGACGCCGCACACGGCTTTGAACAATTGGTGTGTCTCCAAGGGGTGCCCTGCCCACGTATATAAAGGAGGGAGAGGGAGGAGGCCGGCCCTAGGGGGCACGCCAAGTGGGGGGGAGTCCTACTAGGACTCCTAGTCCTAGTAGGATTCGGCCCCCCTCTTATTCCTTCTCATGGAGGGGGAAAGGGGGAAGGAGAGGAAGAGGGAGAAGGAAAGGGGGGCCGCGCCCCCTCCCCTAGTCGAATTCGGACTCCTCATGGGGGGGGGGGGGGGGCACCACCTCCTTGTGGCCTGCCTTGCCTCTCCCCTATGGCCCATGAGGCCCATTACTTCCCCCGGGGGGTTCCGGTAACCTCCCGGTACTCCGAAAAATACCCGAAATGATCCGGAACCATTCCGGTGTCCGAATACTATCGTCCAATATATCAATCTTTACCTCTCGACCATTTTGAGACTCCTCGTCATGTCCGTGATCTCATCCGGGACTCCGAACAATCTTCGGTCACCAAAACACATAACTCATAATACAAATCATCATCGAACGTTAAGCGTGCGGACCCTACGGGTTCGAGAACTATGTAGACATGACTGAGACACATCTCCGGTCAATAACCAATAGCGGAACCTGGATGCTCATATTGGTTCCTACATATTCTACGAAGATCTTTATCGGTCAAACCGCAATGACAACATACGTCATTCCCTTTGTTAACGGTATGTTACTTGCCCGAGATTCGATCATCGGTATCTTTATACCTAGTTTAATCTCATTACCGGCAAGTCTCTTTACTCGTTCCGTAATGCATCATCCCGTAACTAACTTATTAGTCACATTGCTTGCAAGGCTTATCACGATGTGCATTACCGAGAGGGCCCAGAGATACCTCTCCGATACTTGGAGTGACAAATCCTAATCTCGATCTATGCCAACCCAACAAACACCTTCAGAGACACCTGTAGAGACCATTGTATTGAGAATCAAACGAGAGAGAGAAAGCCATCTAGCTACTAACTACGGACCAGTAGGTCTACAAAGAACAACTCACGCATCATCGGAGAGGCACCAATGGAAGTGGTGAACCCCTCCATGATGGTGTCTAGATTGGATCTGGTGGTTCTGGACTCTGCGGCGGCTGGAATTGATTTTCGTCGACTCCCCTAGGGTTTCTGGAATATTGGGGTATTTATAGAGCAAAGAGGCGGTTCGGGGTTTCTGGAATATTGGGGTATTGGAATATTGTCAATCCCTTTCTGGCAACGGCGCCAAAAATTGGCAAACGGACATGAGAGAGTAGTAAATATTGATAGATCGAACGGCAAATAAAAGAAAACAGAATCTGTCAAAAACAGAACAGTCTGTAGAAATCTGAATATTTCGAATACTTCTGAAACTCCAAAAAATCTGAAAAATTAGGACAACAGAGACAATTTGTATCTCAATCTTGTGTAAACAATTCAGAATTTTTCGTCTCTTCTGTGAATTTTCAAAATTGTTTTACTAGACGCAAAAGTTTCTGTTTTCCAACAAGATCAAATCAACTATCACCCAACATAATCCTAAAGGCTTTACTTGGCACAAACACTAATTAAAACACAAAAAACACAATTATAAAAGTAGCATAATTGTGCAAATACTCAAGAAAAGAAAGCAAAAAGAAAACATAAATTTTATTCATTGGGTTGCCTCCCAACAAGCGCTATTGTTTGACGCCCGTAGCTAGGCATAATGCAAGGATCTAAGTTTTGTCATCTTTGTTTCGAGATCCATACGATGCCCTCATGATTTATTCATATGGAGGCCTAATTCTTGTTCTAGGAAGTGTTCCATACCCTTCCTTAGTGGAAATTTAAATTTAATATTGCCTTCTTTCATATCAATCACGGCACCAATAGTGCATAAAAACGGTCTACCAAGAATAATTGGACAAGATGGATTACAATCAATATCAAGAACAATAAAATCTATGGGCACATAATTCCTATTTGCAAGAACAAGAACATCATTAATCCTTCCCATAGGCTTTTTAATAGTAGAATCCGCCAAGTGCAAATTTAAAGAGCATTCTTCAATATCGGTAAAACCAAGCACATCACATAAATGATATAAAATGACTATAAAATGATTGTAGAACCTCCAAGAATGATAATATAATAGCATGGAACAATAAAAAATTATAGATACGTTGGCGATGTATCAGAACTTGGAGTGATTCTTCATCGCACGTTGAGGGAATGTTATATGATCCAATTATATTAGCATTGTTGAAAGATTGCACTAGTGAAAGTACGGACCCTAGGCCTCATTTTCAAGCATTGCAATACCGTTTGTGCTTCGTTTTATCAATTGCTACCTTGCTGTTTTTTTATTGTTCCTATTACAAAAATCAATATCTACTATCCATATTACACTTTTATCACCATCTCTTCGCCGAACTAGTGCACCTATACAAATTACCATTGTATTTGGTGTGTTGGGGACACAAGAGACTCTTTGTTATTTGGTTGCAGGGTTGTTTGAGAGAGACCATCTTCATCCTACGCCTCCCACGGATTGATAAACCTTAGGTCATCCACTTGAGGGAAAATTGCTACTGTCCTACAAAACTCTGCGCTTGGAGGCCCAACACGAGTCTACAAGAATAAATTTACGTAGTAGACATCAAGCTCTTTTCTGGCGTCGTTGCCGGGGAGGTGAGTGCTTGAAGGTATATCTTTAGATCTTGCAATCGAATCTTTTAGTTTCTTGTTTTATCACTAGTTTGGTTTATAAAAGAAAACTACAAAAAAATGGAATTGAGGTGGTCTCATATTATTCATATTTATAATGTCTTTCGTGAAAATGATGGAAAGGAAAATTGTGCTCAATTGATAGAAGAAGAATTCAATAAAATGTTTGGCATAAATGATGAGCATGATTGCAATGTTGTTAGTATGAATTCTTTGAATATCCAAAATGCTAATGATGATTGCAGAAGTCATGACAAAAATGTTTCTTATAAGCATGTCAATTTTTGTGGAGTGGAAAGACTTTGTGAAGACGTGCCTTATAGGGAAGATAGATTTTGTAAGAAGCATAAGCATGATAGGACCAACTTTTTGCTCAAAGTGATAGATGAATTTGCTACAAAATTATGTTCTCTTTGTCTTATTACTTGTGAACTTTGCAATAAGGATGGTCATCTTAATTTCCAATGCAAACTTTTCATGATCGAATCATAGCCAAATATTGTAATGATTTGATCACCCTTGAACTTTATAATGAGCTTTGTCTATTTTTGGGGAGTGAAGTATTGACACATAAAAATAGTTGGTTTGAAGTATTCATTCTCACGGACGACATTGAAACTAATCTAAAAAATATCTATATGTTTTGCATGGTAAATTGCAATGAGAATGCTTATATTGCCAACTATAGAAAGATGGGGAAACGAATAGAATATAAAAGGAATACTAATGAAAGGGTAAAGATTTCCACTTTCCCTCCTATTGTCTCTCATGATGAAATAGGTGACGAAGAGGAGCTCCCTATTCAACCAATCTCATCAATTAGAAGCTTGAAAAAATTAATTAAACCCACACATGATGTGGTGAAGAAGAAGAAAAGAAGAAAGAATAGAGGTAAAAAGGCATCTCTCCCAAATAATGTTGCTCCTATTATTGTTGTGCCTCATGAAAATGAATCAAAAATAATTGTGGAAGATGATGCACTTGATGATGATAGTGCTTCTATGTCTTATGGCACAATGTCCAAGAGCACTATTGATGATGATTTTGTTATGCCTATTGCTTGTTGTGATGATTATGATTGGGAAGATAATGATACTTCTTATAATCTTGGAAATCTTTTTGGCACCAACTTGGGAAATTATGATGATAGCAATTGTTATACCGTTGGTGCTATTCATACTATTAATGATGAGAGTGATTATGCTTATGATATGCCAAGCCACAAGCTTGGGGATGCTATGTTTGATGAGAATGACATGTTTGAGAATTTATTTGCTGCAATTAATGTTTGTCCCAAGCTTGGGGATGATATGCTTAATGAAGATGATCTTTTTAGTTCCCCTACTTCGAATGATCAAATTTGCTATGATGATTGCATGCCTCCTATCTATGATGAGAACAAAGTTGCTACTTATGATGATTATTGTGATGATACTTATGTTATACTGCCTCCGTTCCTTGATATAAGGTGTATAGATTTTTGAGAAAAAATCTGAAATATATGGTGTATCGCGTTGCACCACTCGTTTGGATATTTTTTTTAGAGATTTGATTACATTTCCTTATATCAGGCAAGCTCCTCTATTTTCTCATATCAATTAGTCAGGTGGAATCTCGCCCAAAACATGTGAAATTTTCCCTCAACGGTCGTTCTTTAATTTCCGTGCCAAAAACTATACACCCTATACTTAGGAACGGAGGGAGTAAAAAGTAGTGATAATTATTGTCATAATTTTGAATATCCTTTTACTGAACATTACTCTTTTAATGTGGAAACAAATTTTAGTATTCGAGTTTCATATGATACTCCCACTATTGTGAATGAGAATAAAATTGCTTATATGGAGAGTAATAAATTTTCTATGCTTTTGGATCATGAAAAGAATGCTTTATGTGATGATTATATTGATGAATCTATTCATGATGCTACTGAAAATTATTATTAGAGAGGAGCTTATGATTCATGATGCTCTCTTTGTGTTTCAATTCTTATCTTTTATGCGAGCATCATTGAAATCATCGAGCCTAGCTAAAAGGCATTAAAAAAAGCGCTTGTTGGGATACAACCCAACACTTTTACCTACTGTTTTTGTGTGTTCACATGGTTAGGCTACTGTAGTGATCTTGTTTTATAGCTTTTGTTTCAATAAAGTGCCAAGTAAAGCCTTTGGGATAGTGTGGATGATAGTTGACTTGATTCTGTGCAAAAACAGAAACTTTTGCGCCCAGTAACAGAATTGTTTAAATTCACTGGAGCGTTGAAAAACTCTGAATGTTTTACAGTTGTTGGGTATAAAAATGGTATACGTTTTCCTAAATTTTCAAAAAAATTGGAGTTACATAAGTGTGACCTTAATTCATATCTTTACGTACTGTTCTGTTTTTGACAGATTCTGTTTTCAATGCATAGTTTGCTTGTTTTATGGTTTCTATGGCTTATATTGCTTAATATAAATTGTGGAAATTGTAGAGTACAGTAGGAATTGTGTGAGAACAATTATGAATCTTGTCTTCGAAAATACCAAAGTGAATAATTTGTCTTTATCATACTAACCCATCTCACGAAGTTCCGTTAACTTTTGTGTGATTGAAGTTTTCAAGTTTTGGGGGAGATATCGATATGAGGAGAATAAGGAGTGACAAACCCTAAGCTTGGGGATCCCCAAGGCATCCCCAAGGCAATATTCAAGGAAGATCCAAGCAACTAAGCTTGGGGATGCCCCGGAAGGCATCCCCTCTTTCGTCTTCAACATTATCGGTAACCTCACTTGGAGCTATATTTTCATTCGTCACATTGTAACACCCGATGTCATTAGCCACAGTAATCACTTTTGATAATGATGAGTCAGCTAGATTAACAGTGCATAATCATCTTTTGCATCATATTGCATTTCAACTCCTAGTTCAAACTTCAAAATTAAATTTAAAGTGGGTAGTAAAAATTGTTCAAAACAAAAACTAAAATGTTCATTAAATAACAAATATTCCAGAGACAGTTCTAAAATTGTAACCAACATTTAATAGATTAATTAAGTGACTCTAACAGTACCAAAACAGCTAGGATAAATACATTTTATTTAACACAAAATTTGTGTGAACTTCATTTTCCTCCAAACCAATTTTTAACAGTACTAACTAATGCAATGTATATATTGGAACAAGTAACCTATATTACAAAACTGTGTGTGAGGCCACACATTATTGTAAAAGTAGAAATAAAAGAAAAACAGAGAAAAGAAAAGAAGAAAAAGAAAAGGCCCACTGTGCCTGGGCCTCGAGTGCGCAGCGCCGGCCCAGCCCGCGCCTATCCCCTCCTTCCTCCCCTGTTCACTGCGCGCGCGCTGTCGCCGCGCCCGCACGCCGCGCAGTCGGCCCCCCCTCTTTCCCTGCTCGACAACGCGCCCGCGCCCGCAGCGAGGATAAGGGCAAGCCCCGCAGCCCCCTGGCGCCTCCCTCGGCCCACTCTCCTCCTCCCTCGCTTGCTCGCCGCCATGGCCGACGCGGCCATCGCCGTTGCTCCATCGCCCGCGTAGCCACCGCCTCTGCCACACCGTTCCGCCTAGTCCAGCGTCACCGCCGTGCTCCGCCCCTTCGACTGCGCCGAGAAGCTGAAGCCGAACGCCACTACTGCGCCCCCGACGTCGCCGTCTTCCTCCTCTACTCCGACGAGCTTCTCCGACGGATTCGCCGCCTCGAGACCCCCCCGAGCCCACTTGAGCACACCTGTAGGAGCACCGTGAGCAAGCGCTTTTCTCCCCTCTCTTTCCCGAGCGTTTCCGCCACCGTAGCCCCCTCTCCCCGTCATGCCCGAGCTCGTCCCCGCACGAGCTCGTCGCCGGCGGCCCTTCGGCGACCATTTGGTCCCGCGCCTGTGCCCATTTAGCTCGCCCGCGCTCGTAGGGCCTCGCTAGCCTTTTGCCTCACCCGTTTGCGCACTGCTGCTGCTGATCCACTTCCGCCCGAAGCTCGCCGTCCGCTGCAGTGCTCGCCGCCGGCGATTCCGACCACCTCAGCCCGTGAGACCACCGTAGAACGACGCGGCTCGGAACGCCCGATCGAACGCGCCAAACCCCGCCCTAATTGGTGCACCGTAGACAAAACCCGGGCTCGCCGGAGTTCGGCGCCGCGCTCGGGCTCGCCGGCGCACTCCGGTTGGCGGTGCCGATGTGGCTGCCACTTGGCACCGCGGGCCCCGCCCTCGTGCCACTGACCGATGGGCCCCACTAGGCCCCGTTGACCTTGGTCAATGCTGACTGGGCGCCCCTGTCTCGCTGACATGCGGGCCCCACCCCCATTAAATGAATTAATAAAAAGAATAATTAGTTAGTTAGTTAATTAGTTAATTAACTGACTAAACACTCACTGACCAGTAGGCCCCACCTACTAATTAGTTTAGTTAGATTAAATTAACCCTGTTTAGTTAGCTCAGTCAATGACATGTGGGTCCCACCTGTCAGGTTTGACTCTGGTCAGCTGGGCTTGACCTGCTGACGTCATGGTGATGTCATGCTGATGTCATCATTTACTATTCTGGATAATTCGAATTTAAATAAATAATTAAATGCAAAAAAATGTTTAAATCTTTAGAAAATCATATAAAATAATCCGTAACTCCGGTGAAAATAATTTATATATGAAAGTTGCTCAGAATTTCGATACGAATCTGAATACGCCCTCCGTATTCCTGTCAGATGCCCCTAGCTATATGAACATGTAACTTTTAGACCGATTTCAATAAATGAATAGTGCCCAACTTTAATTAAATAAATCCGGATAAATTCCTAAATTAACTAAATCATTTAGCTAGGCAGTAGAACACCCCGGCATATCATTTAGACATGTCATGCATATTGTTTGCATTTTGCCGTGAATTTATTGTTTCTCTCCCCCTCCTTCTCTCTCGATAGACGCCAAGACCGACGTCGTTGCAGCAGAGTACGACTACGCTACAGACGAGCAGCCCGTTGACGACCCCTCTTTCTTGCCAGAGCAACCAGGCAAGCCCCCCCCCCCCTTGAGCATCCAGATATCGCCCATTCCATTTCCCCTGCTTGCATTAGATTTTGCTACTGTTACTGTTTGTTCCTATTCTGATGCATAGCTTGCTTTTGTAACCTGTTTATTGCTACCTTATCTGCCTATGTTAAACTGCTTAGTATAGGTTGGTAGTGAACCAACAGTGACCCAACCACCTTACCCTTGTTGCCCCTGCTTGATCATCGACGACTCGATCAATGTGATCGTCGACCAGAGACCGACACATCACTTCACCCCCTTCGTTGTACGACTTTGCATAGTTACTATCGAGTGCCGAGGGTGATACCTCATAACGCACTCCTGATGAATACTCTGCAGTGTAGCTGTTCGGTCGTGGTCATCGAGGGTGATTCCTCCTTCTCCACTTCCGAGACGACTCTGTCGTGCAACCCCTCAGTGTGAACCTCGAGGGTGATGCCTCATACGTTCACCCTGATGATTCCATCGAGTGGAATCTGCCGAGGGTGATTCCTCGAGGTTTCCCCCTTTGATGATATGACCACACGGTTACTTTGACCTTTGTGACAGGCGGGTCGACCCTGATGGGTGCCCGCAGGGGATCTATGTTGTCGGGTGTGCCGGAAGGGCACTCGAATGTGATATTGTGGCGGAGCTTCAGAAACTCTGATCGTCTCCGCGTGTTACTAAATCAGCCTATCGGATTTGGGTGTTTGATCTGAGTGGGTCGACGTGCCCTATACGCACTACCACCACGCGGGATTATGGTTTATGGGGCCCTCTACGTCGTACGTTTCTCCCGAAAGCTCATCAGACGTCACGTTTCACCGTGCGGGCTGATAGCCGGGAATGGGCTGGATACTTCACTGACGAGTTCAGTGTCACACCTGCACCCCAGCCAACCACGCAATGCGCAGGGTGCCCAGGGCGATGGCCCAAGACCTCTGGGTGCATAGGTTAGTCCGGCGTGCTGACCTCTCTGCTGAGCCTAGGTAGGGCGCTGCTTCGTGTTGATCTTCCGAGGCCGGGCATTACCCAGCAAGTGTGTCCGACCAGAGTTGATCGAGCATGTTGGGTAACAGTAGTGCACCCCTGCAGGGATGAATAATCTATCGATAGCCGGTCCTACGGTAAAGGACGCTCAGTTTGTATATCCCGATCTACTACTTGAACTGGATACTTGTTTAATTAATTGAAGCTTCGGGATCGCTTTCTCGCAGGGAGTCGAGGAAGGATCTCTAAGCTGTACTGCAACATGTTTGCTTAATAAAATGCTATTCTACTCTCTTCTATTGCTGCAAGATGGTGGCTCGTGAAGATGTTTGAAGATGCTAGTCTTCGATAGGACTAGGCCTTCTCTCTATTCTGGCATTTTTGCAGCCCAGTCCACATATACAACCTTTTCCCCTTTGATAATGTTGCATATGTAGTGTAGATCCTTGCTTGCTGAGTACTTCGGATGAGTACTCACGGTTGCTTTGTTACTTCTTTTCCCCATACCCCACTTTGACGATACCTCAGACGATGGAGCCCCGAAGCCAGATGCCACCTTAGGAGCTTACTACCAGGAGGGTCCCGACGACACGTACTATTGGATCGAGCCAGCCGACCAGGAGTAGGATCGGAGGCTCCCAGGCAGGAGGCCTTCACCTTTCGATCTAGTGTCATTGTTTGTGCTAGCCTTCTTAAGGCAAAAACTTGTCTAACTATGTCTGTACTCAGATAATATTTGTATGACTGACTTATGTATTCGGATCCTCGTGATCCCTGTTCTGTAATATTGTGGATCTCCGTTTATTTGTGTTAGAGTTGTGTTGTGATATCTTCCCGTGAGTCCCTGTGCTTGATCGTGCATGTTTGCGTGTATGATTAGTGCACGATTGAGTCGGGGGCGTCACACACATGATATGAGTTTTGCTTGGAGAGTCATTTTCTTTTATTAGGATTTGCTTTCTGTTATTTAGAATAATGTTTTGCATCTCTTACTTCAATAAAAGTGGCAAGGATAGCCTTCACCATGCTTATTTTGCAAGTCTATATGTTGCTGTTTCAAAACAGAAAGTTTATCGCTGTTGCAAAAATTCCCCAGAAAAGTCAGAATGTGATAAATTTTTGAAACCTTTTGAACAATAAGCTCTGATAAATTTTCTACAGTGTGGTAAATTTTCAGAATTTTTGGAGTTAGGGAAGTATGAGTACAATTGCACTCTTTACAGACTGTCCTGTTTAGACAGATTGCTGTTATGTTCGCATTGTTTGCATATGTTTGCTTGTTTAATGATTCTATTTGAGGATAGGAGTATTAAATATGCAGAGGCATTTAGTATGCAATGTTGACTAATAATTGTAGTGAATTGCTACAGTAGATAATGATAAGGTTTTTGCATTGATTTATACTAACTTATCTCACAAATTCTTGTTGAGTTTTGTGTGGATGAAGTTTTTAAGATTTAGGGAAACCGTGATATAAAAGGAATTGAGGAGACACAAAAGCTCAAGCTTGGGGATGCCCAAGGCATCCCAAGTTAATAATCCAAGAAGTCTCAAGCATCTAAGCTTGGGGATGCCCCGGTAGGCATCCCACCTTTCTTCATCAAGAAATATCGGTTAGTATCGGTTGAGCCTAAGTTTTTGCTTCTTCACATGAGTTGTGCTATCCTTGGAATGTCATTTTATTTTCATTTTGCTTGTTGTTTTAATAAAATACTTAGATCTGAAAGTTTTTAAATAAAAGAGAGTCCTCAAATAGCTACCTATTTACTTAACTACTCGCTTGATCTTAACTTATATCTTTTTGGAGTAGTTTGTCATTTACTCTTGTGCTTCACTTATATCCTATGAGTAAATTGTTGAATGAATTGAATATCATGAAGTTGAAATTATATGTTCATATCATGCCTAGTAGTAGCTTCACATTGAGTTTAGAAAGTGAAATCTTTTGAAGCTTGACAATCACAATATTGGTCATACAAGCAATTCATGAATGATTAGTATAAGGAAGAGACCTTTCACATGCAAATATATTATCTTGGAAATCTTCTATGATTGTGAATACCCATTAATTATTTTCAAACTTGAGCAAATTAGTTGAAGTTGGACAAGGAAGACAACGTAATGAGTTATGTTTGGGTATATTTGCATAGAAGTTATATTGTCATAGATCCTCTAACATGTGGTGTTTGCCTAGGATCTTTTGCTAGCCAAAAATTCGTACTAAGTAGAGATACTACTTGTGCATCCAAAAACCCATAAACCCAGTTTCCTGCCATGAGTGTCCACCATACCTACCTATGGATTGAATAAGATCCTTCAAGTAAGTTGTCATCGGTGCATAAAGCAATAAAAATTGCTCCTAAATATGTTTGATCTTTTATTGTAAGGGAAAATTGAGCATTGTACGAACTTGTGATGGCAAAGTATTAAAAGCGACGGACTGCATAATAAAGGTTGCTATCATAAGGGGCAATATAACGTGACGTTCCTTTGCATTAAGAGCTTGGGAATCCAACAATAAAAAGCGCATATTAACCTCTGTTTCCCTCTGCGAAGGGCCTATCTTTTACTTTTCAGTATTTACTTTTATGCAAAGAGTCAATAGTTTACATCCTCATTCAACCTCAATTATTCTCTAGTTGGCTGATACGTCCATTTTGCATCATGTTTTCCTACTGTTATTTATGATGTTTTTATGCATAATAATGCTTTTTGGAGTAATTCTAATGCCTTTTCTCTCATAATATGCAAGGTACACACAAAGAGGGAGAATTCCGGCAGCTGGACATCTGGACCTGGAAAAGCTACATCAGGCCACCTATTCTGCACAACTCCAAACAAGCTGAAACTTTACGGAGATTTTTTATGGAATATTTGAAGAATATTGGAGCAAATAAGTACCAGAGGGGGCCCACCAGGTGGGCACAACCCACCTGGGCGCGCCAGGGAGCCCAGGCGCGCCCTGGTGGGTTGTGCTCACCCAGGCCCACCTCCGGTGCCCATCTTCTGGTATATAAATCATTTTGACCTAGAAAAATAAGGAGAGGACTTTTAGGACGGAGCGCCACTGTCTCGAGGCGGAACTTGGGCAGGAGCACTTTTGCCCTCCGGCGGAGCGATTCCGCCGGGGGAACTTCCCTCCCGGAGGGGGAAATCATCGTCATCATCATCACCAACAACTCTCCCATCTTGGGGAGGGCAATCTCCATCAACATCTTCAACAGCACCATCTCATCTCAAACCCTAGTTCATCTCTTGTGTTCAATCTTGTTACTAGAACTATAGATTGGTGCTTGTGGGTGACTAGTAGTGTTGATTACATCTTGTAGTTGATTACTATATGGTTTATTTGGTGGAAGATTATATGTTAAGATCCAATATGCTATTTAATACCCCTCTGATCTTGACCATGATTATCATTTGTGAGTAGTTACTTTTGTTCTTGAGGTCACGGGAGAAATCATGTTGCAAGTAATCATGTGAACTTGATATGTGTTCGATATTTTGATAGTATGTATGTTGTGATTCCCTTAGTGGTGTCATGTGAATGTCGACTGCATGACACTTCACCATATTTGGGCCTAAGGGAATGCATTGTGGAGTAGTAAGTAGATGATGGGTTGCGAGAGTGACAGAAGCTTAAACCCCAGTTTATGCGCTATTCCGTAAGGGGCCGATTGGATCCAAAAGTTTAATGCTATGGTTAGAATTTATTCTTAATACTTTTCTCATAGTTGTGGATGCTTGCGAGAGGGTTAATCATAAGTAGGAGGCTTGTTCTAGTAAGAATAGCACCTACGCACCGGTCCACCCACATATCAAATTATCAAAGTAGCGAACACAAATCGAATAAACATGGTGAAAGTGACTAGATGAAATTCCCGTGAACCCTCAAGAACGCTTTGCTTATTATAAGATACCGTTTTGGCCTACCCTTTGCCTCAAAAGGATTGGGCTACCTTGCTGCAATTTTGTTACTACTATCGTTACTTGCTCGTTACAAATTATCTTGCTATCAAACTACTCTGTTACTTACAATTTCAGCACTTGCATACATTACCTTGCTGAAAACCACTTGTCATTTCCTTCTGCTCCTCGTTGGGTTCGACACTCTTACTTATTGAAAAGAGCTACAATTGATCCCCTATACTTGTGGGTCATCAAGGCTATTTTCTGGCGCCGTTGCCGGGGAGTGAAGCGCCTTTGGTAAGTGGAATTTGGTAAGGAAACATTTATATAGTGTGCTGAAATTTATTGTCACTTGTTACTATGGAAAACAATCCTTTGAGGGGTTTGTTCGGGGTATCTTCACCTCGACCGGAACCACAATTAGCTACCCCTCAACCTACTGCACCTACTGAAAATATTGAATATGAAATTCCTTCTGGTATGATAGAACAACTGCTAGCTAATCCTTATGCAGGAGATGGAACCGAACATCCCGATATGCACTTGATATATGTGGAACAAATTTGTGTATTGTTTAAGCTTGCAGGTTTACCCGGAGATGAAGTTATGAAAAAGGTTTTCCCTTTATCTTTGAAGGGAAAAGCATTGGCATGGTATAGGCTATGCGATGATATTGGATCTTGGAATTGGAATTGATTGAAATTGGAGTTCCACCAAAAATTTTATCCTATGCATCTAGTTCATCGTGATCGGAATTATATATATAATTTTTGGCCTCGTGAAGGAGAAAGTATCGCTCTATCTTGGGGGAGGCTTAAGTCAATGTTATATTCATGCCCCAACCATGAGCTCTCAAGAGAAATTATTATCCAGAACTTTTATGCTCGGCTTTCTCGTGATGATCAATCCATGCTTGATACTTCTTGTACTGGTTCTTTTATGAAGAAGACTATTGAATTCCGGTGGGATCTTTTGGAAAGAATTAAACGCAACTCTAAAGATTGGGAACTCGATGAAGGTAAAGAGTCAGGTATTAAGCTTAAGTATGATTGTGTTAAATCTTTTATGAATACCGATGCTTTTCAAAAGTTTAGCACTAAATATGGACTTGACTCTGAGATAGTAGCCTCCTTTTGTGAATCATTTGCTACTCATGTTGATCTCCCTAAGGAGAAGTGGTTCAAATATCACCCACCTATTAAAGAAGAAGTTAAAGAACTGGTACCAATTAAAGAGGAAACCATAATTTATAATGTTGATCCAATTGTTCCTACTACTTATATTGAGAAACCACCTTTCCCTGTTAAGATAAAGGAACATGCTAAAGTTTCAACTGTGGTTAACAAAAGTTATATTAGAACACCTAAACCTGATGAACAAATTAAAGTAGAACCTAGTGTTGCTATGATTAAGGATCTCCTCGAAGAAAACGTAGATGGGCATGTTATTTACTTCTGTGAAGAAGCTGCTAGAATTGGCAAACCTGATAAAAAGGATAATCATAGACCTGTTGTTGGCATGCCTGTTGTCTCAGTTAAAATAGGAGATCCCTGTTATCATGGTCTATGTGACATAGGTGCTAGTGTGAGTGCTATTCCTTATTCCTTATATCAAGAAATTATGAATGACATAGCACCCGCAGAAATAGAAGACATAGATGTTACTATTAAACTTGCTAATAGAGACACTATATCACCAATTGGGATTGTTAGAGATGTTGAAGTCTTGTGTGGGAAAATAAAATACCCTACTGATTTCCTTGTTCTTAGTTCCCCACAAGATGACTTTTGTCCCATTATCTTTGGTAGACCTTTCTTGAACACCGTTAATGCTAAAATAGATTGTGAAAAATAAACTGTCGGTGTTAGCTTTGGTGATGAGTCTCATGAGATTAATTTTTCCAAGTTTAGTAGAAAGCTTCATGAAAAAGAATTGCCTAGTAAGGATGAAATAATTGGTCTTGCTTCTGTTGCTGTGCCTCCTACTGATCCTTTAGAACAATATTTGCTAGACCATGAAAATGATTTACATATGCATGAGAGAAATGAAATAGATAAGATTTTCTTTGAACAACGTCCTCTGCTTGAACACAATTTGCCTATTGAAACTCTAGGAGGTCCTCCTCCACCTAAAGGTGATCCTGTGTTTGAATTAAAACATTTGCCAGACACTTTGAAATATGCTTATCTTGATGAAAAGAAGATATATCCTGTTATTATTAGTGCTAACCTTTCAGAACATGAAGAAGAAAGATTATTGAAAGTTCTAAGGAAGCACCGAGCTGCTATTGGGTATACCCTTGATGATTTAAAGGGCATTAGTCCCACTCTATGTCAGCACAAGATTAATATGGAACCTGATGCTAAACCCGTTGTTGATCACCAACATCGGTTAAATCCGAAAATGAAGGAAGTGGTAAGAACGGAA
The DNA here is from genome assembly GCA_011799875.1 of Thinopyrum elongatum. Lineage (NCBI taxonomy): Eukaryota > Viridiplantae > Streptophyta > Magnoliopsida > Poales > Poaceae > Thinopyrum > Thinopyrum elongatum. Next base: position 30,090,952 of record CM022299.1, on the reverse strand, counting down.
ATCTTAAAACTTCTGGAAGCAGGTATAATCTATCCTATAGCTGATAGTAGATGGGTAAGTCCTGTTTATTGTGTTCCTAAGAAAGGAGGTATTACTGTTGTTCCTAATGATAAGAATGAACTTATTCCACAAAGAATTGTTACAGTCTATAGAATGGTAATTGATTTCAGAAAATTAAATAAAGCAACTAGAAAAGATCATTACCCTCTGCCTTTTATTAATCAAATGCTAGAAAGATTATCTAAGCACACACACTTTTGCTTCCTTGATGGATATTCTGGTTTTTCACAAATACCTGTTTCTCAACCTAATCAAGAAAAGACCACTTTCACTTGTCCCTTTGGAACTTATGCTTATAGACGTATGCCTTTTGGTTTATGCAATGCACCTGCTACCTTTCAAAGATGTATGACTGCTATATTCTTTGACTTTTGTGAAAAGGTTGTTGAGGTTTTCATGGATGACTTCTCTGTTTATGGGAAGTCTTTTGATGATTGTTTAAGCAATCTTGATCGAGTTTTGCAGAGATGTGAGCAAACAAATCTTGTCTTGAATTGGGAGAAGTGCCACTTTATGGTTAATGAAGGTATTGTTTTGGGCCATAAAATTTCTGAAAGAGGTATTGAAGTGGACAAAGCTAAGGTTGATGCAATTGAGAAAATGCCATGTGCTAAAGATATCAAAGGTATTCGTAGTTTCCTAGGTCATGCTGGTTTCTATAGGAGATTTATCAAAGACTTCTCTAAAATTTCTAGGCCTCTTACAAATCTTTTGCAAAAGGATACTCCTTTTGTTTTTGATGATGATTGTTTAGAAGCCTTCGAAACACTCAAGAAAGCCTTAATTTCTGCACCTATTATTCAACCACCTGATTGGAACTTGCCTTTTGAAATTATGTGTGATGCTAGTGATTATGCTGTTGGTGCTGTTCTAGGACAAAGAGTTGATAAGAAATTGAATGTTATTCATTATGCTAGTAAAACTCTAGACAGTGCACAACGAAATTATGCTACTACTGAAAAAGAATTTCTAGCAGTGGTGTTTGCTTGTGACAAATTTAGATCTTACATTGTTGACTCTAAAGTTATCGTTCACACCGACCATGCTGCTATTAAATATCTTATGGAAAAGAAAGATGCTAAACCTAGAGTTATTCGATGGGTTCTCTTACTACAAGAATTTGATTTACATATCACTGATAGGAAAGGAGCTGAGAACCCCGTAGCTGATAACTTGTCTAGGCTTGAAAATGTGCTTGATGACCCACTACCTATTGATGATAGTTTTCTTGATGAGCAGTTAGCTGCAATAAATGTTTCTAATAACACTCCTTGGTATGCTGACTATGCTAATTACATTGTTGCTAAATATTTACCACCGAGCTTTACATACCAACAAAAGAAAAAAAATTCTTCTATGCCTTAAGACATTACTTTTGGGATGACCCACATCTTTATAAAGAAGGAGTAGATGGTATTATTAGACGTTGTGTACCTGAGCATGAACAGGGACAAATCCTACGGAAATGTCACTCCGAAGCTTATGGAGGGCATCATGCTGGAGACAGAACTGCTCACAAGGTATTGCAATCTGGATTTTATTGGCCTAGTCTCTTCAAGGATGCCCGTAAGTTTGTCTTATCTTGTGATGAATGTCAAAGAATAGGTAATATCGGTAAGCGTCAAGAAATGCCTATGAATTATTCACTTGCTGTTGAACCATTTGATGTTTGGGTATTTGATTACATGGGACCTTTTCCTTCCTCTAATGGGTATACACATATTTTGGTTACTATTGATTATGTTACTAAATGGGTAGAAGCTATTCCAACCAGTAGTGCTAATCACAACACCTCTATTAAAATGCTTAAGGAAGTTATTTTCCCAAGGTTTGGAGTCCCTAGATATTTAATGACTGATGGTGGTTCACACTTTATTCATGGTGCTTTCCGTAAAATGCTTGCCAAGTATGATGTTAACCATAGAATTGCATCACCCTATCATCCTCAGTCTAGTGGTCAAGTTGAACTTAGCAATAGAGAAATAAAATTAATTCTGCAAAAGACTGTCAATAGGTCCCGGAAGAATTGGTCTAAGAAATTAGATGATGCACTTTGGGCTTATAGAACAACATATAAAAATCCTATGGGTATGTGTCCTTATAAAATGGTCTACGGAAAAGCTTGTCATTTGCCTCTTGAGTTAGAACATAAAGCATATTTTGCAGTCAAAGAACTCAACTATGATTTCAAACTTGCCGGTGAAAAGAGGTTATTTGATATTAGCTCACTAGATGAATGGAGAACCCAAGCTTATGAAAATTCCAAATTATTTAAAGAAAAAGTTAAAAGATGGCATGATAAAAGAATCCAAAAGCGTGAGTTCAAAGTTGGAGAATATGTTCTTTTGTACAACTCTCGTTTCAGATTCTTTGCAAGAAAACTCCTCTCCAAATGGGAAGGACCCTATGTTATCGCGGAGGTTTATCGGTCTGGAGCTATCTGTAACAGCCCATGTATTAAGCTACAGTAATCACCCTGTTGATAATGCCATGTCATCAGGATCAACAGTGCTTAATCATCATTAGTAGTAAATCCCTTTCAAATTCAAACTCCAATGGAAATTCAAACTAAAAGTGAAAATAAAAGTTGTACAAATCCAGAGACTAAAATGTTCATTAAATAATAAATATTCCAGAGACAATTCTAAAATTATATTCAACATATACTAAATAAATTAGGTGACCCTAACAACCACAAAACAACACTATTTAATACCTATTTATTTAAATAAAATCTAAAAGAAAACATTTGGATTCAAAACCATTTTATTGCAGTGGCATTCAATGCACTGAGATTTAAGGGCTAGGTCTCATATTCTGCAAAAACCATTTAGTGGCCAAACTACTTGTAAAACAGAGAAAAGAGAAAAGAAAAGTAGAAAAAAAAACAGAACCCACTCGCCCCACCCCCCCCCCCCCCCACGTCTCCCTCCCGATCCCGTCCTCGACGCCATCGCGCCGGCGACCCCCGACGCCCTACGCCTCGCGTCACCCGGAGCCACCTCGCCATCCGCCGTCTTCGTCCTCCTCCGCGAAGCTGCCTCGCCGGACCGCCCCGTCCCCACCTCTCCGTCGCCTTCCCCCCTCGATCCAGAAGGGGATCGGGGCATCAGCGCCCCTGCGCTCGCCGCCCTGGATCCCGCCGGCGTCGCCTCGGCTCGCCGCCGCCCCAAGCTCCGACGCTGCCTCGAGCCCGCTGCCTCTTCCCTCCATCACCGGTGAGGCCCGTGGCCTCCACTCCCCTTCTCTCTGCCCGCGGTCACCGCGCCCGTCACCTCCCCGTAGCCGCGCTCCGCGCGCTCGCTGCTCACTTGCGCACCCTTCCCCGCGTGCCCGCGCTCACCGCCGCTGCTCCTCCCTGTCCCTGCTCCTTGTCGCGCCCCTCTATCGCCCGCTCGCTCGACGCCGCACGCTCGCGCACCGCGGCGCCCGCCTCGCGTCTCGACCCCTCTCGCCCCGCTCGGCGTCCTGCGCCGCTACGCCGCGCCCTCCTGGCCTCGCCCGCTCCGCGCCGCGCCGGCCACGCCGTGCCGACGGCCCCGCTGGCCTCGTCGAGGCCACGGCCTCGCTGGGGCACGAGTGCCCAGCGCCCGCTTCGCCCGTTACCGCGCGCCCGCGCCCGGATGGCCCCCTGTGACACTGCCAACAGGGCCCCACGCCCCTGTAAATAAAAAGAAGTAAAAGAAAATGAAAATGAATTAATAAAATTAATAGTTAATTAATAATTAATTAGTGAATTAATTAAGTTAATTAACTCTGATTAAGTTAATCTAATTAATTAGTTAGACTAATTAAACAGTAATTAGATTAACTAAACCCCTAATTAAACCTAACAGAGTATGACAGGTGGGCCCCACCTGTCAGATTGTGCTGACGTCAGCATGATGTCATGCTGACATCATCAATTACTGTTTCGGATAATGTCGGAATTAAATAATTAAATAAATTCCAGAAATTGATAAAAACTTTAGAAAATCATATTAAATAATCCGTAACTTTGATGGAAAAACTTTGTACACGAAAGTTGCTCAGAACGACGAAACGAATTCGGATACGCGGTCCGTTCGTCCGTCACGCGTCCCTATCTATCCGAACATGGAACCGTCCCCCTACGGATCGTCTGTCCGATAATTCCAAAGACCCGGGAAATATCGTCAGATATTCTCCCGCTCCGTCTGATACATGTAGTACTGCGTTAGACTACCCCTAGCACTGCGTATTGCCATGTCGTACATCGTGTTGCTCATGTTTGCTGTGTATTTATACTGTTTCCTCCCCCTCTTCTCTCTCGTTAGACCCCGACGCATTTCCCGGTACGGCCGCAGCTCCGGAGACCGAAGACACCATTGACGACCTTGCCCTTGCCGCCGAGCAACCAGGCAAGCCCCCCCCCCCTTTTTGATCATCCCGAGATCGCCCATTCTAATTTCCCATGCTTGCATTAGAATTGCTGCTGCTACTGCTTTACCTATTCTGATGCATAGCCTGTTTATTGTAACCTGCTGTTGATAATTACCTGCATATCCTAAACTGCTTAGTATAGGCTGGGTAGAGACCTATCAGTGACCCCACTTATCCCGACTGCCCCGCTGGATTATCAAGAAGACTCGATCAACGGGATTGAAGACCAGACCCCGGCACCGCACATCACCCCCCTTAGTTGTAACGACACTGCAGCGTTACTATCGAGTGCCGAGGGTGAAACCTCTTGTAGCACTTCTGATGTTAACTCTGTAGAGTAGCTATTCGGTCGTGGTCATCGAGGGTGATTCCTCCTTCACCGCTTCCGATAACGACGCCGTCGTACAACACCTCAAGTGTGAACCCAGTGAGGGTGATTCCTCTGAGTTCACCTTGACGGATACATCGAGTAGGAATCCAACGAGGGTGATACCTCGGATTCCCCTGATGTTATGGACACACGGATACTTGGACTTTACACTGTTACTTGGATAGGCGGGTCGACCCTGAGGGGTACCCGCGTGCGCCTGAGAGGCGAGTGTTGTGAAGACGGGTGCCTGTGTGGTGCCCGAGTGGTGAATACGAGGTGTGGCCGGGCATTCATGGCCCTTGCCGCAAGTCCTCGAGACAGGGCGACGGGGTCACATCTTTCGTGAGTCTCTGCTCGTTACCGCAAGCCCAAGGTACTAGTGATTTGGATATTTGATCCGAGCAGGCCTCTGGCCTGATAGCACTAACCATCACGTGGGCATAGTATGGGCGTTCTGCATCGTAGCATCAGCCGACAGTTCTGTCAGATGTCCAGTTCAGCATTGCGGCCGGGTCGGATCGTGCCGTTGGCGCTGGTATCCACCCTGCTCGCAACGACCTGGAGTGCACAGGGCGACGACCCAAGACCCCTGGGCACTTAGGATGTAGACCGGCGGGGACCTCTCTATTGAGCTGTAGGTAGGGCTGCGGTGTGTCGTTTGGCCGAGGCCGGGCATGACCCAGGAAAGTGTGTTCGGCCGGAGTTAATCGAGCGTGTTGGGTAAGTTGGTGCACCCCTGCAGGGAAGAAAACTTCTATCGATAGCCTATCCTACGGTAACGGACACTCGGAGTTGTATCCTGATTGATACATTTTAGAACTGGATACTTGGATACTATGGCTCTAGGATTGCTTCTCACAGGGAGTCGAGAAGGGATCTCAGGACGAGGTTGATGACTGTATGGCTCTGGGATTGCTTTCTCGCAGGGAGTCGAGAAAGGATCTCTGGGTGAGGATGAGACTTAATGATACTGCTACATTATATGGTACTGTCTACACTCTTCTAATGCTGCGAGACCTCTTAAGATGCTAGTCTTCGATAGGACTAGGCCTTCTCTATATTCTGGCATTTCTGCAGCCCAGTCCACATATACAGCCTCCCCTTGAAAATGTTGCATATGTTGTGTAGATCCTTGCTTGTTGAGTACTTCTGAGTACTCACGGTTGCTTTGTTTTCCTTTCTCCCCTTATCAGTTTGTTGCGACCAAGATGACGGAGCCCCTGAGACAGATGCCTCGTCGATCGACTACTACTACTACCCCGAGGATGGATACTACTACTAGTTGACTGACGACCAGGAGTAGGATCGGAGGGTCCCAGGCAGGAGGCCTACGCCTTTCGATCGTAGTGTTTTATTTTGCCCCGCCTTTCTAAAGACCTTTCTGTTTCTGTTTCATATCTGTACTCAGATATCTGATGCTTCCGCTGACGCTTGTACGCAAGTTTATGTATTCAAGCCCTCGAGGCCCCTGGCTTGTAATATAAAGCTTGTATGACTTTATTTATGATTTAGAGTTGTGTTGTGATATCTTCCCGTGAGTTCTTAGGCTTGATCGTGTGCATTTGCGTGTATGATTAGTGCACGATTGAGCCGGGGGCGTCACACTATCAAAATAAATAATGCCGAAGGTTGTTAATGGGCAATGAATAAAACATTATATCTCAGGTACGCCTATTAATGTTGAAAGTAGTATTATCCAAACTTTGACACCAGAAGAACACATAAAAGAGTCCTTCCGGAACACTCCAGAATCGTGAAAATAAGGAGGTACGTGATACGGTAAGTAAACGGACTCCGAAAAATCCGCAAAAATATTTTTTGTCAGTTTTGGAATATTTAGAAAATTAGCAAAATAAGAAACTTCCAGGAAGCGTACCCTGGTGGGCACAAGACACCAGGGCGCGCCTGGCACGCCCAGGTGGGTTGTGCCCACCTGGGACACCTTCCGGACTCCGTTTTTCTTCCGTTTGCTTGTTTCCCAAGTTAAAAAATCTTTATATACTCCTCGAACCTATTGACCACCGTATCGCAGAGAAATCTTCTGTTTTCTTTTCTTGCTATTTTCCTGAATTATCTGAAAATATGTCATCCCAAGATCCTGAGGGAGAGAGCTATGTTGCTGATTTCATCGCAAACCCCAAGTCTTATGGGGATGTGGAGCATTATGGCTGGACTTCGGAGGAAGAGGAAGACTATTATCCTAGGGAGAAGGAGCAAACGAGCTCAGATGAGGACGCACCTCCATTACCTCAACCTGGGGACATGCATGTGGAATTCAAGAAGTCAAGCCTCCCAAACAAACCAAAGAGGCCTAAGATTCAGTTCATACCTTTCCGTCTTTTGTAGGAAAATAAGCAAAATCTTTGCAAAAAGGTGCTGGAGCATGAGCAGGAGGTCGGTGAACTGAAGGAGAAAAATTCCGTCCTCAAGCGTAAGCTAAGGAAGAAGGACAAATCCACTACTTCATCACCACCACCTCCTTCTTCACCACCAAAATAAAATTGAGTATCGGGTATGGGCACTCCCCTTGGCTTCCGCCAAGCTTGGGGGAGGTGCCCCGGTATCGTATCATCCCCACTATCTTTTTGCCTTTACTTATTTTAGTTCAATCTTTTGCTTTAGATGAATAAAAGTTTAGTTTGATACTTTCTTTTTGAGAGCTTGCTTAGTGATCTATCCTTGTAATTGTGTGCGAGAAATAAAATAAAGTTTAGTTTGAGTTTTTGCTTTCTTACTTTCATGTTGCAATAAAAAAAAGGGGGAAAGGAAATAAAAGAAAAAGATCATATGCTAATCTTATGGTAGGTGATGGCACCACATAAGGAAAAGTATGAGTAGAAAATTTTATTAGAGATTGACAAACATAGCATTGGTCAATGATGCGACTCATGAAAGAATTAATAAGGGAAGAGAAGATTCACATATAAATATACTATCCTAGAAATCTTTTGTGATTGTGAGCCCCCATCAAATTATTATATGCCAAAATTATTGACGTTGGACAAGGAAGACAACGTAATGATTTATGCTTGTTCATATTCACATAGAAGTTATATTGTCATAGATCCTTCAACATGTGGTGCTTGCCCCCTATCTTTGCTAGCCAAAAATTCCGCACTAAGTAGAGATACTACTTGTGCATCCAAAAACCCTTAAACCCAAATCTTATTTTCAAGTGTCCACCATACCTACCTAGGGATTGAGCAAGATCCCTCAAGTAAGTTGTCATCGGTGCAATAAGGCAATAAAAATTGCTTCTAAAAGTGTGAGATCATTTAGTGTAAAGGAAAATTGAGCATTGTACGAACTTGTGATGGTGAAGAATAAAAGCGACAGACTGCATAATAAAGGTTGCCATCACAAGGGGCAATACAACATGACGTTCTTTTGCACTAAGGGGTTGAGCATACAAACAAATAAGCACATGGCAACCTCTGCTTCTGTGACGCCCCCGGTTCAATCGTACACTAATCATACACGCAAACGTGTACGATCAAACCCAGGGACTCACGGGAAGATATCACAACACAACTCTAAACACAAATAAACGGAGGTCCACAATATTACAGACCAGGGATCCGAAGATCCGAATACATAAGTCAGTCATACAAATAATATCTGGGTACAGACATAGTTAGACAAGTTATGCCTTAAGAAGGCTAGCACAAACAGCGACACTAGATCGAAAGGCGTTGGCCTCCTGCCTGGGAGCCTCCGATCCTACTCCTGGTCAGATGGCTCGATCCAGTAGTACGTGCCCTCTGGACCCGCCTGGTAGTAGGCTCCGGTGGTGGCGTCTGGCTCCTGGACTCCATCGTCTGGTGTATCATCAAGGTGGGGTATATGGGGGAAAAGAGAAATAAAGCAACCGTGAGTACTCATCCGAAGTACTCAGCAAGCAAGGATCTATACTACATATGCAACATTATCAATGGAGAAAAGGCTGTATATGTGGACTGGGCTGCAGAAATGCCAGAATAGAGAGAAAGGCCTAGTCCTATCGAAGACTAGCATCTTCAAACATCTTCTCAAAGCCATCATCTTGCAGCAGTAGAAGAGAGTAGAATAGCATTTTATTTAGCAAACATGTTGAAGTACAGCTCAAAGATCCTTCCTCGACTCCCAGCGAGAAAGTAATCCCGAAGCTTCAATTAAGTAACAAGTATCCAGTTTAAATAGTAGATCGGGATACACAAACTGAGCGTCCTTTACCGTAGGACCGGCTATCGATAGAAGATTCATCCCTGCAGGGGTGCACTACTGTTACCCAACACGCTCGATCAACTCTGGCCGGACATACTTGATGGGTAATGCCCGTCCTCGGAAGATCAACACGAAGCAGCGCTCTACCTAGGCTCAGCAGAGAGGTCAGCACGCCGGACTAACCTATGCACCCAGGGGTCTCGGGCCATCGCCCTGGGCACCCTGCGCGTTGCGTGGCTGGCCGGGGTGCAGGCGCGACACTGAACTCGCCAGTGAAGTATCCAGCCCAATCCCGACGATCAGCCCGCACGGTGAATCGTGACGTCTGATAAGCTTTCGGCGAAACGTACATCGCAGAGGGCCCCATAACCATTATCCCGCGTGGTGGCAGTGCGTATAGGGCACGTCGACCCACTCAGATCACACACCCAAATCCAATAGGCTCAATTAGTATCAAGCGGAGACAATCAGAGTCTCTGATGCTCCGCCACAATGTCACACTCGAGTGCCCTTCCGGCACACCCGAAATCATAGATCCCCAGCGGGTACCCACCAGGGTGGACCCGCCTGTGAAAGAGGTCAAGTAACCGTGTGGTCGTAATCATCAGGGTGAACGTAAGAGGTATCACCCTCGAGGTTCACACTGAGGGGTTGCACGACAGAGTCGTATCGGACATGGAGAAGGAGGAATCACCCTCGATGACCACGACCGAACAGCTATGCTGCAGAGTATTCATCAGGAGTGCGTTACGAGGTATCACCCTCGGCACTCGATAGTAACTAAGCAGAGTCGTACAACTAAGGGGGGTGTGAAGTGAGGCGTCTGTCTCTGATCGACGATCACGTTGATCGAGTCGTCGATGAACAAGCAGGGGCGACAAAGTAAGGTGGTGGGGTCACAGATGGCTCATACCAACCTATACTAAACAGTTTATCATAGGCAGGTAAGGTAGCAATGAACAGGTTACAACAGCAGGCTATGCATCAGAATAGGAGCATACATTAACAGTAGCGAAATCTAATGCAAGCTGGAGAATAGAATGGGCGATATCTGGAATGCTCAAGGGGGGGGGGGCTTGCCTGGTTGCTCTGGCAAGAGAGGGAGGTCGTCAACGGGCTGCTCGTCGGTAGTGTAGTCGTAACCTGGTGCAGCGTCGTCGGTCTCGGCGTCTATCGAGAGAGAAGGAGGGGGAGAGAAACAATAAATTCACGGCAATAATGCAAACAATATGTATGACATGCCTAAATGATATGCCGGTGTGTTCTACTGCCTAACTAAATGATTTAGTTAATTTAGGAATTTATTTGGATTTATTTAATTAAAGTTGGGCACTATTCATTTATCGAAATCGGTCTAATTGTTCCACGTTCTTATAGTTGCGGGCATCCGACGGGAATACAGAGGGCGTATCCGGGTTCGTATCGTCGTTCTGAGCAAGTTTCATGTATAAAATATTTTCATCGGAGTTACGGTTTAAAAGATATGATTTTCTAAAGTTTTTATTAATTTCTGAAATTTAATTAATTATTTAATTCAACATTATCCGAAACAGTGATTGATGACGTCAGCATGACATCATGCTGACGTCAGCAGCCACCTGACAGGGTGGGTCCCACCTGTCATAGGCTGTCAGGTTAATTAGGTTTAATTATTTTAATTACTGATTAATTAACACTAATTAGTTAATTAGATTAACCTAATCAGGATTAATTAACTAATTAATTAACTAATTAATTATTTAATTAATTATTTTATTTATTTCTATTTTTATTTTCTATTTCTTTTAAATCGTTTTTAGGGGGGTGGGCCCCATTTGTCAGCGTCACAGGGGGTTCGGGCCCCACTGGGCAGTGGCCCAGGGGGGGGGTTCACAGGCGTGCGGGCGCGGCGCAGGCGCAGCCCGAGCGGGCGCGTCCAGGGTGCGCCCGGGCGCTGGCCACGGGCGCCGGCGAGGCGCGGCCGGACGGTTCGGTGGTGAGCGCGGGGCCACGGCGGGCGACGCGGGCGAGGTGTGGGGGCGCGTGCGCGCGCGGGTGGCCGCGGCGAGCGGAGGCAGAGGCGAGAGGACGAGCGGCAGCGGCGGCTGGAGTGGGCGCGAGCGGGGCGCGCGCAGCGCGGTCGGGCGCGAGCCGGGGAGCGGCGACGCGTGAGCATGCGCGCAGCGCGGTGAGCGGCGGCACGGGGGCGCGGTGCGCGCGGCGAGGTGCGGGAGCAGAGAGGGGGGGAAGAGGCCCGAGGCCTCACCGTGCTCGTAGGGACGTGGCAGCGGGAGGTCGGGGTGGTCGACGGGGACGACGGCGACGGGGAGGCAGGCCGGCGGGGAGGCGCGGGCTCCGGGCGGCGGCGAGGTCGTCGCGGGCGACGGGATCGGGGATTTGCCCCGATCCGGATCCAGTCGAGGGAGGGGGCGACCGAGCGCCAGGCGGCTGGTCGGGGAAGAGGAGAGGACGGGGCGACGTCGGTGTGGCGGCGGCGTCGGCGCTAGCCGACCGGCGCGGGAGCGGGGCGGCGTCGGCGAGAGGCGTCGGCGACGGGGCCGTTCCCGCGATCCCGATCCCGATCTGGATCGGGAGGTGGGGGCTGACGAGGGGGAGGCGGCGACGGGGCGGCGTCGGCGACGGCGTAGGCGACGGGGCGGACGGGATCGGGAGATCCCGATCCAGACGAGGGGGGGGGAGGAGAGGAGCGAGGGGAATGGGGGTGGGTGACGCTAGGGTTCGGGCGTCCCTGGGGGTATAGGCTAGGGGGCGCGGGTGGGCCGGCCGGCTGGGCTTCGGCCCAGTTGGGCCGGAGGGGGGGGGTCCTTCTTCTTCTTTTCTGTTTCATTTTTCTTTTATCTTTTTCTTTATTCTCCTTTCGCAGTTTAGTAAATAGTCAGGCCTCAAAATGGTTTTTGCAAAACATGAGACCTAGTTCATAAATACCAGTGCATTATTCCCTAACACCTAAAACTAGTTTGGACAAAACATAATTCCATATTTATTTCAGATTTAATAAATGGTTATTAAATATTATCTTTATCCACTGTTTGAGGTTGTTCGAGTCACTTATCCAATTCCAATGATGTTAGTTTCAATTTTAGAATAGCCTCTGGAATATTTGTTATTTATCTGACATTTTAGCTCCTATGTTGGACAACTTTCATATTCCACTTTCATTTAAATTTTGAATTTGACTTAGGAGTTGAAATGCAATGTGATGCTAATGATGATTATGCACTGTTGATCATGCTAACATGTCATTATCAAAAGTGATTACTGTTGCTAATCATCGGGGGTGTTACAACTCTCCTCATCTATTAAGAATTCTCGTCCCGAGAATTAAGAGGAAGACTGAAAGAAAGAGGGGTATTCTTCGCGAAGACGATCCTCGCGTTCCCAAGTGGCTTCATCTTCAGAATGATTTGACCACTGAACCTTGAGGAACTTGATTGACTTTTGACGTGTTCGACGCTCAGCTTGATCAAGAATATGGATGGGATATTCTGGATATGACAGATCTTCCCGTAATTCAAGCACTTCATGATCCACAGCTCGAATAGGATCCTTGAAGCAGCGACGGAGTTGGGATACATGAAAGACATCATGTACTTGTGAAAGATTTGGCGGCAATTCCAATTGATATGCCACTTCTCCTCGACGGGCAAGAATACGGAACGGGCCAATGTAGCGTGGAGCTAACTTGCCTTTGATTCCGAACCGATGAGTGCCTTTCAATGGAGTGACACGAAGGTAAGCTTGTTCGCCAGGTTGATAGACCATTTCCTGGTGCTTACGGTCATAGTTGCTCTTCTGACGAGACTGAGCAGATTTCAAATGTTCACGAACAATGCGGACTTGTTCTTCAGCTTGCCGAATAATGTCCGGTCCGACGAGTGAGCGTTCCCCAGTTTCTGACCAATTCAGAGGGGTTCGACACTTACGTCCGTATAGAACTTCAAACGGTGCCATCTCAATCGTCACGCCGATACCGTGGAAAAGGTGCAGCTCGGTGTCTGAGTCATTCTGCCGATCATAGATACGAACATCAGCATGGTACTGCTCCTGATTAAACTCGCGGTAATCCTCGTAAACCATGTACTCAGGGTACCAGCGGTAGCCAAGTCTGGTCATGAGAGCGATCAGGACAGCTGGAAAACCAGGGGCATCACGAGCCCAAGTGCGAAGCACAAGCTGTGTCGTAGGACGCGGTGGAAACAAACGGTCCATCTGAAACAGAGGAAATTCAGGTTTGTCAAACGACAATAAGAAGTTTAACACAACTCGGAGAGAAAGGTTAAACAAAACAATGGAAAGGAAAATGATTATCAGACTAATCAGATCAACGACAGGGAAATCGCACAGATATCCAGCTCTCCGGGTAGACAGAATTTACGAGATCCTAAGTGTCGGCGTTAGTAAACTTTATTTAACCCGAATAGAAGAGATATTAGAGTCCCAGAGTATAGATGAGGAATAAAAGATCCTAATACCACCCAGTTGGCGACGTGGGCCCGTAAGCCACACAGCCAAGTTAGTAATTTAGTTTCTCGGTTTCTAGACTCGACTTCGGCCAAGGAATTTGGAGGGGGGCTTCCTACAGGCAGTCGGCTCTGATACCAACTTGTGACGCCCCCGGTTCAATCGTACACTAATCATACACGCAAACGTGTACGATCAAGCCCAGGGACTCACGGGAAGATATCACAACACAACTCTAAACACAAATAAACGGAGGTCCACAATATTACAGACCAGGGATCCGAAGATCCGAATACACAAGTCAGTCATACAAATAATATCTGGGTACAGACATAGTTAGACAAGTTCTGCCTTAAGAAGGCTAGCACAAACAGCGACACTAGATCGAAAGGCGTTGGCCTCCTGCCTGGGAGCCTCCGATCCTACTCCTGGTCAGCTGGCTCGATCCAGTAGTACGTGCCCTCTGGACCCGCCTGGTAGTAGGCTCCGGTGGTGGCGTCTGGCTCCTGGACTCCATCGTCTAGTGTATCATCAAGGTGGGGTATATGGGGGAAAAGAGAAAATAAAGCAACCGTGAGTACTCATCCGAAGTACTCAGCAAGCAAGGATCTATACTACATATGCAACATTATCAATGGAGAAAAGGCTGTATATGTGGACTGGGCTGCAGAAATGCCAGAATAGAGAGAAAGGCCTAGTCCTATCGAAGACTAGCATCTTCAAACATCTTCTCAAAGCCATCATCTTGCAGCAGTAGAAGAGAGTAGAATAGCATTTTATTTAACAAACATGTTGAAGTACAGCTCAAAGATCCTTCCTCGACTCCCAGCGAGAAAGTAATCCCGAAGCTTCAATTAAGTAACAAGTATCCAGTTTAAGTAGTAGATCGAGATACACAAACTGAGCGTCCTTTACCGTAGGACCGGCTATCGATAGAAGATTCATCCCTGCAGGGGTGCACTACTGTTACCCAACACGCTCGATCAACTCTGGTCGGACATAGTTGCTGGGTAATGCCCGTCCTCGGAAGATCAACACGAAGCAGCGCTCTACCTAGGCTCAGCAGAGAGGTCAGCACGCCGGACTAACCTATGCACCCAGGGGTCTCGGGCCATCGCCCTGGGCACCCTGCGCGTTGCGTGGCTGGCCGGGGTGCAGGCGCGACACTGAACTCGCCAGTGAAGTATCCAGCCCAATCCCGACGATCAGCCCGCACGGTGAATCGTGACGTCTGATAAGCTTTCGGCGAAACGTACATCGCAGAGGGCCCCATAACCATTATCCCGCGTGGTGGCAGTGCGTATAGGGCACGTCGACCCACTCAGATCACACACCCAAATCCAATAGGCTCAATTAGTATCAAGCGGAGACAATCAGAGTCTCTGATGCTCCGCCACAATGTCACACTTGAGTGCCCTTCCGGCACACCCGAAATCATAGATCCCCAGCGGGTACCCACCAGGGTGGACCCGCCTGTGAAAAAGGTCAAGTAACCGTGTGGTCATAATCATCAGGGTGAACGTAAGAGGTATCACCCTCGAGGTTCACACTGAGGGGTTGCACGACAGAGTTGTATCGGACATGGAGAAGGAGGAATCACCCTCGATGACCACGACCGTACAGCTATGCTGCAGAGTATTCATCAGGAGTGCGTTACGAGGTATCACCCTCGGCACTCGATAGTTACTACGCAGAGTCGTACAACTAAGGGGGGTGTGAAGTGAGGCGTCTGTCTCTGATCGACGATCACGTTGATCGAGTCGTTGATGAACAAGCAGGGGCGACAAAGTAAGGTGGTGGGGTCACAGATGGGTCATACCAACCTATACTAAACAGTTTATCATAGGCAGGTAAGATAGCAATGAACAGGTTACAACAGCAGGCTATGCATCAGAATAGGAGCATACATTAACAGTAGCGAAATCTAATGCAAGCAGGAGAATAGAATGGGCGATATCTGGAATGCTCAAGGGGGGGGGCTTGCCTGGTTGCTCTGGCAAGAGAGGGAGGTCGTCAACGGGCTGCTCGTCGGTAGAGTAGTCGTAACCTGGTGCAGCGTCGTCGGTCTCGGCGTCTATCGAGAGAGAAGGAGGGGAGAGAAACAATAAATTCACGGCAATAATGCAAACAATATGTATGACATGCCTAAATGATATGCCGGGGTGTTCTACTGCCTAACTAAACGATTTAGTTAATTTAGGAATTTATTTGGATTTATTTAATTAAAGTTGGGCACTATTCATTTACTGAAATCGGTCTAAAAGTTCAATGTTCTTATAGCTGCGGGCGTCTGACGGGAATACGGAGGGCGTATCCGGGTTCGTATCGTCGTTCTGAGCAAGTTTCATGTATAAAATATTTTCATCGGAGATACGGTTTAAAAGATATGATTTTCTAAAGTTTTTATTAATTTCTGAAATTTAATTAATTATTTAATTCAACATTATCCGAAACAGTGATTGATGACGTCAGCATGACATCATGCTGACGTCAGCAGCCACCTGACAGGGTGGGTCCCACCTGTCATAGGCTGTTAGGTTAATTAGGTTTAATTAATTTAATTACTGATTAATTAACACTAATTAGTTAATTAGATTAACCTAATCAGGATTAATTAACTAATTAATTATTTAATTAATTATTTTATTTATTTTTATTTCCATTATTTTTCCTAAAACGTTTCTGGGCCGTGGGCCCCATTCGTCAGCGTCACAGGGGGTTCGGGCCCCACTGGGCAGTGGCCCAGGGGGGGTTCACAGGCGTGCGGGCGCGGCGCAGGCGCAGCCCGAGCGGGCGCGTCCAGGGTGCGCCCGGGCGCTGGCCACGGGCGCCGGCGAGGCGCGGCCGGACGGGTCGGTGGTGAGCGCGGGGCCACGGCGAGCGACGCGGGCGAGGTGTGGGGGCGCGCGCGCGCGCGGGTGGCCGCGGCGAGCGGAGGCAGAGGCGAGAGGACGAGCGGCAGCGGCGGCTGGAGTGGGCGCGAGCGGGGCGCGCGCAGCGCGGTGAGCGGCGGCACGGGGGCGCGGTGCGCGCGGCGAGGTGCGGGAGCAGAGAGGGGGGAAGAGGCCCGAGGCCTCACCGTGCTCGTAGGGACGGGGCAGCGGGAGGTCGGGGTGGTCGACGGGGACGACGGCGACGGGGAGGCAGGCCGGCGGGGAGGCGCGGGCTCCGGGCGGCGGCGAGGTCGTCGCGGGCGACGGGATCGGGGATTTGCCCCGATCCGGATCCAGTCGAGGGAGGGGGCGACCGAGCGCCAGGCGGCTGGTCGGGGAAGAGGAGAGGACGGGGCGACGTCGGTGTGGCGGCGGCGTCGGCGCTAGCCGACCGGCGCGGGAGCGGGGCGGCGTCGGCGAGAGGCGTCGGCGACGGGGCCGTTCCCGCGATCCCGATCCCGATCTGGATCGGGAGGTGGGGGCTGACGAGGGGGAGGCGGCGACGGGGCGGCGTCGGCGACGGCGTAGGCGACGGGGCGGACGGGATCGGGAGATCCCGATCCAGACGAGGGGGGGGGGAGGAGAGGAGCGAGGGGAATGGGGGTGGGTGACGCTAGGGTTCGGGCGTCCCTGGGGGTATAGGCTAGGGGGCGCGGGTGGGCCGGCCGGCTGGGCTTCGGCCCAGTTGGGCCGGAGGGGGGGGTCCTTCTTCTTCTTTTCTGTTTCATTTTTCTTTTATCTTTTTCTTTATTCTCCTTTCGCAGTTTAGTAAATAGTCAGGCCTCAAAATGGTTTTTGCAAAACATGAGACCTAGTTCATAAATACCAGTGCATCATTCCCTAACACCTAAAACTAGTTTGGACAAAACATAATTCCATATTTATTTCAGATTTAATAAATGGTTATTAAATATTATCTTTATCCACTGTTTGAGGTTGTTCGAGTCACTTATCCAATTCCAATGATGTTGGTTTCAATTTTAGAATAGCCTCTGGAATATTTGTTATTTATCTGACATTTTAGCTCCTATGTTGGACAACTTTCATATTCCACTTTCATTTAAATTTTGAATTTGACTTAGGAGTTGAAATGCAATGTGATGCTAATGATGATTATGCACTGTTGATCATGCTAACATGTCATTATCAAAAGTGATTACTGTTGCTAATCACCGGGGGTGTTACAACTCTCCTCATCTACTAAGAATTCTCGTCCCGAGAATTAAGAGGAAGACTGAAAGAAAGAGGGGTATTCTTCGCGAAGACGATCCTTGCGTTCCCAAGTGGCTTCATCTTCAGAATGATTTGACCACTGAACCTTGAGGAACTTGATTGACTTTTGACGTGTTCGACGCTCAGCTTGATCAAGAATACGGATGGGATGTTCTGGATAAGACAGATCTTCCCGTAATTCAAGCACTTCATGATCCACAGCTCGAATAGGATCCTTGAAGCAGCGGCGGAGTTGGGATACATGAAAGACGTCATGTACTTGAGAAAGGTTTGGCGGCAATTGCAACTGATATGCCACTTCTCCTCGACGGGCAAGAATACGGAACGGGCCAATGTAGCGAGGGGCTAACTTGCCTTTGATTCCGAACCGATGAGTGCCTTTCAACGGAGTGACGCGGAGGTAAGCTTGCTCGCCAGGTTGATAGACTATTTCCTGGTGCTTACGGTCATAGTTGCTCTTCTGACGAGACTGAGCAGATTTCAAATGTTCACGAACAACACGGACTTGTTCTTCAGCTTGCCGAATAATGTCCGGTCCGACGAGTGAGCGTTCCCTAGTTTCTGACCAATTCAGAGGGGTTCGACACTTACGACCGTATAGAACTTCAAACGGTGCCATCTTCAGACTAGCTTGATAGCTATTGTTGTAAGAGAATTCGGCATACGGGAGAGATTCCTCCCATTTCTTACCGAAGGAGATGACGCAAGCTCGAAGCATATCTTCGAGCACTTGATTCACTCGTTCAACTTGACCCTGTGACTGAGGGTGAAAAGCGGTGCTGAAAGACAGATGTGTTCCCATAGCTTCTTGGAAACTATTCCAGAATCTGGAGGTGAAGAGGCTGCCACGATCAGAACTGATCTCTAACGGAACACCGTGGAGTGACACAATCCGGGAAACATACAAGTCTGCTAACTGGCTAGCAGTGATTGTCTCCTTAACAGGCAGAAAGTGGGCAACCTTAGAGAATCGGTCAATGACAACAAAAATAGCATCATGACCCTTCTGGGATTTGGGAAAACTAGTAATGAAATCCATTTGGACCTTGTCCCATTTCCATTCAGGAATTTCCAGGGGTTGCAGAGTTCTTGCGGGCCTTTGATGTTGAGCTTTAACGCGGCGGCAAACGTCACACTCAGAAACATAACGAGCAATGTCTCGCTTCATATTAGGCCACCAGAATCTTTGACAAATGTCACGGTACATCTTTGTGCTACCAGGGTGAATGGACAAGGGAGTGTCATGAGCTTCCTTCATAACGTTTTCCCTCTCATTCTTGAACTTGGGTACGTAGAGACGGTGTTGGAAAAATAGGATCCCATCTGCATCAAGATGGAATTCCGACGGCTTTCCTTTCTCGAGGTATCGCTTGATCTTTTCAACTTCAGGGTCATACCTTTGCATAACCTTAATGCCGTGTTCTAAATCTGGTTCGACAACCAGGGTATTGAGATAACCCTGTGGAACAATATGGAGGTTCAATTTGCAAAGCTCTTCATGGAGAAGAGGTTGTGTTTCTTGAACCATAAGATTGTTACTATAGGACTTGCGACTTAAAGCATCGGCCATTACATTAGCCTTGCCGGGGGTGTATGAGATATTCATATCATAATCGGCAATTGTTTCGAGCCATCTTTGTTGACGAAGGTTCAGATCTGGTTGAGTATATAAATACTTCAAGCTTTGGTGATCCGTGTATATCTCGCAACGGTTACCGAGAAGGTAATGTCGCCATAGCTTCAAGGCATAGATAACCGCAGAAAGTTCAAGATCATGCACGGGATAATTTTCTTCATGAGGACGCAATTGTCGGGAGGCATAAGCAATCACTTTGCGCTCTTGCATTAGGACACAGCCTAATCCTTGACGAGATGCATCACAGTATATCACGAAATCCTTTTGGGAATCCGGGGGTGCTAGTACTGGGGCAGATGTCAATTTATCTTTTAGTGTCTGAAAGCTTTCTTGACATTTTTCTGTCCACTCAAATTTAACACCTTTGTGAAGCAGATATGTCAATGGTTTTGCAATCTTGGAAAAGTTCTCAACGAATCGGCGGCAATAACTAGCGAGTCCGAGAAAACTTCTGACTTGCTTAACATTCTTTGGGGGAGTCCAGTCGAGAATAGCCTGAACTCGTTCGGGGTTAACAGCAATCCCATCCTTGGAAATCACATGTCCAAGGTAAGTTACTTCAGGAAGCCAAAATTCGCATTTGGAATACTTGGCATACAACTGGTGTTCTCGGAGCCTTTCTAGAACAAGGCAGAGATGTTCAGCATGTTCCTCTTTATTCTTAGAATAGACCAGAATATCATCTAGATATACCACGACGAATTTGTCGAGGTAATCCATGAATATATAATTCATCAGACGGGAGAACGTAGCTGGGGCATTCGTTAGGCCAAATGACATGACGGTGTATTCATAGGAGCCATAACGAGTGACGAATGCAGTCTTGGGAATGTCCTCTTTACGGACACGGATCTGGTGATAACCCAACCTCAGGTCGAGTTTAGAGAACACCGATGATCGATCAACTTGCTGGATCCTACTCTCTGTGTGCACTCTGATGCAGAATCCGGTCATATCGAACGACAACTCGGAGTATAATTCAACTCGGAGAGAAAGGTTAAACAAAACAATGGAAAGGAAAATGATTATCAGACTAATCAGATCAATGACTGGGAAATCGCACAGATATCCAGCTCTCCGGGTAGACGGGATTTACGAGATCCTAAGTGTCGGCGTTAGTAAAATTTATTTAACCCGAATAGAAGAGATATTAGAGTCCCAGAGTATAGACGAGGAATAAAAGATCCTAATACCACCCAGTTGGCGACGTGGGCCCGTAAGCCACACAGCCAAGTTAATAAATTAGTTTCTCGGTTTCTAGACTCAACTTCGGCCAAGGAATTTGGAGGGGGCTTCCTACAGGCAGTCGGCTCTGATACCAACTTGTGACGCCCCCGGTTCAATCGTACACTAATCATACACGCAAACGTGTACGATCAAACCCAGGGACTCACGGGAAGATATCACAACACAACTCTAAACACAAATAAACGGAGGTCCACAATATTACAGACCAGGGATCCGAAGATCCGAATACATAAGTCAGTCATACAAATAATATCTGGGTACAGACATAGTTAGACAAGTTATGCCTTAAGAAGGCTAGCACAAACAGCGACACTAGATCGAAAGGCGTTGGCCTCCTGCCTGGGAGCCTCCGATCCTACTCCTGGTCAGCTGGCTTGATCCAGTAGTACGTGCCCTCTGGACCCGCCTGGTAGTAGGCTCCGGTGGTGGCGTCTGGCTCCTGGACTCCATCGTCTGGTGTATCATCAAGGTGGGGTATATGGGGGAAAAGAGAAAATAAAGCAACCGTGAGTACTCATCCGAAGTACTCAGCAAGCAAGGATCTATACTACATATGCAACATTATCAATGGAGAAAAGGCTGTATATGTGGACTGGGCTGCAGAAATGCCAGAATAGATAGAAAGGCCTAGTCCTATCGAAGACTAGCATCTTCAAACATCTTCTCAAAGCCATCATCTTGCAGCAGTAGAAGAGAGTAGAATAGCATTTTATTTAGCAAACATGTTGAAGTACAGCTCAAAGATCCTTCCTCGACTCCCAGCGAGAAAGTAATCCCGAAGCTTCAATTAAGTAACAAGTATCCAGTTAAATAGTAGATCGGGATACACAAACTGAGCGTCCTTTACCGTAGGACCGGCTATCGATAGAAGATTCATCCCTGCAGGGGTGCACGAAGCAGCGCTCTACCTAGGCTCAGCAGAGAGGTCAGCACGCCGGACTAACCTATGCACCCAGGGGTCTCGGGCCATCGCCCTGGGCACCCTGCGCGTTGCGTGGCTGGCCGGGGTGCAGGCGCGACACTGAACTCGCCAGTGAAGTATCCAGCCCAATCCCGACGATCAGCCCGCACGGTGAATCGTGACGTCTGATAAGCTTTCGGCGAAACGTACATCGCAGAGGGCCCCATAACCATTATCCCGCGTGGTGGTAGTGCGTATAGGGCACGTCGACCCACTCAGATCACACACCCAAATCCAATAGGCTCAATTAGTATCAAGCGGAGACAATCAGAGTCTCTGATGCTCCGCCACAATGTCACACTCGAGTGCCCTTCCGGCACACCCGAAATCATAGATCCCCAGCGGGTACCCACCAGGGTGGACCCGCCTGTAACAGAGGTCAAGTAATCGTGTGGTCATAACATCAAGGGAGAAACCCGAGGAATCACCCTCAGCGGATTCCACTCTACGAAATCATCAGGGCGAACGTATGAGGTATCACCCTCGAGGTTCACACTGAGGGTTGCACGACAGAGTCGTGTCGGAAGTGGAGAAGGAGGAATCACCCTCGATGACCACGACCGAACAGCTACACTGCAGAGTATTCATCAGGAGTGCGTTACGAGGTATCACCCTCGGCACTCGGTAGTTACTACGCAGAGTCGTACAACTAAGGGGGGTGTGAAGTGAGGTGTCGGTCTCTGGTCGACGATCACATTGATCGAGTCGTCGATGATCAAGCAGGGGCATCAAGGATAAGGTGGTGGGGTCACTGATGGTTCATCACCAACCTATACTAAACAGTTTATCATAGGCAGGTAAGGTAGCAATGAACAGGTTACAACAGCAGGCTATGCATCAGAATAGGAGCATACATTAACAGTAGCAAAATCTAATGCAAGCAGGAGAATAGAATGGGCGATATCTGGAATGCTCAAGGGGGGGGCTTGCCTGGTTGCTCTGGCAAGAGGGGAAGGTCGTCAACGGGCTGCTCGTCGGTAGTGTAGTCGTATCCAGGTGCAGCGCCGTCGGTCTCAGCGTCTATCGAGAGAGAGAGAAGGAGGGGGAGAGAAACAATAAATTCACGGCAATAATGCAAACAACATGTATGACATGTCTAAATGATATGCCGGGGTGTTCTACTGCCTAACTAAATGATTTAGTTAATTTAGGAATTTATTCGGATTTATTTAATTAAAGTTGGGCACTATTCATTTACTGAAATCGGTCTAAAAGTTCAATGTTCTTATAGCTGCGGGCGTCTGACGGGAATACGAAGGACGTATTCGGGTTCGTATCGAAATTCTGAGCAAGTTTCATATATAAATTATTTTCATCGGAGTTACGGTTTATTTAATATGATTTTCTAAAGTTTTTATTAATTTCTGGAATTTAATTAATTATTTAATTCAACATTATCCGAAACTGTGCTGATGATGACATCAGCATGACCTCATGCTGATGTCAGCGGTTAATTAAGTTAATTACTAATTACTATTTAATTAACACTAATTAGTTAATTAGATTAACCTAATTAGGATTAATTAATTAATTGTTTTTATCAATTATTTTTTTATTTATTTATTTTTCTTTTTCTAAAACGTTCGGTGGGACCGGACCCCACATGTCATTGGGCCAGGGGGGCACTGGCCCAGTGGTCAGTGGCCCTGGCCACAGCGTGCACGGGCGCGCGGGCGAGCGGGCGCTGGGGCGCTGCGGGGCGCCCGAACTGGACGCGGCCAGTCGGGGCCACGACGAGGGGGGGGGGGGCGCTGGTGTGACGCCCCCGGTTCAATCGTACACTAATCATACACGCAAACGTGTACGATCAAGCCCAGGGACTCACGGGAAGATATCACAACACAACTCTAAACACAAATAAACGGAGGTCCACAATATTACAGACCAGGGATCCGAAGATCCGAATACATAAGTCAGTCATACAAATAATATCTGGGTACAGACATAGTTAGACAAGTTCTGCCTTAAGAAGGCTAGCACAAACAGCGACACTAGATCGAAAGGCGTTGGCCTCCTGCCTGGGAGCCTCCGATCCTACTCCTGGTTAGCTGGCTCGATCCAGTAGTACGTGCCCTCTGGACCCGCCTGGTAGTAGGCTCCGGTGGTGGCGTCTGGCTCCTGGACTCCATCGTCTGGTGTATCATCAAGGTGGGGTATATGGGGGAAAAGAGAAAATAAAGCAACCGTGAGTACTCATCCGAAGTACTCAGCAAGCAAGGATCTATACTACATATGCAACATTATCAATGGAGAAAAGGCTGTATATGTGGACTGGGCTGCAGAAATGCCAGAATAGAGAGAAAGGCCTAGTCCTATCGAAGACTAGCATCTTCAAACATCTTCTCAAAGCCATCATCTTGCAGCAGTAGAAGAGAGTAGAATAGCATTTTATTTAACAAACATGTTGAAGTACAGCTCAAAGATCCTTCCTCGACTCCCAGCGAGAAAGTAATCCCGAAGCTTCAATTAAGTAACAAGTATCCAGTTTAAGTAGTAGATCGAGATACACAAATTGAGCGTCCTTTACCGTAGGACCGGCTATCGATAGAAGATTCATCCCTGCAGGGGTGCACTACTGTTACCCAACACGCTCGATCAACTCTGGTCGGACATACTTGCTGGGTAATGCCCGTCCTCGGAAGATCAACACGAAGCAGCGCTCTACCTAGGCTCAGCAGAGAGGTCAGCACGCCGGACTAACCTATGCACCCAAGGGTCTCGGGCCATCGCCCTGGGCACCCTGCGCGTTGCGTGGCTGGCCGGGGTGCAGGCGCGACACTGAACTCGCCAGTGAAGTATCCAGCCCAATCCCGACGATCAGCCCGCACGGTGAATCGTGACGTCTGATAAGCTTTCGGCGAAACGTACATCGCAGAGGGCCCCATAACCATTATCCCGCGTGGTGGCAGTGCGTATAGGGCACGTCGACCCACTCAGATCACACACCCAAATCCAATAGGCTCAATTAGTATCAAGCGGAGACAATCAGAGTCTCTGATGCTCCGCCACAATGTCACACTCGAGTGCCCTTCCGGCACACCCGAAATCATAGATCCCCAGCGGGTACCCACCAGGGTGGACCCGCCTGTGAAAGAGGTCAAGTAACCGTGTGGTCATAATCATCAGGGTGAACGCAAGAGGTATCACCCTCGAGGTTCACACTGAGGGGTTGCACGACAGAGTCGTATCGGACATGGAGAAGGAGGAATCACCCTCGATGACCACGACCGAACAGCTATGCTGCAGAGTATTCATCAGGAGTGCGTTACGAGGTATCACCCTCGGCACTCGATAGTAACTAAGCAGAGTCGTACAACTAAGGGGGGTGTGAAGTGAGGCGTCTGTCTCTGATCGACGATCACGTTGATCGAGTCGTCGATGAACAAGCAGGGGCGACAAAGTAAGGTGGTGGGGTCACAGATGGTTCATACCAACCTATACTAAACAGTTTATCATAGGCAGGTAAGGTAGCAATGAACAGGTTACAACAGCAGGCTATGCATCAGAATAGGAGCATACATTAACAGTAGCGAAATCTAATGCAAGCAGGAGAATAGAATGGGCGATATCTGGAATGCTCAAGGGGGGGGGGCTTGCCTGGTTGCTCTGGCAAGAGAGGGAGGTCGTCAACGGGCTGCTCGTCGGTAGTGTAGTCGTAACCTGGTGCAGCGTCATCGGTCTCGGCGTCTATCGAGAGAGAAGGAGGGGGAGAGAAACAATAAATTCACGGCAATAATGCAAACAATATGTATGACATGCCTAAATGATATGCCGGGGTGTTCTACTGCCTAACTAAATGATTTAGTTAATTTAGGAATTTATTTGGATTTATTTAATTAAAGTTGGGCACTATTCATTTATCGAAATCGGTCTAATTGTTCCACGTTCTTATAGTTGCGGGCATCCGACGGGAATACAGAGGGCGTATCCGGGTTCGTATCGTCGTTCTGAGCAAGTTTCATGTATAAAATATTTTCATCGGAGTTACGGTTTAAAAGATATGATTTTCTAAAGTTTTTATTAATTTCTGAAATTTAATTAATTATTTAATTCAACATTATCCGAAACAGTGATTGATGACGTCAGCATGACATCATGCTGACGTCAGCAGCCACCTGACAGGGTGGGTCCCACCTGTCATAGGCTGTCAGGTTAATTAGGTTTAATTATTTTAATTACTGATTAATTAACACTAATTAGTTAATTAGATTAACCTAATCAGGATTAATTAACTAATTAATTATTTAATTAATTATTTTATTTATTTCTATTTTTATTTTCTATTTCTTTTAAATCGTTTTTAGGGGGGTGGGCCCCATTTGTCAGCGTCACAGGGGGTTCGGGCCCCACTGGGCAGTGGCCCAGGGGGGGTTCACAGGCGTGCGGGCGCGGCGCAGGCGCAGCCCGAGCGGGCGCGTCCAGGGTGCGCCCGGGCGCTGGCCACGGGCGCCGGCGAGGCGCGGCCGGACGGTTCGGTGGTGAGCGCGGGGCCACGGCGGGCGACGCGGGCGAGGTGTGGGGGCGCGTGCGCGCGCGGGTGGCCGCGGCGAGCGGAGGCAGAGGCGAGAGGACGAGTGGCAGCGGCGGCTGGAGTGGGCGCGAGCGGGGCGCGCGCAGCGCGGTCGGGCGCGAGCCGGGGCGCGGCGACGCGTGAGCATGCGCGCAGCGCGGTGAGCGGCGGCACGGGGGCGCGGTGCGCGCGGCGAGGTGCGGGAGCAGAGAGGGGGGGGGGAAGAGGCCCGAGGCCTCACCGTGCTCCGATGGGGACGGGCGGGTCGAGTCCGGCAGGGGAGGTCGGGTGGTCACGGCCCGGGGACAGACGGCGACGAGGAGGCAGGCAGGCGGGGAGGCGCGGGATTCCGGGCAGGCGGAGAGGTCGTCACTGCGGCGACGGGATAGGGGATTTGACCACCCGATCCGGATCGAGTCGAGGGAGGGGGGACCGAGGCACAGGCGGCCCTGGTCGGGGAAGAGGAGAGGACGGCCGGGCACGCGGCTTTGTGGCGGCGGCGTCGGCGCTTAGCCGACGGCGAGGGAGCGGGGGCCGGTGGAGCGGCGAGAGGCGTCGGCGACGGGGCCGTTCCCGCGATCCCGATCCCGATCTGGATCGGGAGGTGGGGGCTGACGAGGGGGAGGCGGCGACGGGGCGGCGTCGGCGACGGCGTAGGCGACGGGGCGGACGGGATCGGGAGATCCCGATCCAGACGAGGGGGGGGGAGGAGAGGAGCGAGGGGAATGGGGGTGGGTGACGCTAGGGTTCGGGCGTCCCTGGGGGTATAGGCTAGGGGGCGCGGGTGGGCCGGCCGGCTGGGCTTCGGCCCAGTTGGGCCGGAGGGGGGGGGTCCTTCTTCTTCTTTTCTGTTTCATTTTTCTTTTATCTTTTTCTTTATTCTCCTTTCGCAGTTTAGTAAATAGTCAGGCCTCAAAATGGTTTTTGCAAAACATGAGACCTAGTTCATAAATACCAGTGCATCATTCCCTAACACCTAAAACTAGTTTGGACAAAACATAATTCCATATTTATTTCAGATTTAATAAATGGTTATTAAATATTATCTTTATCCACTGTTTGAGGTTGTTCGAGTCACTTATCCAATTCCAATGATGTTGGTTTCAATTTTAGAATAGCCTCTGGAATATTTGTTATTTATCTGACATTTTAGCTCCTATGTTGGACAACTTTCATATTCCACTTTCATTTAAATTTTGAATTTGACTTAGGAGTTGAAATGCAATGTGATGCTAATGATGATTATGCACTGTTGATCATGCTAACATGTCATTATCAAAAGTGATTACTGTTGCTAATCACCGGGGGTGTTACAGCTTCCCTCTGCGAAGGACCTATCTTTTACTTTTATGCAAAGAGTCAAAGTTCTTCTCTCTTTTCCTTTTATTTTTATCCTTTGGCAAGAATCATGTGGTGAGGAAAGATCTAGGCACATATGTCCAGTTGAATATGGGTGGCATAAGTTATTATTGTTGACATCGCCCTTGAGGTGAATACGTTGGGAGGCGAAACTATAAGCCCCTATCTTTCTATGTGTCTGGCTGAAACGTTTTGCTCATGTGTATGCGGTGAGTGTTAGCAATCATAGAAGACTATATGATGGTTGAGTATGTGGACTTGCCTAAAGGCTCCGATACGTGACCCTTCCTGAAAAGATGATGAATTGTAGTTGCAAAGTTGACTGAGAACATAGTTTGTTGGTTTCTAATAGAGTTTATGCTTTATACTTCAATTGTGTGATGAACTGCCACTTATTCATGAGAAGTTTATGATAAAAGTCTTATGTTTAAATTTGTTGCTGTTATAATAATCTACATGATGCTTCTATGTCCGTATTTTGTTTTTATCGACACCTCTCTCTCTAAGCATGTGGACATGTTTTTCGATTTCGGTTTTCGCTTGAGGACAAGCGAGGTCTAAGCTTGGGGGAGTTGATACGTCCATTTTGCATCATGTTTTCCTACGGTTATTTATGATGTTTTTATGCATAATAATGCTTTTTGGAGTAATTCTAATGCCTTTTCTCTCATAATATGCAAGGTACACACAAAGAGGGAGAATTCCGGCAGCTGGAAATCTGGACCTGGAAAAGCTACGTTAGGCCACCTATTCTGCACAACTCCAAACAAGCTGAAACTTTATGGGGATTTTTTATGGAATATTTGAAGAATACTGGAGCAAATAAGTACCAGAGGGGGCCCACCAGGTGGGCACAACCCACCTGGGCGCGCCAGGGAGCCCAGGCGCGCCCTGGTGGGTTGTGCTCACCCAGGCCCACCTCTGGTGCCCATCTTATGGTATATAAATCATTTTGACCTAGAAAAATAAGGAGAGGACTTTTGGGACGGAGCGCCGCCGTCTCGAGGCGGAACTTGGGCAGGAGCACTTTTGCCCTCCGGCGGAGCGATTCCGCCGGGGGAACTTCCCTCCCGGAGGGGGAAATCATCGTCTTCATCATCACCAACAACTCTCCCATCTTGGGGAGGGCAATCTCCATCAACATCTTCAACAGCACCATCTCATCTCAAACCCTAGTTCATCTCTTGTGTTCAATCTTGTTACCGGAACTATAGATTGGTGCTTGTGGGTGACTAGTAGTGTTGATTACATCTTGTAGTTGATTACTATATGGTTTATTTGGTGGAAGATTATATGTTAAGATCCAATATGCTATTTAATACCCCTCTGATCTTGAGCATGATTATCATTTGTGAGTAGTTACTTTTGTTCTCGAGGTCACGGGAGAAATCATGTTGCAAGTAATCATGTGAACTTGATATGTGTTCGATATTTTGATAGTATGTATGTTGTGATTCCCTTAGTGGTGTCATGTGAACGTCGACTACATGACACTTCACCATATTTGGGCCTAAGGGAATGCATTGTGGAGTAGTAAGTAGATGATGGGTTGCGACAGTGACAGAAGCTTAAACCCCAGTTTATGCGCTATTCCGTAAGGGACCGATTGGATCCAAAAGTTTAATGCTATGGTTAGAATTTATTCTTAATACTTTTCTCGTAGTTGCGGATGCTTGTGAGAGGGTTAATCATAAGTAGGAGGCTTGTTCAAGTAAGAACAACACCTAAGCACCGGTCCACCCACATATCAAATTATCAAAGTAGCGAACACAAATCGAATCAACATGGTGAAAGTGACTAGATGAAATTCCCGTGTACCCTCAAGAACGCTTTGCTTTTATAAGAGACCGTTTTGGCCTGCCCTTTGCCTCAAAAGGATTGGGCTACCTTGCTGCACTTTTGTTACTACTATCGTTACTTGCTCGTTACAAATTATGTTGCTATCAAACTACTCTGTTACTTACAATTTCAGCACTTGTAGACATTACCTTGTTGAAAACCACTTGTCATTTCCTTCTGCTCCTCGTTGGGTTCGACACTCTTACTTATCGAAAAGAGCTACAATTGATCCCCTATACTTGTGGGTCATCATTGGCAAGCATCATGTGGTGGGGAAAGATCTAGGCACATATGACCAGTCAAATATATTTGATCATGATTTATTATTGTTGACAATTATCTCTATGATAAATGAGTTGGGAGGCAAAACATTAAGCCCCTATCTTTCTCTGTGTTCGATGGATGCCATTTGTTCTAAGAATATGCTTTGATTAGTAGCAATCATGGAATACTATATGATGATTGAGTATGTGGAGCTCTTACTTAGACTCTGTTGAATAAGTTGAATTGCAATTGTTTGGTGACTAAGAATATTGGTTGTTGAGTTTCAAGAGAATTCATTGTTTGAACCTTAACATGTGAATTGGTTGCTACTTTAACATGAGAATTTTTATGAGAAAGAATTGCTGTTATGATGCTATGAAAAGTGATTGAAATTATCATTGATCAAACTTGTGCACTTTGCTAGCATTCACACTTCATAAATTATTTCTTTTATCATTTACTTACTCGAGGACGAGTAGGAATTAAGCTTGGGGATGCTGATACGTCTCCAACGTATCTATAATTTATGAAGTATTCATGCCATTATATTATCATTCTTGGATGTTTTACAATCATTTTATAGCAACTTTATATCATTTTTTGGGACTAACCTATTGACATAATGCCCAGTGCCAGTTGTTGTTTTTTGCTTGTTTTTTACATCACAGAAAATCAATACCAAACGGAGTCCAAACGCAGTGAAACTTTTTCGAGATTTTTTCTGGACCAGAAGACACCCGGTGGGCCAAAGAAGTACCAGAGGGGAGCTCTGAGGAAAGCACAACCCACGAGGGCGCGCCTGGGGGCCCAGGCATGCCCAGTTGGGTTGTGCCCACCTCGGTGGCCTCCCGCACCGCCTCTTCGCCCTATAAATTCCCAAATATTCCAAAAACCCTTGGGGTAACCCTAGATCAGAAGTTCCGCCGCCGCAAGCCTCTGTAGCCACGAAAAACCAATCTAGACCCCGTTCCGGCACTCCGCCGGAGGGGGAAATCATCACCGGTGGCCATCTTCATCATCCCGGCGGCCACCATGATGAGGAGGGAGTAGTCCACCCTCGGGGCTGAGGGTTTGTACCAGTAGCTATGTGTTTAATCTCTCTCTCTCTCTCTCTCGTGTTCTTGAGATGTCACGATCTTGATGTATCGCGGGCTTTGTTAATATAGTTGGACCATATGGTGTTTCTCCCTCTCTATCTTGCTGTGATGAATTGAGTTTTCCCTTTGAGATTTCGTTTTATCGAATTGAATACTTTTATGGATTTGAGAGCACTTGATCTATGTCTTGGCACTCAACTCGCGGATTCCCGAGGTGACATTGGGGTAATCTATGCATAGGGGTTGATGCATGTTTTCGTCCTTGTTTCTACGGTAGAAATCTTGGGGCACTCATTGAGGTTCTTTGTGTTGGATTGAGTATTATGAATCTGAAATTGTTTGATGCATATCGTATAATCAACTCACGGATACTCGCGGTGACATTGGAGTATCTAGGTGACATTAGAGTTGGCTGATGTGTATCATATGGTGTTATTTTAGTACGAACTCTTGGTTAGATCGATCGAAAAGAATAGCTTGGTGTTATTTTAGTATGAACTCTAGGATAGATTGATCGGAAAGAATAGCTTTGAGGTGGTTTCGTACCCTACAAACAATCTTTTCTTATGTTCTCCGCTAGATAGGAACTTGGAGTGATTCTTCATCGCACGTTGAGGGAAGGTTATATGATCCAATTATATTAGCATTGTTGAGAGATTGCACTAGCGAAAGTACGGACCCTAGGCCTCATTTTCAAGCATTGCAATACC
Organism: Thinopyrum elongatum; assembly: GCA_011799875.1. NCBI lineage: Eukaryota > Viridiplantae > Streptophyta > Magnoliopsida > Poales > Poaceae > Thinopyrum > Thinopyrum elongatum. The sequence goes on along the minus strand of CM022299.1, from coordinate 30,059,667 downwards.
GTTTGTGCTCCGTTTTATCAATTGCTACCTTGCTGTTTATTTTATTGTTCCTATTACAAAAATCAATATCTACTATCCATATTACACTTTTATCACCATCTCTTCGCCGAACTAGTGCACCTATACAAATTACCATTGTATTTGGTGTGTTGGGGACACAAGAGACTCTTTGTTATTTGGTTGCAGGGTTGTTTGAGAGAGACCATCTTCATCCTATGCCTCCCACGGATTGATAAACCTTAGGTCATCCACTTGAGGGAAAATTGCTACTGTCCTACAAAACTCTGCGCTTGGAGTGTAGGGTAACGCAGCAGAAAACAAAAAATTTCCGACCTACGCACCAGCCCAGGACCACTATGGAGACTGCATACAAGGTTTGATCATATTCGTTACCGACTCGTAGCGCAGCGGAAGTAGAGTCGATGACGATCGGCGATGCAGATCCCCGCAGCTAGGATTTACAACCTCCCAACCGCGAGGATGTATACCCTCGTCTTCCCTTCGGACAGCCCTCCGGGAGGCGGTCGAACAGTCCCACGGACGATGTCGCGGACAGCCCTTCGGGAGGACCTTCGAAACTCGAACGGTCACTCGGACAGCCCTTCGGGAGGACTCACAAAACTCGGACCGTCACTTGGACAGCCCTTCGGGAGGCACTCTCGAACAGCACCTCGGGCACTAAGATTGAAACTACGACCTCTCTACAGAGTTGCACACATACGGTGTCATCTATCCGGCAGGGCTTCGCCGTCCAGAACTAGTTCCCACCGGAACCCAGACAGCCTTTGGGCTCTACGAAACTCTTTTCGTGGGAGGGAGAGAGAAGCCAGATCATTGCAATGGCATGTATGTGAGAAGGGATGAGGTTTGTGGGCAGCCCACTCTCCTCTATTTATAGGAAAGCCAAGGGGTAAAGTTGGCATTCACAAATACCAAAAGTACCCCCACTTTATGTCATTTACATAAAGAATAAAGCAAAAAAGGAGTGCCATGTGGAGCTCCACCCTCCATGGCCGTCCACCCCTTGGGGGGGGGGCCCAAGGGGGCTTCCTTAGTGCCCAAGGCTTCTAGAAGCCTTTTGGGAAAATTCCCAAAAGGTGATTTCCATAAAAATTCCCAAAAAGCACTTTCACTATTCACGATGACATTTTTCAGCGTCTGTTCGAACTGAAAATATTTATGTAGGCTTAGAACAATTCCAGTACCCACTAAAATAATTTTCAACGCGTTCTGGAACAATTCCAGTTTAGTGATTTCATCTGCGAAAAGCATCTGAAGCGGTTTCGGCAGCTCCGGAACATTTCCGGTTTTCATCTCCGAAAATTCCAGAAAGTTTCCAGAATGATTCTGGCACCCTCCAAGAATTATCAGGCATGTCCCGAAACCAATATGACTTTATGGTATCCTCTGAAACAAATTTTTAGTATCACCGGAACTCATCCGGTGACCTCTCTCTACGGAACTTTTCCGCTGTCTGAAACTTTTTCGGTGTCCGAAACTTTTTCGGTGATTTTCTCTCAGACTCCCTGTCTAGTATTCAGCAGATAGATGACCCTTAAGCGTGTGACCCTATAGGTTCGGTGAAGTATAGACATGACACGGAACCCCTTCCGATCAATGATCAACATCGGAGCCGTGGACACCCATATTGACCCCTATACCCACATGAATGAATATTCGAGTGAACCTCCAGTTGTCGTGTGCTATTCCTGTTGCTTCACGATATGTTACAAATACTCGAGGTGAGACATGTTTGCATTCCCGTGGATCAACAACTTGTCCACTATGCTAGTTACCTCGTTACCGGTATTGTTCTCTTTTCTCGTTACCGTGTTCCGGCATCCCCGTGATCAAATCACAAAGTGTCTGGCCAGACGATGATGTATACCGTAACACTGAGAGGGCCCAGAGATATCTCTCCATTGTCGGAGGAGCAAATCCCAATCTCGAGCTATCAAGTTACTTGACATACTTTTCCATGAACCCGTAAGCCGCCGTAATAGCCACCCATTTACGGATGATGTTTAACAAACCCCAAAGTTCATGAAGCAAGCATGAAGAAACTCGATACTCTCATGGTCTAAGGAATCATGCAAACATTAACCATCTCTGTGTTATTAACCATTAACTTGTGACGAATGTATCTCATAGCATAACATCAATCGGGTCGATTCAACACAAATGTTCTTCTAACATTGTGCCCTCAAAGTTGCTGGCATAGACATGCCCATGATCAGGAAAACAGAACCATCATGCAACACTTGAGCCAGCCATAGAGGCTTGACTAGGAATACATTTTATCGTTTATTATCCCACACGTGCATATGAGTCTTCCTCCGAGCCTCGTGGTTATTGTAGACTCGAGAACCATAGCAGTTATAGCATGGAACATAAACCTAATTATGAACAGGGAGATAATCAATAACATTTATTATTGCCTCTAGGGCATATCTCCTACAGACTCCCACTTGCACTAGAGTCAATAATCTAGTTAATGCTAATGCACTTTACACCTATGGCACATTGGTGTAAAATATGCTTCGCATGTGGTATAGCCTGATGTCCAACGGATCTGACGACTTCAGCTCCGTGTGTATCTTTGCATATCCTCGCGTTTTCATGCTTTCACAAAATTCATATTTTGTGTGGACTTGGCTATGTATGTATGTGAATCACATGTCGAACCTGGATTCCTCAGACTGAGTTATGGAGCAACTACCTGCAGTAGTGTCCCATTGACCAAAGCCTTCTTGGAACCATACTAAGTTCATGAAAGAACTATATGATTCAGCATCTTGTTTGTCGCTTTTAAAAGCGGCAACATACTTCGCCTCTGTTATAGAATTCGCCACAGCAACTTGTTTGGAACAATTTCCAGCTACCGTGCCACCATATTGTGTGTTACACAAAACCCTCAATTTAAATCGAAAATCGCTTGGAGCATGGATGAAGACTGTATCGATGTAACCTTTTACAACGAACTCTTCATGATCTCCGCTTGCGAGAAAACATGTCATCGGTGCTACTATAGTACTCAATGACCCTTTTTCACTGTTGTCCCATGATCAGAACTTTTGATCACTTTGGTATCTATACTCGCAACAACTTTGGGAGTATTGGACATATCTGGTTTGTTTTTACATACCATGGAATACATTATTAATCCAAACACAAGAGTGTGTGGAATCTCCATCATGTATTTTGCTCATCAGTGTTTTGGGACACTGAGTCTTGCAAAAACTCTTTCCATGTGGCTTCGGCAAGAATCACTCCTTGGCCTTTTAAATGCTAAAAGGTTTTAGCACCTTCTCAATATGTATTCATAGCTTAGCCCCATTAGGTAAATCTATCTCCATAGATCATCATGCCTAATATTGAGGCTATTTAGCCCAAGCACTTCATCGAAAAACTATTTTCAAAAGAAGTCCTAATTCTTGTCAAGAAATTTATTTCCAATTAACAATGTGTCAAGCACACAACGTTTTTTAGAAATTTTATTATGCTCCCACTTACTTTCTTGAATCATAAGCATCTTCGTTACCCATTGATGAAGTCAAACCCCTTTGACTATTTCATCAAAACACGAAGATTCCAACTCCATTTTGCTCTCTTCTGTCCATTGCTGGAACTCTGAAGTTTGCATACTTACTAGCATCCTCTGGACTGACAAAATACCTTGGACTGTAACACATGCAAGTCCTTGGTTTCATTTCCATCAGATGGAAATCCTATTGTCATCCATGTTTCATATCTCATGATTGAAATATGTATCAATTGCTAGTTCAACCCGAACCGACTTTAAGCATCGCTACGATGAAACAACCTCATCGTAGTCAACTCCTTGAACTTGTTATTGCAACAAGTCGAGCTTTATGGATAAAACATTTTTTTATCCGTATCAGTTTTAAGTTCCATAAATATTCGTTAGACTCTAAGTCTTCCGAAAGGTGTATCAAGGTTTTAATCTTGAATCACTTATATGGAAGCTAACTCGGGTTGTATTGGCATTTAGCCAATTACGGAGTCAGGGCCCATCAACGCTTCCTTGTGTATCGTAGGTATACTGTTGTCTAACAACAATATCTCGTTTGTGCACCTGAGAGGTTTGCACGAGCCTTGCCTACGTGGTTCAGCTGCAAGTTCGACCGAAGTCCATACATTTTATTGTAGAGACTTCCGTATCAGTCGTAGTAGGAAACTCCGGAATTACTTCCAATGTTCCGTTCCTTTGACCTGATGACAAACATACTGACTATCTCGTCGAGTTGCACTGTCCTCCCACTCACCTTTTTGAAAGAACAATTCTCTTTAAAAGCATACCGTTTTGTGGCAAAATCCTTTGCCTTGGTATAGTGGTGAGGGAATACCCAATGAATTGGGATAACCTACAAAGTAGCACTTGTCTGATTTGGAATAGGTTTGTAACCTTTTACACAAGCCCCATATTCCAAATGTTAAGAAAAGATATAACATGGTTGGGCGTACCATACCATGGTGTCATTTCAACAGACCTGATGGAGCTCTTTTCAGTGTAAAAGCCGCAGTCTCTAAAGCATCACTTTAAAAGGGATAATGGCAAATTTATTTATGTCATCTTTGATCTTACCATGTCATAAATGGTTCGATTACATCTTCACGGACTTTCCACTTGCAGTGGTGTTCCGGGAGGTGCAAGTTATGAAACCCTTTTCACAACTCATCAGACATTCGCTAAACTTGTAACTCAAATATTCCTTTCTGCAATCCAATTGTAGAAACATAATTTTCTTGTTACAATAACTTCTACTTCATTCTTGAAAACCTTTCGAATGATTTCAAAAGATCCAGACTTACGTCTCATCAAGTAAATATCCATATATCTACTTGAGTCATTTCTGAAGATAGATAAATCCACTACTAACAACATTTATCGGACTACACACATCAAAATGTATGATCACCAATAAGTTTGTTATTCGTTCTTTTTGGCCTGTGAACGGTATTTCAGTCACTTCACCTTTTAGAGGAAAGTTGCAAGTGTCAGATGGTTCAAAATCAAACGACTTCAAAATCCATCATAATGGAATTTTCCATGCGGGTTTCTCCAATGTGACCAAATGCAGTGCCACACTTGTGTGGTATTCTTTTAGTCTTGTGACATTTAGCGTCAGTGTTATGGATGTATCATATTACCATCAATATTCATAACATACGTCCCATCTAGGATGGAAGCATGGCCCTTCATGTTATTCATAATACTGAACAATAATTGTTGTTTTTATGAACAACTCTTTTGCAACAAACATTGTGCAATGGGTTAGAGTGTATGAAACTCTAAAATGAATTATGAAAGTAAATCCAGAGGTAATATATTATTATCAACATTCATAACATACATCTCATTCATAATGAAAGTATAACCCTTATGTTATTCATAACACCGAACATCAAAAGTTCTCTTATGAACAACCTTCTTGCAAGATACCTTATGCAATGGGCTAGAGTTTGTAAAACTCTAAATGAATTATGAAAATAAGTACAGACGGTAATACACCGATGGAAGGTATAGTAACATTTACTATGTTCCCTGTGTATACCTAAACCTCATTCCTGGCTAGTCTTTGAGGCCATAGTAGTTCTTACATCGAGTTGCAACAGAATGCAATCAAGCGGGTATCTTTGTGATTAACTCACAATACCCAAGAATTGGTGATTAACATGTTTAACCATAATTCCCAAGAACTATATCTTTGACAAGCTTTCTATACATCAAAAACTTGTATGACATTCATACATGAGCTGGATATTCCAGTCTTCTTTCTTTCTGCCTTTATACTTCTAACAGTTTAACTTTCAGTATTTCTCCTACTCTCAGAAGAAGCACCCAACTTAAGGGTGGCGTTAGCCCCGGACTTCCTAGGCGTGAAAGTTTCACTAACACCCTTCGGACACTTCCTTTCTCTTTAAGTTGTTGTTTTATTCACCATCATCATATGACACGCGTTCTTCTGGATCCCTCTCTTATCAGTCTAATGCATAGTAAACTCCTTTACTAACAGTTTGCAAACAAACATTGCTTTGGATATCTCATATCTTTTAGCCTTTGTCTGTCTCTGAAAATGATTTTCAGATTCCATGAATATCACATAACTATCCAAACTTTCGAAGTTCGGGTCTCATGGAAGCAAACATATTGCATTTGACTGAAACGGAATTCTAGCTTTTGGATCGAAGGACGAGAGTCATACGATCCATAGCATTAGCGGGAGAATACCGAAAGTATGCGATAGGACAAAGTCCTTCTCGGCACTCTTGAGGACAATCCTCACATTACGTTACCAACCGTAAAGTTTTAACCAGATATATAACAGCTATTCAAAATTTATAGGGAAGGTGGAAACGCGAGCCATTATTCTACAACTATTATGCAAAACACACTTAGACAGTGTTCAAAATTAATTGCACTGAGAATTAAACAAGTTAATTCAACAGTGCGCTCCCACTCAAATCAATATCTCTCATAATTGATTTTGAGTGATACAAGATCCAGACTTCAATTCATCGCCATAGAATCATCATCTCATGACGGGAATTTTAATCGGTAGGCCAACTTGCCGATCACATCTCTATGTGGCTCTTGTTCATCTTTCGATGCGTGTGTTCCGAGCTTATGACTTTCATGCCTGAACATCAAGACAACCAAGTGATCACGCTGTGAGGTCTCAACTCACCCGCCTCACACTTCCCTAATCGTTCGTACCCATGCATCCATGGCGCACCCCGAAAAGTTAGGTGCCGTGATGGTGCTACACTTGGGAGAACACTAACTACTTGATAATTTTGTGAGAGATCACCCTAATAAAAAGCGACTACCGCGCAATCAAGAAGGGTGCATCATAAGGGATAAACATCTCAGGCAATTCATAATAGCATGATATGGTATAGCCCTTTCTGACGGAGAAGTCTTGTATTTCTTCGTCTTCGGCATTCGCGTCGGTGTTCACCTTTGCGAAGATTGCCACCACCTTGTCGATGCACCAAATAATATTGCTATCTCCATAGCAGATAAAATAAATGCATTACTTAAGGTTGACACACAGGTCATTAAAGTGCAATCATATGGCTCCAGCCATCATGCCGAATCATGACACGCAGGTCATGTTAATTAATTTACATCATATAGTCATCTCATACATAATCAAATTATTATGAGCACTGCTATACCACATCATATGCACATGCAAACCATCCTGCAAGACCAAGTTAGATGACTCTAATCGGTTCATGCAAAAACTTGTTTTACGTGGCTTCTAAGGTTTCAAAACAAACCGAAGCTACCAACGTTCATCATCAAGTATGATAATTCAAGTCACTAGATTAACTTTCCAGGGTGTATGAAAATCGAGATAATAAAATCTCGAGCCCCATACCAAACTTCGTCATACGCATGACCCCCGTGCAGATCATATCTGCATTGCCCTTTCGTCTGCGAAATTTCATCTTTCTTTTTAACTACGGTGGAATTCAATGGACTGTTAGCACTTCTTTGATCAATCAGGATCGCGGATTGCCAGAACATTGAAACTCCACCATGCTGTTATCAAGATCAGAAATATGCAAATTCCAGGGAAGCAACAAGAACCTCGGGTAACAGATTTCATCTGCTACCCGCACAAATAATTTTCAGTAATAGAACTCATCTACTACCTAATTATATTGTGCAACACCCATACATCACTATGTATTCTAGATCGCAACCTGCATCTACGCATAGCACGGCTCATGATGCCACTGTAGGGTAACGCAGCAGAAAACAAAAAAATTCCGACCTACGCACCAGCCCAGGACCACTATGGAGACTGCATACAAGGTTTGATCTTATTCGTTACCGACTCGTAGCGCAGCGGAAGTAGAGTCGATGACGATCGGCGATGCAGATCCCCGCAGCTAGGATTTACAACCTCCCAACCGCGAGGATGTATACCCTCGTCTTCCCTTCGGACAGCCCTCCGGGAGGCGGTCGAACAGTCCCCCGGACGATGTCGCGGACAGCCCTTCGGGAGGACCTTCGAAACTCGAACGGTCACTCGGACAGCCCTTCGGGAGGACTCACAAAACTCGGACCGTCACTTGGACAGCCCTTCGGGAGGCACTCTCGAATAGCACCTTGGGCACTAAGATCGAAACTACGACCTCTCTACAGAGTTGCACACATACGGTGTCATCTATCCGGCAGGGCTTCGCCGTCCAGAACTAGTTCCCACCGGAACCCAGACAGCCTTTCGGCTCTACGAAACTCTTTTCGTGGGAGGGAGAGAGAAGCCAGATCATTGCAATGGCATGTATGTGAGAAGGGATGAGGTTTGTGGGCAGCCCACTCTCCTCTATTTATAGGAAAGCCAAGGGGTAAAGTTGGCATACACAAATACCAAAAGTACCCCCACTTTATGTCATTTACATAAAGAATAAAGCAAAAAAGGAGTGCCATGTGGAGCTCCATGGAGCTCCACCCTCCATGGCCGGCCACCCCTTGGGGGGGGGGGGCCAAGGGGGCTTCCTTAGTGCCCAAGGCTTCTAGAAGCCTTTTGGGAAAATTCCCAAAAGGTGCTTTCCATAAAAATTCCCAAAAAGCACTTTCACTATTCACGACGACATTTTTCAGCGTCCGTTCGAACTGAAAATATTTATGTAGGCTTAGAACAATTCCAGTACCCACTAAAATAATTTTCAACACGTTCTGGAAAAATTCCAGTTTAGTGATTTCATCTGCGAAAAGCATCTGAAGCGGTTTCGGCAGCTCAGGAACATTTCCGGTTTTCATCTCCGAAAATTCCAGAAAGTTTCCAGAATGATTCTGGCACCCTCCAAGAATTGCATGTCCCGAAACCAATATGACTTTATGGTATCCTCTGAAACAACTTTTCAGTATCACCGGAACTCATCCGGTGACCTCTCTCTGCGGAACTTTTCTGCTGTCCGAAACTTTTTCGGTGTCCGAAACTTTTTCGGTGATTTTCTCTCAGACTCCCTGTCTAGTATTCAGCAGATAGATGACCCTTAAGCGTGTGACCCTATAGGTTCGGTGAAGTATAGACATGACACGGAACCCCTTCCGATCAATGATCAACATCGGAGCCGTGGACACCCATATTGACCCCTATACCCACACGAATGAATATTCGAGTGAACCTCCAGTTGTCGTGTGCTATTCCTGTTGCTTCGCGATATGTTACAAATACTCGAGGTGAGACATGTTTGCATTCCCGTGGATCAACAACTTGTCCACTATGCTAGTTACCTCGTTACCGGTATTGTTCTCTTTTCTCGTTACCGTGTTCCGGCATCCCCGTGATCAAATCACAAAGTGTCTGGCCAGACGATGATGGATACCGTAACACCGAGAGGGCCCAGAGATATCTCTCCATCGTCGGAGGAGCAAATCCCAATCTCGAGCTATCAAGTTACTTGACATACTTTTCCATGAACCCGTCAGCCGCCGTAATAGCCACCCATTTACGGATGACGTTTAACAAACCCCAAAGTTCATGAAGCAAGCATGAAGAAACTCGATATTCTCATGGTCTAAGGAATCATGCAAACATTAACCATCTCTGTGTTATTAACCATTAACTTGTGACGAATGTATCTCATAGCATAACATCAATCGGGTCGATTCAACACAAATGTTCTTCTAACATTGTGCCCTCAAAGTTGCTGGCATAGACATGCCCATGATCAGGAAAACAGAACCATCATGCAACACTTGAGCCAGCCATAGAGGCTTGACTAGGAATACATTTTATCGTTTATTATCCCACACGTGCATATGAGTCTTCCTCCGAGCCTCGTGGTTATTGTAGACTCGAGAACCATAGCAGTTATAGCATGGAACATAAACCTAATTATGAACAGGGAGATAATCAATAACATTTATTATTGCCTCTAGGGCATATCTCCTACATGGAGGCCCAACACGAGTCTACAAGAATAAAGTTGCATAGTAGACATCAGTTCTCTCCTTGCTCCTCTATGCTATCGTTGTGTCTTACCAAAGTGGTTTGGCCCCTATTCTCAAAATACGTATTTCTTGGTTTGTATATTTATATATGTTAATAAATGGACCAAATCTTACTTTTGTTCAATGATTGTGATATGGGCGTGCATGCATTTCAATGTTTGGTTGGTCAGGAATGCTACTCCATATTTAATACCAACTTACGAAGTGACATATTATAACTATTTGATAGAAAAAGAGAAATTTTGAAGTCCAAACATAGAACACATGCCCATATCCAGAACATACTTGCACATTGATCTAACATTGTTGTGAGATAACACATCAACATAGCTCAGGGTTTGGGCCAACTTTAAAGGCTTGGTTTTGTGAGAGCTTTTTTGTGTGGCACAGAGAGACATGTTTTTCCATTTGCAGGTTTTTTCACACCTTCTACCACACCACAATCATTATTTGGACCCCTAGAGTTAGCAACCCCAAGTGATGCGCATCATCGATCACCTCACATGGTCACCAATCACCAATTTTTTTTGCCTTTCTTGATTTTCATTTTTAACATGTTTTCCCAGGAAAATGATTTGTCTGATGTTGTGATGTATTTCCAATTCTAATACTTGGCATAAAAACATCATGAGTTTTGCTTCGGTACACCCCCCTTAAAAGTTTGCATGAATCTAAAAGCTACTTTAAAAGCGTATCACCATATTAGCTTGCACATCAAACATATTGAATAGATTGATTGGGATAAAAAAACTATTTTATCCTTTTTGATTGAAGGGGTACCTTCTAATCTCCACCTTTGATCTGCATGTAAATCTCTAAACTTTTCTAGGCGGGGTGTACCAAAGCAAAGTTCACACATCATAATCACAATAGTTCAAAGTTTCTAACGCGACGGCAAAAAAAACCTAGAATGATTTTTATCTTCCTTGTTTTTTAGTTAATTTTGAAGTTTTGTATATCTTCAATTTTCAACATTTGAAGTTTTTATATCTGAGGTTTTCATTCCAAATTTTAACTTTATATCAATTTGTGAAATAAAAAGGTTTTGCTATGGAAGAGGGGACTTGAAAGCTTCCATATCTCCGGCCTCGACACCAACTAAGGATGCATACACCCAAATATTAGATATCCGATAAAACTAGCAAAATGAAGGGAAAGAAGAAACATTGTTGCCAAACACAATATAAATCATAGTTTAGTTGCTTTGTAAACCCTATGTCGGAGACTACCAAGAAACTGCCCACATGCTAACAAGAACTACCCAATGATAAGGTGGAGTGGAGCCTAGTCTTCGATGCGACACCTCCAACAAGGAATATGTATCCTATCATCTTGCATCACTAACGGCAGACCCAACCAGTAAGGCAGAGTGTTGGCTTTTCATCCAAGCAGTATGTAATGGTGCACCACAACAATACAATCAGGCAGGGAACACTGCATAACATCATTGCCATTGAGTCCAAATAGCTAGGCCTAGGTTTTTGCCTTGGATAGTTGATACAGAAGATGTTGAGTGAGCTCTCGAGACGCCATTGTCATCGGATCTAGATAGTCATGCCTAGATTTTTTCACCCTAGATAATCGATACATAAGCTACCAAGTGAGCCCTCAAGAAGCCACCATTGTTGGATCTAGTCAATGACTACACCACTGAGTCATGTTCCACCACCATCGTGACTGATCCTCGTCACCACTGATCCTCATCACCACCACCACTCCTAAGATCTGCCTAGCGGATCAATGTCGTCCGCCAGTGGTGGAGACAAAAATTTAAGCTTGAGAGTGCCAAAGGTGTCATGTAAAGTTAGCGTGTGCCAAACTGTCCAAATCTAACTAATTATCTCTCACATTCGGAGCATTAGCAAGAAGATATACATGCATTTGTGAGAGAATGAGGGAGCTACAGCCCCAGTCAGTCCCCCTGCCTCGTGGTCCAAGTTGAGGAGGTGGTCGACGATGGACAGAGGCGGAAGGAGTGCGAGGACTTTGGACAGTGGTCTCCAAAAATTGAACCTTCAAGGGTGGTAGCAGAGGGGAATGATGCGGCGGGCGGAGGGGAGGGAAACGAGGCGGCGGCGTGGGGCGCCGGGGGGGAGGGGGAGCGGCGTGGGGCGGTGGGAGGGGGAGCATGGCGGCGGGGGCGGGGGCGGGCGCGACCAAATCGGCCGGCGTCGGAGAAGAGTGAGGAAGGAGAGAGAGGACCGCGGGTTTGGATGGGAAAACGACGAGGGCTAAATTGCAAAAATGACGCCGCGACAAGAATTACGGGATGGAGGGAGTACTAACTTATGAAGTGATATGTTAGTATATCTACTGGATAGAAAAAGGAGAAGTTTTTAAGTCCAAACACAGAACACATACCCATATCTAGAACTTACTTACACATCGATCTATTGTTGTCAAATAACACATCAACATAGCTCAGAGTTTGGGTCAACTTTAAAGGCTTGGTTTTGTGAGAGATTTTTGTGTGGCCCAGAGAGAAATGTTTTTCCATTTTCAGGCTTTTTCACACCTTCTACGACACACTATCATCATTTGGATCCGTAGAGTCAGCAACCCCAAGTGATGTGCACCATCGATAACCTCACATGGTCACCAATCACCAAGTTTTGTTTGTCTATCTTGATTTTCATTTTTAACATGTTTTCCCGGGAAAATCATTTTGTTTGATGTTGTGATGTTTTTCCAGTTCTAATATTTGTCATTAAAACATTATGAGTTTTGCTTGATACACCCCCTTCACCATATTAGCTTTTCATGAATCTTAAAGTTACTTTAAAAGCCTATCACCATATTAGATTGCACATCAAACATATTGAATAGATTGATTTGGATAAAAAAACTATATTATCCTTTTTTATTGAAGTGGGTACCTTCTAATGTCCACCTTTGATCTGCATGGAAATTCGTAAACTTTTCTAGGGGTGGGGAGGGAGGGGGGGGGGTGGGGGGGGGTACCGAAAGAAAGTTCATTCATCTTATTCACAATAGGTCAAAGTTTCTAATGCGGCGGCAAAAAGGACCTAGAATTATTTCCGTCTTCCTTGTTTTTCCGTTAATCTTGAAGTTTTGTATATCTTCAATTTTCAATATTTTAAGGTTAGTATATCTGAAGTTTTCATTCCAAATTTAAATGTATATCGATTTGTGAAATAAAAAGGTTTTGATATAGAAGAGAAGACTTGGAAGCTTCCTTATCTCTGGTCTCGGCACCAACTAAGGATGGATACACCTAAATATCACATATATGATAAAACTGGCAAAATAAAAAGAAAGTACCCACAGGCTAGCAACCACTACCCAATGATAAGGTGGAGTGGAACCTATTCTTTGATGGGACACCTCCAACAAGGAATATGTATCCTATCATCTTGCATCACCTACGGCGGATCCTACCAGCAAGGAAGAGTGTTGGATTTTGATCGAAGCAGTATGTAAAAGTGCACCACAACAATACAATCAGGCAGGTAACACCGCATAACATCATTGTCGTCGGGACCAAACTGCTGGGCCTAGGTTTTCACCTTGGATAGTTGATACACAAGATCTTGAATGAGCACTCGAGACGCCATCGTCATCATATCTACATAGCCATGCCTAGATTTTTCACCTTAGATAATCGATACATAAGCTAATCAGTGATCCCTCAAGACGCCACCATTGTCGGATCCAGTCAATGACTATACCACTGAGTCATGTTCCGCCACCATCGTGACTGATCCTCATCACCACCACCACTCCTAAGATCTGCCTAGCGGATCAATGTCGTCCGCCAGTGGTGGAGACAAAAATTTAAGCTTGAGAGTGCCAAAGGTGTCATGTAAAGTTAGCGTGTGCCAAACTGTCCAAATCTAACTAATTATCTCTCACATTCAGAGCATTAGCAAGAAGATATACATGCATTTGTGAGAGAATGGGGGAGCTACAGCCCCAGTCAGTCCCCCCACCTCCGTCCCTTGGTAGAGCTATCTACTACCAAACGGCTACTGTGAAAAGGCGGTGGATGACGGCGGAAGTAGACACCTAAGCAACCGCCAAAACGGCGTCCCGAAGGGACTTGGGAGGCCATCATTGGTTCCTTACAAGCAGGCCGAACACCGCATCGTCTTCGATAGTCGCCCCATACACCATGCCTCCAGAGGAGAGGCGGCCACGAGGACGGCAGGACAAGGAAGGAGATCAAGTCGCCATCGATGGCAGGAAGGCAACAAAGGTTTTCCAACGTATGAATAGCTTAGTCCCTGGTCACGAACGTGCATGTTGTATCTCGTGCTAAACTTTCTCCTTGGCACGCGCGCGTGATTATAACCAACCTCTTGCTTTGAGCAACAAGTGCAGGTGATCACAACTCACAGCTACTAAAAAACAAGCGCTACAAGTAGCGCAGCAAAGCGAGCGAGGGAGGGGGAAGATTGATGTGAGGTGCTAGCTAGCGATGGAGCTTGTTATACCAAACCCGCGGTGGCGGGCGATGAAACGCATCTCGCATATAGGCTTAGCTCCTAATGCAAGTCACTTGACGGAGGGCCCTGCCTGCCTGCCTGCCTACCTCCGACGTCCCCAAAATTGTTTGTTTTCTGCTCTCCTCTCGTAATAATTACTCCCAGCAGATTACTTGCTTGCAAACCCTGCCCATCGCGATGTTCAAAAAAAAAAAAAAAACCCTGCCCATCGCGTCCGTCCCATCTTCTCTTTTCTAGATCACGTTGGGCCCCATGCACGTATGCCCCATGATATGATATGGAAATCTCTCCGCCACCTTTTATGGACGGACGGGAACCGAGCCGAGCCGAGCTATAAACTTCGGGTTTTCCCAAACCATCTTCGCTTTGATCTCTCCCCTCTCTCGCCACTTTCCTCTCCCTGAGCAAAGTGCTCCAAGCAGGACGCCAGTGTGTGCCTGCCACCATTGCGGTTGGTTGGCTTCCATCCTTAGCCAAAGCCAGGCCACCCCAAAGCAGAAAAGCTAGCTTCTCCACCGTACGCACGCCTCTAGAGCAAGCAAGCATACACATCATCGGAGATTGATTTGCCACTCGTCGCTGTCGTCGGCGTCAACGCAGATAGATGCGTAATGGGAGCAGCGGCTCTTCTTCTCCGGTGGGGTTGCAGCAAGTGTTTGGCTCGCAGGCTCCTGCTCATGGCCAGCAGCTTGTTAGCAGCTCCTCATCCTGCCCTCGTCCCGTGGCGGAGCTGCTGCAGGTGACGTGGCTGCCCGCGGCCAGCGGTGGCGGCGCCGGCGGTCTTCTCCACGCATTGGCCTCTCTCAGCCTTCTGCTCCTCCTCGCCTACCTCTCGCTCTTCCTCCTCGCCAAGCTCTTCGCTCACCTGCACCGCGCAAGGTTAGTGCCTACGAAGCTTACTGATTAAGTAATTATTGCTCCTTCAATTCAGGCATGCATGCTCACGAATTTCACATCACTTCTTCTGTGTACGTGCATGTGTGCAGGGAGCATCGTGGCCGTGACGGCCGTGCAGAGAGTAACTCCGGGAAGGAGGACGTGGCTGCCGCCGACTTCCTCGCCGGAGGGGAGCGGCATGCGGGGGACACCCTGTTTTGGTTCGACGAGGCCGTGTTCGAGGACAGTGCCCTGCTTGGCCTTGGCGATGAAGCAAAGAATCACCTTTTGTACACTGGCGCTGGTGGTTCGGCTGCCCAACATTGCTTGGAGGTGGCGGAGACCAGCTGCGCCTTTCACACGGCCCCGCCGGAATCCACCAACCGCGTCTCATTCTCGCCGTGCGAGGAGGAGGACCACTGCGTCGAGAGTGATGCCGCCACTGCCGGCGCCACCGCCAACGTGGCCCTGGAGCAAGAAGAGGCCAAGGTCGACGTGGCCGAGGACGGCATCCCCAAGGCGCCGGATGGGCATCGGCAGAGTATTCCGGTCGCCGCGTCGTCGTCACTACCGAAGAATGTTTCCGTTCAAGGCAATCTCCTAGGTACCTAGATTCCATTCCGTTCGTATCCTCCCTCACTTCTTTTTCATCGGTCGCATCTCAGCTTGATCTTACACTGCCTGTCATACGGTTGCAGAGAAGCAACGAAGCAGAGGAGGAGGAGATAATGAACGTGGTCGCCGCGACGGTGATCACCGTGAAGACGGGCATGGAGTAGAAGAAGAGCTAGAGGAGGAGGAGAAGGCCGACGGCTTTCCCGAGGTGAAGCGGTTCGTGAACAGCCAGGCGCTGGCCGACACGAAGAAGCTGCAGCTGGACGGCGGCGCCCGGCTGCGGCCGCGGCGAGAGGAGGAGGACGGGGACAGCTGCCGGTTCGGCGCGTCGACGCTGACGAGCGAGTCGACGTCCAAGAGCTCGGTGGAGTGGCAGAGCTCGACGGTGACGACCGGCAAGGACGCCTACTCGGACCTCTTCTCGTCGTCGTCACGCCGGAGCTCGGCGAGGTGGGAGTCCTACACGCTCTTCCGCAAGTACGACGAGGACATGGTCTACTTCCACCGCGTCGGCGCCCAGAAGCTCACCGAGACAGGTACCTACACCAGATTGTTTACTGCCATATTGATTGTACCTAGGAAAACTGATGAATTTGCTCATCATCATCAACCAAATATTCGCCAAGTTATCATCATCACCTAAGACCAACTTTTGTTGCAAACAAGCTCCGGTCACCCGCGTTTCCAGTTCTCTGCGACGCTTTTCAGGACATGTGTGGGCTCAAAGGAGAATTTTTATTACACGTTCCCAATAAAACAAATCATTACACGTTCCTCGATGCACGTAATCTACTAGTCCTACAAATCTAGTAGCTGACACATTGTTGTACAACAATATTCCATTTTAAATTTGTGTTCTTGCTGCCGGCTGAAGGATTATAGGTGATGACGTCGACGCATGTGTGTTGTGCATGCAGAGTCGTTCAGGTCGATCAAGTGCCAGCCACGGTCGATGTCGCAGCGGATCACGCACAAGCTGTCCATGGCGGCGCCGAGGCCGAAGCCGAGGAGCGCGGAGGCGCCGGCGCCGGCGATCGGGCTGCGCGACCCGTACCCGGAGCTGGAGCGGGTGTACGTGGCCCAGATCTGCCTCACCTGGGAGGCCCTCAACTGGAACTACACCACCTTCCGGCGCCACAATGCCGGCGTCGGCGGCACAATGATGCTGGAGGCACGGTGCTGCCCGGCACGCGTGGCGCAGGAGTTCCAGCAATTCCAGGTGCTGCTCTACCGGTTCATGGAGAACGAGCCCTTCGAGCACGGCCGGCGGCCCGAGGTGTACGCCCGGATGAAGAACTCCTCCCCGAAGCTGCTCCTCGTCCCAGAGTTCAGAGGTATCCATGCATGTACTGCCTAACGTTTTGGTCTGCATTTTGATGCAAAATTGCTGGTGACTAATTAACTTGGCTGATGATGTGCACAGAGGAGGAGGACGAGAAGGACGACCTGATATCGGCGGTGCAGTTCCTGCACATCCTGGAGGAGTCGATCAGGACGTTCATGACGTTCCTCCGCGCTGACAAGCGGAGCCACTACCAGATGTTCAGGGAGATGGTCCGGCGGAGGACGAGCGCCGCCGACCAGTCCATCGTCATCACCCTCAAGAGAACCAACAAGGGCGTGAGTGATCCTCACTCAGTTAAAGGTCCATGCATGAGAAATCAAGTGTTCATGTGTTCTGAATGTTTTTGTGCGTGTTGATCAGAAGAAGAGCCGGCTCAAGGACCTGAGCCGGCCGCGGCGGTGCCTGAAGCGGATCAAGCTGCGGGAGCAGGAGGAGGTGGCGGTGCTGCTGGGGCTCATCGACCTCAAGGTGGTGGCCCGGGTGCTGCGCATGCCGGAGATCACGGACCAGCAGCTGCACTGGTGCGAGGAGAAGATGGGCAGGCTGAGGGTCGACCCGCAGCAGGGCACCATGGAGCGAGACCCCTCACCCCTCTTCTTCCCCGCGCACTGATCAGATCCCATCACAAAACCTCCGTCGACCGATCCATCCATGGACACTCTTTTGACTGTAACCTAGCTACTTTTCCTTTTTCTTTATTATTTCGTTCACCTTATCTTCCTTTTCTCTTTATATTGGTGTAGCGACAAAAGAAAAGATAAAGCCGTAGTGTTTGCGTAGGCACGAGAATATGCAACGCACTCAGCCTCTAGCTAGCTAGCTACTAGTAGTAGTACAATATACTACGTACTGTGTATAAAAAGAAGCGAGATCGATCGGATTCATCTCGAGATGGGATGACGACGGTGTTGTAAAGGCGTAATGTACATCTATCTGTAGAAAAATAAGATCAGGTCGGCCCGGTTCCGTCTTGTAGTTGGGCGCATGTGATGTGGTGCATGCTGACATACACACACAGAGATAAAAGAGAGAGATATTGGGATCGGCAGGCGGCAGTACGTACCATGTCACCATGTGTGTGCGACACAACGCAAAGCAAAAGTTGGCGGGCTGAGGTGGTGACAAGCACGGCCGGCTTTGATAGTTTGATATGTGCAGTGCTTTAGGCTTTGCTTTTCCTCGTGTGTTCCTCGGCTTTACGGATGGATCGGTCACGAGAAGGTGCATGCATGCATGCATGCATGCAACCAGCAAATGCATGTCACGCACTTGGACTTGCCTCCGCATTTAAGATAACCACGTCGGCCACCCTCCTTTTCCTTTTTCTTACACTATTTGGCTTTGTCATGTAGAGAAAGCAGTCTCGCTCGCAGACTTTATCTTGGATCATCTGCGTTTATGTCTGCGAAAAAGCTATGTAAATGCGCGGTTGGAAGCGCTATGGCCAGTTGGAAGATAGCAGCAACAAAAGGAGGCATCTGTTGATGTATCTCCTCGTTGATTTTGGGTTGCAGATTTTTGTTTCGAGAGGGTGTCGATGTTGGTGCTGATAAACATTAATGGTAGGGGCCAAACCAGGCATGGTGATCTTGCTTTCCGAGAAGGATCAGCACGGTCACAAAGTGGTTCTTCCCTGTTAACGGGTCAAAAGGAGTAGGGGTCAAAATGAGTAGGGGGGAGAACTCAGGCTGGCAATAGAGATTACCCAGCGGGGTATTGTTTCATATTCACGGCCCCGTGACAGCCTCCCCTGCTCATTCCTACCCAAATCCTTAACCAAGGCTATGCGCCGTAAAGTTGTGCGGAACCTTGACAACCAAGGTATAGCGTCGCTACCAAATCTTTTTATCTTTTCCCGCTACAACCATCATTTCTAAACTGAATAATGTGGGTGTTAGTCCAGAAAATAATGAAAAGGAAATTTCAGTTTCCACAAACACTTTGAGATATTTAGAATATGACTGATTAAATGTTACTCCACGAGTTTCTAGCAAATCTCTTGCCTCACATCTAGATGAGGAGGAGCTGCATGCCACATCCGATGGCCAGCTGCTTTCTCATTTAGTAGTAGAGGTTTCGGACGTGGGCTTGGTTGAACCCGGGCTTAGCTCATTGGTAGAGCTTGGAGCTTCCGAACGTAAATCAAAGGCCGCCCGTTCGAAAAAGAGTAGTAAGTCCTCTAAGAGGGCGAAATTTTCTAAATCTCCTATTGTTTCCTCATGAATGGTGTGTTTTTTAATAGGAGAGGTCTTGGTGACTTGGCTCAACATCTATTCATTGTGGACCGTAATAGGGAGTATATTTTAGACTTTTTGGCCATCTCTGAAACGGGAAGACGTGATTTTCACGGTAAGTTCGCTTAACCTTCTTTCTAGCGGGATAGACTTCACTTGGATTTCGCGGCCGCCTAGCTAGAGGTCATTCTGGGGGCATTTTAATTGTTGTGAATACATGAACTATGGATGTTTTGGCTAGTTCGGATGGTGAGTTCCACATTAAACTCCATATCGGCGACAAAGCCGATAACTTCACATGGACTCTCGTCTCCGTGTATGGTGCAGCACATGATGAGTTCAAGGCTGATTTTCTCCATCAATTGGCTAATCTGGCGAAAGATAATCCATACCTATCCTTATATGTGGTGATTTCACTTTCCTACAATTCCCACATGAGAAAAGCCGCGGTAGGTTTGATAATCATTGGCCTTTCCTTTTCAACGTTGTCGTCGACAGTCTAGATCTGTGAGAGGTTTCCATAATTGGAAGACATTTCACTTGGGCGAACAGTCTTCTGGAGCCGACATACGAGAAACTAGATCGCGTGTTAATGGATACCGACTGGGAGTCCAAATTCCCTATGGTTTTTGTATGTGCTCTACCTCGAGTCGAAGCTCTATCAGACCACGCACCCATCCTCCTAACTACTAGTTTGCCACACCCACAACATAAACGCAAGTTCAAGTTCGAACTTGGTTGGCTGCATCGGGATGGCTTCCATGGTATGGTTAAGGAGGTGTGGGAGAAACCGGTTGCCGGGCATACCCCAATACACAAATGGAATAACAAAATGCGTTCACTACGTAAATTCCTTGGTGATGGGCTAGGCATACTACGGGTGTCCTAAAAAAGGAGAAGTTTCGTCTTTCATCTATTATTGATGATTTAGAAGCTTTGGCAGAGGTCAGACCGCTATTTGCGCATGAAATTGAGATCAAGAGTCAATCCAATGCATAGATAGCTCGCATGCTGCATGAAGAGGAGCTCAAATTGTACCAACATTCTAACTCTCAATTTATCCTGAAAGGAGATTCGAATTCTAGATATTTCTTGGTGTCGCCAATTGTAGACACCAGAAGAAATTTATTCATTCCCTACAACAGGATGAGGGCATGATTGAGGGGCATGAGCAACTTAAATCTTATATCACTATTTATTACAAAAATCTATTCTGAGCCTCAGAAGAAGGAAACTTCTCGATGGATGAGTCCAGAACAGATGACATCCCTTAGGTCTCTGATGTAGAAAATAGCCTTCTAATATCTCCATATTCTAAGGAGGAAGTTAGAAAAGCGATTTTCCTAATGGAGCACAACAAAGCCCCGGGTCCGGATGGTTTTCCCGCAGAGTTCTATCAGAACTTCTAGAAAGTCATCAAACCAGATCTCCTAGATTTCTTTAGCAACCTACATGCTGGCCAACTAGAATTGTTTCGCTTAATCTTTGACGAGATTATTTTATTAACTAAGGTTAATGAGGCTGAAAGGATACAACAATATAGAGATATTTTCCTCCTTATGCTAGTTTTAAAGTCTTCGTGAAGTTTGCGACAGTTAGGCTAAATTCGGTTGCTGAACATGTGGTTCGTCCTTCACAGACTGCTTTTATGCAAGGCAGAAACATCCTAGACGGAGTTGTCATGCTTCATGAAATAGTCCACAAATTACATCGGAAAAGCTGAATGGGGTAGTACTTTAAAATTGACTTTGAAAAAGCTTATGACAAAATCAAGTGGTCTTTTCTTCAACAGACTGTCAGAATGAAAGGCTTTTCTGCAGAGTGGCGCGCTATGATCAATAGCTTCATTTCTGGAGGTAGTGTGGCCATTAAAGTCAATGATGACGTTGCCCATTACTTCCAAACAAAGAAAGGAGTGAGACAAGGTGACTCATTATCGTCCATGCTATTCAATATAGTGGCGGATATGTTAGCTGTCATGATTGAGCGTGCCAAGGCTGATGGCCAAATTATTGGAGTAGTGAATCACCTTGTAGATGGTGGTCTCTCTATCCTTCGATATGCCGATGATACGATTCTCTTCATAGGTCATGACCTAGAGAAGGCGAGAAATCTGAAATTAATTTTACCAGCTTTCGAGCAACTCTGGGGTCTTAAGATAAATTCCATAAAAGCGAATTGTTTTGTTTTGGAGAGGCTCAAGAGGAGTCCGAACTGTACGCTGACCTGTTTGGTTGTGGGTTGGGCCAGTTTCTGGTCACTTATTTGGGGATACCGATACATTATCGGAGACTCACAAATTCTGAATGGAAACATGTCGAGGAGAGACTACAAAAAAGACTAAGCAGTTGAAAAGGTAAACTGCTATCTCTGGGCGGAAGATTGGTCCTCATAAATCCAGTACTAAGCAATATGGTACATGTAACACCCCCAGTGTCATGCTACAGTGACCACACACTAATGGTGCCATGTCATCAAGATTTAGTAAGCCAAATTGCCCCTTGATAAAAATCCAAGTTAAGTTCAAAATCCAAATTGCAAGTGAAAATTTAAATTCACAAACATGCAAACAAAATAGTTTATAATATGGCAAATATTCACTAAGTATTTTTCATGATAAAACCAACCTCATTTGAATTCCCAAAATGCCCCTGGAAATTAATTAAGTGGATCAGCAGCAAAATAACTGACCTTTTCAATTTCAAACAAAGATTTAAACATTTCCAAATGCTCTGAAACTTTTTGTGCAACCTTTTCATGTATACTAGGATTTATGAGCAAAGTTTCATAATAAAAAAATCATTTGGTTTTAAAATAAAATGTAAAACAACAGTGGAAAAGGGAAAATAGTAAAGAAATAAATAAAAGGAAAAGCCAACCGGCCACTGTACACTGAGGCCTGCTCAGCGACAGTGCAGCCTGGCCCAGCCCACCACGGCCTTTCATCCACCTCCAGCCATGCACTGGAGGCAGGGGGCCACGCCATGGCCACCGACGCCGCGCGCAGCCATCGAGAGACGCGGGGAGGATAAGGGCAGCCCCTCCCCCCCCTCTCTCCCCCCGAAACCTTAAAGCCCTCAGATCCCCTTCCTCTAGCTCCCTCTCTCTGCTGGAGCTCGCGCCTGATCCCGTGGTGGCCGCGCTCGCCGTCGTCTTCATCACCGGCGTGGCCATCGCCTTCACCACCGCCTAGAACTATGCCTGGAGGACCGCATCGACGAGCCGCACCGTTGTGCGTGAAGAGCTGGACCGCGAGGACCTGCATCGCTGACATCGCCTGGTTCCTCATCGCCTCGGCCGTCGTCGATCCGCTCCAAACACCATCGCTCCGGCCCCCTCGACCTCGCCACAGACTCCGCTGTGAGGAGCCGCTTCGCCCCCCCCCCTCGTTTTCCCCTTCGGTTACTTGCTCTAGCTGCCCCCGCACTGTACCCGCAGCTTCGCCGTAGCTCTGCTCCCGCCGATGAACCTGTTCCGGTCGATCTCTCCTCCCAGGGACGAACTGGAGCCACCGCCGTGCTCCTGGGGTCCCAGGGAAGCGCGTGCCTTCCTTAGATGATCGAACTGTGGCCAGGGTGCTTGAGTTCGTCGAGTTCTTGTTCCGGCCGCCGTTGGACCTTGTCGTCATGCCCATCTCTGGCCTCCTCAACTCCGGCCACCTCCACCATTGGACGTGCGGCACGGTGGGCATCCTGGTGGGTCTTGCCGCGCACCCATTCGACGCCGGAGGTGATTTTTCGGCATGGCCCGAGGCCCTCCGCCGCATTCTGGGTCGCCAGCGGCGGCACGCCAGCGCCACTGACCTAGCGTCATTAGTGCTAAGCTAATCCCGCACAGAGACACTGACCCGCGGGACCCGCCCCTTAATTAACCTCTGCCTAATTAACCGCAGCCTAACTAGCCAACCTAATGTGCTACTGACACGTGGGTCCACCCCCACTAGTTAAACCCGGTTAAAATAAACCCTCCTTAAACCCCCTATCAATGACAAGTGGGGCCCCAAGCACTATTGAATTGGTTAGGGCTGACCCTGTCAGCTGCTGAGTCAGCAGCTGGGCCCACCAGTCAGCCTCTGCTGACTGGGCAATGGACCCAGTCAACTGGGTACGCTGTCAGCCACCTGTGCACATCTCTGGGTGCACTTCTATGTACCCATAGCATTTAATGTTTAATGTAATTTCGAATTAAAATAAATCCAGAAATTCAGAAAATGTTTAAAACTTTGAAACTTAATAGAAAATAAACCGTAGCTCAGATGAAAATAATTTATATATGAAAATTGCTCAGAAAAATAAGACGAATCTGAATATGCCATCCACATACCTGTCACATGCCTCCAACACAGCAAACATGGAACCTTCTCCTCCAGATCGTCTGTCTGATAATTGCCTAAAGCCGGGAAAATATCCCCAAATATTTTCCCGCTCCGACTATAACATGTAGCACTGCGTTAGGTCACCCCTAGCACAGCATATTGCCATGTGATGCGGCTTGAAACTGCATCGGTATTTCCCCAAAGAGGAAGGGATGATGCAGTACAACTATGGTAGGTATTTCCCTCAGTTATGAAACCAAGGTACCAATCCAGTAGGAGAACCAAGCAACACTATGTAAACGGTACCTGCACATAAAGAACAAATACTTGCAACCCGACGCGTAAGAGGGGTTGTCAATCCCTCCTCGATAAAAAGATAGATTGGTTTGTATCAGATTGGATAAATAGATCTGAATAAAACGCGAAATAAAAGATGCAAATAAAAAGTGCAGCAAAGTATTTTTGGGTTTTTGGAATAATAGATCTAAAAAAAAAGCGGTGAAAAATAGATCTGAAAGCAATATGATGAAAGATAGACCCGGGGGCCATAGATTTCACTAGTGGCTTCTCTCGAGAAAATAACATACGGTGGGTAAACAAATTACTGTTGGACAATTGATAGAAGATCGAATAATTATGACGATATCCAAGGCAATGATTGATACGTCTCCAACGTATCTATAATTTTTAATTGTTCCATGCTATTATATTATCTGTTTTGGATGTTTTATATGCATTAATATGGTATTTTATATTATTTTTGGGACTAACCTATTAACCTAGTCCCCAGTGCCAGTTGTTGTTTTTTCCTTGTTTTTGTCTTTTACAGAAAATCAATACCAAACGGAGTCCAAATGGAATAAAATTTTACGATGATTTTTCTTGGACCAGAAGAAACCCACGAGACTTGGAGAGGAGACCAGAAGACCTACGAGGCGGCCACAAGCCGTGGGGCGCGCCCCAGGGAGGCGCCCCAAGGGCTTGTGGGCCCCTCGGAGACCTTCTAACCCTAATTCCACCACTATATATTCTCAAATATTCCCCCTATACCAGAGGACACACCAAAAATACTTTTCCGCTGCCGCAAGCTTCTGTTCCCGTGAGGTCCCATCTTGGGGCCTTTTCCGGCACTTCGCCGGAGGGGGATTCAATCACGGAGGGCCTCTACACCAACCTTGCTGCCCTTCCGATGATGTGTCAGTAATTTACCACATACCTACGGGTCCATAGCTAGTAGCTAGATGGCTTCTTCTCTCTCTTCGATCTTCAATACAAAGTTCTCCTCGATGTTCTTCGAGATCTATCCGATGTATTCTTCTTTTGCGGTGCGTTTGTTGAGATCCGATGAATTATGGATTTATGATCAGATTATCTATGAATATTATTTGAGTCTTCTCTAAACTCTTTTATGCATGATGTAGATAGCTTTGTATTTCTCTCCGATCAATCGATTTGGTTTGGCCTACTAGATTGGTTGTTCTTGCAATGGGAGAGGTGCTTTGTGATGGGTTCAATCTTGCGGTGTCCTCACCCAGTGACAGAAGGGGCAGCGAGGCACGTATTGTATTGTTGCCATTAAGGATAAAAAGATGGGGTTTATATCATATAGCTTGAGTTTATCCCTCTACATCATGTCATCTTGCTGAAGGCGTTACTCTGTTCTTATGAACTTAATACTCTAGATGCAGGCAGGACTCGGTCGATGTGTGGTGTAATAGTAGTAGATGCAGAATCATTTCGGTCTACTTGTCACGGACGTGATGCCTATATTCATGATCATTGCCCTAGATGTCTTCATAATTATGCGCTTTTCTATCAATTGCTCAACAGTAATTTGTTTGTTCACCGTATGTTTTCTTCAAGAGAGAAGCCTCTAGTGAAACCTATGGCCCCCAGGTCTATTTTCCATCATATATTTTCAGATCTATAAAACCAAAAATCCAAAAATACCTTGCTGCAATTTATTTATATTTACTTTATTTTACTCTTTTACTTATCTTTTATACCTATCTCTATTAGATCTCACTCTTGTTCGTGACCGTGAAGGGATTGACGACCCATTTTTCGTGTTGTGTGCAAGTGTTTGTTAGTTTGTGCAGGTGCATATATTGGAGACTTGATTGTGCCTCCTACTGGATTGATACCTTGGTTCTTAACTGAGGGAAATACTTATCTCTACTTTGCTGCATCACCCTTTCCTCTTCAAGAGAAAAATCAACGCAAGATCAAGAAGTAATAGGAATAATTTCTGGCGCCGTTGCCGGGGAGGTTCTACATCAAGCCTACCAAGTACCTATCATAAACTCTCATCTCTTGCACTTACATTATTTGCCATTTGCCTCTCGTTTTCCTCTCCCCCACTTCTAAAATGTTTTCAGAAAAATACAAAAATATTTGCCTTTTTATTCGCCCTTCTTTTGTTCGTATTTTCGTTTGCTTTTTGTTTGCTTGGATGCTAGATTGCTTGCATTGTCATGATGTCTCAAGAAAATACCAAGTTGTGTGATTTTTCCAACACTAATAATAATGATTTTATTAGTACTCCGATTGCTCCTACCACTAGTGCGGAATCTTATAAAATTGATGCCACTTTGTTGAATCTTGTTATGAGAGATCAATTTTCTGGTAGTCCTAATGAAGATGCTGCATCCCATCTAAATACTTTCGTTGAGTTGTGTGATATGCAAAAGAAAAAAGATGTGAATAATGATATTGTTAAATTGAAGCTATTTCCGTTCTCACTATGAGATCGTGCTAAAACTTGGTTTTCATCTTTGCCTAAAAATAGTATTGATTCATGGAACAAGTGTAAAGATGCTTTTATTTCCAAGTATTTTCCTCCCACTAAGATCATCTCCCTTAGGAATGATATAATGAATTTTATGCAACTTGATCATGAACATGTTGCACAATCTTGGGAAAGGATGAAATTGATGATAAGAAATTGCCCTACTCATGGTTTAAGTTTATGGATGATCATACAAAAATTTTATGCCGGATTGAATTTTGCATCTAGAAATCTTTTAGATTCTGCCGCGGGAGGTACTTTTATGGAAATCACATTAGGAGAAGCTACTAACCTCCTAGATAATATTATGGCAAATTACTCTCAATGGCATACCAAAAGATCTTCTACTAGTAAAAAAGTGCATGCGATTAAAGAAATTGATACCTTAAGTGGAAAGATGGATGAACTTATGAAATTGATTGCTAGTAAGAGTGTTCCTATTGATCCTAATGATATGCATTTGTCCATTTGATTGAGAATAATAATGAATGTATGGATGTGAATTTTGTTGGTAGGAACAATTTTGGTAATAACGCGTATAGAGGTAATTTCAACCCTAGGCCGTTTCCTAGTAATTTCTCTAATAATTATGGTAATTTCTACAACAATTATTATGGAAATTATAATAAAATACCCTATGATCTTGAGAATAATATTAAAGATTTCATTAATTCTCAAAATATGTTGAATGCTATGGTAGAATAAAAATTGCTTAAGATTGATGATTTGGCTAGGAACGTTGATAGAATTTCTCATGAGATTGATTCTTTTAAGATTAGATCTATGCCACCCAAGATTGATATTAATGAGTCTCTAAAAGATATTAAAATTTCTATGAATGAAAGTAGAGAGAGAACCACTAGAATGCGCGCTAAGAGAGATTGGCTAGAAAAAGCATGTTCTTCTAGTTTTTGTGATAATAATGATGAAGATCTTAAAGTGATTGGTGTGACTCCTATTGAATCTTTTTTTCTAGTATAAAACTTGATAAAGATGGGACTGGAGATGAGTCAACTTTAGCTAGAAGGCATCCCAATAATTTGGAGGGTGAATATTTTAATGAAAAAATTTGATAAAAGTGGGATTGGCAAGGTCAAAACTTTAAGTAGTGATGAACCCACTCTTTTGGATTTCAAGGACTTTAATTATGATAATTTCTCTTTAATAGATTGTATTTCCTTGTTGCAATCCATGCTTAATTCACCTCATGCTTATAATCAAAATAAAGCTTTTACTAAACATATTGTTGATGCTATGATGAAATCTTTTGAAGAAAAACTTGAGTTGGAAGTTTCAATCCCTAGAAAGCTTTATGATGAGTGGGAACCTACTATTAAAATTAAAATTAAACATTATGAGTGAAATGCCTTGTGTGATTTGGGTGCTAGCATTTCCACTATTCCAAAAACTTTATGTGATGTGCTAGGTTTCCATAAATTTGATGTTTGTTCTTTGAATCTGCATCTAGCGGATTCCACTATTAAGAAACCTATGGGAAGTATTAATGATATTCTTATTGTTGCAAATAGGAATTATGTGACCATATATTTTATTTTTCTTGATATAGATTGCAATCCTACATGTCCTATTATTCTTGGTAGACCTTTCCTTAGAATGATTGGTGCAATTATTGATATGAAAGAAGGAAACATTAGATTTCAATTTCCGTTAAGGAAGGGCATGGAAAACTTTCCAATAAAGAAAATTAAGTTGCCATATGAATCTATTATGAGGGCCACTTATGGATTGCATACCAAAGATGACAATACCTAGATCTATGCATTATGCCTAGCTAGGGGCGTTAAACAATAGCGCTTGTTGGGAGGCAACCCAATTTTTATTTTGTGTTTTTTGTTTTTGTTCCTGTTTTCCAATAAATACACATTATTACCTCTGTAGTAATTGTGTTTTAGTGTTTTAATTAGTGTTTGAGCCAAGCAAGGTCTTTGGGATGCTTTGGTATATCGTTGATTTGGTTTTGCTGAAAAAACACAAACTTTTGCGTCCAGTAACAGAATTGTTAAAATTCACTGGAGCGTGAAAAAATTATGAATTTAAAAAAAATATTTATATATGAATTGTGTCGGTTGTCCTAATGTTTCAGAATTTTTGGAGTTACATAAGTATGACTAATATTCTGGTTACTACAGACTCTTCTGTTTTTGACAGATTCTATTTTCTATATGTTGTTTGCTTATTTTGATGAATCTATGGGTAGTATCGGGGGGTATGAACCATGGAGAAGTTGGAATACAGTAGATATAACACCAATATAAATTTAGAATGAGTTCACAACAGTACCTAAAGTGGTGATTTATTTTATTATACTAACGGATCTTACGAGTTTTCTGTTGAGTTTTGTGTTGTGAAGTTTTCAAGTTTTGGGTAAAGTTTTGATGGACCACGGAATAAGGAGTGGCAAGAGCCAAATCTTGGGGATGCCCTAGGCACCCCAAGGTAATATTCAAGTACAACCAAGCATCTAAGCTTGGGGATTCCCCGGATGGCATCCCCTCTTTCGTCTTCAATCCATCGGTAAATTTACTTGAGGCTATATTTTTATTCACCACATGATATGTGTTTTGCTTGGAGCGTCTTGTATGATATGAGTCTTTGCTTTTTATTTTGCCACAATCATCCTTGATGTACACACCTTTTGAGAGGGACACACATTAATCCTGAATTTATTAGAATACTCTATGTGCTTCACTTATATCTTTTGAGCTAGGCAGTTGCTCTAGTGCTTCACTTATTTCTTTTTAGAGCACTGCGGTGGTTTTATTTTATAGAAATTGATGAACTCTCATGCTTCACTTATATTATTTTGAGAGTCTTAAAAACAGTATGGTAATTTGCTTAGGTTATGAATTTGGTCCTAATATGATGGGCATCCAAGAGGGATATAATAAAAACTTTCATAAAGAGCATTGAATATATGAGAAGTTTGATTCCTTGCATTTGTTTTGAGATATAAAGATGGTGATATTAGAGTCATGCTAGTGAGTAATTGTGGATTGGTAGAAATACTTGTGTTAATGTTTGTGATTCCCGAAGCATGCACGTATGGTGAACCGTTATGTGATGAAGTCGGAGCATGATTTATTTTTTGATTGTCTTCCTTATGAGTGGCGGTTGGGGACGAGCGATGGTCTTTTCCTACCAATCTATCCCCCTAGGAGCATGCATATTAGTACTTTGCTTCGATGGCTAATAAATTTTTGCAATAAGTATGTGAGTTCTTTATGACTAATGTTGAGTCCATGGATTATACGCACTCTCACCCTTCCACCATTGCTAGCCTCTCTAGTACCGTGCAACTTTCGCCGGTGCATTAAACCCACCATATACCCTTCCTCAAAACAGCCACCATACCTACCTATTATGGCATTTCCATAGTCATTCCGAGATATCTTGCCATGCAACTTCCACCGTTCCGTTTATTATGACACATACCATCATTGTCATATTGCTTTGCATGATCATGTAGTTGGCATAGTATTTGTGGCTTGGCCACCGTTCATATTTTTATACATGTCACTCTAGATCATTGCACATCCTGGTACACCGCCGGAGGCATTCATATAGAGTCATACTTTGTTCTAGTATCAAGTTGTAATTCTTGAGTTGTAAGTAAATAAAAGTGTGATGATCATCATTATTAGAGCATTGCCCCATGTGAGGAAAGGATGATGGAGGCTATGATTCCCCCACAAGTTGGGATGATAATCCGGACTTCAAAATAAAAAAAGAGGCCAAAGAGCCCACAATAAAAAAAAGAGCCCAAACAAAAAAAATGGGAGAAAAAGAGAGAAGGGACAATGTTACTATCCTTTTTCCATACTTGTGCTTCAAAGTAGCACCATGTTCTTCATGATAGAGAGTCTCCTATTTTCTCACTTTCATATACTAGTGGGAATTTTTCATTATAGAACTTGGCTTGTATATTTCAATGACGGGCTTCCTCAAATTGCCCTAGGTCTTCGTGAGCAAGCAAGTTGGATGCACACCCACTTAGATTCTTTTTGAGTTTTCATACACTTATAGCTCTCTAGTGCATCTGTTGCATGGCAATCCCTACTCACTTGCATCGATATCGATTGATGGGCATCTCCATAGCCCATTAATTTGCCTAGTTGATGTGAGACTTTCTCCTTTTTGTCTTCTTCTCTCAACCTCCACCATACTCTATTCCACCTATAGTGCTATATCCATGGCTCACGCTCATGTATTGCGTGAAAGTTGAAAAAGCTTGAGAACATTAAAACATTAAAAGTATGAAACAATTGCTTGGCTTGTCATCGGGGTTGTGCATGATGAAATACTTTGTGTGATGAATATAGAGCATAGCCAGACTATATGATTTTGTAGGGATAACTTTCTTTGGCCATGATATTTTGAGAAGAGATGATTGCTTTATTAGTATGCTTGAAGTATTATTGTTTTCATGTCAATATTAAACTTTTGTTTTTAATATTATGGATTTGAACATTCATGCCATAATAAAGAAAATTGCATTCATAAATATGTTACGCAGCATTTCACATCAAAAATTCTGTTTCTATCATTTACCTACTCGAGGACGAGCAGGAATTAAGCTTGGGGATGCTTGATACGTCTCCAACGTATCTATAATTTTTTATTGTTCCATGCTATTATGTTATCTGTTTTGGATGTTTTATATGCATTAATATTGTATTTTATATTATTTTTGGGACTAACCTGTTAACCTAGTGCCCAGTGCCAGTTGCTGTTTTTTCCTTGTTTTTTGTCTTTTACAGAAAATCAATACCAAACGGAATAAAACTTTACGATGATTTTTCTTGGACCAGAAGAAACCCACGAGACTTGGAGAGGAGGCCAGAAGACCTACGAGGCGGCCACAAGCCGTAGGGGCGCGCCCCCAGGGCTTGTGGGCCCCTCGGAGACCTTCTAACCCTAATTCCACCACTATATATTCTCAAATATTCCCCCTATACCAGAGGACACACAAAAAATACTTTTCCGCCGCCGCAAGCTTCTGTTCCCATGAGATCCCATCTTGAGGATTTTTTCGGCACTCACCGAAGGGGGATTCGATCACGGAGGGCCTCTACACCAACCTTGTTGCCCTTCCGATGATGTGTGAGTAATTTACCACAGACCTACGGGTCCATAGCTAGTAGATAGATGGCTTCTTCTCTCTTTTTGATCTTCAATACAAAGTTCTCCTCGATCTTCTTGGAGATCTATTCGATGTAATCTTCTTTTGTGGTGCGTTTGTTGAGGTCTGATGAATTGTAGATTTATGATCAGATTATCTATGAATATTATTTGAGTCTTCTCTGAACTCTTTTATGCATGATTGAGATAGCTTTGTATTTCTCTCCGATCTATCGATTTGGTTTGGCCTACTAGCTTGGTTGTTCTTGCAATGGGAGAGGTGCTTTGTGATGGGTTCAATCTTGTGGTGTCCTCACCCAGTGACAGAAGGGGTAGCGAGGCACGTATTGTATTGTTGCCATTAAGGATAAAAAGATGGGGTTTATATCATATTACTTGAGTTTATCCCTCTACATCATGTCATCTTGCTTAAGGCGTTACTCTGTTCTTATGAACTTAATACTCTAGATGCACGTCGTATGCTATCTTCAAGAGAGAAGCCTCTAGTGAAAACTATGGCCCACCGTATGCTATCTTCAAGAGAGAAGCCTCTAGTGAAACCTATGGCCCCCGGGTCTATTTTTCATCATATATTTTCAGATCTATAAAACCAAAAGTCCAAAAATACCTTGCTGCAATTTATTTATGTTTACTTTATTTTACTCTTTTACTTATCTTTTATACCTATCTCTATTTGATCTCACTCTTGTTCGTGACCGTGAAGGGATTGACAACCCCTTTTTCACGTTGTGTGTAAGTGTTTGTTAGTTTGTGCAAGTGCATATATTAGAGACTTGCTTGTGCCTCCTACTGGATTGATACCTTGGTTCTTAACTGAGGGAAATACTTATCTCTACTTTGCTGCATCACCCTTTCCTCTTCAAGGGAAAAATCAATGCAAGCTTGAGAAGTAGCAATGATCAATATATAGGCATGACGTCCAAGATTAGTAGACCAAAACGATTCTGCATCTACTACTATTACTCCACACATCGACCGCTACCCAGCATGCATCTAGTGTATTAAGTTCATGGAGAAACAGAGTAATGCAATAAGAACGATGAGATGATGTAGACAAGATCTATTCATGTAGGAATAGACCCCATCTTGTTATCCTTAATAGCAACAATACATACGTGCCTCGCTACCCCTTCTGTCACTGGGTGAGGACACCGTAAGATCGAACCCATCACAAAGCACCTCTTCCCATGGCAAGAAAAATCGATCTAGTTGGCCTAACTAAACCAAAGATTCGAAGAATAAATACGAGGCTATAAATAATCATGCATATAAGAGATCGAAGAAACTCAAATAATATTCATGGATATAGATCTGATCATAAACTCAGTTCATCGGATCCCAACAAACACACCACAAAAAAAGTTTACATCAAATAGATCTCCAAGAGACCATTGTATTGAGAATCAAAAAGAGAGAAGAAGCCATCTAGCTACTGCCTACGGACCCGTAGGTCTATGGTGGACTACTCACGCATCATCGGAGAGGCACCAATGAGGATGATGAACCCCTCCGTGATGGTGTTAGATTGGATCTCGTGGTTCTGGAACTTGTGGCGGCTGGAATTGTGTTTCGTTCACTCCCCTAGGGTTTCTGGAATATTTGGGTATTTATAGAGCGAAGAGGCGGTGCAGGAGACCCCGTGGGCCCCCATAACCCACCAGGGCGTGCCTGGGCTCCTGGGTGTGCCCTGGTGTCTTGTGGGCCCCACGGGCCTCCCCTCTGGTCCTTCCTTGGCTTCCAAGTTTTCTTCTGGTCCAAAAAAAATCTCCAAAAAGTTTCGCTGCATTTGGACTCCGTTTGATAGGGATATTCTGAGTAAAAAAAAGCAAAAAACAGCAACTGGCACTGGGCACTATGTCAATAGGTTAGTCCCAAAAAATGATATAAAGTTGCTATAAAATGATTGTAAAACATCCAAGAATGATAATATAACAGCATGGAACAATCAAAAATTATAGATACGTTGGAGACATATCGGCCGTCTGATCGACTGAAACATCTTATCTTGGAGTTCTAGTACAGGTCGTCGGCCCTTTCTCCTCCTCAGTAGGTGCAAACCCAGGTTCTGTAAATGCATCCCCAAGCTTAATTCCTGCTCGTCCTCTAGTAGGTAAATGATAAAAACAAAAATTTTGATGTGGAATGTTACCTAACATGTTCATCACATATTCTTTTCTTTTGTAGCATGGACATTTGGACTTTTAGATGGTTCAAAGCAATAGTCTATATTTGACATGATAACTTCAATACTCAAGCATATCAATAAGCAACCATGTCTTTCAAA
This sequence comes from Thinopyrum elongatum, assembly GCA_011799875.1. Taxonomy (NCBI): domain Eukaryota; kingdom Viridiplantae; phylum Streptophyta; class Magnoliopsida; order Poales; family Poaceae; genus Thinopyrum; species Thinopyrum elongatum. Next base: position 30,025,587 of record CM022299.1, on the reverse strand, counting down.
ATATCAACACTAAAGAAAGTTATCCCTAGCCCATGATGCTCAATCATTGATCCATTCATGAAACATACTCCAATATTAGCTACATCCAATGCACAAGTATGGTCATAGTGCTCCCTAGTTGGTGCTTTATAGGAGAAGATAGAGACTCAAATAAAAATAAAAATTGCATAAAGTAAATAGATAGGCCCTTCGCAGAGGGAAGTAGAGATTTGTAGAGGTGCCAGAGCTCAAAGCTTAAATTGAGAGATAAAATATTTTGAGAGGCATGCTTTTCCCGTCAACAAAAATGACCGAGTGATTCCAAACACTTTCCATGCTAGATATATCATAGGCGGTTCCCAAACATAAAATAAAGCTTATTCCTTTTTCCACCATACTTTCACACTCCATGGCTAGCCATATCCACGAGTACCGTCCATAGCAACATTTTCCTAGGAATTTATTATCTGACAACATAAAGTAAATTTCTTTTTCATTTCGGGACTGGGCATCCCTATTACCGCCACACTCTCGTGCAATAACAAGTGAATAAACACTCAGCTTGAGAATAACACATCTAGCATGGAAAATATTGGCCACCCCTTACAGCTTCATGAGCGGTACGGGCACACAAAAAGGAAATTCATTTTGAAAATTAGAGTTAGCACATACAAATTTACTTAGAAAGGCACGGAAATACCGCATATAGGTAGATATGGTGGACTCATATGGCAAAACTGGTTTTAAGGATTTTGGATCACAAGTAGTATTTCTACTTAGTACAAGTGGAGGCTAGCAAAAAGATTGAGAAGCAACCAACCAAGAAACAAAAATTCTCATAAACGAGCATTAAGCATAACTAACACCGAATAATGCACCACAAGTAGGATGTAACTTCATTGCATAACTATTGACTTTCGTGCTTGCATAGGGAATCACAAACCTTAACACCAATATTCTTACTAAAGCATAATTACTCACCAACATGACTCATATATTACTATCATCATATCTCAAAACTATTACAAAGAATCAAGTTTATTTTGTCCAATGATCTTCATGAAAGTTTTTATTATATCCCTGTTGAATATCTATCACTTTGGGACTAATTTCATATATTGCAATTGCTTTTGACAAGCTCAAATAAATTTAAGTGAAGAACATGAGCATAAAAATTTTCATCTCTCAAAATAATATAAGTGAAGCATGAGAGAATGTCTTCAAAAATTTACTAACTCTCAAATTAATCTAAGTGAAGCATGAGAGCATTTCTTCAAAAATATTAAAGCACACCGTGCTCAAAAAGATATAAGTGAAGCACTAGAGCAATTCCATTGCTCAAAAAAATTAAGTGAAGCATATAGAGCAATTCTAACAAATCATAGCATAATTTTGGCCCTCTCAAATAGGTGTGTCCAGCAAGGATACTTGTGACAAACTAAAAAGCAAAACAAGCAAAGACTCATATAATACAAGACGCTCCAAGCAAAACTCATGATATGTGAAGAATAAAAACATTGCTCCAAGTAAAATACCGATGGTCATTAGAAGAAAGAGGGGATGCCTTCCGGGGCATTGATGTCTACTACACAACTTGTCCTTGTAGACTTGTGTTGGGCCTCCAAGCGCCGAGTTTTGTAGGACAGTAGCAATTTTCTCTCAAGTGGATGACCAAAGGTTTATCAATACGTGGGAGGCGTAGGATGAAGATGGTCTCTCTCAAACAACCCTGCAACCAAATAACAAAAAGTCTCTTGTGTCCCCAACACACCAAATACAATGGTAATTTGTATAGGTGCAGTAGTTTAGCGAAGAGATGGTGATACAATCATAGTAATGATAGTAGATATTGATTTTTGTAATAGGAACAATAAAAAACAGCAAGGTAGCAATTGATAAAACGGAGCATAAACGGTATTGCAATGCTTGAAAATGAGGCCTACGGTCCGTAGTTTCGCTAGTGCAATCTCTCAATAATGCTAATATAATTGGATCATATAACCATCCCTCAACGTGCGATGAAGAATCACTCCAAAGTTCCTATCTAGCGGAGAACATAAGAAGAAATTGTTTGTAGGGTACGAAACCACCTCAAAGCTGTTCTTTCCGATCAATCTATCCTAGAGTTCATACTAAAATAACACCAAGCTATTCTTTCTGATCGATCTAACCAAGAGTTCATACTAAAATAACACCATATGATACACATCAACCAACTCTAATGTCACCTAGATACTCCAATGTCACAGCGAGTATCCATGAGTTGATTGTGCGATGTGCATCAAACAATTTCAGATTCATAATACTCAATCCAACAAAAAGAACCTCAAAGAGTGCCCCAAGATTTCTACCGGAGAAACAAGGACGAAAACGTGCATCAACACCTATGCATAGATTGCCCCAATGTCACCTCAGGAATCCGCGAGTTGAGTGCCAAGATATAAATCAAGTGCTCTCAAATCCAACAAAGTATTCAATCCGATAAAACGAAATCTCAAAGGGAAAACTCAATTCATCACAACAAGATAGAGAGGGGAAAACACCATATGATCCAACTATATTAACAAAGCTCATGATAAATCAAGATCATGCCAACTCAAGAACACAAGAGAGAGAGAGATTAAACACATAGCTACTGGTACAAACCCTCAGCCTCGAGGGTGGACTACTCCCTCCTCAGTATAGTGGCCGCCGGGATGATGAAGATGGCCATCGGTGATGATTTTTCCCTCCGGAGGGGTGCCGGAACATGGTCTATATTGGTTTTTCGTGGCTATAGAGGCTTGCGGCATCGGAACTTCTGATCTAGGGTTATTTCTGATGGTTTCTCTATTTATAGGATTTTTCAGCGTTGGAATCACGCAAAGATGGGCCTCGAGGTGGGCACAAGCCACCTGGGCGCGCTTGGGCCTCCTGGCGCGCCCAGGTGTCTTGTGCTCACCTCCTTCACCTTCTGGTCCTCTCACGAAGCTTCTAGTGACTCTTTTATTCCAAAAAAATCATCAAAAAGTTTCGTTGCATTTGGAGAACTTTTATTTCTGCACAAAAAACAACACCACGGTAGTTCTGCTGAAAACAGGGTCAGTCCGGGTTAGTTCCATCCAAATCATACCAAAACCATATAAAATTATTGTAAACATGGCATGAATACTTCATAAATTATAGATACGTTGGAGACGTATCAGCATCCCCAAGCTTAATTCCTACTCGTCCTCGAGTAGGTAAATGATAAAAGAAATAATTTATGAAGTGTGAATGCTAGCAAAGTGCATAAGTTTGATCAATAATAATTTCAATCACTTTTCCTAGCATCATAACAGCAATTCTTTCTCATAAAACTTCTCATGTTAAAGTAGCAACCAATTCACATGTTAAGGTTCAAACAATGAGTTCTCTTGAAACTCAACAACCTATATTCTTAGTCACCAAACAATTGCAATTCAACTTATTCAACAGAGCCTAAGTAAGAGCTCCACATACTCAATCATCATATAGTCTTCTATGATTGCTAGTACTCAAAGCATATTCTTAGAACAAATGGCATCCATCAAATACAGAGAAAGATATGGGCTTAATATTTCGCCTCCCAACTCATTTATCATAGAGATAATTGTCAACAATAATAAATCATGATCAAATATATTTGACTGGCCATATGTGCCTAGATCTTTCCCCACCACATGATGCTTGCCAACTAGAGAATAGTTGAGGTTTAAATGAGAATTCATACTATTGACTCTTTGCATAAAAGTAAATACTGAAAAGTAAAATATAGGCCCTTCACAGAGGGAAGCAGAGGTTGTCATGCGCTTTTTATTTTTGGATGCCCAAGCTCTTAATGCAAAGGAACGTCACGTTATATTGCCCCTTATGATAGCAACCTTTATTATGCAGTCCATCACTTTTATTACTTTGCCATCACAAGTTCGTACAACGCTCAATTTTCCCTTACAATAAAAGATCAAACATATTTAGGAGCAATTTTTATTGCTTTATGCACCGATGAGAACTTACTTGAGGGATCTTATTCAATCCATAGGTAGGTATGGTGGACACTAATGGCAAGAAACTAGGTGTAAGGGTTTTTGGATGCACAAGTAATATCTCTACTTAGTACGAATTTTTGGCTAGCAAAAGATCCTAAGCAAACACCACATGTTGGAGGATCCATAACAATATAACTTCTATGCAAATATACACAACCATAACTCATTACGTTGTCTTCCTTGTCCAACTTCAACTAATTTGCTCAAGTTTGAAAATAATTAATGGGTATTCACAATCATAGAAGATGTCCAAGATAATATATTTATATGTGAAAGTTCTCTTCCTTATACTAATCATTCATGAATTGCTTGTATGACCAATATTGGGATTGTCAAGCTTCAAAAGATTTCACTTTCTAAACCCAAAGTGAAGCTACTACTAGGCATGATATGAACATATAATTTCAACTTCATGATATTCAATTCATTCAACAAGTTACTCATAGGATATATGTGAAGCACAAGAGTAAATGACAAACTACTCCAAAAAGATATAAGTGAAGATCATGCGAGTAGTTAAGTAAATGGGTAGCTATTTGAGGACTCTTTCTAATTTAAAAACTTTCATATATAAGTATTTTATTAAAACATCAAGCAAAAAAAAAACTAAATGACATTCCAAGAATAGCACAACTCATGTGAAGAAGCAAAAACTTAGGCTCAACCGATACTAACCGATAGTTGTTGATGAAGAAAGGTGGGATGCCTACCGGGGCATCCCCAAGCTTAGATGCTTGAGACTTCTTGGAATATTATCTTGGGATGCCTTGGGCATCCCCAATCTTGAGCTTTTGTGTCTCCTTAATTCCTTTTATATCATGGTTCCCCTAAATCTTAAAAACTTCATCCACACAAAACAAAACAAGAACTCGTGAGATAAGTTAGTATAAATCAATGCAATAACCTTATCATTCTCTACTGTAGCTAATCACTCAAATTATTATTTAAAATTGCATACTAAATCCCTCTGCATATTTAATAGTCCTATCCTCAAATAGAATAATTAAACAAGCACACATATGCAAACAATGCAAACATAACAACAATCTGTCTAAACAGGACAATCTGTAAAGAGTGCAATTTTAATCACACTTACCTAACTCCAAATATTCTGAAAATTTACCACAATGTATAAAATTTATCATATCTTGTTGTGAAAAAAATTCAACATTTTATCACGTTCTTACTTTTCTCAAGAATTCTCACACTAGCGCGCAACTTTCTGTTTTCAAACAACAACACATAGACTTGCAAAATAAGAGTGGCAAAGGCTATACTTGACATTTTTATTGAAGTAAAAGATATAAAAAATTATTATAAATAAAAGCAAGAAAATCCTAATAAAATAAAATTATGCTCCAAGAAAAACACATATCATGTGACGAATGAAAATATAGCTCCAAGTGAGGTTACCGATAATGTTGGAGACGAAAGAGGGGATGCCTTCCGAGGCATCCCCAAGCTTAGTTGCTTGGATATTCCTTGAATATTACCTTGGTGTGCCTTGGTAATCCCCAATCTTAGGTTCTTGTCACTCCTTATTTTCCTCATATCGATATCTCATCCAAAACTTGAAAACTTCAATCACACAAAACTTAACGGAACTTCGTGAGATGAGTTAGTATGATAAAGACAAATCATTCACTTTGGTACTGTCAAGATAAGCTTAATAATTGTTTAAACATAATGCCTACTGTACTCTACAATTTCTAAAATTTATATTAAGCAATATAAGCCATAGAAACCATAAAACAAGCAAACTATGCATTGAAAACAGAATCTGTCAAAAACAGAACAGTATGTAAAGATCTCAATTTTATTCATATTTTTGTAACTCCAATTTTTATGAAAATTTGGGAAAACGTATAAATTTTGTATACCCAACAACTGTAAAAAATCCAGAGTTTTTCAACTCTCCAGTGAATTTAAACAATTCTGTTACTGGGAGCAAAAGTTTCTGTTTTTGCACAGAATCAAGTCAACTATCATCCACACTATCCCAAAGGCTTTACTTGGCAATTTATTGAAACAAAAGCTATCAAACATGATTAATATAGTAGCCTAATCATGTTAACACACATAAACAGTAGGAGTAAATGTTGGGTTGTCTCCTAACAAGCGCTTTTCTTTAATGCCTTTTAGCTAGGCATGATGATTTCAATGATGCTCACATAAAAGATAAGAATCGAAACACAAAGAGAGCATCATGAAGAATATGACTAGAACATTTAAGCCTAACCCACTTCCTATGCATAGGGATTTTGTGAGCAAATAATTTATGGGAACAAGAATCATCTAGCGTAGGGAGGCAAAACAAGCAATACTTCAAAACTTTCAACACAAAGAGAGGAAACTTGATATTATTGAGATATGTAAAAAGCATATGTTCCTCTGTCATAATAATTTTCAGTAGCATCATGACTGAATTCAACAATATAGCTATCACATAAAGCATTCTTTTCATGATACATAAGCATAGAATTTTTATTACTCTCCACATATGCAAATTTATTCTCATCAATAGTGGTGGGAGCAAACTCAAAAAAATAACTATCATGTGATACTTGATTGGCATAATCATATTGAGCATTAAAATCATGATGACAAGTTTCATGGTTATAATTTTTCTTTATAGCATACATATCATCACCATAATCATCATAAATAGGAGGCATGCTTTCATCATAGTAAATATTCTCATCAAAACTTGGGGGACTAAAAATATCATATTCATCAAACATAGCATCCCCAAGCTTATGGCTTTGCATATCATTAGCATCATGGATATTCAAAGAATTCATACTAACAACATTGCAATCATGCTCATCATTCAAAGATATTATGCCAAACATTTTATTGAATTCTTCTTCTATCAATTGAGCACAATTTTCCTTTCCATCATTTTCAAGAAAGACATGATAAAGATGAACAATATGATGCAACCTCAATTCCATTTTTTTGTAGTTTTCTTTTGTAAACCAAACTAGTGATAAAACAAGAAACTAAAAGATTCGATTGCAAGATCTAAAGATATACCTTCAAGCACTCACCTCCCCGGCAACTGCGCCAGAAAAGAGCTTGATGTCTACTACACAACTTCTTCTTGTAGACTCGTGTTGGGCCTCCAAGCGCAGAGTTTTGTAGGACAGTAGCAATTTTCCCTCAAGTGGATGACCTAAGGTTTATCAATCTGTGGGAGGCGTAGGATGAAGATGGTCTCTCTCAAACAACCCTGCAACCAAATAACAAAAAGTCTCTTGTGTCCCCAACACACCAAATACAATGGTAATTTGTATAGGTGCACTAGTTCGGCGAAGAGATGGTGATACAAGCGTAGTAATGATAGTAGATATTGATTTTTGTAATAGGAACAATAAAAAACAGCAAGGTAGCAATTAAAAAAAAGGAGCACAAACGATATTGCAATGCTTGAAAATGAGGCCTAGGGTCCGTACTTTCGCTAGTGCAATCTCTCAATAAAGCTAATATAATTGGATCATATAACCATCCCTCAACGTGCGATGAAGAATCACTCCAAAGTTCCTATCTAGCGGAGAACATAAGAAGGAATTGTTTGTAGGGTACGAAAGCACCTCAAAGCTATTCTTTCCGATCAATATATCCTAGAGTTCGTACTAAAATAACACCAAGCTATTCTTTCCGATCGATCTAACCAAGAGTTCGTACTAAAATAACACCATATGATACACATCAACCAACAATAATGTCACCTAGATACTCCAATGTCACCCCGAGTATCCGTGAGTTGATTATGCGATGTGCATAAAAAAAATCAGATTCATAATACTCAATCCAACACAAAAAACCTCAAAGAGTGCCCCAAGATTTCTACCGGAGAAACAAGGACGAAAACATGCATCAACCCCTATGCATAGATTACCCCAATGTCACCTCGGGAATCCGCGAGTTGAGTGCCAAGACATAAATCAAGTGCTCTCAAATCCAACAAAGTATTCAATCCGATAAAATGAAATCTCAAAGGGAAAACTCAATTCATCACAACAAGATAGAGAGGGGAAAACACCATATGATCCAACTTATTAACAAAGCTCGCGATACATCAAGATCCTGCCAACTCAAGAACACGAGAGAGAGAGAGAGAGAGAGAGAGATTAAACACATAGCTACTGGTACAAACCCTCAGCCCCGAGGGTGGACTACTTCCTCCTCATCATGGTGGCCGCCGGGATGATGAACATGGCCACCGGTGATGATTTCCCCCTCCGGCGGGGTGCCGGAACGGGGTCTAGATTGGTTTTTCGTGGCTACAGAGGCTTGCGGCGGCGGAACTTCTGATCTAGGGTTATTTATGATGGTTTCTCTATTTATAGGATTTTTCAGCATTGGAATCACACGAAGATGGGCCTCGAGGTGGGCACAACCCACCTGGGTGCGCCTGGGCCTCCTGGCGCACCCAGGTGTCTTGTGCTCACCTCCTTCACCTTCTGGTCCTCCCACGAAGCTTCTAGTGCCTCTTTATTCCAAAAAAAATCGTCAAAAAGTTTCGTTGCATTTGGAGAACTTTTATTTCTGCACAAAAAACAACACCACGGTAGTTCTACTGAAAACAGCGTCAGTCTGGGTTAGTTCCATCCAAATCATACCAAAACCATATAAAATTGTTGTAAACATGGCATGAATACTTCATAAATTATAGATACATTGGAGACGTACCAGGCATCCCCAAGCTTAGTTGCTTGGTTCTCCTTGAATATTAACTTGGGGTGCCATGGGGAATCTCCAAGCTTAGGCTTTTGACACTCCTTATTCCTTCATCCATCGTGATCTCACCCAAAACTTGAAAACTTCAATCACACAAAAGTTAACAGAACCTTCGTGAGATCTGTTAGTATAAGAAAACCAATCTTTACTTTAAGTACTATTGAAAACCCATTCAAATTTTGTTATTGCATTATAACTACTGTATTCTAACTTTACCATAGCTTATATCCCCCGATACAATCCATAGGTTCATCAAAATAAGCACACAATGCAAAGAAAACAGAATCTGTCAAAAACAGAACAGTCTGTAAAGATGCGAATTGTTCTTATAATTATGTAACTCCAACAATTCTGAAAAACTAGAAAAACAGAGGCAATTTGTATATCAATCTTTTGTAAAAAAATCAGAATTTTTCGACCCTTCTGTGAATTTAAACAATTCTGTTACTGGACACAAAAGTTTTTGTTTTTCAACAGGATCAAATCAACTATCACCCAAAGCTATCCCAAAGGCTTTACTTGGCACAAACACTAACTAAAACATAAAAAACACAATCATAACAGTAGCATAATTGTGCAAACACTCAATAACAGAAAGAAAAAGGCAAAAATAAATTTTATTCATTGGGTTGCCTCCCAACAAGCGCTATCATTTTATGACCCTAGCTAGGCATAGTGCATTGATTCAAGTATTGTCATCTTTAGTTTTTGATCCATAGGATGCCGTCATGATTGATTCATATGATGGCTTAATTCTTGTTCTAGGGAAGTGTTCCATACCCTTTCTTAGTGGAAATTGAAATTTAATATCGCCTTCTTTCATATCAATCACGGCACCTATTGTACGTAAAAACGACCTACCAAGTATAATTGGACAAGACGGATTGCAATCAATATCAAGAAGAATAAAATCTATGGGCACATAGTTCCTATTTACAAGAATAAGAACATCATTAATTTTTCCCAAAGGCTTTTTAATAGTAGAATCCGCCAAGTGCAAATTAAGAGAACATTCTTCAATATCGGTAAGACCAAGCACATCACATAAAGATTTCAGAATTGTGGAAACACTAGCACCCAAATCACATAAAGTAAAGCACTCATAATTTTTTATCTTGACTTTAATGGTAGGTTCCCATTCATCATGTAATTTTCTAGGAATTCAAATCTCTAACTCCAACTTTTCTTCTAAAGCTTTCATCATGGCATCTAAGATATGTTTAGTAAAAGCTTTATTTTGTTCATAAGCATGGGGTGAACTTATCATGGATTGCAACAAAGAAATACATTCAATCAAGGAGCAATTATCATAATTAAAGTCTTTGTAATCCAAAAGAGTGGGCACATCACTAGTTAAAGTTTTGACCTCTCCAAACCCACTTTTATCAATTTTTTCATCAAGATTTTCACCCTCTGAATTATCGGGACGCCCTCTAGCTAAAGTTGACTCTTCTTCTGTCCCTTTATCATCAATTTTTATTTTACTAAACATGGAATAAATAGAATAAACACCAATCACTTTAAGATCTTCATCATTTTCATGAAAGTAATCACTAGAAAACGCTCTTTCTAAAAATTCTCTTTTAGCTCTAAGCATAGCGGTTTTTTTCTTACTTTCATCCATAGAAACATATAAAGCTTTAATTGATTCATTAATATAAACTTTGGTTGGAAAAAATTTAATCTTGAGATTTTCTACATCATGAGAAATTCTATCAATGCTTCTAGACATATCATCAATCTTATTCAACTTTTCTTCTATCGTAGTATTGAAAACTTTTTGAGCATTGATAAATTCTTTAATATTACTCTCAAGATCAGAGGGGTTCGTATTATTATTGTAAGAAGAATTACCATAATTATTAGAGGAATTCCCAGGTGAAAGGACCACGATGTCGCCTAGAGGGGGGGGGGGTGAATAGGCGTTTTAAAATCTTTTACGGATTTGGCTATATCCTAATGCGGAAATAAACTAAGCGGATACTTTTCAAGCACAAATCCTAAATATACTAGGCTCACTAAGTGCACCAACAACTTATTATAAACAAGATGAGAACAACGAGGATATGAGTAAGCACAAGTAAGTTACACAAACTTACTCAATGTATATCACGAGATATGGAAATGAATAATGCACACACCCACAAGTAGGAAATACAAGCTTACACAAATTATGTTACAAGATATGGAAATGAATGTTACAAGCTAGCAAATCACACTAAACACAAGATAGAACAATAGTAGGAAGTATGAATTGCGGACTATAAAGTGTTGGCCTAAATAATCTCTACGATATGGTAACCAACACAATATAATGAGGACAACAAGAATAGTGAATGCACGGTCAAGTGACCAAGGTAAACCACAAGTAAGGAGTTAGGGTTAGGGATAACCGAAGTCACGGAGACGATGATGTATCCCGATGTTCACTTCCTTGGAGGGAAGCTAGTCACCGTTAGAGAGGTGGATGTTACCACGAAGGCACACCAACGCCACGAAGAATCACCCTATTCTCCTTGAGATATCACCACGAAGGCGATTCCCAACCACTAGTGGTAGACCTTGAGGCGGCCTCCAAACCTTCACAAACTTTCCGGGGGACAAATCACAAGTTGATTCCTCACCGGAGCACTCCTACCGCCTAGGAGTCTCCAACCTCCAAGAGTAACAAGATCAAGGGGGAAATGCTCAAGATTTGCTCAAATCACGAATTCCTTTGGTCAAGAGAGGGAGAGGGAGTGGATCTATCAATGGTTGAAATCTCTCACAAGAACTCTCACAAATCTCTTCGGGATCTAAGATTTGAGGTAGGAGAAAGGAGAGGGAGCTTTTCTTCAAGTGTGGGTCAAGATAGTTGTGTTGCTCAACCCCTCCACGAAGTAGTGAAGGGGTATTTATAGTGTGGCCCCAAATGTGGCCGTTGGGGCGGAATTCTGCTCAGGAAAGTGTCGGACGTCCGGTAAGTACCGGACGTCCGGTGGCAAAACAGGCACCGGACGTCCGGTGGAACACCGGACGTCCGACGGCTGTAGCACGCCATCAGACGAAAGTAGCAGGATATTTGCGAAACAGGTTTGTCGGACATCTGACACTTTCCGGACGTCCGGTGACCGGACGTCCGGTAAGTACCGGAAATCCGTCCGTTTGCTTCTGGATATGGCCACCGGATTTCCGGACGCTACCGGACGTCCGGCCAATAAAAAACAGCAGGAACCCCAAAACTAAAACATGCACAACTTTTTCATACGGACTCCGATTTTGATGATCTTGGGCTCGTTTTGAAGCTATGGAAAATCTCCAGGTCCTCACATAAAGAACCACCCAAGATAAACCAAAATGGAGGGTGCAAAGTATGCAAAGGTTAGATCATATATTTTGGGGAAACTATTTGGCTTTGGCTTTTCTTTGGTATATAGGATATGAGTGGAATTGTGTATAGAAGATGTTGACTTGAGCAAATCCATCACAAACCCCTTTGATCCCCTCTTAATAGTGCGGGATCCCTATAACTCAAGAATCATAAAAGAGCTACACTACATAGCTATCGAGAATCCATTCATGAGTGTATATGTTTCTTTGTGGTCATCACTCCACAACACTAACATCAAAGGAACTAATACCTTTGACATGAGCCGTTCACTTGAGCTTGATGTTGATGTTTCTTCTTGGCTCAAGATGAAGGCAAGACATTGGTGAAGTCTTCAAGTCTCTCCCCCATACACAATGTGGGAAGCTTTGCTTTGTATTCATCTTCACTTGTCCATCATGTGATCATCCACAAGCTTCAAGCATGTAATCCTTTGGGATGGTTATCTTGAACTTGCCCTTGTCATCCATGATCACCAACACTTGATGTCATCCTCTCACAGACACTTGAAATCTCTCTCTCGATGCGAGCCCATGAGAATCACCTGAATACTTGATCAATCATGACTCAACACATGAGTCCATTATGATCATATCTTTGAGCCACTCCTAGAATTCATCATTCAAATCATCCTTTTAAGATCTTGATCCATTATGGCTCAAACCATAGCTCTAAGCATGGCAACCCTTAAGATACTCCAATGAACTTCATTTTGATCATCTCAATGTAATTGTTGCTTCAAAGGAGTTGACTTCCATTATTCTTCAAACATTTTCCAATGGGACTAACCTTCAAATGTATATCTCAATGAAAACATTAGTCCATAAGGATTGTCATCAATTACCAAAACCACACATGGGGACTACATGTACTTTCAATCTCCCCCATTTTGGTAATTGATGACAATCTCAACAAGAGTGTTTATATAATGAATTTTTACACAAGCACGCAATTTTTTCGAGGATAAATTGTATACTTGCGGAGATTTTGATAGCATCAATTATCACAAAGAAACTTGCTGTTTATCAAAACCGGTTGTACTAAAATCAAAACACTACACAAGCATTTGATGTTAGTAAGACCGCAATATATAGAGCAAGCTCCCCCACAATATATGCATGTGTGAATGAACTTTGAATTTCATTGCATATATTGGTTGATATAAACTAGTTGGAGGTTTCTCTATATATTCATTCATGCAACAAGCATATATAACTAGGGTGGATATGCATAAATGACAACAAGAACTTCAAAAGATATTTATCTTAAACCCTCTAAACTTCTCCCCCATTGGCAACAAATGCCAAAATGGAAGACAAAACATCTAGAAGACCAATATAGAAAGAGATCCTCCTTGATGTGTGCATATCACAAAATGTGAGTGAACGCAAAGCACATATTTAATAATGAACAATTTTAGGAGCTCAGAATCTATAGAATGCAACCAGATATGAAAACAAGCATTAGACATGTGAGGAAAACAGTCAAAACACAAGATTATATGCCAAACAGACAAGCACTCACGACACAACCTCTTACCGAAGCCACCATAAGAATAAGAGGAAACAAACAAAGTGGCCGGCAAGGAATAAATGATATCAAGGAAAGATATGAACTTTCTCATGTATAAAAATTTCTGAGTGGCCAATCATAATCATGATATGTATCCACAAAGAAACTTTGCATACACAAAATAGACGCAATTGATAAGAACATGATATACACAAGTGAATCCATTATTATACAACTGAAACCTAGTCATAATAGCAAGACACATGGCACAAATTGATCCCATTTGCATAACACAAAGTGAAGCAAGCAATCAAACGATCCGACGAGCCAAAAGGATAAAAGAATATTATGATTTGGGCAAAGGAGTGTTCTAAGGAAAATAGAGAAGCTCCCCATGATTTGTGCACTATTTAGAATTTTTGTATTTGGCTGCAAGTGCACAAAATAGGATCATCACTCCCCCAAAATCAATAGGAACACAAAGCAATTGCAAGCAGGCATAGATAAGAAAAGAAGCCTAGCATTTGCAACAAAAGATCATTGTTGGGATGCTTTGAGAAAGGAAACAAGTATCACAGGAACGAGTCAAGAAATTCATGCCATGATGCAACCTACATAAGGTTGACCCCATTTCTATATATATGCATGAAGTAAATACTTGTTACCGAGATAGCATTGGTATGAAGTCGTAGATTAATAAAATGTCCAAGCTTGGCTCTAATTTCCTCATAGTGCCACCACCTTCATGAATAAGCCAAGCACCCAATGCTTTTCAAATGTACCTAAAACATTTTAAGTACAATATGGTCCCCAAACTTATTGGGTCCGAAGTAGTTAGCATAACTACAACACATAGGGTAAAACCACTTAAATATGTGCATATTGATATGAATTTGAATTTCATGCACATCTTAGCTATTAAGAATTTGATGGATTTACCATATATATATTGGATAAAATAAAGCAAACAAGGCATGTGAATTTACACATAGTAAATATGCATGCACAAGCCTACCAAAATCTAGGGAAATACAAATTGGACAAATGAACACATAACCGTTAATACTTCCAATAACATCACTAGTCATTCATGTTGTCCAAAATGAATCAAAGTGACAAATCAACATATGATAGCACACAAAGTTCAACATATGAACCAAGGAAAAACCAATGAGCATATAAGATATGCATTGCACACATACTCATAGGAATATCTCACTCAAGTAGATATAGGACACTATAAACAATGAGATAACAAACTCTCATATAGAGCAATAAGATGAACTCGAACAAAATGGTATTTCGAGTTATCATTCGGTGTAGAAACCAAATAAGTACATGATCATCTATACTAACACAAGCATAACATGAGAGTTTAGAAATAAACACAATGCTTGGATAGCATATTATTAACATTCCAACTAGATAGATCATCATGCAAAGCAACAATTGGAATAGCTTTAATCAAATGATTTTCCAAATATGATTTTAAAGATAACCAAGGGAAAAACCGCATAAGAATGCCATACGTAAACAAGGCATTGCATGCCACGGAGATATAAGATAATCTCAAATATAAATTCTAAGAGGCATCCCTCAATTGTTCATATTAACAAGGATTGTGATATGCACAAAGCATATCACTCCCCCATAATATGATGATCCATGCATTACCCACGAGAGGCAAATGAAACCCAACTAAGGTTAATTAATGGATGAGAATTTGAGTTTCAAATGAGCTTTACATACCACATAGTAACTAGATAATATTGCACTAACAATACTAGGTGGTATCCCACATATATACACATTTAAGGTTTGTGATATGCGTAAAACATAGCACTCCCCCATAATGTGATGATCCATTAATATCTCAAAAGAGCCAAGGAAGATTCAACTAATGAAGCAATAAAGGCTCGAAACCACACACGCAACTATATGATGTGCATAGCAACCTACACATGCTAGATAACACGAATCAAGCATATTAGGAGGCACAACATATACAAACACATACTAGGAACAAAACCTAAACATGCATGGGGCTAGTAACTTTCAATGTAGACAATATAAATACAAGTTACCGCCACGAGGAGCATTGGAATGACAAATATGATGATAATCCACTTGACTTGGCTTGAACCATAATACATGGTGAAAATCATTTTTCTTCATGAACTAGCCAAGTCTCCAATGTCCTCCACACACCTATTGATCAAGTTTGAGCTTGATGGTCCCCAACCAAGTTGGGTCCTAAGAAGTTAGTCACAATAGGTTTGGCAACCCAAATGGTCTTATCTACTTTCAAACCACTTTGGGCACCAACAAACTTGGCAAACAAATTGCCAACATTATCCTTTCTAAGTGAATAATGATCATTGACAATTGGAGGCTTAGAGACATTACCGTTGGGACATGATGAAGATATGTGTCCCCTTTCTCAACGCAAATATAGCAACATGCTCCCCTTCTCTTCTTCTTTACCTTTTCAACTGGGGAGAACATTTCTTGGTTAGGCATGGGAAGAGGCCTTTCATTATCTTGAGATTGAACTTGAGGCCACTTCCCTTGATGCTTCACACTTGAAGCCTTCTTCTTCATGGCAAGATCTCACATGGTGTCCAACATTCTTGCACTTGAAGCAATAATGTTGGCTGAATTCTTGACTTGATCTTGTCCCTTCTTCTTGTTTCTTGGACTTCTTCTTGTTGAAGATGAAATCAAGTCCTATTTTGTCTTGAGGGTCCTTTTGCACACTAAGATATTATCACAACCATTTTTCCAAGTCTTTTCTTCAAACTAGTGACTTGGGCCTGAGCTCTTTATTTTCCTCTACAAGGTTAGTATTAACAAAAGAACTAGAGGAGGTATAAATTTCATTGTTAAGCAACAAGGCATGGTGAGCATTCATCACAAGATGTACCAATATCAGTAGAGAGGAATTGCAAGGACTAGCACATGGCAATAAGGCATTTTGAGTAGAAAATGTGCTTAATCCACATGAGACTCACATGATTTTTACCTTGGTGACCATAGCATGAGCTAACTTTAACCCTCATGAGAGATTAGAAGATCCTCATGAGTGCCTGAGAGCTTTTTATGACTTTCTTCATTTCCCATAATTGCTAGTTAGCAAATCAAGTTGAGTCCTCAGCTCAACATTTTCTTTCTTAACCTTTCTGGGTTTTAGGCGCAAGAACATTCTTCTCGTATTAAACAGCGATTCGTGTATTTTGGTAATAGTTGACTTTTGGTACCTAGATTGGTGGGGAAAATCAGAGAGGAGAAATCTTAGCTGATCAACCAGTGAAGGTAAGAGTGATTGTTTAAATCTTATTATATGATAAAATATTAAGAACATAGAGAGTAATGGAGGGGGTTATTGTGGTCATTGGGGTGGGGAGAAGTGGTAGACATTAAAAGAAAGTGTATATATGACACGTAAACAGGATAGTAATTGGTGCAAGGGGGGAGGACTGCTAGACGGGACCCAGATGGGACGGAGGATAGTTCGGAATTAGTGGTCTAGAGGATTACTACATAAAGGGCGATGGTAATTATAAAAGGAACAGTGATATATTTAATAGGTAGAAAAACGGATTAGGCTTGAGGGGCAGGGATATTACGCGGAATGCCACATCTGGTGTGAGAAGAATACAACCTTTGATATAGAGGTAACTCGTTTATATTTTCTTATACTCGTTATTCTTCACACAAGAATAGAGTTAGTAGCACAAGCATCATTATCAATATGAGAGGAGCATGTCGAAGCTAGAGACTCCGCATGAGTAGTCTGAAGTTCCTCATGAGACTTAGAGAGTTTGGTGAGCTCTCCTTTGACCTTCTTGTAGTCAAGGTCAAGGTGCTCAAAATCCTCTTTAAGTTTACAATGAGTAACTTCAATCTCTTCTTTTAAAGACCTCAAGTCACTAAGACATGATGAGCCATAGCAAGTTCATGTTCAAGTTGTTCACTTTTTGCTTGCTCGTAAAGAAATAGTCATTACGGTTTTGAAAGCAAGCAAGAACATCTTGGAACCTTTTATAAGTGTTTTTTAGCTCTACGAAGAGTTTCCCAACTTCATAGAGATTTTGAGTCAAGACTTCATCATCTTCCTCATTACAACTATCATCATTATCACTAAGAGAAGATGATACCTCGTCATTACCTCTTGCCATGAGGCACATGTGAACAAAAGGGGTTGATGATGATTCTTTTGGTGAAGAGGGTTCTTCATCAATCAAGTGTGCTCATTTTTCTTGATTTCCTCTACATGGTTAGTCATAGAACAACTAGAGGAAACCAAAGTATTTGATCATGGCAACACGGAGAGCAAGCATATCATCACAAACATTTGTCATGGAATTCTTAGGTGATATGCATGGACTATCAACACAATAATTTACACTATTTGTGGTGCTAGATATGCTCAAGTCCATAGAGATACTCACTAGCATCTACACAAGCAAGATCATCAATAATGATCTTAGTACCATCATCACGAGATATTTCTTCACTCACCATGTCATTACCTTGTGGCACGCCACATGTTGGTGAAGTGGAAGATATTGAAGTGTCCAAGTAATTGGAGGTGGAAGCAATAGAGAGCTCTTCATGATTTAAAAATGTGGAGAACTCCTCCATTAACTCCCCGAAAAGAATATTGTCTTCATCAAGATTGGACCCACCATATATATCTTCAAGTTTGGTCCAAGCCTCATGAGCCGACTTGCAAGTCGAGATTTCCTTAAACACTTCAACGGTTATACTTTGATGAATGGCAAGAGAAGTATCACAATCAAGATACATATCCTCAAAAGATGGAGAAGGACCATCCTTTGCAATAGAAATTCCTACAAGAACAATTCGCAAAGCATTTGGACCCATGGCCCGAAAGTGACAAAGCATGCGTAATCTCCACATAATGTAATTTGTGCCATTAAAATAAAATGTGTCATCGTGCACTAGTTCACTAGTCGACATCGTTACTCTCTAGGCGGTGAAGCCTAATAAGGAGAGACCTAGCTCTGATACCAATTGAAAGGACCACGATGTCGCCTAGAGGGGGGGTGAATAGGCGTTTTAAAATCTTTTACGGATTTGGCTATATCCTAATGCGGAAATAAACTAAGCGGATACTTTTCAAGCACAAATCCTAAATATACTAGGCTCACTAAGTGCACCAACAACTTATTATAAACAAGATGAGAACAACGAGGATATGAGTAAGCACAAGTAAGTTACACAAACTTACTCAATGTATATCACGAGATATGGAAATGAATAATGCACACACCCACAAGTAGGAAATACAAGCTTACACAAATTATGTTACAAGATATGGAAATGAATGTTACAAGCTAGCAAATCACACTAAACACAAGATAGAACAATAGTAGGAAGTATGAATTGCGGACTATAAAGTGTTGGCCTAAATAATCTCTACGATATGGTAACCAACACAATATAATGAGGACAACAAGAATAGTGAATGCACGGTCAAGTGACCAAGGTAAACCACAAGTAAGGAGTTAGGGTTAGGGATAACCGAAGTCACGAAGACGATGATGTATCCCGATGTTCACTTCCTTGGAGGGAAGCTAGTCACCGTTAGAGAGGTGGATGTTACCACGAAGGCACACCAACGCCACGAAGGCTCACCCTATTCTCCTTGAGATATCACCACGAAGGCGATTCCCAACCACTAGTGGTAGACCTTGAGGTGGCCTCCAAACCTTCACAAACTTTCCGGGGGACAAATCACAAGTTGATTCCTCACCGGAGCACTCCTACCGCCTAGGAGTCTCCAACCTCCAAGAGTAACAAGATCAAGGGGGAAATGCTCAAGACTTGCTCAAATCACGAATTCCTTTGGTCAAGAGAGGGAGAGGGAGTGGATCTATCAATGGTTGAAATCTCTCACAAATCTCTTTGGGATCTAAGATTTGAGGTAGGAGAAAGGAGAGGGAGCTTTTCTTCAAGTGTGGGTCAAGATAGTTGTGTTGCTCAACCCCTCCACGAAGTAGTGAAGGGGTATTTATAGTGTGGCCCCAAATGTGGCCGTTGGGGCGGAATTCTGCTCAGGAAAGTGTCGGACGTCCGGTAAGTACCGGACGTCCGGTGGCAAAATAGGCACCGGACGTCCGGTGGAACACCGGACGTCCGACGGCTGTAGCACGCCATCAGACGAAAGTAGCAGGATATTTGCGAAACAGGTTTGTCAGACATCCGACACTTTCCGGACGTCCGGTGACCGGACGTCCGGTAAGTACCGGAAATCCATCCGTTTGCTTCTGGATATGGCCACCGGATTTCCGGACGCTACCGGACGTCCGGCCAATAAAAAACAGCAGGAACCCCAAAACTAAAACATGCACAACTTTTTCATACGGACTCCGATTTTGATGATCTTGGGCTCGTTTTGAAGCTATGGAAAATCTCCAGGTCCTCACATAAAGAAGCACCCAAGATAAACCAAAATGGAGGGTGCAAAGTATGCAAAGGTTAGATCATATATTTTGGGGAAACTATTTGGCTTTGGCTTTTCTTTGGTATATAGGATATGAGTGGAATTGTGTATAGAAGATGTTGACTTGAGAAAATCCATCACAAACCCCTTTGATCCCCTCTTAATAGTGCGGGATCCCTATAACTCAAGAATCATAAAAGAGCTACACTACATAGCTATCGAGAATCCATTCTTGAGTGTATATGTTTCTTTGGTGGTCATCACTCCACAACACTAACGTCAAAGGAACTAATACCTTTGACATGAGCCGTTCACTTGAGCTTGATGTCGATGTTTCTTCTTGGCTCAAGATGAAGGCAAGACATTGGTGAAGTCTTCAAGTCTCTCCCCCATACACAATGTGGGAAGCTTTGCTTTGTATTCATCTTCACTTGTCCATCATGTGATCATCCACAAGCTTCAAGCATGTAATCCTTTGGGATGGTTATCTTGAACTTGCCCTTGTCATCCATGATCACCAACACTTGATGTCATCCTCTCATAGACACTTGAAATCTCTCTCTCGATGCGAGCCCATGAGAATCACCTGAATACTTGATCAATCATGACTCAACACATGAGTCCATTATGATCATATCTTTGAGCCACTCCTAGAATTCATCATTCAAATCATCCTTTTAAGATCTTGATCCATTATGGCTCAAACCATAGCTCTAAGCATGGCAACCCTTAAGATACTCCAATGAACTTCATTTTGATCATCTCAATGTAATTGTTGCTTCAAAGGAGTTGACTTCCATTATTCTTCAAACATTTTCCAATGGGACTAACCTTCAAATGTATATCTCAATGAAAACATTAGTCCATAAGGATTGTCATCAATTACCAAAACCACACATGGGGACTACATGTACTTTCACCAGGAAAAGGCCTAGGATTAAAATTACCTCTGTAAGCATTGTTATTGAAATTGTTTCGTGAGACAAAATTCACATCTACGGGATCACTATTTTGCTCAATCAAAGTAGACAAAGGCACATCATTAAGATAAATAGGAGCACTTTTACTAGCAACCAATTTCATAAGAGCATCAACTTTTTCACTCAACGTACTAATTTCTTCAACCGAATTAACCTTTTTACTAGTAGGTGCTCTTTCAGTATGCCATTGTGAATAATTTGCCATGATATTATCTAGCAATTTAGTAGCTTCACCCAAAGTATTTCCATAAAAGTACCACTCGTGGCGGTATCTAAAAGATTTCTCGAAACAAAATTCAATCCCGCATAAAAATTTTGTATGATCATCCAAAGATTTAAACCATGAGTAGGACAATTTCTTAGCATCAACTTCATTCTTTCCCAAGATTGTGCAACATGTTCATGCTCTAGTTGCTTAAAATTCATGGTTTGAGTTCTAAGGGAAATAATTTTCATGGGCGAAAAATACTTAGTAATAAAAGCATCTTTGCACTTATCCCAAGAATCGATAATATTACGAGGCAAAGAAGAAAACCAAAATTTTACACAATCCCGCAAGGAGAAAGGAAATAATTTCAAATTCACAATATTATTGTCCACATCTTTTTTCTTTTGCATATCACACAATTACACGAATGTGTTTAGATGGGACATGGCATCCTCATTAGGAGTACCGAAAAATTGATCTTTCATAACAAGATTCAACAAAACGGCATTAATATCACAAGACTCCGCACTAGTGGCAGGAGGAGCAATCGGAATACTAATAAAATTATTGTTATTAGTATTGGAAAAATCACACAACTTGGTGTTTCTTGAGACATCGTAACTACGCAAACAAAATTACAAACAAAAAATAGATCTGACGAGAAAAAGGCGAACGAAAAAGAGAAGGCAAATAAAACGGCAAATTTTGTGAAGTGGGGGAGATGAAAATGAGAGGCAAATGGCAAATAATGTAAATTGCAAGGAGATGAGATTTGTGATTAGGAACCTGATAGATGTTGATGATGTCTCCCCGGCAACGGCGCCAGAAATTCCTTTTGATGCAGCTTGAAACTGCGTCGGTATTTCCCCAATGAGGAAGGGATGATGTAGTACAGCTACGGTAGGTATTTCCCTCAGTTATGAAACCAATGTATCAATCCAGTAGAAGAACCAAGCAACACTATGTAAACGGAACCTGCACACAAAGAACAAATTCTCGCAACCCAACGCGTAAGAGGGGTTGTCAATCCCTCCTGGGTAAAAAGATAGATTGGTTTGTAAGTGTTTGGATAAATAGATCTGAATAAAACGCGAAATAAAAGATGCAAATAAAAAGTGCAGCAAAGTATTTTTGGGTTTTTGGAATAATAGATCTGAAAACAAATGCTGTGAAAAATAGATCTGAAAGCAATATGATAAAAGATAGACCCGGGGGCCATAGATTTCACTAGTGGCTTCTCTCGAGCAAATAGGATACCGTGGGTAAACAAATTACTGTTGGGCAATTGATAGAAGACCAAATAATTATGACAATATCCAAGGCAATGATCAATATATAGGCATCACGTCCAAGATTAGTAGACTGACTCCTGCCTGCATCTACTACTATTACTCCGCACATCGACCGCTATCCAGCATGCATCTAGTGTATTATGTTCATGGAGAAACGGAGTAATGCAATAAGAACGATGAGATGATGTAGACAAGATCTATTCATGTAGGAATATACCCCATCTTGTTATCCTTAATAGCAATGATACATACGTGCCTCGCTACCCCTTCTGTCATTGGGTGGGGACACCGTAAGATCGAACCCATCACAAAGCACCTCTTCCCATGGCAAGAAAAATTGATCTAGTTGGCCTAACTAAACCAAAGATTCAAAGAAGAAATACGAGGCTATAAATAATCATGCATATAAGAGATCAAAGAAACTCAAATAATATTCATGGATATAGATCTGATCATAAACTCAAAGTTCATCGGATCCCAACAAACACACCGCAAAAAAGGTTTACATCAAATAGATCTCCAAGAGACCATTGTATTGAGAAGCAAAAAGAGAGAAGAAGCCATCTAGCTACTGCCTACGGACCCTTAGGTCTATGGTGGACTACTCACGCATCATCAGAGAGGCACCAATGAGGATGATGAACCCCTCCGTGATGGTGTTAGATTGGATCTCGTGGTTCTGGAACTTGTAGTTGCTGGAATTGTGTTTCATCTTCTCCCCTAGGGTTTCTGGAATATTTGAGAATTTGTACAACGAAGAGGCGGTGCAGGAGACCCTAGTGAGCCCCACAACCCACCAGGGCGCGCTTGGGCTCCTGGGCACTCCCTGGTGTCTTGTGGGCCCCACGGGCCTCCCCTCTTGTCCTTCCTTGGCTCCCAAGTTTTCTTCTGGTCCAAGAAAAATCTCCAAAAAGTTTCGTGATACGTCTCCAACGTATCTATAATCTTTGATTGTTCCATGCTATTATATTATCTATTTCGGATGTTTTATATGCATTAATATGCTATTTTATATTATTTTTGGGACTAACCTATTAATCTAGAGCCCAGTGCCAGTTTATGTTTTTCCTTGTTTTTGACATTTACAGAAAAGGAATATCAAACGGAGTCCAAACGGAATAAAAATTTCGCGATGATTTTTCTTGGACCAGAAGACACCTACGTAACTTCGAGAGAGGGCCAGAAGGTTCCCGAGGAGGCCACAAGCCTGCTAGGCGCGCCCCAGGGGGCGCCATGAGGGCTTGTGGGCCCCTCGGAGGTCTTCCAACACTAATCTTTGCACTATAAATTCCCAAATATTCCCCCAACATCAGAAGCGTCCACCAAAATACTTTTCCGCCGCCGCAAGCCTCTGTTCCCGTGAGATCCCATCTTGGGGCCTTTTCCGGTGATCTGCCGGAGGGGGAATTCGATCATAGAGGGCCTCTACATCAACCTTGCTGCCCTTCCGATGATGTGTGAGTAGTTTACCACAGACCTATGGGTCCATAGCTAGTAGCTAGATGGCTTCTTCTCTCTCTTTGATCTTCAATACAATGTTCTCCTCGATGTTCTTGGAGATCTATTCGATGTAATACTTTTTTGCAGTGTGTTTGTTGAGATCCGATGAATTGTGGATTTATGATCAGATTATCTATGAATATTATTTGAGTCTTCTCTGAACTCTTTTATGCATGATTAAGATATCTTTGTATTTCTCTTCGAACTATCAGTTTGGTTTGGCCAACTAGATTGGTTTTTCTTGCAATGGGAGAGGTGCTTAGTTTTGGGTTCAATCTTGCGGTGTCCTCACCCAGTGACAGAAGGGGTAGAGAGGCACGTATTGTATTGTTGCCATCAAGGATAAAAAGATGGGGTTTATATCATTTTGCTTGAGTTTATCCCTCTACATCATGTCATCTTACATAAAGCGTTACTCCGTTCTTATGAACTTAATACTCTAGATGCATGCTGGATAGCGGTCGATGTGTGGAGTAATAGTAGTAGATGCAGAATCGTTTCAGTCTACTTGTCACGGACATGATGCCTATATTCATGATCATTGCCTTAGATATCGTCATAACTTTATGCTTTTCTATCAATTGCTCAACAGTAATTTGTATACCCACCGTATGCTGTCTTCAAGAGAGAAACCTCTAGTGAAACCTATGGCCCCCAGGTCTATTTTCCATCATATATTTTCAGATCTATAAACCAAAAAACCCAAAAATACCTTGCTGCAATTTATTTATATTTACTTTAGTTTGCTCTTTTATTTATCTTTTATACCTATCTCTATTAGATCTCACTCTTGTTCGTGACCGTGAAGGGATTGACAACCCCGTTTTCGCGTTGAGTGCAAGTGTTTGTTAGTTTGTGCAGGTGCATAGATTGGAGACTTGCTTGTGCCTCCTACTGGATTGATACCTTGGTTCTTAACTAAGGGAAATACTTATCTCTACTTTGCTGCATCACCCTTTCCTCTTCAAGGGAAAAATCAATGCAAGCTCAAGAAGTAGCATTTTGCTGCGTTTGGACTCCGTTTGGTAAGGATATTCTGCGAAGTAAAAAATAAGCAAAAAACAGCAACTGGCACTGGGCACTATGTCAATAGGTTAGTCCCAAAAAATGATATAACACTAGTAGAAAACGGCCCATTTGTCCCGGTTCCAGAGGCCCATTAGCCCCAGTTCTAGAACCGGGACTAAAGGGTCGGGACTAAAGCCCAAAACCTTTAGTCCCGGTTCACTTACGAACCGGGACAGAAGGGGCTCCATGTGTCCGCTGCGGGGAGCCCAGGCAGGAGGACCTTTCGTCCTGGTTGGTAACACCAACCGGGACCAAAAGGCATCCACACGTCAGCATTTGGCAGGAGCTGGGGTTTTTGTTTTTTTTAAGGGGGGGGGGGGGTTTGGAGGGTTAATTTAAGGGTTTCATATTGTGTTAGCTAGCTAATAGAGAGAAGTGTCCTCTCTTTCTCCGTGCTTGGTCGACGCTAGCTACTATACGTATAGAGAGAACTCGACACGCTAGCTAGTAAGCAAATGAAGGAACCATTAAGTACACAAGATCAGCATGAACATATACAGAGAGAAGTGATCAACCTCTCTTTCTCCAAGAGATTGGTCAAACAACAAGTTTTCGTATATCTATCCGACGCTACTAGCTACATATATACAATATAAGATCTCTTACAATCCCTAACATCTAATGTCAAATTCCACATGGTATTCTCCGGCTTTATGTATGATGTGGTCAAGAAAGAATCCCGCCAATTCCTCTTGAATTGCTCGTATGCGATCATGTGGTAGGAGTTCATCCCGCATCTGCCGCATCTAATTTGAAGAAGGGGATCAATACATATATATGAATGAAACTCAACACAAATGATGGTAATAAAATAAAATTGTGAATATTATTGCTTACGCACTTCATATTGTTTTTCAGAGTAGCCCGCTTAGAGGTCGTCGCGTTGTAGATGAACTCGCAAACATAGTATCCACATAAATCATTCCCGGCTTCCTACCACAAGCACTTTACGAGAAATAGAGTTCAATCAAACTAATAATCAAGCATTATAAATGGTATTGATGAAACTAGAATCAATGGGAGATGCGCGGAACTAGGTAGTAGTACTTACTTTTGGGTGTGTAAATCGCAGCTCCCTCGGCAGTGCCGAACAATTCCGGTGAACTTTTTCCAAACCCTGCCAGAAAAAGAAAATAATTACTTGATATCAGGAACTTACTTCTGGAGCATTTCAGTCATGTCCGCATACTCCTGGGGATCTTTTCGTCTCGAGTCTAAGACGGTTACTACTCCCCGCTCAAGCTTAATCTCTAGCAGAATAAAGTGGAACCTGCACACGCATGCATAACTCATCAATTACATTACTATAACCTCGAGTTATAAGGGAAACCGAATATGCACAAGACAGTAACACTACTTGAAGTTGTAAGGAAAGAGTATTTTCTCTTTGTTTTGATTTTTAAGCAACGATTGTAGCAAGTTGTCCTCGGTTTCTGTGACATTCTTTTGAACCGTCCATTCATGTATGATATTTGGGTTAATGAACCCAATGTCATAGATTTGTGCTTTTCTGCATTCGACGATCTTCAATCTACATAATATAGTGAGAATAATTATATATACATGCAATGAAAGAGCTGAGCTATATATAGAGACTTAATTACAGAAGTAGTACTTACAGACAGTAGCAAGTCACGAGTGTTTTGTCGAGGGCGTTTTGATTGTATAACTGGAATAACTCGTCAAATTCAACAGACAACTGATCCATTCCAACGAGGTCGTGCTCCTCTTTAATTCTCAGCGTCAAAGTATCCTTCCCAGACTCGTTGCAGGTTTTCATGTACCATTCATGGAATCTTTGCATCATTGTTGTTAGAGGAGGATGATGATCAGGTTTGACGAGAGGCTGCCCATACTGGTATCTGAATTCGTCCACCTCCATTATTTCAAACTCTACATCATCGCTCAGGTAATCAGCAGGATTGGTACCGGGCACCATCCCCAGCTAATTAGCGCCGATATCGCTAGACACCTTGAGCGGGGGGCACGATTGGTTCGCCTGTTCGCTGAGCTGGGGATTTTTTTCCTATTTCTTCGTTCTGCTAACCTTACATCACTGCAAGTACTTCCCGACCGCTCCGCTTCCTTATATGTCCTTTCAATAATGCGCTCATAGTTGGATTGCGGCAGAGACGGTGGTGGTCGCTTCAGGGCATCGATAGCGCGCTTCGCTTTCACCGGATCTATCGTCTCCTTCGGAGGTGGAGGTTTCTTTGTAAAAAAGTCCCTCACTTCGGCAGCACTGATCTCCTTGTTTTCCTTCTTGGTCCTCTCATATGGTAAGTTTTCCAGAGGCTTGAGAGATGGACCGTATCTGAATTGCCTCCCGCCTCTGCTTGTACTGCTAGCCACCGGAGCGGCGGCGTCTCTCTTCCGTCGTTGCTTACGAGGCGGAGAAGGAGGCGGAGTGCTTCGACGCGCCAGAGGAGCTGGAGTGGCGGCGTCTGTCTTCCACCGTTGCTGACGAGGCAGAGGAGGAGGCGGACTGCTCCGACGCGCCGGAGCAGGCGAAGGAGGAGGCGGAGTGCCATCACGCGCCGGAGGAGGCGGAGTACCCTGATCACTCGCCGGAGGAGGAGGAGGCGGAGTGGCCTGACTCGCCGGAGGAGGAGGAGGAGGCGGAGGCGTCCAGTTTGGAAGCTTTGTGTACTCCTTCCGCCATAGACATGTACTCCTCAGAGCATAAAGCAGCTGATTCTCCCCTTCACCTGTAGGGTGGTCAAGCTCGAGCTCCTCAAAACCCTCCATTATTTCATCCACCGTCACAACAGCATAGCCATGTGGAATCGAACGGCAGTGAAAAGTTCCGTCGGGTTGAGGAGGTGCAATAGAGCCGACAACCGCCTTCAAAGTCAGGTTCTGCCATTTCGTCATAAGCTCGCAATGTTGAGCCTCCGTGATAGTATCCACGGGGTAGCGAGGAGCCGTGAAATCAGGCTGAACGAGCTCCGTGGAAGCCACGCTGCTTCTCCGCTGAGATGGCGGGATAGCTTCTGGGGTAGCTTCGTGCCGCTGAGATGGTTGGCCGGAAGCTGCAAGTTCCTCTAGCTTTACTAGTCTTGCATTGAGCTTCTGAATTTCGCTCAGCTCCACTTTTCTCTTTCTCTCCCGGCTTCTGTAACCGCCTGCGCCGGCAAACCCAACCACCCACGGAACGGAGCCTGCTGTGCCTCGTGTTCGTCCAGGGTGCTCAGGATTCCCGAGGGCCTCAGTCAGCTCATCCTTCTCTCTGTCGGGAATGAATGTCCCTTCCTGCGCTGCGGTGATATAATCTTGAAGCTTCTTCATTGTTATTGCAAGTTGCTCGTTCGTCCAATGGCATTCCCCTGTTTCTGGGTCCAAAGTTCCCCCAACCCCGAAGAACCAAGTCCTTGAACGGTCTGGCCAGTTCAATGTCGCTGGTTGGACCCCTTTAGCACGCAGGTCTTGCTCAGCTTTGTCCCACAACGTCCGGGCTTTGAGGTAGCCACCTGACCCCGTGTGATGGTGATACTGCTTCTTTGCAGCATTTTTCTTGTTTGTCTCTGACATTTTCTTACTCTTGTCCGATGTCTTGTAGGCCACAAATGCGGGCCAGTGATCTCTTATCTTCTCAAATCGGCCAGTGAATTCTGGAGTCTTCCCTTTGTCGACAAACTTTGTGTTCAACTCTTTCTTCCACCTCCTGAATAGATCTGCCATCTTCTTAAGAGCACACGCCTTGACCTTTGGCTCTATAATTGACTTATTCGGATCCTCCTCTGGCGGTAGGGTGAAATTTGCCTTCAGCGAGGTCCAAAGATCATCTTTCTGTCTATCGGTGACATAAGAAACTTCAGGGTCGTCGTCCTTAGGCTTATTCCATTTCTGGATGCTGATCAGGATGTTGTCCCTAACAATAGCTCCGCACTAAGCAGAAAATGTGTCCTTGGTCCGCTTGGGTTCAATCGGTAGGCCATCGTCCGCGAGTTGTGTGATCGTGAACCTTTCATCCTGGCGCAACCTATTCTTCGGGCCTCGTCTCGTTATGGAAGTTTGGCTCGATCCGGAGGGCTATAAAAGAAGAAAGAAGCGTTAATATATGTACATACCAAAACAATTAATGCATCAATTAGTCAGCACAGGCTTAATTAATATATATACCTCGCCGGACTTTGCAACAGCTCCCTCCTCCGTTCGGTCCTCGGAGCCTTCATCATGGTCTCCTTCTTCCTCCGCCATTCGGTCACCGGAGCCGTCATGATCATGTCCTTCCTCCTCCATTGTTCAATCACCGGAGCTGTCATCCTCTCCTTCCAGACCATCGGTGTCGTTGAGAAACGACAAGGGATCAGCACCGGCGAGGATTATATCCCCCAACAACTGTTCTTGTTCTAAGTCTCTTTGATCCATAGTTTATGCAAATATTACAACATGGCAATTAATATACAAACATGAGAGATGGATATATTAGTGGCAAACATAGACCTAGCTAGCTAATCACAACAAGGAATCATATTAGTGGCCTCGACAACGCTTCTACGGTTTGGGGTGGCCTCGACAACGCTTCTAGGGTTTGGGGTGGCCTCGACGCTTCTAGGGTTTGGTCGGGCGAGAGGGGGTTGATCGACGTCCCCCCTCATGTTGAAGAGTTACCGGAGTTTTCTATGAACACAAAAAATACTACCTATCACATGACATGCCTGGCGACTGGACCGGACCGCCTCTCTCATGAATGTCCGACGTCCGGACCGCCTCTCTCATGAATGTCAAACAAGGGATTCTCTTAACCTTTAAGGGATTTAACAAAATGGCGCCATTCTGGATGTGCAGAAAATGGTCCATATTTTTCCTGATCTCATCTACCCTTCTATATGTCACGTTGTCTAGTGTCAAAGGATTCAAGAAAACCATGGCTTCATCATTAGCCGGAAGTAACAGGCGCATAATGGTACGAAGCTCTCCAAAATTGTTTTGGAACGGAGTCCCGGATAGGATAATTAGCTTTTTGGTACGAAGTTCAGCAAGAGCCTTCCGAATATCGCTATTTGGAAGGCCTTTGCTGAAATTCGTACAAAAAAGCGAATTATTCTGTCCGGAACTCCGTTCCAAAACAACTTTGAAGAGCTTCGTAGCATCATACGCCTATTACTTTCGGCTAATGATGAAGCCATGGATTTCTTCAATACTTTGACAGACAACGTGACATATAGAAGAATATATATATAGATGAGATCAGAAAAAAATTGGATCAACTTGTGCACATCCATAATGGGGGCATTCTTGATAAATCTATGGCAAAAGTCAAACTTTGACATATGATCAAATATTGTTGCATATGTCAAAATTCAAACTTTGACATATGATCAAACTTTGACATATGATCAAATGTTGCATATGTCAAAATTCAAACTTTGACATATGATCAAATGTTGCATATGTCAAAATTCAAACTTTGACATATGATCAAATGTTGCATATGTCAAAATTCAAACTTTGACATATGATCAAACTTTGACATATGATCAAATG
This sequence comes from Thinopyrum elongatum, assembly GCA_011799875.1. Lineage (NCBI taxonomy): Eukaryota > Viridiplantae > Streptophyta > Magnoliopsida > Poales > Poaceae > Thinopyrum > Thinopyrum elongatum. Next base: position 29,994,933 of record CM022299.1, on the reverse strand, counting down.
TTGCATATGTCAAAATTCAAACTTTGACATATGATCAAACTTTGATATATGATCAAATGTTGCATATGTCAAAATTCAAACTTTTGGACATATGATCAAATTATTGCATCTAGTTACATTGGATCAAATGTTGCATCGTGAAATATGCAACATCCAAACTTTTTTCAATATGACAAACTTTTAATACATTCAAACATCTACAACAGAAAAAATATGATCAAACTTTGACATATGATCAAATGTTGCATATGTCAAAATTCAAACTTTGACATATGATCAACTTTGATATATGATCAAATGTTGCGTATGTCAAAATTCAAACTTTGACTATGATCAACTTTGACATATGATCAAATTATTGCATCTAGTTACAATGGATCAAATGTTCATCGTGAAATATGCAACATTCAAACTTTTTTCAATATGACCAAACTTTAATACATTCAAAACATCTACAACAGAAAATTGACCAAGTTTTCATATATCATCATCATCATCATCATCTAGTACAAAAAAATTGACCAAGTTTCATATATCATCATATCATCATCATCATCTACTACAAAAAAAATTCTAACTTTTGCATATGAACATAATACATACATTTTCTTTTTTTCTTAAATGTAACTTTTGCATACACATACATATATATCATCATATACACTACATATATATCATCTATGAACAAAAAAATTATGAAAAAACATGACATATCATCATATATATACACATACATATCATCATATACACTACATATATATCATCTATGAACAAAAAAATCATCATATTAAAAAAAACAAAGAGGAGGAGGCCGGCCGGACCGAACGGCGAGGAGAGGTGCGGCGTGGTCGGGGCAGGCCGGGGGCACGGGGCGGCCGGCGTCGAGGCAGGGAGCACGGGGCAGTCGGCATACGTCGAGGCAGGGGGCACGGGCCGGGCGGCGCGTCAGGGCAGGGCAGGAGCGCGGGGCGACGGCGACGAGGAGCGGGCGGCGACAGCGTCGAGGAGCGGGCGGCGACGGCGACGGCAACCACGGGGCGGCGACGGCGTCGAGGAAGCAGGGGCAGCCTTGCGGCGTTCAGAGAAGAATGGCGGGGTGGGGGAAATTTCTCTAAGTGTGGGGTTATATACCCACACCTTTGGTCCTGGTTTGTGGCATGAACCGGGACCAATGCAACCCTTTGGTCCTGGTTCGTGCCACCAACCGGGACCAAAGGTCTCTTTTCGTCAGCCCAAAGGGCGGGAAGCAGAGACCTTTGGTCCCGGTTGGTGGCATGAACCGGGACCAAAGGGTAGCATTGGTACCGGTTGGTGCCACGAACCGGGAAGGAGGGCATTGGTCCCGGTTTGTGCCACCAACTGGGACCAATAGTCTGTGCCTGGCACAGCCACGGTGGATGTTTAGTCCCACCTCGCTAGCTGAGGAGCTTCGGCACCAGTTTATAAGCGCGGCTGTGCCTCCCCTTTCGAACTCCTCTCTATTGCAGGCCTACTGGCCTAAACGTGTCTCTCTGCCTGTGGGCCTACTCGGCCTTCTGCGGGCTGGAATCCTGGCCCACCTGGCGAGTTGGGTTTCTAGTCGTATTCAGGCCGTGGTGGCCCAGTAGGCGGCATTTTTTTATTTTTTTTTCCAGTTTTTTTGTTTTTTTCACATTATTTATTTTCTTTTGTTTTTTGCTTTATTTTTTTAATTCTTTTTGCTGTTAGGTCACAAAAATTATAAACTTTCTGTTAGTGCCATTAGTTTTCAAATTTGAATAGTTTAAATTTGAATTCTTTGAAATTTGTGTGAATCACTAGTTTGTGAATAACTTTACTATAAAAATAGATTTTTGAGTGATTCGTTTTCCTGCTATTTATATCTGTGTTTTATCATTTATTCAAAAAAGATTTTGTTATTTTAGTTTCTAACAAAAATTCTTTATGATAATTCTTTTTGCTATTAAAGTTTCTAACAAAAAAATTCTTTATGATAATTCTTTTTGCTATTAATGTTTTGACAAAAAAATACTTTGATAATTTTAGTTGCATAATTTTTTTATAATTTTAGTTTCAAAAATAATAGAAGTTTATAAAATGTTTTTAGTTGATTCCTTTTGCTATTAGTGTTTTATAAAAGCTTTTTAGTTGATTTTTTTGCTATTGAAGAATATTATAGTTTTGTTTTAGTTGATCATAACAGAATATTTTAATTGATTTTTTTAGTTGTTTCCTTTTGCTATTAGAGTTTCATAAAAGTTTTCTAGTTCATTCTTTTTGTTATTAGTTCATTCTTTGAGCTAAATGACCTTGAAATTGAAAAGCACTTCAAATGAACTGTGAAAAGGTTGAAAGTTGGTATGGTATCATCATTTCACCCACATAGCATGTGCTAAAAAGTTGAGAGGGTTACGGCAAAAACTGGATGCATTTCGTGTACAAAATGGACAATCTCTTTCGAAGTATCAGGGTTTCAGACGAAAACTCATCTATTACAAAGGGATTTCATTTTTTTGAACTTATTTGAACTCCAGACTTTTTGTGTGTTCAAAATGCACCATTCAAAGCCACATCATCAATTTTCAACCCTTTCTGACTTCATTTGGTATTTTTCATGCATTTACTGATTTTTTTGAGAATGACCCTGAAATTGAAAAGCACTTCAAATGAACTGTGAAAAGGTTGAAAGTTGGCATGGTATCATCATTTCACCCACATAGCATGTGCTAAAAAGTTGAGAGGGTTATGGCAAAAACTAGATGCACTTCGTGTACAAAATGGACAATCTCTTTTGAAGTGTCAGGGTTTTGGACGAAAAATCATGTGTTACAAAGGTATTTCATTTTTTTTGAACTTATTTGAACTCCAGACTTTTTGTGTGTTCAAAATGAACCATTCAAAGCCACATCATCAATTTTCAACCCTTTCAGACTTTATTTGGTATTTTTCATGCATTTAATGATTTTTTTAAGCTAAATGACCCTGAAATTGAAAAACACTACAAATGAACTCTGAAAAGGTTGAAAGTTGGTATGGTATCATCATTTCACCCACATAGCATGTTATAAAAAGTTGAGAGGGTTGCGGCAAAAGCTGGATGCACTTCGTGTACAAAACGGACAATCTCTTTCGAAGTATCAGGGTTTCATACGAAAACTCATCTGTTACAAAAGGCATTTCATTTCTTCACATGTAAGTGCAGTGATATTCTAGATCAAAGGCATCATCATAATAGTTGTGGAGAGAAAGTCTTCACTTTTTCTTCGCTTGTGTCCTTTGCTTATTGCGCCGTAACCATGGATAATCTTCATCGTTTAACAGGGTGCTTGGGTCAGCCTTGACTTTGAAGGGAGGAATTTCATGAAACTTTTCATAATCTTCAGACATGTCTGTCTTGCCCTACACTCCCACGATGTCTCTTTTTCCTGAAAGAACTATGTGGCGCTTTGGCTCATCGTATGATGTATTCGCTTCCTTATCTTTTCTTTTTCTCGGTTTGGTAGACATGTCCTTCACATAGAAAACCTGCGCCACATCATTGGCTAGGATGAATGGTTCGTCTGTGTACCCAAGATTGTTCAGATCCACTGTTATCATTCCGTACTGTGGGTCTACCTGTACCCCGCCTCCTGATAGATTGACCCATTTGCACTGAAACAAAGGGACCTTAAAATCATGTCCATAGTCAAGTTCCCATATGTCCACTATGTAACCATAATACGTGTCGAACTTTCCCCTCTTGGTTGCTGCATCAAAGTGGACACCACTGTTTTGGTTGGTGCTCTTTTGATCTTGGGCGATCGTGTAAAATGTATTCCCATTTATCTCGTACCCTTTGTAAGTCAATACAGTCGAAGATGGTCCCCTGGCTAACGAGTACAGCTCATCAGAAACAGTGTTGTCACCCATGAGACGTGTTTGCAACCAACTGCCGAAACTCCAGATGTGTTCACATGTAATCCAGTCGTCACACTGCTCCGGGTGTTTGGAGCGTAGAATATTCTTGTGTTCATCGACATACGGGGTCACCAAGGTAGAATTCTTTAGAACTGTGTAGTGTGCTTGAGACCAAGAATGCCTTAACCTTGGTAGGATTTCTGGATCGATCATCTTCTGAGAGATTGCATTGAGGAATGCACATAGCTTCACCATGGCTAATCGAACGTTTTCCGGTAGAAGCCCCCTCAATGCAACCGGAAGCAATTGCGTCATAATCACGTGGCAGTCATGAGACTTTAGGTTCTGGAACTTTTTCTCTGCCATATTTATTATTCCCTTTATATTCGACGAGAAGCCAGACGGGACCTTCATACTGAGCAGGCATTCAAAGAAGATTTCCTTCTCTTCTTTGGTAAGAGCGTAGCTGGCAGGACCTTCATACTGCTTTGGAGGCATGCCGTCTTTTTCGTGCACACGTTGCTGGTCCTCCCGTGCCTCCGGTGTATCTTTTGTCTTCCCATACACGCCCAAGAAGCCTAGCAGGTTCACGCAAAGATTCTTCGTCACGTGCATCACGTCGATTGCAGAGCAAACCTCTAGGTCTTTCCAATAGGGTAGGTCCCAAAATATAGATTTCTTCTTCCACATGGGTGACGCGTCCCTCAGCGTCATTCGGAACAGATAGTCCGCCGGGACCCTTTCCAAAGATTACTTGTAAATCATTGACCATAGCAAGTATGTGATCACCAGTACGGACGGCGGGCTTCTTCTGGTGATCTGCCTCGCCTTTGAAATGCTTGCCTTTCTTTCGACATTGATGGTTGGTCGGAAGAAATCGACGATGCCCTAGGTACACATTCTTCCTGCATTTGTCCAAATATATACTTTCGGTGTCATCTAAACAGTGCGTGCATGCGTGGTATCCATTGTTTGTCTGTCCTGAAAGGTTACTGAGAGCAGGCCAATCATTGATGGTTACAAACAGCAACGCATGTAGGTCAAATTCCTGCTGGTCTTGCTCATCCCACACACGTACACCTTTTCCATTCCACAACTATAAAAGTTCTTCAACTAATGGCCTTAGGTACACATCAATGTCGTTGCCGGGTTGCTTAGGGCCTTGGATGAGAACTGGCATCATAATGAACTTCCGCTTCATGCACAGCCAAGGAGGAAGGTTATAGATACATAGAGTCATGGGCCAGGTGCTATGATTGCTGCTCTGCTCCCCAAAAGGATTAATGCCATCCGCGCTTAAACCAAACCATACGTTCCTTGCGTCACCTGCAAAGTCCCCCCACTTTCTCTCGATTTTTCTCCACTGCGACCCGTCAGCGGGTGCTCTCAACTTCCCGTCTTTCTTACGGTCCTCTTTGTGCCATCGCATCAACTTGGCATGCTTTTTGTTTCTGAACAAATGTTTCAACCATGGTATTATAGGAGCATATCACATCACCTTGGCAGGAACCCTCTTCCTGGGGCGCTCGCCCTCAACATCACCAGGGTCATCTCGTCTGATCTTATACCGCAATGCACCGCATACCGGGCATGCGTTCAAATCCTCGTACACACCGCAGTAGAGGATGCAGTCATTAGGGCATGCATGTATCTTCTGCACCTCCAATCCTAGAGGGTATACAACCTTCTTTGCTTCGTACATACTGTCAGGCAATTCGTTATCCTTTGGAAGCTTCTTCTTCAATATTTTTAGTAGCTTCTCAAATCCTTTGTCAGATACACCATTCTCTGCCTTCCATTGCAGCAATTCCAGTGTGGTACCGAGCTTTGTGTTGCCATCTTCGCAATTGGGGTACAACCCTTTTTTGTGATCCTCTAACATGCGATCGAACTTCAACTTCTCCTTTTCACTTTTGCATTGTCTCTTTGCATCAACAATGATCCGGCGAAGATCATCATCGGGCACATCGTCTGGTTCCTCTTGATCTTCAGCTTCCCCCGTTGCAGCATCACCGTATTCAGGGGGCACATAGTTGTCATCATCCTCTTCTTCTTTGTTGTCTTCCATCATAACCCCTCTTTCTCCGTGCTTGGTCCAAACATTATAGTGTGGCATGAAACCCTTATAAAGCAAGTGGGTGTGAAGGATTTTCCAGTCAGAGTAAGACTTCGTATTCCCACATATAGGGCATGGACAACACATAAAACCATTCTGCTTGTTTGCCTCAGCCACTTCGAGAAAATTATGCACGCCCTTAATGTACTCGGAGGTGCGTCTGTTACCGTACATCCATTGTCGGTTCATCTGCGTGCATTACATATAATTAAGTGTGTCAAAAACCATTACAGAACATCATGAATACAGAAGTGACCAAATTAATAGAAGTTCATCATCACATTAAAACCAAAGTACATACATAGTTCTCATTGAACAACACATAGCTCTCCAGAGCATCTAATTAAACCATACATTGAAACTATGTAAAACATTTCAATGCAACAACAAATGCGATCATAATCGCAACTAAGGTAACAATTGATCCAACGGCATAATGATACCAAGCCTCAGTATGAATGGCATATTTTTTAATCTTTCTAATCTTCAAGCGCATTTCATCCATCTTGATCTTGTGATCATGGCGACATCCGCAACATGCAACTCCAATCTCATCTTCTCCTCCTCAATTATTTTCAATTTTTTCTTCAAGTAATTGTTTTCTTCTTCAACTAAATTTAACCTCTCGACAATAGGGTCGGTTGGAATTTCCGGTTCACATACCTCCTAGATAAAAACATCTATGTCACGTTGGTCGGCATAATTGTCATAAACACTAAATGAACCAAATAGTTATAAAAGATAATATATACCACATCCGAATCATAGACAGGACGAGGGCCGACGGAGGTGGATACCAAAACCATCGCACTATATAATAACAAACAATAATAAAAGTAAGAAAATTACACAAGTATCTATCTAAATCATACAAGTAAGAACTTTTTTCTTTTAGAAAGAAGATAAGAACAAGAGGCTCACCACGGTGGTGCCGGCGACGAGATCGGCACGGGCGATCGACGGCGGTGAGGACGGGGACAGGACAGACCGCCAAACCTAGACAAATCTTGAGGAAAATGGAGCTTGGACAAGGAGCTTCGAGAGGAGAAAGCTTAAGTGTGGCTCGGGCATTTCATCGAACACCTCATGTGCATAGGAGGTGAGCTAGAGCACCACAAAGCTCTCCCACGGCTGGCCAAAAAAACAGACCACTCCACTGCTCTGCTCGCGGGCCAGGGGGTATATATAGGCATCTCATTGGTCCCGGTTCGTGGCTGGAACCGGGACTAAAGGACCCCATTTGGTCCCGGTTCTAGCCACAAACCGGGACCAATGGTTGTGGGCCGGAGCGAGGCCCATTGGTCCCGGTTCATGTCAGGAACCGGGACCAAAGGGGCCAGATGAACCGGGACCAATGGCCCACGAGGCCCGGCCGGCCCCCTGGCCTCACGAACCGGGACCGATGCCCCCATGGGTCCCAGTTCGTGAGTGAACTGGGATTAATGGGCTTACCCGGCCTGGACCAAAGCCCTATTTTCTACTAGTATAAAGTTGCTATAAAATGATTGTAAAACATCCAAGAATGGTAATATAACAGGATGGAACAATCAAAAATTATAGATACGTTGGAGACGTACCATGTGTCTACGCCAGCAAGGCAGTTTTTGGCACGCCATAGCTAGGCTTTTCTCCACTAGTGATAGCTCCTATTCTGATGCATAGCCTGTTTTTGTAACCTGCTATTGTTACTTTACCTGATATCCTATATGCTTAGTATAGGTTGGTTAGTGATCCACCAGTGACCGCTCATCTTGTCTTGGTTGCCCCTGCTTCATCACTGATGACTTGATCAATGTGATCGATGTGCAGAGACCGAGACATCACCGCACACCCCCTTAGTTGTACGACTCTGTAGAGGTACTATCGAGTGCCGAGTGTGATACCTCGTAACGCACTCTTGATGATATCTCTGTAGTGTAGCTAATCGGTCGTGGATTACAAAGGGTGATTCCTTCTTCACCACTCTCGATGACGACTCTGTCGTGCAACACCTCAAGTGTGAACCCTTGGAGGGTGATTCCACCAAGTTCACCTTGACGGTTACATCGAGGGTGATTCCTCGGATTTCCCCCTTGATGTTAAGGACACAGAGTTACCTTTACCTGTTCCCCATCTACTGTTTCTACGGGACTGAAGGGACCGGTGGTACCACCCCGGTAGAGGTGGACCTGAGTTCCCGACAGTCTCTTGTGAGTCGGGTTGACCTGGAGGGTACCCGCGAGATAATTACGTGGCACGGCCGGGCATTCTTATCCCTTTCCGTAAGTCCACGAGACGGGGCGATGGGACCACAGATCATGGATCATTGATCATCTCCGCATGCTCCAAAGACACTAACGGGTTTGGGTATGTGATCTGAGTAGGCCTCTGGCCTTTTCGCACTAACCACCACGCAGAAATAAGTATGGGCACTCGGCGTCATACGATTCTTCCGAAAGCTCACAGACATCAGCGGTTTAGCGGTGCGTGCCCGGTTGGATGGGAACCACCTGCCCTTGTATTAGGGGGTGGGTCTGCTCCAGGTCGTGTTCGCAACGCGCAGGATTGCAAAGGACGATTGGCCCATGACCCCTTCACATTTAGGATGTAGACCGGCGTGTTGGCCTCTCTGTTGAGCCTAGGTAGGACTACGGCGTGTTAATCAGCCGAGGCCGGGCATAACCCGGAAAAGTGTGTCCGGCCAGAGCTAATCGAGCGTGTTGGGTAAGTTGGTGCACCCCTGCAGGGAAGTTAATCTATTCGAATAGCCGTGTCCACGGTAACGGACACTCAGAGTTGTATCCAGATCTACTATAACTAGAACTAGATACTTGAGACACTAAATGGATATGATGGCACCGGGATCACTTTCTCGCAGGGAGTCGAGGAAGGATCTTTGGGCGTTGATAATACAACATACTTATTAATTATGTTACGTTACTCTACTCTCTTCTGTTGCTGCAAGATGCTAGTCTTTGATAGGCTAGGCCTTTCTCTCTATTCTGGCATTTCTGTAGTATAGTCCTCAGATACAACCCCTTCCCTTTGATACTGATGCATACTTAGTATAGATCCGATGTAAGTCTGATGTCTACTACGCAACTTTATTCTTGTAAACTCGTGTTGGGCCTCCAAACGCAGAGTTTTGTAGGACAGTAGCAATTTTCCCTCAAGTGGATGACCTAAGGTTTATCAATCCGTGGGAGGCATGGGATGAAGATGGTCTCTCTCAAACAACCCTGCAACCAAATAATAAAAAGTCTCTTGTATCCCCAACACGCCAAATACAATGGTAAATTGTATAGGTGCACTAGTTCGGCGAAGAGATGGTGATACAAGTGTAGTAATGATAGTAGATATTGATTTTTGTAATAGGAACACTAAAAAAAGCAAGGTAGCAATTGATAAAACGGTGCACAAACGGTAATGCAATGCTTGAAAATGAGGCCTAGGGTCCGTACTTTCACTAGTGCAATCTCTCAACAATGCTAATATAATTGGATCATATAACCATCCCTCAACGTGCGACGAAGAATCACTCCAAAGTTCTTACCTAGCGGAGAACATAAGAAGAAATTTTCTGTAGGGTACGAAACCACCTCAAAGTTATCCTTTCCGATCGATCTATCCAAGAGTTCGTACTAAAATAACATCAAGTTATCCTTTCTGATCGATCTGTCTAAGAGTTCGTACTAAAATAACACCATATGATACACATCAACCAACTCTAATGTCACCTAGATACTCCAATGTCACCACGAGTATCCGTCAGTTGATTATACGATATGACTCAAACAATTTCAGATTCATAATACTCAATCCAACACAAAGAACCTCAAAGAGTGCCCCAAGATTTCTACCGGAGAAACAAAGACAAGAACGTGCATCAACCCCTATGCATAGATTACCCCAATGTCACCTCGGGAATCCGCGAGTTGATTTCCAAAACACATATCAAGTGAATCAATATGATACCCCATTGTCACCACGGGTATTCATAGCAAGACATACATCACGTGCTCTCAAATCCATAAAAGTATTCAATCCAATAAAAACAAAATCTCAAAGGGAAAACTCAATTCATCACAACAAGATAGAGAGGGGAAAACACCATATGATCCAACTATATTAACAATGCTCGCGATACATCAAGATCGTGCCAACTCAAGAACACGAGAGAGAGAGAGAGACAGAGAGAGAGAGATTAAACACATAGCTACTGGTACAAACCCTCAGCCCCAAGGGTGGACTACTCCCTCCTCATCATGGTGGCCGCCGGGTGATGAAGATGGCCACCGATGATGATTTCCCCCTCCAGTAGGGTGCCAGAACAGGGTATAGATTGGTTTTTCATGGCTACAGAGGCTTGCGGCGGCGAAACTTCTGATCTAGGGTTATTTTTGGGGGTTTCTATATTTATAGGATTTTTTGGCGTTGGTTTCACGCGAAGATGGGCCTCGAGGTGACCACAACACACCTGCACACGGGCAAGGGCCCAGGCGCGCCCTGGTGGGTTGTGATCACCTCCTTCACCTTCTGGTCCTCCCACGAAGCTTCTAATGCCTCTTTTGTTCGAAAAAAATTATCAAAAAGTTTCGTTGCATTTGGAGAACTTTTATTTCTGCACAAAAAACAATACCACGGTAGTTCTGCTGAAAACAGCGTCAGTCCGGGTTAGTTCTATGCAAATCATACCAAAACCATATAAAATTGTTGTAAACATGGCATGAATACTTCATAAATTATAGATACATTGGAGACGTATCAGCATCCCCAAGCTTAATTCCTACTCTACCTCGAGTAGGTGAATGATAAAAGAAATAATTTATGAAGTGTGAATGCTAGCATAGTGCATAAGTTTGATCAATGATAATTTCAATCACTTTTCCTAGCATCATAACAACAACTCTTTCTCATAAAACTCATCATGATTAAGTAGCAATTGAAAGCGGAATTTTTGTTGTGGAATGCTACCTATCATATTCATCATATACTCTTTCTTTTGTAGTATGGACATTTGGACTTGAATGATTCAAAGCAATAGTCTATAATTTGACATGAGGACATCAATACTCAAGCATATCAACAAGAAACCATGTCTTTCAAAATATCAACACTAAAGAAAGTTATCCCTAGCCCATCATGCTCTATCATTGATCCATTCATGAAACACACTCGAATATTAGCTACATCCAATGCACAAGTATGATCACTGTGCTCCCTAGTTGGTGCTTTTTAAGAGAAGATGGAGACTCAAATAAAAATTGCATAAAGTAAATAGATAGGCCCTTCGTAGAGGGAAGCAGAGATTTGTAGAGGTGCCAGAGCTCAAAGCTTAAATTGAGAGATAAAAATATTTTGGGAGGCATACTTTTCCCGTCAACGAAAACGACCGAGTAATTCCCAACACTTTCCATGCTAGATACATCATAGGCGGTTCCCAAACATAAAATAAAGTTTATTCCTTTTTTGACCATTCTTTCACAATCCATGGCTAGCCGTATCCACGGGTGCCTTCCATACCAACACTTTCCAAGGAATTTATTATTGAACAACATAAATAAAAAAAATTGCATTTCGGGACTGGGCATCCCTATTACCTTTGCCACACTCTCGTGCAATGACAAGTGAATAAACACTCACCTTGAGAATAACGCATCTAGCATGGAAAATATTGGCCACCCCCTGCCGCTTCATGAGCGGTACGGGCACTCAAAAAGGAAATTTATTTTGAAAATTAGAGTTGGCACATACAAATTTACTTGGAACGGCACGGAAATACCGCATATAGGTAGGTATGGTGCTCATTTGGCACAACTTGGTTTAAGGAGTTTGGATGCACAAGCAGTATTCCCGCTTAGTACAAATGAAGGCTAGCAAATAGATTGAGAAACGACCAACCAAGAAACAAAAATTCACATAAACGAGCATTAAGCATAACTAACAACGAATAATGCACCACAAGTAGGATGTAATTTCATGGCATAACTTTTTACTTTCGTGCTTGCATAGGGAATCACAAACCTTAACACCAATATTCTTACTAAAGCATAATTACTCACCAACATGACTCATATATTACTATCATCATATGTTAAAACTATTGCAAGGAATCAAACTTATCATATCCAATGATCTACATGAAAGTCTTTATTATATCCTTCTTGAACATCCATCACTTTGGTACCAATTTCATAGCTTGTGCAAATTTTCATCACTATTATCAACTCTCAAAATAATATAAGTGAAGCATGAGAGTGTTCGACAAACTACTCCAAAAAGATATAAGTGAAGATCAAATGAGTAGTTAAGTAAATAGGTAGCTATGTGAGGACTCTCTCTCTCATTTAAAAGTTTCAGATCTAAGTATTTTATTAAAACAGCAAGCAAAACAAAATAAAATGAAATTCTAAGAATAGCACGCATCATGTGAAGAAGCAAAAACTTTGGCTCAACCGAGGCTAACCGATAATTGTTGATGAAGAAAGGTGGGATGCCTACCGGGGCATCCCCAAGCTTAGATGCTTGAGACTTCTTGAAATATTATCTTGGGATGCCTTGGGCATCCCCAATATTGAGCTTTTGTGTCTCCTTAATTCCTTTTATATCACGGTTTCCCTAAATCTTAAAAACTTCATCCACACAAAATTCAACAAGAACTCGTGAGATACGTTAGTATAAATGAATGCAACACCTTATCATTCTCTACTGCAACAAATCACTAAAATTATTATTTAACATTTCATACTAAATGCCTATGCATATTTAATACTCCTATCCTCAAATAGAATCATTAAACAAGCAAACATATGCAAGCAATGCAAGCATAACAGCAATCTGTCTAAACAGGACAATCTGTAAAGAGTGCAATTTTACTCGCACTTACCTAACTCCAAAAATTCTGAAAATTTACCACACTGTAGAAAATTTATAATATCTTATTTTCAAAAAATAATTAATATTTTATCACATTCTGAATTTTCTCAAGAATCCACGCAATAGCATGCAACTTTCTGTTTTGAAACAGCAACTCAAATACTTGCAAACTACGCATGGTGAAGGATACTCATGAACTTTTATTGAAATAAAAGATATCAAACATTATTATAAATAAAAGCAAGCAAATCCTAATAAAATGAAATTATGCTCCAAGCAAAACTCATATCATGTGACGAATAAAAATATAGCCCCAAGTAAGGTTACCGATAATGTTGGAGACGAAAGAGGGGATGCCTTCCGGGGCATCCCCAAGCTTAGTTGCTTGGATATTCCTTGAATATTACCTTGGGATGCCTTGGGCATCCCCAAGCTTAGGGTCTTGTCACTCTTTATTCTCCTCATATCGATATCTCACCCAAAACTTGAAAACTTCAATCACACAAAACTTAACGAAACTTCATGAGATGGGTTAGTATGATAAAGACAAATCATTCACTTTGGTACTGTCAAGGTAAGATTCATAATTATTTCCACATAATTACTATTGTACTCTACAATTTCCACAATTTATATTAAGCAATATAAGCCATAGAAACTATAAAACAAGTAAACTATGCATTGAAAACAGAATATGTCAAAAACAGAACAGTCTGTAAAGATCTGAATTACAGTCATATGTCTGTAAATCGGAAAACACTGAAACTTAAATAAAATGTAGAAAATTTGTATACCCATCAACTGTAAAAAATTAAGAATTTTTTGACCCTCCAGTGATTTTTAACAATTCTGTTACTGGGCGCAAAAGTTTCTGTTTTTTCACAGAATCAAGTCAACTATCATCCACACTATCTCAAAGGCTTTACTTGGCACTTTATTGAAACAAAAGCTATAAAACATGATTAATACAGTAGCTGAATCATGTGAACACACAAAAACAGTAGGTATAAATGTTGGGTTGTCTCCCGACAAGCGCTTTTCTTTAATGCCTTTTTAGCTAGGCATGATGATTTCAATGATGCTCACATAAAAGATAAGAATTGAAACACAAAGAGAGCATCATGAAGCATATGACTAGCACATTTAAGTCTAACCCACTTCCTATGCATAGGGATTTTGTGAGCAAGCAATTTATGGGAACAAGAATCAACTAGCATAGGAATGCAAAACAAGCAAAACTTCAAGATTTTCAACACATAGAGAGGAAACTTGATGTTATTGCAATACCTACAAGCATATGTTCCTCTCTCATAGTAATTTTGTGTAGCATAATGAATTAATTCAATAATATAGCTATCATATAAAGCATTCTTTTCATGATCCACATGCATAAAAAATTTATTACTCTCCACATAAGCAAATTTCTTCTCATCAATAGTGGTGGAAGCAAATTCAACAAAATAACTATCATGAGACACTTGATTCACATAATCATTTTGAGCATTAAAATCATGATGACAAGTTTCATGGTTATAATTATTCTTTATAGCATACATGTCATCACCATAATCATCATAGATAGGAACTTTTTTATCATAGTCAATTGAAACCTCTTCCAAAATAGTGGAATCATCACTAAATAAAGTTATGACCTCTCCAAATACACTTTCATAATTATTACAATAAGATTCAACACCCTCCAAAATAGTGGGATCATCATTACATAAATTTGACACTATTCCAAACCCACTTTCATCAATATAATCATCATAAATAGGAGGCATGCTTTCATCATAATAAATTTGCTCATCAAAACTTGGGGGACTAAAAATATCATCTTCATCAAACATAGCATCCCCAAGCTTATGGCTTTGCATTAGCATCATGGATAGTCAAAGAATTCATACCAACGACATTGCAATCATGCTCGTCATTCAAAGATTTTATGCCAAACATTTTATTGAATTCTTCTTCTATCAATTGAGCACAATTTTTCTTTCCATCATTTTCAAGAAAGACATGATAAAGACGAATAACATGAGGCCACCTCAATTCCATTTTTTTTGCAGTTTTCTTTTATAAACCAAACTAGTGATAAAACAAGAAACTAAAAGATTCAATTGCAAGATCTAAAGATATACCTTCAAGCACTCACCTCCCTGGCAATGGCGCCAGAAAAGAGCTTGATGTCTAGTACGCAACTTTATTCTTGTAGACTCGTGCTGGGCCTCCAAGCGCAGAGTTTTGTAGGACAGTAGCAATTTTCCCTCAAGTGGATGACCTAAGGTTTATCAATCCGTGGGAGGCGTAGGATGAAGATGGTCTCTCTCAAACAACCCTGCAACCAAATAATAAAAAGTCTCTTGTGTCCCCAACACACCAAATACAATGGTAAATAGTATAGGTGCACTAGTTCGGCGAAGAGATGGTGATACAAGTGTAGTAATGATAGTATATATTGATTTTTGTAATAGTAATAATAAAAAAAGCAAGGTAGCAATTGATAAAACGGAGCACAAACAGTATTGCAATGCTTGAAAATGAGGCCTAGGGTCCGTACTTTCACTAGTGCAATCTCTCAACAATGCTAATATAATTGGATCATATAACCATCCCTCAACGTGCGACGAAGAATCACTCCAAAGTTCTTATCTAGCGGAGAACATAAGAAGAAATTGTTTGTAGGGTACGAAACCACCTCAAAGTTATCCTTTCCGATCGATCTATCTAAGAGTTCGTACTAAAATAACATCAAGGTATCCTTTCCGATCGATCTATCTAAGAGTTCGTACTAAAATAACACCATATGATACACATCAACCAACTCTAATGGCACCTAGATACTCCAATGTCACCACGAGTATCCGTGAGTTGATTATACGATATGCATCAAACAATTTCAGATTCATAATACTCAATCCAACACAAAGAACCTCAAAGAGTGCCCCAAGATTTCTACCGGAGAAACAAAGACGAGAACGTGCATCAACCACTATGCATAGATTACCCCAATGTCACCTCGGGAATCTGCGAGTTGAGTTCCAAAACACATATCAGGTGAATCAATATGATACCCCATTGTCACCACGGGTATTCATAGCAAGACATGCATCACGTGCTCTCAAATCCATAAAAGTATTCAATCCGATAAAAATGAAATCTCATAGGGAAAACTCAATTCATCACAACAAGATAGAGAGGGGAAAACACCATATGATCCAACTATATTAACAATGCTTGCGATACATCAAGATCATGCCAACTCAAGAACACGAGAGAGAGAGAGAGAGAGAGAGAGAGAGAGAGAGAGAGAGAGAGAGAGAGAGATTAAACACATAGCTACTGGTACAAACCCTCAGCCCCGAGGGTGGACTACTCCCTCCTCATCATGGTGGCCGCCGGGATGATGAAGATGGCCATCGGTGATGATTTCTCCCTCCAGTAGGGTGCCGGAACAGGGTCTAGATTGGTTTTTCATGGCTACAGAGGCTTGGGGCGGCGGAACTTCTGATCTAGGGTTATTTCTGGGGTTTCTATATTTATAGGATTTTTTGGCATTGGTTTCACGCGAAGATGGGCCTCGAGGTGACCACAACACACCTGCACATGGGCAAGGGCCCAGGCGCGCCCTGGTGGGTTGTGCTCACCTCCTTCACCTTCTGGTCCTCCCGCGAAGCTTCTAGTGCATCTTTTGTTCCAAAAAAATCGTCAAAAAGTTTCGTTGCATTTGGAGAACTTTTATTTCTGCACAAAAAACAACACCACGGTAGTTCTGCTGAAAACAGCGTCAGTCCGGGTTAGTTCCATGCAAATCATACCAAAACCATATAAAATTGTTGTAAACATGGCATGAATACTTCATAAATTATAGATACGTTGGAGACGTATCAAAGTCTTGCGAGTACTTCGGATGAGTACTCACGGTTGCTTTACGGCCCCTTTTTCTCCTCTAACCAATTGATGCGGTCAGATGACGGAGCCCAGGAGCCAATTGATCCCGCCGATGACTATACACCCCCACCGGCCTGCCCCCCCCCCCCCCCCCCCCGACGGAGCCTACTACTACGTGGAGACCGCTGATGACCAGGAGTAGATAGGTGGCTCCCAGGCAAGAGGCATGTGCCTTTTCGATCCTTATGTCGTTGTTTTGCTAGCCTTCTTAAGAAAGACTTGTTTACTTATGTATGTACTCAGGTATTGTTGCTTCCGCTGACTCTTGTGTATTCGAGCCCTCGAGGCCCCTTGCCTGTAATATAAAGCTTGTATTATTTTATTTGTGTCTAGAGTTGTGTTGTGATATCTTCCCGTGAGTCTCTGATCTTGATCGTGCACATTTGCATGTATGATTAGTGCACGATTAAGTCGGGAGTGTCACAGTACTATATGATTTCCTTCTTCCAGTTGCCGAAAGGAGTATTACATAGACCGGATTATTTCTGGTTAAGATTATTTTGGCAAGGAGATAGCGAGAAAAAGAAATATTGGCTGACTAAATGGAGTGTGGTTTGCCGTCCCAAAGACCAAGGCAGGTTGGGCATTCATGACCTTGAGGTTAATAATATGGCCCTCCTTAGCAAATGGTTGTTTAAGTTATTGACGGAAGAGGGTGTATGGCAGACTCTCCTAAGGAGAAAATACATGGGGTCAAAGGTGGCATCTCAAGTATACTGGAAGCCTAGGGACTCTCACTTTTGGGCAGGTCTAATGGCTACGAATAATTTTTTCTTCCGCTATGGATCCTTCCCGATTAAGGATGACTCAGAAACTAGATTATGGGAGGATAAGTGGCTAGGCAATGCTACACTCCGGGGACAATATCCAGCTCTATACAATATTGTGCGCTGCAAGGGTGATATCGCCACGTTGGAAACATTTCCACCAAATGTGACAGTGAGAAGAGATTGAATTGGACCCAAACTCCAATCGTGGAACACCCTGGTCCAGCGGTTGTCCATGGTGCAATTGTCACAAGGGACCGATGAATTTTGTTGGAACCTACATGGGAGTGGAAAATTCTCAGTGGAGTAAACATGCTGATCTTTGCTATGGTCAGATGTGCCAGTTGATAATAATAAGAAGATCTAGAAGATGAAGATACCACTCA
Organism: Thinopyrum elongatum; assembly: GCA_011799875.1. NCBI lineage: Eukaryota > Viridiplantae > Streptophyta > Magnoliopsida > Poales > Poaceae > Thinopyrum > Thinopyrum elongatum. Next base: position 29,976,982 of record CM022299.1, on the reverse strand, counting down.
AGAATAAAATCTTTGCATGGTATCTTTGTCGCAGAGTCATTCTTACTAAAGATAACCTTATTAAGAGGAATTGGCATAGAAGTACGCAATGTGTTTTTTGTCAGCATGATGAGACAATAAAACACTCGTTCTTCCAATGTAAATTAGCTCGTTCTATATCGTTAGTCATCCAAGTAGCTTTTGGATTGTATGCTCGATGTAGAGTTGCTAATATATTTGGCAACTGGTTACATGGGCTTGATCACAGGTTTAGAATTTTTCTCAAGATGGGAGCACTCGCCGGTATTTGGTTGCTTTAGCTATGTAGAAATGATAAGGTTTTAACGGTAAAAGCGCTTCTCTTATGCAGCTTATCTACAGATGTACCGGGAAGCTTTGTTTATGGTCGTCTCTACAATGTGTGGAGAATCAAGACCTGTTTACGAAGGTGTGTACATGATTGGAGGCTATGGCGATGGATACTTTTACCCAACATGGATGGCAGCATGATCATAGGATTGCCCCCCCCCCCCCCCCCCCTCCGGTTTAGGCGTTATACAGACTATAGATGTTTACTTGTATTTCGCGTTTTTATATATTATTTTGAGAGTGGACTTCGTTTAGTTGTGTGCATCTTAGTTATGCAGAGGCCGAGTGTAGTACTTAAATCTTTTAAGTAATAAAGTGCCCCTTATTGAAAAAATGTCCCCATCTGCGGGGATAAGAAAATTTTCATCCCCATCCCTGTCAGGTTTTTCATCTGGTCGCATGCATAGTTGCAATCAGCAAATGCATGTCACACACTTATACCTGCCCTCGCATTTAAGGATGTATAACCACATCGCAAACTACTTTTCCTTAGGGTTGAGCCAAACCAAAGGGTAGGCCAACCCCCCTGTCGCCAGCTATTTGTATGTGTGTGTGTGGGGGGGTGCCCCCTAGAAGCACACAAGTCCTTGGAGGCTGCCCCCTGCTGCCTTGCGCCCTGTTCTCTCTTCCATCAAGACTTGATCTAGACGTCGCGCCACTAGGCTTTCCTTCTCCCCTCTAGTTCTTCCGATCGTTCTTCATGCTGGTCCATAGAGTGTTGTCGTACTTGTAGATCGGTACATGTGAATACCTCAGAGGCGTCCTGCTCTTCGACACTAGATCGGCAGATCATCCAGGGAAATTCTCATGGCTGGGAGATTTAACCTACCTATGGGAATCGTCGTGCTAGTCCAACTCTCCTTCGTCTACTTCCGCTGCGGGGAATCGTTGGTGAGATGATTGTTACCCGTAACCTCATAGCGATTTTGGAATGGTCGTGTGTGTAATTTTGTTATTGCGTAGCACGTTCTCCTACATGGCCCACATAGTCCATCATTTATTAAGACACTTGCTGTCACATGCACTCTAGACCAGAAGGGGTATTAACGATGTGAGCCATCTTTTGTTGATTCTAAGCCTTATTGCTTTCAAGAGATGACACCTTTGATGGGCATGTTGTCCAGCTGATTCAATACTAATCCTGCACAACAAATCAGAGAACTACTAAGACAGACAGAACAACAAGGTACATTTCCAGCAAGCTAGAGAAAATCAACAAATTGCTTCAGCGCATATTGGTTTATAAAACTGTTTCAATGCCACACATCCAGGAAATTTAAAAATGATTCTGCAAATCCTCTCTGAAGGTATCAACATCTCGCTAAAATAAATATATAGTTCCTAGTCACTAGCATATTTAGTTGTTATAAATGAACTAGTGCATAATCTTGCTATGTAATACTTAAGCATTTGACAAGTCTACAACACTAAATTTGTGGTGGTTAAGTACTAATTTCTTCTCCCAATGAAGCAACATTTTTCATAAATGTAAGTTTCGTACTCACTTCCATGTCAAGCGGTTGAATAAAATTGATGACATCACTGACATCGGACTATATAGTTCTGTTCTCCTAAATGTAGACAATTCGAAGTCAACAGCATCCCATTTGTAGTATATTAGTTCTAATTTATTCTCCCGAGGAAGAAACATTTCTTCAGAAATCTCCCCGACCGACAGGGATGATAAGTATGATTTATATTCCACGGATCAGCTTTCCTCGGGCGTTCCGAGCCAATGGCCGATGAATGATCATCTCGATGCTGGCCCAAAGCACATTAGACCGACATAGGTACATAAACGATCACTCTATGGAAAACACACATTTTATTGTGCAGAAAAATCACACAGAACATATCCTCATGCCATATTCATCAGTGGAGATAAAAAGAACATTTGTGCTCGATTGCAAAAACTCCACATCCATCTTAGATAGTGCTATATTCGTTAGATATATACATCATCCAACACTACAGAAGAATCACCTTGTGGAACCACTAATATATTACTTTTTGGTAACTTATAATGTGGACAATCCACCTTTAACTTATATAGTATAGTTTTCTAGTACAGTTAACAACAATTAATTAACACATAATCTTACTTCTGAATCAATATATTTTTATTTATTATACACTTATAATGTCCAAGGTAGCTATAATCTCTCTAAATAAAATACTTTTTTGCAACAAAAGTTGTTTGGGTGTTTTCTCTTGATATATTGACTATTCAAAGAACTCCAACTAACTTCGATCATGTGGAGCGGATAAAGAAACATTTATATGCCTCCCTAGTATTCCAAGCAGCTGAAAATGGTATGCCTCCTCACAGTAATTTGCGGCACATATGAATAATAATGTGCCACATAATAGCTTGCAGACATTTTCCTAAACATGACTTTATAATAAAAATTTTTCGGATTGTGTGCTTATTCTTGGTGTAGACACCGGGAGAAATAATATATATCTTTTGTTGTTAAAAGGATGAATGGTAGTGAATATGTATGTTCTTATCCATTTTACTATTATGAAACATCTTAACATATAGAAGCAAAGTATATCACCGGACAAATATCTTGACAAAGGTTTCTACAGAATATGCTTCTATGTCTTAGGAACTCGGGCATGAAACAAACGGAAAATTCTAGAATATACGATTGTTTGTCTTAGACGTAATTAGTAAAAAAGTTTAGTGCGTATGTACTATCTTTAGAGATTTGTCCTCGAATTTTTGGCCCATGTCACTTTTGGTTCTTTCATGGCTAAGTATGTCTTCCATATTTCCGTGGGTTAAATCACAAAGTGCAACACATGCAAGCTTTGCGCTTATTATCAAAATAACATTGATTCCATCTTTACGTTGTTGCATAAAACTGTGCAATCCAACTCATACAATTAATAGTAAAATGCACTCACCCTAACCGTCTCAGAGGTCAAAGCCAAGCCAACTCAGCAAGAACACATCCACAGGTTGATTTGGAAATACTTCAATCGTATGGAGTGTAAATCTATCTATCGTATCATCCAAGAAACACATGTTACTGGCTTTATTTATAAAGTCAGGCGTATGTCTTTTTTTTAAAAAAAAAGAAATACATGTTACCGACGTGTGGCAAGCACGTGAGTGATGGAGTTGTTCTCGTCGATGCAGTGAGAGAACAATGCCAACATAGTGGAGCGGATCGCCTCACCAGGGAGCCAGGAATCAAGACAAAGCATCGTGTAAAATCCATGCTGACTCAACCATTGAGAACGAGAGATAGATGATGAGGAGTGCGCAGTTGGCAGTCAAGTGTGGGTAGGAGTGTGTGGCGTGCTATGGTCCGACGCAACATCTAGTGAGCATAGGGGGTCATAATGCAGATGGCGAAGAGGATTGAGGAGGAAGTAGGGGTTCCAGGTGGCAAATGTGCTTGTCCCCCTAGTACAGCAGGAGGACCCCGATGTACAACATAACTTAACCATGAGAAAAACCTTGCACTGGTAAAAATTTGGCCTTCTACGCTGTTTTGTGTCATCACGGGACATCACTGGTTTGTCGTAAAATAATTTTATGGACTTGTGATGAACATTTGCGTGCCATAGTAGTTGCATCATTAAGGGTGTAGCACGGCGATCATGGTCACGAGATGATGCATGCACGCATGGTGCCAAGTCACGCTTATATTTGACTCTGCACCTAAGGATAACCACATCAGTTACCCTCCCTTTTCTTTTTCTTCCTTACTCTCTTTGCCTTTGCCATGTAGAAAAAGCAGCCTCGCACTTATCTTCAGTCCTATGTGTTCCGTCTGCATAAATGCTATGGAAGTTAGATGATAACAGCACAAAAAGACGCTTCCGTTGATCTATCTATCTACTGGTGATTTTGCGGCAAGCTTTCTTTCATTTGCAACAAGCAGAGTGTCAATGTTTGTGCTGACGAGCATCGATGGTAGGGACCAAAGGAGGCATGGTGATCTTGCTTTCCAAAAAGGTTTGCAGAGTCAGAAAGTGGTTCTCCACTGTAACAAGTCAAAAAGAGTAGGGGAGAAAGAACACTAACGAAGGAAGCAGATGTTGCTGTCTCTTAGAGGATCGCCTCAAACTCCCCTCATGCTCTCGGGCAGATGGCCCGGTCCAAAAAAAAAAAATCCGACTCAGATGGACACCTAAAAACGGACTCAAACGTCCGGGCTGACCGGCACCCCTCATATCTAGTCCAAATATGAGGCGGATATTGGATGGCCGGGCATGCCTAGACGCATCCGCCACGTCGGATCCGGTCCACACTGGCCCATCCCAACCCCACATATATTCATCTCCATCCACTCCCCGGACCAAACCCTAGCCACTCAACTTCCCTCCCCTCTGCCCCCAAGCTCACTTCCGGCGAACTCCGGCCTTCTCCGACATGGCGGGCAGCAGATACGAGTCCTCTGTCAGCCGATCTGCGAACTGGGGCCTCATCCTAGTTGGGTCCGAGGAGGAGATGCCCGTCCGCATTGCGCTTTGTCGCGCCCGCGAGGAGAATGCTCGACAACAGTCGGACTCCATCCGCCGGGAATCCATCGCCACCGCCCAAATGGCGTGTGGATCCGGTGTGTGGCGCGTCATCGCTGCCTCGCCGAAGGCGCTGCGCTCCATCTGGTGTCCGAACGTCATGGCGGACACACAACCCCTTCGTTGGTGCGCCGATGACGAGGCCATCTGTGGCCTGTCCGTTGAGGCTATGGCGCGGCGTGCCCGCTGTGCAAGGCAGAGTGTGCAAGAGGCCATGGCTGCCCTCGCGGCCGACGTCGGCGAGGCGGATACTCACTCTCCGGCGCCCCAGGGGATAGCCTGCAACCCCGGTCGACGCAACCGCGTCATGGTGGACGTGTCGGCCTAGCCCGAACACGACAGATCCATCGTCGACCTCACATCGACCGGCAGTCTGAAGGCTCCAGACTCCAAGAAGAAAGAGTGGGGCATGGGAGACGGCGGTGCGTCGACTCCCGTGACCCGATCCATGTCCCATGTCCTACTCTACCTCGTCGGCGTGCGGACCAACATTTGGGCGGCCGCAGCCGGCCGCCGAACATGGGCACGACAGAGCCGGACGGGCTCCTCTTTAGATTCGGTTTTGTGTGCATGTAATTATATGGATTTGAGGTTTCGTAATTGAGATATCCGGTTGTGGAAATTATTTTTTGAGGTGTGACCGGTCGCTGTCCGCGGAACATCCCGATCGCGTCTACAGGCGTTTGAGGGGTCGGATTTGGTGTATTCGACTGTAGATACTCTCACTTGGGCTGAACGAATGTCATTTTTTATCTGTTTGGGTGACCAAAAAGATCGGTGTCTGTCCCATGTCCGCACTTCCCTAGTCAGTGCATCCAGTGGGACGACACATTTGGTCTGCCATGTCTGGTTTTTTTGTCAAAGCATATTTTCATCAAAATAAGATATAGCAAATAAATCTAGCATTTTTAATAGTACCAAGAGAATATTATGCCATGGCGACATACTACATCGCACCAAAATAATCGCACAAGCCTTGCACGTGCCTCGACCTCATAGTTCATGCAAAACAAAGAAATATAAGATGACCACTCATCTCAATCGATCATGAACTTTTGCCTCTTATCAAACCAAGCCCTTTTTCTTGGGCTCATGTTGCTCAAGTCGGCCCCCATGATTCAGACCTCCTCAGAGAGTATCGCGGGCTATACCTCCCTTTGCTTGACCTCCACTTCCTTGGCTCTTGACCGGGCATTGGCCTCATCGATCTCGACTTTCTTCTTTTGTATTTCAAAATAGTTCTTCATTGCCTCCTCTTTCTCTTGGCATTTCCTCTCTTTCCTCTTCTCACTTGACCCTCCTTTTGGATTATGAACCCCTTCAATGTTTCTTGCAAGGCGATTATCGAAGTATCATGCTTTGCATGTACCTTGGAGTTGGTCTTCCCCCTCAACATCTTCTCACTTGGTCGATGACTGAGCCCCCCCCCCCCCCCCCCCCCCCCCCGCCCCTCGACCTTTTTTGGGCTGCATATTGGTCTTTCCACTTTTGAAAATCTTTTGATTGCCATCCAACAATGAGTCAAGGTAAATGGCTTGCTCCATGATCAGCCTTGAAGGTATCCTAAGTTTGAAACACCTACATATATAGCGGAAACCAACAAGATACATTTATATGTATAGGAGGACGATATATGCTCATATTAAGAATGTGATGAAAAACATACCAAGTCCTTGACGTCAATGCCACTCACGGGCTGGGCAACGACATGATCATACGACCCACAAAATGTGTTGCACCCCGCTTGGATAAAGCTCCACCTCGTTTGAAGTGATACGCGACTCCTGTTCTCTCAAATTCTGGCGCTCAAACTTCCTTTGTTCATGGAAGAATTTATGGACCCTCTTCCAAAATGTTTCACCCTTTAGCTCATCGCCAATTTTTGCATCTTGACAAATTTCCATCCATGCCACACAAATCAACTTATCCTCCTCCTCCGTCTATGCTCCGGTCCTCATGCTTTGTCGCCTCTTTTGTCACCGGACCTTTTGACTTAGCTCATCCGCAAACAATAGCTCCTTCTCAATGTTTGACACTCTTGGCCTTGAGTATCTTGGCTACTATTATGAGTCCCTTGGCCACACTCATTGATCATGTTTGCCATGATCCCCTTGCCGTACCCCATGTTGTCCAGCGCTAGGGTCACCAAACAGGTTCTGGGCATCGGGGAGGTTGGCAGGGGAGATGACCCGTGGGGCCTTCCTTCGCGTCCCGGTTGACTCGCTGGCCATGGGTGCAGCGTTGAGATCAATGGGAGGCACCACGTGCACGATCGCCATGGAATCACCGACTTCCGGCGAGCTGTCCCGAGGTAAGGTGGAGAAGCGGGACATTGCTGGGTCATGACCATGTAGATACCTATATGCCAGTGATGATGTTGACATGGAGGGCGACTCCGGAAGCCTGGGCGGGCAGGCCACCGACGAGCCCAAGCTGACCGTCGCGGTAGCGATCGCGATAAGGGCCGGTTCGTGGATGATCCCTAGCATGAGGAGGGTCACTTGCGCAGCTTTGGTGGCGATGGCCTTGGTGTCCACGGCGCCGGCCTGTGCCTGAGTAGCGACGACGGTTTCTTCTTTTGTCTTGATCCTCCTCCTTCGGTTGGCCCGCTTCACCGTCTCGACAACTCTCTGTTCCGCGGTGAGCTCTTTCTTTGGCTTCACCGAGGTCATGGTGCGGGCGGCCCCGACAGGGACAGGGGTAGCTTTGATGGGGACGACGGCTAGTGTGGGTGCGTCGGCCATGGTGGCGGGGGCGGGGGACGGTGCGGGCATTGAGGAAGGAAAGGGTGGAGTGGAGATGGTGTGTCACTGCGGGCGGACCAGGGGAGGACAAGCGGGCGTTCGCAGCTTGTCTGCGCGGACACAAACCCAGCTCAAATTAGAACGAGCATGCGCGTCGGCTCGTTTTTTTTCTCCAGACCGGTTTTGGGAAGCTTTAGAACCTTCCTTGACTTTTTTTATTTTGTTTAATCTCCTGGTTTTGCATTCTTTTTTCGTAGTTTATTTTGCTTTTATGTTTTTCTCTTTCTTTTTTCTTTTTTCAAATTCAGGACTTTTTTCACACACTTGAATTTTGTTCAATTTGTTAACTTTTCCCAAATCCATAACTGTTTTCCAAATACGTGAAAAAAAATCACAATCATGCACATTTTTTTAAAATTCTCGAGCAAGTTTAAATTAGTATTTTCTTTTCTAAAATACACAAACATTTGTCAAATTCATTAATATTTTTTGAAATTCAAGAGAACTTAAAAAAACATGAATAATTTTGAATTCACGAACATTATCTGAATTTGTGAACATGTTTTTTGCATTTTGCAAGCATTTATCAATATCATGAACATTTAAAAAATTATGAACCTAATTCCAAATTGTAAACTTTTTTGTATTTGTGAATATATTATATGAATTCAAGAACATTTTTTGAATTTCTGAACATTTGTTGAAATTGTGAACATTTTTTAATTCATAGACATTGTAATGAATGCATGAAATTTTTTGAATTTATGAAGATTTTTTGAAATGGGAAAATTTTCTAGAAGTTGAGAATATTTTTTGAACTCGTGAACAATATTTGTATTGGTGAACATTTTTTAATTTAGCAAAATTTCTTAAACTCATGAACGATTTTTAAAATCCTGAACATTCTTCCCAATTCATGAACATGTTATGCAAACCTGAACTTTTTTAAATTATTAATTTTTTTAAATCCCAGACAATTTTCAAATTCAAGATACGTGACCAAATCTCGAAGGAAAAAAAAGTAAAAAATTACAGCGCCTAGCCCCCCACATGGGCTGGCCCAAAATGCATCCGGGGGCGCACAATTGCAGTCTATTTGCCGACATCGGCTGCAAATAGGAGCTCCCCATGAGAGCATGTCCAATCGGACTATACTATTTGATCCATATATGTCCATGCACGCATTCAAAACATATGCATAGAAACCTCATTTGTTTTAAAATTGTCGGAACAAATGCATATAATCGGTCGGGATGAAAAGAGATAAAGGAGAGAAAAAAATAAAGAAAGAGAGAGTGATACGATGGGGCGGGTCTTATTCGGACTAGTTTGAACATTCCATCCCAATTTCCTCCCTACATATGGGCTGGGTTCTAAAACCTTTCTTGAACAATCATTTTCTCTTTTTCGTGTGTTTGTTTTTACTGGTTTTCATTATCACTTTTCTCTCTTTTTTCATTTGGAATTTTTTGGATATTATTTTTATTTGGGAAAAACATACTTTTAATTCATAACCCTTTTTGAAATCAGGGAAAATTTCCTGAAATTCAAGAAAAAAATCATGAACAATTTTTGGAAATTCATGACATTTTTTTAAATTAACATTTTTCATAATTCTTAATATATATTTTAATTGGAAAAATAACAATTCAGATTATTTTCTGAAAAATAATGTGCATTTTATTAAAATTTATGGTTTTCAAAATTTATATATTGCTGGTTTTTATACTAGTTTGACAAAAATAACGAATTGCAAGCTTTTATAGCAGTAGTCCGCACAAAACTAAATAAAATGGCCAAAGTGCGCTGGCCCACTACGCGCCTGAGAAGCATTGTCCTGTGTGGTTGTTCGCGTCCAGACGTGCTATGCGCGGACTAGGAGCACTTGGAAGACTAAAAAAAAACACTAGGACACTTGGACCCGATACCTTTTGAGATGAGTGTCTTTCTTTGTTTGTGACAAATGAGTTCATGTTGTATACAAAGGGGCCTGATTTTTTTTTTGTGGGAGAAAGGGATCACATATTTGACGCTCTTTGCATCAAATAGGAGGAGGACGCACACAATCACTGCGCCTAGACCGGCTCATTGGGGCTTTGCATTGCTATGGCTTTTTAAGATTTTTTTTTGTTTTATTATTTTTAGTCCTTTTTCATTTCTTTTGGTTTATTCTATTATCTAGTCAAGTTTTTCATTTTGGTGTTCCAAAAAACATGAATATGTTTTTGCAAAAAAGTGAGCATTTCCAAAAAAAAAAGAGAAAATGTGAACATTTTAAAAAACTCTATTTTCTAAGAAATTTCCAAAAAAATGTTTTTAATTAGGGGTACATTTTTTTGGAAGAAAACTTGAAAAGGAAAAAAGACAGCAAGAACACGAAAAAAGAAAAAGAAGGTCCCAAAACTGCTATAACCGATCCGAAACATCCTAAAAAGTTCCCAAACACCAGAATCCCTTTGGCTAGTTGTTCACTCCATCTGTGCGTTCCCTCCACAAGCAACCGTCAAATTGGAAACGACGTATGCAAACATGCAAGCCCGAAGCCTACACCTCGCTCGACCATTAGCGAGGACTAGCCTTCAATGGGGCATATGGGCCCAGGCCTAACAGCATCAGGTGCAAAAGCATGCTAACACATTAGTTTTAATATTTTCCCTTTTTTGTTTTCGAATTTTTGTTATCCTTTTTCCCTATTAAAAAAACATTTCCGTATGAAATCCTTTTAGAATGTACTTTTATTAATTGTTCATATATTTTTAATAAGTGTGCGCATGATTTTCGATAAAAAATGTTCATGTAATTGAAAATATGTATGTATATTTGAAAACGTCCGTGTGAATTAAAAGAAGTGTCAGCATATTTCTGGGAATAACAATACATCATTAAATACACGATGACTTTTTTTTAAATACATGATGACATTTGTAAAGTACACGACGAATATTTTAAAAAACCCACTATGACCATTTTTCTAAATACATGATGAACATATGGAATAAGAATCGGAAGAATTGAAAATTAAGAAACAAAAAAATAAGATAAATAAAATAGAAAAAAGAGAAAAGTGAAAAAAGGAAACAATAGAAACAAAAAAAGAAAGAGAAAAAATGAAATGGGAAGGAAAAGAAAGGCAATTTTAAAAAAATAGATAAAACCGCACATACGGCTGGTCTATGTGGAATGACGGAGCATCGCAATAGTGGGAAACTGGTGCCTCTAATCAAAAGTAGAAAAGGAAAAAAAGTACTTCTTCAGTCTGAACTCATGAGCGAGCGTGTTTAGATGAGAATTACTTTCAACTCACAATAGTTGAGATATAGATTTCATGTTCAAGGTCAGAAACGTAGGTATTTTGCGCATCAGAGGTTGAAAATACGCCTCTAAAGTCTTCGAAATTATGTTTAGTTCTCATTTGGACAGTGTATGCACCAAGCATGTTACAAATTCAATCAATGGCTCGACAAAAAATTCATCTATGATAGTTCCCAATGGGCCAATTTCACAGTCCATTTTTTTTTCTATATTATTTGTAACATGATTTATTCTTTTCTGTCTGAAGTTCTGAGTCAAAATTTCAATTTAGAATTCGTTCACGTGATCGATGGATGTGTCCATGTACTCAACTATTTTCATGTATATATTTTGTGAATGATAGGGGGGTGTTTTTGAGCTCCTGTACGTGAACCACTAGGCTATGTGCATTAGACACTTTCCCGAAAAGGCCATAGACGTTTGCACTTTCCACTTCACCTATAATGGCAATACAATCTGCCATATCAACATATAATGCCTAGATTTAATGGCTTGCAGCAATGAAATGTAATGACTAAAATTAAAATAGAGAACAGGAACGCGTAAAAAAAATATAGAACAGGTAACAAGGGAATGGATCTAGAAAATGTGGAATACAATTAACCATCCCATGGTTGTCTTCACCAAACAAATACATCATTCTGTTTAATCATCATAAAAAAATCCCATTAAGCTTGGCAAACTGCTAATTGCTTGAGGCAGACTGCTAGTTGCTGAATCGAGTGGCTGAGCCATATTCAACAACAACAACAAAATCCTCCAGCTAAAAAAAGGGTTATCCTTTGCAAGTCATTTGAAAAGTTCCCTGAGTACTACGTATGAAGACAAGAAAAGGCTTACAAAAGATTTCGGATGATCACGCCTAAGCATTCGTAAGGTGCTCATAGTCATTTTTGAATGTTTGGCTAGACATAGGCCCGAAATGAGACTTTTTAGGAGAGAGAGTACAATTTTGTAATAGTAGCACTTCTGCTTTGGTACACCCCCCTCACAAAGCGTATAAAGGGTAATTTAGACCTTCGATAAATCGTATCCATTTTCATACGTACCATGGAATATGCCATACGTTCGGAGGACCTCCTCTACGCTGGAATACGACACAGGCAAAGGTAACCTGGGCCGGCCCATTTGCGCTAGAAAATCAACAAAAATTACACCCTACATGGGTATCGAACTCACGACCAAGGATAAAATTCCTACCACTGCTAGCCACTTCGCCTGCCTAACTCAAGTGATGGAATGGCAGTGCCACACCTAAAGAATTAGCGGAAGCGGCAACACTTTAACACTAATTCACAAATACTAAAATGGGTGCGCGGATCTAACACACAAGCTCCCGCGAGTGCATAACATCACTAGTCCAAAACGACTTATTTTTTTGAAATTTCGTATGTGAATTTCTGTTTGACAAAGTAAATATTTTTTAAACCCAAACATTTTCAAAATCTGTGAACATATTTTTTAAAACTCAAACCTTTTGTGAACAATGTTTCAGACTCTCAAACTTTGTTTTAGAAAAATAAGAGCAGAATTGAAAACGAGAACATTTCTTGAAACTACAAACATTTTTTTTTAAATACGAACATTTTCTTAAACAGGAACAAAACTGAAAACACAGACATTTTCTGAAACTACGAACAATTATTTCAAAATGCGAACATTTTATGAATTCCTCAGAATGTTTTTGTATTTTCAAATTGCTCATAATGTCAAAACACGAACATTTTTACAAAGAGCAAATTTTTTTTGCCCACGAACATTTTTCTTTTAACATTTTATGAAAATCACTATTGAAATTGGAATTTCAAGAAAAATATGAATAAAATTTTGAAACAAATTTTTTGAATTTGCTCGAACATTTTTTTGTATTCGTGTAGAAAAAATCACCATGTTCAACGTAGGGTGTAGGGGTAGGCAGAAGGCTCCGTTTGGGAGCATGTTTTTTCTCGACATCCGTCAAATGACCTAATTTTTTTCACTGGCTTGTATGAACAATTCAAGGCACCATGCCAAGGTTTTTTGGTTTTCTACAAATTTACATTTTCTGGAGTTTTCTTTGTCAAAAAAGGGCGATAAATTGCCGAACGTGTCACAACTTGCATACAGTGTCAAAAATTGTTCAAACTTGGCATGGATTCCTACCATGGGTATGCCCCCCTGCTTGCAAAAGTTGGGTCATTGCAAGCGTATCCAATAATAGATCATGTTCAACATAGGGTGTCCGGGTACGTTAGAAGGCTCTGTCTGAGAGCACGTTGTTTCTCGACATCCTTAAAATGGCCTCAATTTTTCCCATGGCCTTGTATGACCAATTCAAGGCACCATGCCAAGTTGTTTTGGTTTTCAATAAATTTTACATTTTCTAGAGTTTTCTCGGTAAAAAAAGAAAATAAATGCCCGGACATGTTGCAACTTGCATACACTGTCGAAAATAGTTCAAACCTGACATAGATACCTACCATGTGCATGCTCACCTTCTTGGAAAAGTTGTGGTCTTTTGAAGGATATCTAAAAACAGACCATGTTCAAATGAGGGTGTTCAGGTAGGCCAGAAAGCTCCGTCTGAGAGCACGTTGTGTTTCGACATCCGTGAAATGGCCCCAATTTTTTATATGACCTTGTATGGCCAACTAAATGCACCATGCCAAGTTGTTTTCTTTTTTGATGAATTTTGCATTTTCTGGAGTTTCCTCGGCCAAAAAAGGTTGATAAATGGTCGGACATGTCGCGACTTGCATACGGTGTCAGAAATCATTCAAACTTGACATGGATGTCTACCATGGGCGTGCTCACCTACTTCAAAAGGTTGGGATCATTTTAAGAATGTCCAAAATTAGACCATGTTCAATGAATGGTGTTCGGTTGCCAGAAGGCTCTGTTTGAGAGCACGTTGTTTCTTGACATCCTTGAAATGGCCCCAATTTTTTCCATCGCCTTGTATGACCAATTCAAGACACCATGCTAAGTTGTTTGGATTCTCAACAAGTTTTGCATTTTCTGGAGTTTTTCCGGTGAAAAAAGACCGATAAATGATCGGACGTGTCGCAACTTGCATACGGTGTCAGAAGTCATTCAAACCTGTCACTGATGCCTACCATGGGCAATGCCCACCTTCCTGCAAAAGTTGGGGTCATTTGAATGATGTCCAAAACTAGACCATATTCGACAAAGTGTATCCGGTAGGCCAGAAGGTTCCGTCCGAGAGCATGTTATTTCTCAACATCCTTAAAATAAGTTCATAGATTTAAAAAAGTTCATGAATTTAATAAAATGAAAATAAGAAGAAACAAAGACAAATAAAAAATGAATAAAACGGAATAAGAAAGGCCAAACAAAAGCAAAAGAAAAAACCGACTGAGAAGATGCACTAAAAGAGAAGTAATTAGACGCAAGAAGTGAGCTATCCTAGTTGGCTATAGTGGGTGGAAGTAATCACAGAGGTCCATAGTTTGAATCCTACTTCATGCACCTATTTTTTCAAGGTTAAAAATAGAAAAGGAAAATGGGCCAGACCTTGGACGAAGGGGTGTGTGCACCGGTTTGTGCGATGCTACTCCCTATACAGTGGGAGCGCCTAGTCATCGTTTTCTGCGCTACTTAGTGGACGCAGCGCTTGAACACCACCTTTCATGGGCCGGCCAAACTACACGAGCGATCAGCTATCGCTCGTCAAGAGCGTACGCTCGATCGCTTCTTCGTGGTTCGATCAAAAGAAAACTTCTTCATGGTTGACCTGGACGAAAAGTTGACCATTGACTATAAAAAAAGGGTTCGTCCTTTTGAAAAAGTTTATGGACTTGAAAAAATAAGCGGATTTACAAAATGTTCATAAATTAAAAATACCATGAATTAAAAAAACCCATGGATTTTGATAAAAAAAAGTTCACGATATTTTTTAAAAAAATCATCGATTTTGCAAAAAGTTTATCAATTTCGAAAAAAGTCCATCGATTTTGAAAAAAAAAATCATCTACTTTGAAAAAAAAATCATTCATCTTGAGAAAGGTTCATCAATTTTAAAAAAAATTCATCAATCTTGAATAAAGTTCATCGACTTTGAAAAAAAAAGTTCATCAATATTAAAAAAAGGTTTATTGATTTTTTTAAAGGAAACTGAAAATGTTTGCACATTGCAAAAGAAAAAGTAAAACAAAAAGGAACATAAAAATGAAAAAGAAAAAAAGGGAAATGAAAACCGAAAAAAAGTTTGAAAAAACAAGAAAAAAGAAAATAAGAAAGAGGAAAGAGGAAAGAAGAAAAGGACGAGAAAGAACTATTTAAACACAAGTGCTCAAGTCGGCTGGTTGGTTATCACGTCCAACTATGTACCAGGTAGTACTTGGATCGATTCCTCTCAGGCTCACATTTTTTTCAGGATTTAAAATCAAAAAAAAAAAGAAGGGAAGAGATGGGCCGGGCCAGCTCACTGTACACGTATACAGCGGACGAATGATTTCTAATATATAACCATCATGCCCTTACTTATGAAGAGGTATCGACTAATCTGAGCCGTCCATGTGTCTAGAGGGTGTACCGAAGCGTTTCTCTAATAGTAGTAGTAGTAATTAACGGCATAGTGCCGTTACTGAAAATGACACATTTCAGAATAGTGTAGCTGTATTGTCAAGTTCTTAGTTCTTGTCGCCTGGTTGTGCATGCTGGCTTTCACACCATAGACTGATTGACAGCACACAAAGGGCCGCTGCCCCCTGTGTACCAGAGGTATCTTCCCACAGAGCCAGTGAGTCACTGCATCGATCTGTCAGACTGTGTCACGGGACCCAGGGTCAGAACCATGTCTCTCTTACCGAAACCATGGGTTTCCTTTTGATGGAACAGCAGTGCCTGGATGCCACTAGGCCCCAGTAGATAACCCTAAACTAGAGCGCTAGACCTGGCTGATGTATTTGTTTCTTTGTATATGAATTTTGAGAGGAGAGTACTTATAGGAGAGAAAAGAGACAAGGCAAGACTTGTCATGCAGGTACTACTACTTGTAGCATCTTTCATTCTGTCCCGTTTCTTTCCACATGCCAGCAGTTCACGCACATGCATAATGCATTGCTGTGTTTCAAGTTCCTCGTGTTTATTCATGAATATTTTCAGGGCATTTGTTTAGTTTATCATCAACTTCTCCAACACAAATATGTATGCCAACCTAAATTTTAAATGGATGATGCCCAAACAGAACTGAATGCACGTTAAGCTTGCCTTCAAGACAAGAAAAGTTCTAAACGCCAAACTCGTGCATAAATAGGATAAATTTATTGCCTTTTAAAAAGGAAAGACGAAGACCGGCACACACAATATAAATACCAACTAGACCTGGGCATGGCAGCCCAACCCGACGGCCCGAGCCCAAAAGCCCAACTAAGCTTGAGCCACACCTATACACTTGAAGCCCGGTCTGCAAGCCCAGCAAAAATCCTAAACGAGTTTTTTGAAACTTAAAAGAAAAAAGGTATAATTATTTAAATATCTAATTTACGAAATTATTTATTTAACATTTTTTATGTGAAAAAGCCTTATCTTGGGTTTTAGGCCGTGCAAGGCATGGGCTTTGCAATTTCATGTCGGGCTTTGCAAAGCCCTGACCAAACCTTGGCCCTACCCAGGTGATTACCCACCACCTACAGTGAGACCAGTGTGGAATTTGGGCCAAAACAATTAGCCATTAATTAACAATTTTCTTTTGATATGGCATTTTTTTTGGAGATGCTCAGATGCGCACATGCAGGAAGGGCCAAGGCCCCTTCCTGACCCACACTATAATCCACCCGACTGAGGTGCATGCATATATACTACCTAGCTCCTACCTTAGAGAAATATTAATTGGAGTCTTGACACGAGCAAATGTATCATAGCTAACGCTTGCGTGTTACTACATTATATAAATCTCGTGTATACCAATGGTTTTTCAATCATTGTCAAAATTTATGACAAGTTAGTTTGCATTGTCACAATAGCTCCCCAATAATTAAGTGGTGTTAATATATTTCTTTTATCGAAAAAGGCTTCGCCCCGTTTTATATATAAAGCAAACCGCCCGAGCCAAACATCCCACATAGGTCCACAACACACACACACACACACACACACAAGGAGTCCACAAGAACACAAAGTACAATCTGGGTTAATGCTGAGGGCACAACTCAACAAGCCCTGAAAACAGAAAAAACACGAGGCACAGACGTGCAAGATCCCAAGGCGTGGGACACATCTAGCGTCTCAGGGAGGAGGCGTAAGCCTAGTCAGGCTCCGGGGGTGGGGGCGGGAGAGGAGGCACCACTCGGAAGGCCATCGCGCGGAGGTCGGCGAGGAGGGTGTCGATGGCGTCCCGGTCCTGGGGGCGGCTAAGTAGCCGCCAAAGCTGCAAGTAACCACACAATTTAAAGATTGCGTCAGTCGCACGTCGAAGAGGCGTTCTTTGGATGACAAGCTTGTTGCGGATGGTCCAGAGCGTCCAGGCAAGGACCCCAACACAGAGCCACCTAATGTGGCGGTGACGGGGGCGGAGGCTTGGATTTCCGCCAGCAGGTCCTGGAAGTTGGTGTTGCACCAACGAATATATTTCTTTTTAGTTGGATCAACCAGGGTGACTATCATCCATGTTTGGATAAACGCCCTAGCAAAGCCCTAAACTTAGGCAACTAGGGCGTTGATATTTTGTCCAAAAAGTTTGCGTAGTTACACATTTCAAATTCAAATTATGTACAACTTAATTAGTCAATATAGAAACAATTATTTCTCCTCCGAATGAATGAAAGAAGAAAAGCACCTTTTGTTGTTACTGTTTCCCACTTTCCGGTATCGAACACATTCCTCGTGGCAACTCATGGTCAAGTACCACCCCTTTTCCACTCCGGATCGGAACGATCTGCAAGTGCGATCTGGAGGTTTGTTTCCATGTGCTTGGATTGTTCCCCTTGTTAATCTGTGTGCCAAATGGGGGCTGCGCAGCAGCTAGAGATCATCATAAAATAAAAGAAGACAGCAGATCAGAAGCTACGAGCCTAGGGTTGGGCATGCAGTGCTGCTGCAGTAGCTGCTGCATGCCAAGCCATTGTTTACTCCATGAGTATTCCTCATGCAAGTAGCTGTGCATGGCTGCGGCTTTGGCATAAACACCTAAACATCGCAAACTGCAAAGGTTTGCAGCTCCTTTTTCCTTTCAAAATAGTACTACTACTACTACTACCACCACTAGAATAAAATACATATTGATGTATGTATATGCAGAGAGAAAGAGTGAGGGGGGAGGGAGCTCGACTTGGCGCAGGCGGCTGCTTTCAATTCAGAGGGCATGACATGAAGAAGCATGCAGCAGCCTCACTGATTAAAGCCAGTGTGGGTGTGGTAGTAGGACTGGGAGCTAGCTGGAGCATTAGGAGGAGGCTGGCAGGCAGGCATGCTTGCTTGCTTGCTTACTTTGACAACTCGAACGATATGATATGTGGTACATGTATGTATGTGTACGCATCGAGAAGCTCACACGCACCACCAGTCATTTGGTTGGCCTGGGCGTACACATGCATGCAATGCATGCAGGGTTTTGTGGGCTAGCTAGCAGCTACAGCCCTGTAGCTACTTATATATAGCTAGGTTAGGGGCAGGTGCGCATGCACACCGTGGCCACAGCCTAGCCCACTCGATCCTTGCAGATGGCTGGAGCTGGAGAAGCTCACACGTGAGAAAAGTTTAGGCCTCCTTCCGTTCATAGCATAGGAATTCATAGGAAACAGGAAAATCATAGGAAATGAGATGACATACATCTCCATTCCTATAAAGAGATGTCATTTGATGTATGTGATAAGAATTTTTTCATTAAGTTTAGGCTATTTATTTTCGTTTTGAAACGTGAAGGATTGGTTCCTATCCTATATAGGAATAGGAATTCTTTCCTACAAATCAAAGGGCTCCAAAGAAAAAAAATCCATTGAAAATCCTATCCAATAGAATTCCTACAAACAAAAGAGGCCTACACTGATGATTTGAAACGATGACCTAGAAATGATGATTTTAAGTGCACTTCTAAGGGCAACTCTAGCAGACCCCGTATATGTCACGAACCCGCAAAATTCCGGCGAGTATACGGGCTCGGCCCAATTTTCTGGCCAGAACAGAGCCCGTATACTCGCCCGGTCCGTAAATTTTTTTACCGCGGCCCGCAAACCGCCCCCTCCCCCCCCCCACCCCCCCGAAGCAGTATATCTACGGGTTTGCGGGGCAGATACGGGTCAAAACCCTATCCCCCCGCCGCTGCGTTTCGCCGCAATTCCCCACTCCCCCCTCACATTTCTCGCCGCCGGTGAGCCCCCTTCCGCCTCCAGCTGCCATGTGGGGCCGCATGTGGAGCTCCGGCCGCAGCTCCGGTGGCAGCTCCGGCGGGGGCGGCGACCCCGAGCGCGAGCGGCGTGTCCGCTCGGACGGCGCGAGGAAGCGCGCGTCAAGGAAGTGGACGAACAAGGGCCTCGAGCCGCCGCCGAGGCTCCTCCGTCGCGAGACGGAGGAGTATGACCGTCGGCATGGGCGTACGCCCTCCTCGGCCGCGGGCTCGTCCTCCGCCGCGGGCTCTTCCCACGCCGCGAGCTCTTCCTCTTCCGGCGCGGTGCTTCTCCCCGTGAAGAGGGAGTGGTCGGAGGAGCCGGTGGACCGCGACCTCGTCGCCGTCAAGCAGGAGCCGGAGGAGATCGAGCGCCGAGGGGTCGTCGGGCCCGAAGATTTCATGGCTGATGTCGACGCGGTCACGGCCGCCATTGCCGAACGGAGCTTGCGCGAGGAGGCGGAGCGCCGGCGCCACGAGGAGCTCGAAGACCTCATCCTCAAGCAGGCGGTCGCGGCCAACCTTGCCGCGAAGGACAAGGATGACGAGTGGCAGCGCATCCGCGAGGAGCAGAGGCAGAAGTTCATCGATCTCGTCAGCTCCTACGAGGAGGACTGAGCTCCTCCACCACGTCGTCCTCGGCCGCGAGCTCGTCCATTTTGGTACATCGACCTCGGCCTCGCCGCCGCGAGATCCCCCACCCCCCTCTAGTAGTAGTAGAAGAATGTGGAATGTATGATCTTGTAGTATGTGATGAACTAGTGTATGATCATGTAGTATGTGATGAACTAGTGCGGTTGCAATTTCTCCCGCGAAAGTTTTTTTTTAAATTATACAGTTTCATATACAGGGTCTACTCTGCTGCGCACGATTTCGACCCGCAAAACAGTTCTTCGTCGAACTGTAAACGCCTTATGCGGGTCGCGGTTTTAAGGGGTCTGCTAGAGATGCTCTAAGCAAGGTTAAAAAATTCGGATCTCACCAAAAAACATTCTCGAGATCCTTTCGATGTTTAATCTCTCAAAATTCAATTAAGTTTAAATGTACTTTGACATAATTTAAGTTCCTTCTCAAATTAGTTTTGAATCTGACTTGAAATTTTGATTTTTCAAATATTTCGGTAATCACCGAGAAATTCTTTGAAATTCTGAATCGTACTTCCGAGTTGTTCGAATAATAACATACTTTGGAAGAGAAAAGGATAAAAAAAATTGCTTAATTTTTTGTTCTTTTGTTTAATTGGCAATATTGACTACCAAACAATTAAAACCAGTGTGGTAGTAGTTCTTTATATTCCGAAACCAACTTCCTAGAACTGTAATGGAAAAATTGCTCATAATAAGCACACTACCTCGTCATTCAAACTATTTTCGACTCTAGGAAAAACTAGAGTAAAAAAAAAACTCACCTAATGTTTAAATTTCAAATCCTTTATCATGCAAGTAAATTAAGATAAAAAAGTCAAGATTATAAAACCAAAGCATCATTCCAAATATGAAATTTTAATGAATTACAACTGGAATTTACTATTTCTATTTAACAAATTAATATGCTAATAAGTGTAGCCTCATCCACCTTGATCTTGTCTTGAGAAAAATAAATAACAGAAGAACTGGTGAAAAAGTTTATTGGTTAGGTTAAGTTTTGTCGTTTTTGTTTTTCTGACAATTTACGGCCGAACAATTATTTTTGCTAATAACTTTTTTTCTAGATATTTTAAGCCAGTTTCCTCTTACTATCATGAAAAAATACATCAAAAAATGTTTTAAATAGCCTGCATTATCATCAATTGTTAGACAGCTGAAGTTCTGGGTATGACATGGTCTCCAGAAAAGAAGATAACCCACAATTTGTTTATAATACTTATGCATAAACCAAATAAACTTATGATATTGTGAAAGCATGTCTTGAGATAAATCAATGTATATGCATCGCAAAACAATATGCAGCTCTGCCCCTGAGGGAAGAAAAACACTGCACTGCATTGTTGACCTTTTGATGGTGATGATTTCAGAAATGATAACGCCGATGGAGTACTACCTGCATACCAGAAATTAATGTGCTGCTACAGCACGCCGGCAGGAAAGCTAGCTGTTCCATCAAAAAACGGTAGTCAATGTGCATGGCACTGCCCATAATCTTTTTCGAGAACACGTAGTACGTGACTGTCCATAATCCAAAGGGTACTTCAGTGTAGCAAACACTATAGTTTTTTGAACCGGCCAGCTCATAATTTTGCCATCTTTATATTGGTTGACTTGCAGAGCCTATGTCAAATCACGTTTAATGTCACATTGACATGCCAGGTTCTGAGCTCAAGTTGACTGTCTTGTGCAACTTGATTTGCCGTCTCCAGGTAGAGCAATTAAATGAAGTGACTAGTCAGTGCAAAATGATCGATTCTAATTTTTTTATTCAAACTGATTATGGGTTTAGTCGTTGACAGTGGAGTATTATTATGTTTAGAAAATCAATTAATGTAGTAACAGTATTGAATCTTTAGTTTCACATAAATATGCTCACAGAACTATATAGTGCTCCTTTGCTCCTACCCGCAAAAAAAAAAAACTATATAGTGCTCCAAAACATGCTAGTATTTTATACTCAATTTCGTGTAACCTGTTTTAATTTAGCCTTCATGAATAATTTTTTTGCCTAAAAAAATAATGATTCCCAAATTTCTAAAACATTTTAGAGTAGAATAAAAAACATCAATTGGGGCAAGTCCATAAAACCAAAATGAGCACACAAATCAAAAACCGATATTAATAGATTAGTCACAAATTAAGCTCAAACATATGCAGTACTGCTTACCTACTAGAATTTCAAGGCAAATCAAACTTCTGAGACAGTTCCCTCTATTTGAGAGATATCCAAAAACTTAACAGCCTATGTTAAGTTCTTAAGATAATTTCTTGGCTCTTTACACTAAATAGCTTAATTAGCTGCATCGATCAATTCAGGAGGAAGCATTGACATTTCTGGTGTGGCCGCCGCACCCGAAGCTGTAGTTGTGGTCTGCCTGCACGTTCGCAGGCGCCGTCGACGGCGGCGCGGCGTGTGGAGCGAAGAAGCAGGAGGAGAAGCCGGCAGTGCGGCGCTGCTGCTGCTGCTGTACCATTGCGTCGCCGGGGGAAACGGCGTGGCCGATGACGTAGTCGCCGACGGAGGCGAGCTGCTGGCGGGGAGGGGCAGGGTACGTCGCCGGGTAGCTCATGGGGTTCAACGCGGACGGCGTCGTGCTGTAGAGGTAATGGTACGACGGCGGCGTCTGCGGCGACACCCGCGGGTGCACCGGCCGGAACGGGTGGTGGCTCGGGTCTCCGACGACCCCGCCGCCGCTGCCGGTGATGCCTCCCCTGAATCCTCCTCCCAGCATGGCCGATGGAGCACTGCCTCCCATGTTCACATCCCTGAAACTGCAGAAGAGAAAGAAGTTCAGTGGCGGCCATGGAAAAACCCTAATCTCTCCAAGAATCGAGACGGCCGGCCATGGTAGGCACCTCATCTGTGCGCCGACGGCGGAGAGGGTGTCGTTGCCGAAGACGAGCTGCCGGGCGCGGTTCAGGGTCTCGGTCTCCCTCTCTGAGCCAAGGAAAGTAAGGTTACCAGTTATGCATGGAAGAGGAAGTAACATCTAGCTAGGGTTGTGATCTGGCTGATGATGCTTGCCTTGGCGATGGCGGTTCATGTGGCCGCCCAGGGCTTGGGATTTGCCAAACTTGAGGGAGCAGAACCTGCACTGGTACACCTTGCCGGCCTCATCCTTCCCTCCGATGCTCTTCTTCTTTGTCCCTGATGAAACACATTTGCAAGTACATGTTAGTACTTCTATGCAAGTCCACCTTCAAATCGAATGAAATAGTTGACGTTTGGAGTTTCTTACTGGTTGCGGCGGCCGCGCTGGATGCGGCGGTGGTCGTTGAGCTCTCCACGGCTTGCTTGCCGTACTCCTCCGGCAGGTTGTTCAAGTCCAAGGGGCTCCCTTGTTGCCTCCTTTGTGAGTTGAAAACACTGATTAGTTCATGGAGATCCGCACAATGATAAGCACTACAGGAACTCGATGCAACAGACAAGTAGTGGTACTGGCTGCACCAAACTATCAATCAAAGTACCAATAAGAAGAACAAAAAAAATGTGTAGCACCACAAAAAAACAAGCTGCTCATGGAGATCCACTCATTCTTGTTTGGCAACAGGAGCTTATGACAGAAAAAGTGTACTAATATGCAACTAGTTCGTTGTGAACTGCAGAAGAGAGAAGAGGATGAATAAACAAGACGCAGCAAGGAGAATAGTGTTTCAGAAGAGATGTACAACTAAAACATGGGGATGAACAATAACAACAAGACAAGGGAAAGTGATGAGGGGGGTAGTTGGCCGCGCTTGTAGAGGCTTCTTCTTACATGGTGGAGCAGGAGCAGGGAGAGCAGTGGTGTGAGAGGAGAAGAAACAGCAACAACTGAACACTCTATGATGCAATGGAGATTTTGGAAGGGGCCGGCCGGAGGAGAAAGGAAAAGGGAGGGGATATATATCGGGTGGTGGTGGGGTGGTGTGTTCAGTACTTCATCAGTGGTGTCGAGTGTGTGTGCTGTGTAGAGAGAGAGAGAGAGAGTAGCACTAGTATTATTGATGATTTAGTACCATGACACAAAAGCAAAAAGACACTGCAGTTTGGGGACATGAAATGCATTGGGGGGGAAAGGCTGTCTTAAAGTGTTGGTTTGGGGTGCGTAGAGATAGAGTGCACTAGAGGTTTAGGTGGAGAGAGAGAGAGAGAGAAGCCTGAAAGTTCTCTATCAGTTCACCTCTGCACACGGCCGCCCCTTTCTCTCTCCTGTCACACACATTCACACACACCTACTCCCTCCGTTCGGAATTACTTGTCTCGGAAATACGTCTGTAATGTCTCAGAAATACGTCTGTGAATTACTTGTCTCGGAAATACGTCTGGATACAGACGTATTTCCGAGACAAGTAATTCCGAACGGAGGGAGTACAATGCTAGTACATCTACATACACCGCTCTCTCTCTCTCTAGATCCCTCTCTCAAGATGCTGTGTGCGCGAAAGAAGCAAATGTGATTCTTGGATTCTGTGACGATTGCAATCCAAAGCGAAGCTGTAGCAGTGTTGCTATCCTTTCTCTCTCCTGACCCCTTCTTCATCTCCTAGTGAGAGAGAGAGAGAGTCTGCATTGCATTGCAACGCATGTGTGTATCTGATCTCTGTGTTTGAGAGTGTATGTATATAGGGGTATATAGGTCACTATGCACCACACTAGGCAGGAAAGGAAGCCCCACAAAACCACTACATAACACCTCACTATGTAACCAGCAACATATACGCTGAGACGACGACTCCCCCTGCATGAATCATTAATGGAGTAAGCCACGCCTCTCTCTCTCTCTCTCTCTCTCTTTATAGATCTTGTGCAAGCAAACACACAAAACATCACACATGCACACACATCTGCACTCATGTATCTATACCTACTAATAAAAGGGCTATTGCTTCTTATCATCATAATTTCGTCCGTCCATCGTCGGTCCACTTTGCCTATATTATTTTCTATATCCGAGGTGGTACTAATCTTAGGCTTCCTACGGCGATCAACTTTTATTTTATGCGTCACAATTTTGCGCGAAGCCGGCCCACTTATGCTGACCACGCAGCCGGCCCATGGCAACGCAAAATAATATTTGCTTGTGGGTGGAGTCGAACTCAAGACCTTTGTATTGATACTAATACTAATTGTCACGGCCAGCTGAGTTGTCAAGTGCTATGTCTAAAACAATGGTTGGTTTACCTACTAAATAGTCCCAGTTCTGTTATTTACACACAACCCTTCCAGTTTATATACATCTTTCAGCTTTTCTGGTAGCAAGGAGCTGTCTTGGAAATCAATAAGCCAAAGATAAAGAGCGAGTTCCAACATGCAAGGTGCGAGAATATCACAGGGATGAATCGTGAGGTTCTCGGCCAGTCCCTCATGGAATGGTGCCGGCCGGAGTGGCACAGGCTAGCGGCGGGCTGGAGCGTTCAAATTTATCTGGGATGAGTGCAAGGTAATTGAACCAGCACACATAGATTGTTCAGATTGGGTGCATATATACACCGGCGTAGATGTGAACCAACAGAATCATCGCCAAGCACTTGGATGCATGCATGCATAGGCGCCGATATGAGCCGGCAATCACAAACAATATATATAAAAGGTGCACCCTCCTTTATTTATGCATGAAGCTTGTTAATATTGTAGTTTTGGAACTGATTAAGCATGTTTAGCATGATTTTTCTGTTATCTAGGACTAGCTAGGAAAACTATTGTTGGGATGATATTTTCAATGATTACAATAGTATTACAGTGTGGCCATCTACCATAACAATGATTTTCCTTTTTATGTATAAGTTAATACTAGCCAAAACATATATTCTAAATCACATCTTTTTTTTATCAATGATGCATATGGTTGTGAAATGACTTACAGGACATAAGTTGCACCAAGGACGAGAAAAAAATATTACTAAGTTTGTATAGGTTGAAGTCTGGATATTTTTCCATATTATTCTTCCATGCTGATCAATTCTCTTGATCATCGCCCTGAGATTAACCACCTTCCAACACTTCACACCGCAGCACCATATTAAAATAGAGGACGTTAACATGTATGGGTCTTGAGTCATACTTGTTGGGCTAGGAGCATGTAAAATTTATTTTCTCCCGTTGCAACGCACGGGCACGTTTACTAGTATAGGTAATAGCTAGGCCTAGTAGTATGTCCTTTGCTTGCATCCATCGTTCTCTTCTCCCTCCCTCTCTCATCCTGTGGCTGGCTTTGTAGGGCATGCATGCATGCAGCTTGAGCAAGGAGAGAGAGGAGTAATAAAGACAAGGGCACCTCTTACAAAGCCCTGGCTGGGTATTTAGTTGAGAAGGGTATGCACAAGCACAAGAGGTGGCCAGCTAGGGGTCCTACAGGTGCATGCATGCATGCTTACTTAGCCTTTGAGGGCCAGCTAGCTGCTAGCAGCAGCAGGATGGCGCACTGCATGCTCTTGTCAAGTAGTAGTACTGCGAGTTTAGGGTAGATAGATCAGGAGGGAGAAGAACAAGAGAGAGACAAGCTTGTTTTGTTTTGTATTTGTGCTGTTGGGATCAAGAGGATCAGCTAGCTAGCAGAGCAGATATGCAGTAAAAAGTGCCTTTGGAGGGGCTAGCTGTTCTGTTCATGTATGCTAAATATGAGACATGATTGAGCTTTAGTTGTACAAGTGACATATAGGACCCCATGAATGCTGGCAATTGAATAGATAGAAGTACATGGGTTTTCATTTGTTTTCTTTCCCTGCTTATGAATTTTGACCTTGCAAATTTCCTATATATGAGAATCCTTTGAATCAAAGAGGATCTTGTAAATTCATCAAACACGACGGAATTTAACAAAGTTCAGATAAAAAATAGCACAAATCATCAATACATAGCATGCAAATAAATCTAGTACAACAATAGTTCAAGTTCAACGAGAAATAGTTCAAATTCAACTATATTAACCAGATGTTCAACAAGTTTATGAACGGATCATGTCGTCCCACACATACTGCCTCTTGAGTTTCATCCAACAATGTATGTGTGTAAATGGTCGGCCCTCTAACCTGTGGTACATCGTGGCAATGCGTATAGGCTACACAATATGTAGAGCAACATTGAGTGAATGAATGAACCATCAACAAGTTCACCAAGAAGAAGCAAAACTTACGATCTCCACGGCTGTCGTGCGCAATTGCCACATTGCCTCCAACCGATCAGCCGCTTTACAAAACTTGGCGACGGTGGTCTGGATGGTGTACCATCGATACGCTAATGACTTCACATTGTGTTCATGGATGATGTGCATGCCGTAAGGCGCAATGTACTTTCGCGCGTGAAACGGATCATGCACGCACTGCCAGAAAAGCCCCCTTCTGCTCCTGCCTACGAAATCCTCGGATACGGCCAACCACGCATCGCGCAACAACTCATCCTCCATGCTCGAGTACCCCGCCATCCCTCCTGCTCTAAAAAACAACATCAAGTTCGAAAATAAGCTCAATGGCATTTGACCGAATGCCTCTGGGCATGGTGTCCACTATGGACGTCGTCGACAGGGGCAGAGGGTACCTGGCTGCGGACGGATCCTGGGTGGACGACGCATAGTATAAGGCAAGCAAGCGCGTGGGTGGTGGTTGCGGACGTATGACAATGCCTGGATGGCGGCCGAAGAGGTAAAACGGCAGCGTCGGAGGAGGACAGTGTCGGGGCCGGATTTCGGGGACACAATATATCCTAGAAATTAACCCCT
The DNA here is from genome assembly GCA_011799875.1 of Thinopyrum elongatum. Taxonomy (NCBI): domain Eukaryota; kingdom Viridiplantae; phylum Streptophyta; class Magnoliopsida; order Poales; family Poaceae; genus Thinopyrum; species Thinopyrum elongatum. Next base: position 29,949,372 of record CM022299.1, on the reverse strand, counting down.
CGTGTCATTACCAGCCCAGGATTACTGTTACTGGTGGACACGTCCTTGTTATAGATTATCAAGCTATTACAAGAATTGAATACAAGACCATAAAGGTCCAATGATACAACAATGATGTCTGGTAGTGGATGACAGAATTAACTCGTGGTTCTCCAACGTCGATGGGGCTCCATTCCCACAGGAACAGCTGACCCGGATAATTCCTATCCCGCATGGCTGCTATCCTAGGCTCCGCACGGTCGTCACTGTGGTACTCCTCATAGAAATCCTGACCTGGCCAAGTAAATAGCCAGGGACAAGCCTGTGAGTACGTTTGAATGTACTCGCAAACATCATGAACAAAAGATATACCGAATGCAACAATTAAATTACATGATCATGATGAACCGGACTTAAATGCCTACTGACAGGAATTAAATCATGGCATGATAAAATATTAGCATATGCAAACATATGAAATTGTTAGTGATAAACAAGGAAAGTCAAAGGTAACAAAATAAAGAAATGCCGGTCGGATGTCAAGTGACACCACGGTAGGTCTTGAAGAAAAATGCCAATCGGGTGTCCACAAGAGCAGTGGCGTGATAAACCGCCTGTTAACTCGAGGGACGCCACGAGAGGTCTTGAAAAGAAATGCCAGTCGGGTGTCAAGTGACACCACGGTCGGACTTGAAGAGAAATGCCAATCGGGTGTCCACAAGAGCAGTGGCGTGATAAACCGCCTGTTAACTCGAGGGACGCCACGAGAGGTCTTGAAAAAAAAATTGAGTGCCCGGGGTAGTCTAGCCAGCCCCTGAGACACTCAGGAAAATTAAAATAAGAGAAACAGGTTAGTTCACAATAATATGCATAACCTTAAAATTTTTCACAGCAATAGTATTCAAACAACCATGACGACATTAGTGATGATAACAATATCCTGCAAAAACAGTTCAAGCCCAATTAATTATTTTCCTCCGAAGACCGACACTAAGACCGACACTTGACCAACCCAGACTGTAGCCCTTAACCGCGGACACGGCTATTCGAATAGGTTTAAACTCTGCAGAGGGTATACTCTTTACCCATAAGTAAAGGATTTCTTTAGTCAGCACCGTGACACTGACTAATTCCCATTACGGTCTTTGGGTTGAAAACACACCTGACCAGCACACACCAGGTTAACTTTCCGGATGCCAGGAATCACCCAAAGCATCGTTCAAGAAAAACTCTAAGACGGAGAGACCAACGTCCTGCATGGGATCACTATTAATACGCGCGGATTCCAAGGGGTGCCCCCCTCTCAGTCACAACTGGAAACACCCATGCCCCCTGACCCGATGACAGGATTTAGTCCGCGGCCGCGGAAACCCTCATCGTGGCCCTCTGTACGGTGTGTGCATGGAAAGGGGTTATCAACTTACTGAACCATACCCTACCTGTGGCAGCACAAAACAAGTATGGGGGTTACCGGAACAAGACTCGATCTACGGTCGACTCAGGAGGCATTAAGTTTCCTGCAACGGTTAGCACAACAAGGTATTCCTTCAACAGCAATCCCAACAGGGCCACAACCCTTGCATGCTTCAACATGCACAACAAACAAGGCATGATCACGCTCCAACGTGATCATCCTCCTCCCGGTAACGGTATTTCACTTATGCCTGCTCCTGCAGATTAGTTCAGACCAACACGGGTATGTGACATGCAAAAATAACCATACCCATTTATATTCCATGTTTAATAGAGGATAACAAACTAGTCATGGCTCAAACATGCAACTATAGCTATATGCAAATTCTGTTAAAATTCATCCTAACCATGATTCAGATGTTCTAGATAGCAACCACAAAACATTCACCATATCAAGTGTTCAAGATGCTTGCCTTGAGCATGCAGAAATATTGGGTGCACTCCAAAAGTTTAAAAAGTTCCTTCCCTCCATTTTCCTATTTTAAAGATTATAGCAATTACCACATAATTCAAAAACAGTACTAAAAGTTGTTTCAAATATTTTCAAATAAATACTAAAATAAACTAGATGAAAAATCAAAAATAACAGAAAAAGAATCAATTCATTTGGAGTCCAGATGATTTACTTAGAGAATTTCTAAGTTGAAAAGAATAAAGAAAAGGACTATTTAATAGGTTCAACAGAGACAAAGCCTAAAAAAAATGTTCATCTAGGCTAAAATAATAGAACAATATTTTATAAATATTTAGAAATTTTAATCATTAAATTTGGTTCAGAAATAACTGCTATGGAATTATTTGAGTCATCCTGAAAAAGAAAAAGGAAAAGAAAAGAGCTGCGCCCTGAGCGCCGCTTAACCGCCCGGTGCAACTGGGCTGGGCCCAGCCGTTCGGCTGCGCGGAAGGACCGATGACGTCGATGGCGCACTCCGGGAATACGCTTCCCCCGCAAGGTAAACATGATCACAGGAAGGCGCTGCTGGCGGGACAGAGGTGACTCACCGACAGGTGGGGCCCACCTGTCGGGTTTGTCTTCCACCCTTACGCGCGTCTGGACAGAGCGCACGCCGGCGGCGATTGCCGGCGCTGTAGGGCGTCTCCTGCGACGCTCGGCACATGGATGAGTTCAGGTAGAAGTGCCGCATCCGTGGGAGGTGGAGAGGATCGCCGGGGAGGCTCAAGTTGAGCAGGGCTTCAGCCATGGCGAAGGAGGTCATCGGGTGGAAGAGGGCTTTTTCCCCACGGCCATCTCCGGCAGAATTGGTGATGGGGAAAGATCCGCAGGTTCTCCAGGGGTCTATTGGTGGAATAAAAGAGAAGGGGAGGTACTGGAGAGGTGGAGATCATCGAGGGGGTGGTGGCGGTAGTGGTTGCCGGAGTTGGAGAAGCTGACCATCTCCGGTCGTTTGGCTACCCGTGGTGGTTTACAGAGGAGGGAAGGAGTGATGCTCCTGATCGAGAGCAGCTCGGGCGGGGTTTTATAGCACGGGGAAGGTCGGTTCCTCTCGGGCTTATCCGACCGAAGACGACGGCGGCCATTAATGGAAGATAAGGGCGGTGGCTAGGTTGGTGGTGGACGGCGGGGTTGGTGAGGACGGTGGTGTCCCTCAGTAATAGCGGGGCGAGTTGGTGGTTGGGGATTGGGCCAGGTACCCCCGAACGGTGCCGTGCCCGAGCGGCGGACGGCGCGGGTCGGCGGGGTCGGTGGTGGCCGGTGCTAGGCGACGCGGGGAGGTGTCGGCGGGCTACGGGGAGGTCGGAGTGATCCAGAGAGGGACCAGGACGGGGAGGGGAAGCAGCAGAGGAGCCGCATCGGCCCGGTGTCGGCGCGTGAAATTTGGGCGCTCTGGACGCGCTCTGTGTACGCACACCAGGTGCTCGACGAAATGCCATAGCACCCTAGGGAGGTCCATTGATGATGAATTTAGTCATAGTGCCTTCCCTTGGTCCGATTGAGATGAGGGACAGGTTGGTTTAGTCAGAAGGTCAAGAGGTATTTGTAGTTTAGAAAAGTGCAATAATTCTGTCATGCCCACAACCTGCTTGGAAAATGCTAAGGCAATCTAGGCCTTTATGTTGGCTATGAAAATTGCCAGGGTGAGGTCTCATTAGATGTTAGATATGATGGTAGAATTGGTTTAGCAGAAAGAGATACTTTCCTGTGCAAGTTTTACAAGAATTCATTACTGGACAGAAACTTTAGGAGAATATTTGGTGAACTAAAAAGATTCCAATGGAGATAAAATTTTGGACTTAAGGGTTTGGTTGGAAGGACTATAAGTGGGAAAAATTTCAGGATTTTTGGAGCAAGGAAAATTAGGGTTGTAGTAGAAACTCAAATACTGGACAGAAATGAAAAGAGATTGTTTCACTCAAATTTTCCAAAAGACCAAGTTAGGTTTTTGCATAAAAGTGATATGTAGGCATCACATGACCTCCCATAAGTTTTGTGGAATTTTAAAAGAATTATTTAAAATAGTTGTAGTGCAATAGAAGCATTTAAAGTATAGAAATAGCTATTAAAATAATTGTTTTGGGCAATTTTTATTATGAAAAATAACTCTTACTCTTATTAAAATGTAATTTGAAATGATTTGAGAAAACTACCAAAGCCACAATATTATTTCCAAAAATTTCTATATGGAGGGAAGAATTTTGAAAAACAGAAACAGAAAGGGTTCTGAAATTAAATAAAGACCTAGTATAATTCAAAATTTTATTTAGTAAAAACATGATTAAATTTTTGGGGTGTTACAAACTCTACCCACCTTAAGAAAATCTTGTCCTCGAGATTTGTTAGGTGGTCACCAAAATTAAATCCACCTTTCGAGGAGATTTTCCTAAGCTATTTTAAATAACCCATTTAGGCACAGTTGACGTGGCTCCTAATAATTGGTGTAACTATAGTGGGCACTAGTGCTGTGGTTCTACTGTGACTGTTATGACAAATTTGGAAAAAGTGTAAATTCCAAAATTTGCTTGCCGTACTCCAGTGCATAGTGCTCTCTTTGGCTGACGGGTGGACCCAGGGCCCACTGTCAGTCTCTTCTTCTTCCTCCGGTTCTCTTCTCCTTCTCCCTCTCGCGTGCTTTCTCCACCTGCGATGTCTAGCGCGTAGAGTATCTAGGGTCGTACTGTGGCAGTGCGCGGCGTGCAAGCTGCCGGTGCAGTGTGCACTCACCTCGCGGGCCAGCACCTTGTCGGCACTGCTCGCGATTTCTCCTCCGAACACCGGTGATCGGGCGATGAGCGGCGCTGGTGGACCTCGTCCATCATGCACCAAGCTCGAGCTATAAAACGAACACAGTGTTACTCTCTTCTTCATCTCACCTGGCCTCACTTCTTCTTCCTCCTCCTTTTCTGATCGCAGGAGCTCGGACGAGGCTCCAATGGAGGATGTGCTTCCGGGGTGGTTTGTGATCCTCATGTCCGGAGCGGTGGCGGCGTTGCTCGAGTTCTTGCTGCTCCTATGTGCGATGATCCTTGACGATCGCCGTGATGCCGCAGCTCGAGTGGTGGCTCTTCGAGGTGGCGGTGACCGTGAGGATTAGGCATCGGTGGTGGTTACCGGTGAGTGTTAGTGCGTTCTGCAGCGGTTCCGTAGAAAGAAAAGAAAACCCACAAAATTTTCTTCAGAAAAATTGGTGGTGCGATGAGAGTGGTCTGGTGTGTAAGGCGGTTGATTAGGTGCCAGTGTGTGTGTGTCGTTCTGCACTTAGTGCATGTAGTGGAGTGAGTGTGATTGTAAGCCGGGTGTCGTGGCAGTGCGTGAATTAATTCTGTGTTTGCAAAAATTATATTCGCAGTGGTCCTTAATAAAATCTCCACAATTACTCATACGCAACTGCAACCAAACATTTTATTCATAGGGTAAATCCCAAGATGCAACACAGATATGAAATCATGCAATTTAAACGCTAGGCTAACGAACACAACCATGGTCTCTACGGTACAAAGGTAAAATTGATAGGGTCCTGAGAAAATATCCCCGGCATCGGAACACCTTCTTCTTCTCCTGGGGAAAGTGGATGGAGGAGTCGGAGAACATTCCCTCCTTGGTCTAGTGACAGTGGTTCGCCGATGGCGATCTGAGGATTCAGAATAGCAAGAGTCTGGAGGAAGTCCATCACTTGCTGGGTCAGACGCTCCTGTGCGATGACATATTGAACAAGGTTGGCTAGCATTGGATCTCTCTCTGATTGTCTGCAGGGAAAAGATGCTTCTTCTCCGGGTGCTGCACGGCTCGGGAAATAGTAATACCCCCTTTCGCTGGCACGGGGCAATGCGTGCCGGAGGCGGGTAATTCTTCATAGGCAGCAACTTCTATAGCCATCTCTGATGTTGGCATAGATTTCCCGATGAAGACGACACTTGTGGGGCCTTGGTTTGGGTCTACTGGTGGGATGTGCGCACTGCCCAATATTTCGAGGCATTGTGGTTGATCCTCGATTTGAACAGCTCATACTGGGGTGGCTGAGTGGAGCCAAGAGTGTTGCGGGTGAAATCCCACAATATCTTGACAAAACTGCCCGGGGTTGCATCTGGGGTTCTCAGATGAATCCCAAGGTGCGACATGGGGGAAATGGTGGTGGAGGCAGTGTACAAGGTGAGGGATGCTAGTTATGGACGCGAGAGTGGTCTCCTATATAGTGCCTGGGCTAGGAAACATAAATCAGCAGGGTTATGATTCTGGGCATCGGCTCTGCTCCAGAGTGGTTGGGGTCAAAGCCACAGATACAAATCACAAAATGTGACGTATTACTGTGGTTGTCGGTTAGGGGGATAGGTTGGGCACCGATTATCAAAAGATGTCGGCTGGCCACTGTGTAGGCTTTATTGGATGAGATGGGCTTGACTGTGGGTAGGAAAAGATGTGGGCGGTGTGGAAACCTAGGGATAGTGACCAGGCTAAGATAGGATTAGCCAATGGTCAGCCTGGCTCTGATACCAAGGCTGTCGGGGCCGGATTTCGGGGACACAATATATCCCAGAAATTCACCCCTCGTGTCATTACCAGCCCAGGATTACTGTTACTAGTGGACACGTCCTTGTTACAGATTATCAAGCTATTACAAGAATTGAATACAAGACCATAAAGGTCCAATGATACAACAATGATGTCTGGTAGTGGATGACAGAATTAACTCGTGGTTCTCCAACGTCGATGGGGCTCCATTCCCACAGGAACAGCTGACCCGGATAATTCCTATCCCGCATGGCTGCTATCCTAGGCTCCGCACGGTCGTCGCTGTGGTACGCCTCGTAGAAATCCTGACCTGGCCAAGTAAATAGCCAGGGACAAGCCTGTGAGTACGTTTGAATGTACTCGCAAACATCAGGAATAAAAGATATACCGAATGCAACAATTAAATTACATGATCATGATGAACCGGACTTAAATGCCTATTGACAGGAATTAAATCATGGCATGATAAAATATTAGCATATGCAAACATATGAAATTGTTAGTGATAAACAAGGAAAGTCAAAGGTAACAAAATAAAGAAATGCCGGTCGGATGTCAAGTGACACCACGGTAGGTCTTGAAGAAAAATGCCAATCGGGTGTCCACAAGAGCAGTGGCGTGATAAACCGCCTGTTAACTCGAGGGACGCCACGAGAGGTCTTGAAAAGAAATGCCAGTCGGGTGTCAAGTGACACCACGGTCGGACTTGAAGAGAAATGCCAATCGGGTGTCCACAAGAGCAGTGGCGTGATAAACCGTCTGTTAACTCGAGGGACGCCATGAGAGGTCTTGAAAAAAAATTGAGTGCCTGGGGTAGTCTAGCCAGCCCCTGAGACACTCAGGAAAACTAAAATAAGAGAAACAGGTTAGTTCACAATAATATGCATAACCTTAAAAAATTTCACAGCAATAGTATTCAAACAACCATGACGGCGTTAGTGATGATAACAATATCCTGCAAAAACAGTTCAAGCCCAATTAATTATTTTCCTCCGAAGACCGACACTAAGACCGACACTTGACCAACCCAGACTGTAGCCCTTAACCGCGGACACGGCTATTCGAATAGGTTTAAACTCTGCAGAGGGTGTACTCTTTACCCATAAGTAAAGGATTTCTTTAGTCAGCACCGTGACACTGACTAATTCCCATTACGGTCTTTGGGTTGAAAACACACCTGACCAGCACACACCAGATTAACTTTTCGGATGCCAGGAATCACCCAAAGCATCGTTCAAGAAAAACTCTAAGACGGAGAGACCAACGTCCTGCATGGGATCACTATTAATACGCGCGGATTCCAAGGGGTGCCCCCCTCTCAGTCACAACTGGAAACACCCATGCCCCCTGACCCGATGACATGATTTAATCCGCGGCCGCGGAAACCCTCATCGTGGCCCTCTGTACGGTGTGTGCATGGAAAGGGGTTATCAACTTACTGAACCATACCCTACCTGTGACAGGAACCTGTGGCAGCACAAAACAAGTATGGGGGTTACCGGAACAAGACTCGATCTACGGTCGATTCAGGAGGCATTAAGTTTCCTGCAACGGTTAGCACAACAAGGTATTCCTTCAACAGCAATCCCAACAGGGCCACAACCCTTGCATGCTTCAACATGCACAACAAACAAGGCATGATCACGCTCCAACGTGATCATCCTCCTCCCGGTAACGGTATTTCACTTATGCCTGCTCCTGCAGATTAGTTCAGACCAACACGGGTATGTGACATGCAAAAATAACCATACCCATTTATATTCCATGTTTAATAGAGGATAACAAACTAGTCATGGCTCAAACATGCAACTATAGCTATATGCAAATTCTGTTAAAATTCATCCTAACCATGATTCAGATGTTCTAGATAGCAACCACAAAACATTCACCATATCAAGTGTTCAAGATGCTTGCCTTGAGCATGCAGAAATATTGGGTGCACTCCAAAAGTTTAAAAAGTTCCTTCCCTCCATTTTCCTATTTTAAAGATTATAGCAATTACCACATAATTCAAAAACAGTACTAAAAGTTGTTTCAAATATTTTCAAATAAATACTAAAATAAACTAGATGAAAAATAAAAAATAACAGAAAAAGAATCAATTCATTTGGAGTCCAGATGATTTACTTAGAGAATTTCTAAGTTGAAAAGAATAAAGAAAAGGACTATTTAATAGGTTCAACAGAGACAAAGCCTAAAAAAAATGTTCATCTAGGCTAAAATAATAGAACAATATTTTATAAATATTTAGAAATTTTAATCATTAAATTTGGTTCAGAAATAACTGCTATGGAATTATTTGAGTCATCCTGAAAAAGAAAAAGGAAAAGAAAAGAGCTGCGCCCTGAGCGCCGCTTAACCGCGCGGTGCCACTGGGCTGGGCCCAGCCGTTCGGCTGCGCGGAAGGACCGATGACGTCGATGGCGCACTCCGGGAATACGCTTCGCCCGCAAGGTAAACGTGATCACAGGAAGGCGCTGCTGGCGGGACAGAGGTGACTCACCGACAGGTGGGGCCCACCTGTCGGGTTTGTCTTCCACCATTACGTGCGTCTGGACAGAGCGCACGCCGGCGGCGATTGCCGGCGCTGTAGGGCGTCTCCTGCGACTCTCGGCACATGGATGAGTTCAGGTAGAAGTGCCGCATCCGTGGGAGGTGGAGAGGATCGCCGGGGAGGCTCAAGTTGAGCAGGGCTTCAGCCATGGCGGAGGAGGTCATCGGGTGGAAGAGGGCTTTTTCCCCACGGCCATCTCCTGCAGAATTGGTGATGGGGAAAGATCCGCAGGTTCTCCAGGGGTCTATTGGTGGAATAAAAGAGAAGGGGAGGTACTGGAGAGGTGGAGATCATCGAGGGGGTGGTGGCGGTAGTGGTTGCCGGAGTTGGAGAAGCTGACCATCTCCGGTCGTTTGGCTACCCGTGGTGGTTTACAGAGGAGGGAAGGAGTGATGCTCCTGATCGAGAGCAGCTCGGGCGGGGTTTTATAGCACGGGGAAGGTCGGTTCCTCTCGGGCTTATCCGACCGAAGACGACAGCGGCCATTAATGGAAGATAAGGGCGGTGGCTAGGTTGGTGGTGGACGGCGGGGTTGGTGAGGACGGTGGTGTCCCTCAGTAATAGCGGGGTGAGTTGGTGGTTGGGGATTGGGCCAGGTACCCCCGAACGGTGCCTTGCCCGAGCGGCAGACGGCGCGGGTCGGCGGGGTCGGTGGTGGCCGGTGCTAGGCGACGCGGGGAGGTGTCGGCGGGCTACGGGGAGGTCGGAGTGATCCAGAGAGGGACCAGGACGGGGAGGGGAAGCAGTAGAGGAGCCGCATCGGCCCGGTGTCGGCGCGTGAAATTTGGGCGCTCTGGACGCGCTCTGTGTACGCACACCAGGTGCTCGACGAAATGCCATAGCACCCTAGGGAGGTCCATTGATGATGAATTTAGTCATAGTGCCTTCCCTTGGTCCGATTGAGATGAGGGACAGGTTGGTTTAGTCAGAAGGTCAAGAGGTATTTGTAGTTTAGAAAAGTGCAATAATTCTGTCATGCCCACAACCTGGTTGACAAAATGCTAAGGCAATCTAGGCCTTTATGTTGGCTATGAAAATTGCCAGGGTAAGGTCTAATTAGATGTTAGATATGATGGTAGAATTGGTTTAGCAGAAAGAGATACTTTCCTGTGCAAGTTTTACAAGAATTCATTACTGGACAGAAACTTTAGGAGAATATTTGGTGAACTAAAATGATTCCAATGGAGCTAAAATTTTGGACTTAAGGGTTTGGTTGGAAGGACTATAAGTGGGAAAAATTTCAGGATTTTTGGAGCAAGGAAAATTAGGGTTGTAGTAGAAACTCAAATACTGGACAAAAATGAAAAGAGATTGTTTCACTCAAATTTTTCAAAAGACCAAGTTAGGTTTTTGCATAAAAGTGATATGTAGGCATCACATGACCTTCCATAAGTTTTGTGGAATTTTAAAAGAATTATTTAAAATAGTTGTAGTGCAACAGAAGCATTTAAAGTATAGAAATAGCTATTAAAATAATTGTTTTGGGCAATTTTTATTATGAAAAATAACTCTTACTGTTATTAAAATGTAATTTGAAATGATTTGAGAAAACTACCAAAGCCACAATATTATTTCCAAAAATTTCTATATGGAGGGAAGAATTTTGAAAAACAGAAACATAAAGGGTTCTAAAATTAAATAAAGACCTAGTATAATTTAAAATTTTATTTCTGGCCAAATTTTATTTAGTAAAAACATGATTAAATTTTTGGGGTGTTACAGACAGCTTGGATGCAAAGCAAGGGGGAGCAGGCGGAGTTGAAGAGAATGGGACCAGGAGGGGGTGTTGAATGGGCCAGGGGTGTCGGAGTCCTACGTGGCTGCTGTCCGGACTCCCGCAAAGCCCCCCCGCCCCCCAGTTTGCTTCCAATTTGTGGGGAAAAAGCCCGTCCGAACCGGTCGGTGGACCGATACATGACCGCATTGGATGGGAAAACGTGTCCGGACCGCGTGGTGCAGACGGATGCGGGCGGTTTGAGGGTTCACTTTGGAGATGCCCTTAGCCAATATAGGAAAATGAGGTGTCAGTGTTGGACTTTGAAGAAGATACATTTGGAGACGCATTTAAACATTCCGCTTTACAATAATAATAGGGAAGTAAGAGGGAGGATGGAGTTGTTGGATCGAGATCCAACGGCTGGAGATGGCCATTGGGGTGTTTTTTTACTCACTTTGATATAGATTTTTTCCGACTGCATGCAAGTAGGTTTAGAATTTGTATCTTACTCTCTCCTTCCCAAACTATAAGTCATGTAAGCTTTATCCTAAGTCAAAATGTCATAGGTCTAGCCAAGTTTATTAAAAACACATCGATTCCATTGTAAGAAATTTTCACTATAAAACATCTATCCGGGTTCTAAGTCGTGTACAGGTTTTTTTTAGGTATTCAATTTGACAAGTGAAATATATGGTATATGTCACTCAACACATGTTGGATTCATTCTCGACAAAGTTTCTAAACATATACTTTGGTGGCATATTACACATATTTCGTTAGTCAAATTCAAGATCTAAAAACCCGCACATGTTATAAAAACCTGGACAAAGGGAGCACTATTCATCAAAGAGTATTGTGCAATCCAATAGCATGAAATCCTAGTGTACCAGCAAGTATTACGTACGTATCTCTTAAATTAAGGAAGCGTAAGAGCATCTATAGCCGGGTGATGGCTCGAGAATTTGTGATCATTTTCTAGTGATTCTTATTTGTTTTTCACCGGATCTTTGCCACTTCTCGATTATTTCTAATGCTAATCCTTCAAAAGAGAAGAAAAATTGTTTTTCCATTGTTTGGCAAGAGATCACAATTATGGAAGGAAACCAAGGAGGATTGCTATGCATCAAGTCAAATGGAGCAACTTCCATGTGAAGGGCCAAGCCACTAGGCGCACCAGAGCAAAAGGCGGCCTTCCATGCGACTGCCATCGCCCATATGAGCGGTCGTATGAGGTACCAGCAGCTCCACCATGTCTATACAAGATACTTTCGTGAAGGGACCAGGAGAGGAGGAGAACCCTAGCCGCCATCACGCCCAGTACAGAAGAGGAGGAGATACGAAGAACCTTCAAAGATCTTCTTAGTTTTGGTGCTTTCATCTCCATCATCATATCGCCCGTCACTATTGTAAGAGAATTCCAAGTTATGAGAACAAGTTGTAACTCTACTCATTCTAAGCTGGAAATCGAGACTATTTGAATCATCCATTTCATCTTATTGTGGATCTTCATGGTATTATCGATATGGTTTTCATGGGTTTAATCTCTGTTGTGATTGGTTTCTCTCTTATGATGCATGAGTAATCCCCCATAGACGTGGGAGATGTAGGTGAGTTGTAAGATTCATTTGTGCCTGATCTATATGTCATCATTTGCGTTGTAGTTTTATGATATGTTTAGTAAGTTGTTATATTGTGGTGAACCCTATGCGTGTGGTCCAATTTAAGGGCCCAGGCAACACAACTCAAGAACTACACAGGTAACACATATTGTTTAGGGAATCTATGACATCTGACGTGGCAGGTGGAGATATCTATGTGGACCAAAGACAATATGAGATAACCGTGATCCACAAAACTTAATGCTTGGTTCTGGTCTAAGGACCTTAATTGTGGAGATGACTACTTTGTGGCAATGACAAAGCAGGACCATAGAATGAATTGTAATTCCATGAGGAGGAATTTCATAAATTTAGGATGATCCGCCTACCGAACACACATATCATATACTATGAGTACAATACAAGTTAACTAGTATTACCGTCGCACCGACACACTTAAAATATATCTTTACCATGAGCTGAATTCTCTCCGCACCTAATCTCTGCATTGCAGGAGTCACAACCCTACTTTCACGTTTATTCATGTTATTTATTTCTAAGCATTTTTACTATTGTTATTACCAACCTTTCATCCTTATCACTCTGGCTTATCCATCCACTAGGATAGTAACAATATTTACAGAAGCACCAATAGTTACTTCACACGAGAATGTTGACACCTTCTATGTGACAGAAGCGCTAATATAAATACTCTCCTCTGCTCTTTGTTGGGACGATAACTAATTGGAATACTTTGACCGAAGTGCTACACCACCTTGTTTGGCTTGCAGGCATCAAAGAATTTTCTGGCACCATTGCCGGGGAGCTAAGTGCAGAGTATTTGTTTCGTAACTGTTTTTGCAGGTGTTGTTATTGTAGATGCTTCCTCTAAGTGAGAGGGCTCTACTTGTTCTGGAAGAATGTATTTGCCAGGTTATATCGCGTGTTTCCCCAGGAGCAACAAGCTTCATTAATAGAAAAAACAAAAATAATAAGACCATTGAGCTTAACACTTTATTTGCAGAGATGTCGACTACTCAAAAACCAAGGAAGACTGTGAGAGATAACTGTGCTCCAGTTATGATCCCAATATCTCCCATAATATATCCTACAAATTATGCGAAAGAGTAATCAATTGACTGTGATCTAATCATGGAAGTTAAAAAGCATGCCTTTGCAGGAACCGAAGAGGAGGGCCCTCAAGCAGACCTTATGTTCTTTGCCACTTTATGTGGTACTTTTAAATTAAAGGATGTGTCCCAAGAATTTGTTTTACTGGGATCGGATTCTTCAGGTTTTCTCTTAAGGATGATGCTAAAATTTGGTATAATCGATTACCTTATGGGAGTATAACCAGCTGGGTAATGTGTGCGGAAATATTTATGGCTAAATTCCTTCCAGGCTCAGAGATTACCAAATTATTAAGGAATATCAATTTATTTGTCCAAGAAGATGTAGAAGTCTATATGGAGCCTGGGGGAGATATTTTAAATTTTTGAACCTTTGCCCCAACCATGGTTATGCTGAACATGTTATACTTCATATGTTTTATCATGGAATTAATGATGAATCCAAATCAGTTTTTGATTTAAGTGCAGGAGGACATTTCATAAATTTAACTCTTCAAGAGGGAAGAGCATTAATTGAAAAAATTATGACTACTAAAGAGTAATGGAATATTGAGGAGCCAACAAAGCCAACCGGGAAAATATATCATACTCCAATAAGTGAAACGCATTAGCTGTCCGCTCTCTAGTTGGGAAGTAAGGGCCGGGGAAGGGCAATCACCCGTTCTTAAAACCAGCATTCTTAAGTTTAAGATGAAAGAGTCAAGCAAGACATGAAATAATTTAAGAAGGTGATTCAAGAAAAAGGTAAACCTGTTGAACAGTTATCAATGAAAAAGTGGATATATATAGTATCTACCAGCAGGAGGACAAACTTCAAGAGACAATGAATAAGTTCAAGTTCCACCAAGACAACTTCAACATAGATTTTTGAAGATGCAACCATCATAATGAGAAGGTTATAACCTACCTTTCTGAAGAGGTAGAAGGGTTAAGTTGTGCGGTAAAAATCTTGATAAACACTCTTGCATGATAGAAACCTAATGTTCTAAATTTATGAAACTCAATATTTGATTCTTGCTCAATTAGATAAAGATAACCTTGTTTCTGCTAATAAAATTGAAACTCGTAGTGGTAAAAGAACGCGGGATCCTAAAGGACTAGAATGGTACGAGAAGGGGCAAGTAGAAAGGAGAAGAGAAAGTCAGAGCCAAACTCAATAAAATAGAGAACTCCTATTTGGTGAGGACGAACCAGATGAATAGGCTCATCAAGATGCACAAAATAATGAAAGCAACAAAGAAGTCAATCTCGATCCAGAAACGGTAGACGTTGATAATAACAAAGAAGAAGCGGCACCAGAAGTTGAAAGAACTGAAGAACCAAGGGTGGTAAAAGAACACTAGACCACTTTATCCAATGAGGGAAGAAAGCAGCCAAGCTTCAAAAAATAAAGAAATAGGTAAAGAGAAGGGAAAAGAAAAGGATAAAGGTAAAACTAAGAGAATACTTCCTTACCCTAAAGTTGTAAGACCACCTTCAAATGATGCACTGTATTCTTCTTTTCTACAAGCTATAGCTGATCTTAAAGTTTCTTTGCATGTAACTGATATACTGAAAATTCCTACCTTTGCTAGTTCATGCGTGACATTGTTAACAATAAGAGAAGTTTGTATCCAAAAAAATAGGTGGCCACGATAACGGAATACCCCTTTGAAAAAAAGATACCGGAAAAGCTAGGAGACCCAGGTATACCTACCATATCTTGTTCAATTGGCAATCTTGATATGAACAATGATCTTTGTGATGTTGGAGTAGGAGTGAGTGTAATGCCTCTAGCTCTGTATTAGAAGTTAAACTTGGGAGAATGTGTGCCTACTAGCATAACCTTGCAGATGGTAGATAAGTCTACAAAGAGGCCAATAAGAGTAGCCGAAAACGTGCTACTAAGACTAGATGGGCATATTATACCTACTGACTTTGTTATTCTTGATATGCCTGAAGATGAAAAATTATCCATTATTCTCCGTAAACCATTTTTGAATACCACAAGTGAAGCATTGGATTGCACAGGAAGAAAAATTACCTTCAAAATTTACGATGAGGAAATAGTAAGATACTTCCCGAAGAAGTTAGGAGGGAAGGAGAAGTATATTCCACCACCTAAGCGAGTATGTGCGGTAAGTAAGGAGAATCTCAGGCCACCGGTAAGCTGAAAAGTTGATTGAGGTATGAGGTTGAGCTTAGCAACCTAAAAACCAACGTTTAATGGGAGGCAACCCATCATTTAGTTAAAGTTTTGATTTGTTAATTTGCTCTCACAAAGAATCTGATGAATAACTATGGAAAAAGTTTTGTTTTTCACTTTGTGTCGTAGGAGAAATATCGAAGAGAGAAGAAAGATGAAGAGAATTAGGAGAAAAGAAGGTCAGAGAGAAGGACGGTGCAATATACGAGTGCATGGGCTCGTATGAGCGCCTGCATGGAAATAAGGAGGAAACATGGAAGAAGACAAGAGCGATCGATGGTGTTTCATGCGATCACAAGCGCCCATATGCACGATCGTATGACACCCCAGTCGAAACCGTCAATGAAGTCCACAGCACAAGACAACATTCTATGTGATGGCACATGCTCGCATGAGCGGTCGTATGATGCCACAGACAAAAAGAGCAAAATGAATAGACCGAACGGCGGCCTTTCATATGGCCAACCACGCCAGTATGACTGCTCGTATGAAGCCCTGCCTCGAACGATTTTCACCTCCAGAGAGATTGATGGCCTTTCATGCGAGTCGTAGCGCTCGTATGGGCGGTCGTCCAGGTATGCAAACCCTAAATCATGCAGTTTGAACGCAAGACAGTGTTCCATACGAGCGACAACGCTTGTATGGACGGTCGTATGGCTTCCAAATTCATATATTGACGCCTCCGGCGCAAGGGGATCTTCTTCGTCGTCCACCTTGCGCTCCCAACTCTTATCTATATCTCTCTCTCTCTCTCTCTCTCAAACCCTAACAAAAATCTCTCAAAACCTTCGTTTATTCGCAGATTTCATTCGTTTAATCCATGCATCTTCATCCTCAATAAGTTTCTCCTTCGGTCCATGGATCATTTGCAAGTTTCCACGGTGATTTCGTCCTTGTTTTTGTCCTAGATGAGATGCAAATGTTTCGTTTTTTCTGTTCGATTTGAATGTTAGGATTCAAAGTAATTGATTGGGATCGATCTTAGGTAGTGTTAGAACTCGATCCCCACATAAGACTTATATTTTTCTATTTTGTTTTTTGTGTTGTGTAGGAAATGATGAGGTTTGATATTGCCGCGGGGAAGAAGGCCTTGGGCACGCGCTCCAAGCATTCCTAGAACGAGGGGGAGGACTTCCATGCTGCCGTGAACAAGGATTACGCACATGTCAGCAGCCGGAAGATGTTGGCCACCAAGTGGAAGTGTGACGCGATGTTGGAGTCCCAAGGGCTCCACAACGACTTTGGATGGCTAGCGGACAACTCCAGGATGGGTGTTTTCAGCAACTTCCATTACCCGATGTACCGGGACGTCACCGTCGAGTTCCTGTCCACCTTCACACACACTCTCGATGATTTGAGGGTGTCGACAAGTTACTCCTTCACACTTAAGGGGTGTCATGTTCGATGACACTCGACTAGTGGTACACTGTCCTTTGGTTCGAGAACCGAGGTGTTCTAGATAGCAAGGGCATGCCCATCACTGAGGCATCAGGGACATGGGACCTCATCTCCATCAAGTATGAACACGACTTCTCTGGTAAGAAGGTATCGAACATCCAGAACCCCGCCATTCGCTACTTCATGATCTTCCTAGCAAACACTATTTTTGGTAGGGAGAACCTCGGGGGCATGTCGAGCTACGACATGCGTGTGCTTCATGTAGCATTCCACCCCAACTCAGCCCCCAAGCCAAACTTGGGAGCTTTTCTTATGATCCACCTCGGTCGGTAGCACGAGTAGCTGAGGGGAAGTATTCTTGTGGGAGGTGTAGTGACTCATCTCATTGAGCACTTTGGCCTCAACTTGGAGGATGTTGAGCACGTTCCAGGGCATATGGTGCTTAACCATAAGGTTATGACTAACAGTCATTTCCTTGGACCAGTTGTCAGTGTCAAAACCAGCGGATCTCTGGTAGGGGGTCTCGAGCTATGGATCTAGGATCGATGGGGAACAAGGGACGATGAACACGGTGTTTACCCAGGTTCGGGCCCTCTCGAAGAGGTAAAACCCTATGTCCTGCTTGATTGTATTTGATGTATGATATGGTTACAGAGTCGATCTATCGCGAGATCAGGCGAGCTAAACCCTAGGTTGATGGGGTAATGGATGTTGCTCTAGCCCTAAAGACGAAAACCCCTTGGTTTATATAGACACCAGTAGGGTTAGGGTTACAGACGATTGGTTACAGGGAAAGAAAGATCTTGCCTAATCCTGGCTTGATGAGCACACCACAACTCTGAAGATTTCCTATTCGGCCATGGATCCGCATTCTAGCATGGGCCCATATTGGCCCATCAGTCCTGACCATACACAGCAGGCCGACACCCCGAGGGCCCCTTAATCCAGGACTCCCTCAGTAGCCCCCGAACTAGCCTCCAACGCCAGGGCTAGTGTTCGGCCTCCGCACACCTCATGGTCTTCGGCTTGCGAGGCGAGTTCTTCGTCTTGTCCTGTGCGTGCTCGGAGTTGAATGGTGTTTGGAATCTGAAGCGTCCACTTTACTTAGTCTCGAAGGCCAAAACGCCTAAGTGTGAATAGTGCCCTTGTCTGATAACTTTTAGCGAAGGGTCGCGGCCGGTCATAGCGTCGAACGACTGGCAGTTCTCGATGCGCGGCTCGAGGCCACCCCTCCATTGCCACGTCTCATCAAGGTAGAGATCGTGCCCCATTTTTTAGGGGATATGATCAATGATTTTGATTCCCCACACGCGCATAATGTCGCGAGCATATCGGGAAGTGGAGAAGCCCACGGTGTGAAAAGGGGGACCCTTGGCTCCTCTGCAGTCTATAAAGAGGGGAACAACTACAGTTAACATTTCACGCTCTCCTCCACCTCCCGCTGTTGCCTTCCCAACCTCCAGAGCTGCAACGCCCTGCCTTGCTATTCCGCAACAAATCCTTTCCAGCTCCTCTCTAGCCCCAGCCATGGCCGGATCTGGCGCAAATGGCAAGTGGGACGCCTCTGTCGTCACCAATGATGACATCTTGGAGTTGAAGTGGGCCGACTACTTATCGGCCGATATCGCCCATCGGGCCCCCGAGGAGGGCCAGATCATCCCCACGCCCAAGCAGGGCGAGAGGGTAGTATTCCTTCCCCATTTCCTCCGGGGGCTTGGATTTCCCCTGCACCCCTTCGTGAGGGGGTTGATGTTCTTTTACGGGCTAGATTTCCATGATCTAGCCCCCAACTCCCTCCTCCACATTTCGGTCTTCATCATCGTCTGTGAGGCCCTCCTGTGCGTCCAGCCGCACTTCAGCCTGTGGCTAAAAGTGTTCAACGTCAAGCCGAAGGTGGTCAGCGGCGCCCAGGCCGACTGCGGCAGAGCCATGATCAGTAAGCTGACCCGAGTTCAATGGCCGAAGGGTCGGTTTATTGACACCGTCAAGGTGTGGCAGAAGGAGTGGTTCTACATTACAGAACCAAGGCATGCGGCCTAGATGGCTGCTCCCGAATTCAGATCCGGCCCCCCAACGAGACTGACCTCGTGGACCAGGAAGGGTCCTAACTGGGGGTCCGCCGGTGAGGTGAAGATGCTACAGAAGCGTGTCGTCAGTGTGATGGAGACCGGCGCCAAGCTGACCAATGTGGTCCAGATAATGCTTAGGCGCCAAATCCTTCCTAGCCGGCTAAGGGCCAGTCCAATGTGGGCTTATAAGTCTGATGACCCGGCCACCGTGCAGTACCTCTTCAGGACAACCCACGACAAGGTGTGGGGGCAGCTGTTTAAGTCCCAGGAGGACTTGCCGGCCGAGAATGAAGACATCGGCCTCGACGCTGCAACCCAGCCGAAGAAGGTAATTGACCCTTTCTCCGATACGTATTCGAGAGGTCGTACTGCACAAAATTCAGTTCAAACACCAATTCGTGGTCTTTACAGGGCTGGCTCGAGAAGTCAAAGAAGGTCAGCAGCCTGGCTCCTCTACCCGAGGGGCCTCGATCGGATCAACTGGAGGAGCTGCTGGTCACGGCTCCTTCGAAGGCTCCAGAAAAGAAAGGAAAGAAGAAGAAGGACTTGCCGGAGGCCAGAGAGGGCCTCCGCCGAAGAGGTCGTCCGGACACCAAGTCCGAAGACACCGCCGCTCCGTCTGCCCAAGATGGGGATGAGGAGGAGGACGAGGAGGAGAGCGCCTCCTCCCACTCCAAAAAGAGGGCGGCGTCCGGGGACATCAAGGAGGAGCAGCCTCCCCGGGCCCAGAAGAGGCAGTGCAGGCCCAAGCTGATTCTGCCCGACACTTCAGACTCCGATGAGGAGTCCGTGGCGTCCGAGAAGGTTCTAGAGAAGGAACCCAGGGTCAAGCCCACCGCCATGAGGTGCGAATCTCGAAATTTTACGCTTATTTTATTTTGCCAGTCTTTTACTGATAGGAACTGACTGTGTGATATCATAGCCCACCGCGCGGCCACCCTGCCGAGCAGACCTCGGAGGGGACCTCTCTGCCCGCTGAATTGGCACACAGCGGATCTGCGTCACGCTCCGCGCCTCCCCTGATCCCCGAAGAGGTCGGGAAAGTGCTGTCCCAAAGGACCCCTCCCCGTTCGAACACGGGGGAGGGGGGCGACACATCCATGGCCGAGGCCGATGCCTCAGTCACCAAAGGCCAGGAGGATGAACCTCTCCTGGCTAATGTGGGAGGAGAGTCCGGGCCGTCCGGACCCTCCCAGTCGGCCGCACCTAAGCCTTCGAGGCCTTCGCCGGTGCCGGTCCCGCCTTCCGTTGGGGAAGGGGAGGAGGTCCCGCCGCCCGCGTCGGACACCAACGACCAGGCGGCGCCGGGTTGGCCGAACGCGATGGAGGAGTTGGTGAACAATTCCGCCATCGTCGTTGGTACCGCGCCCTTATGGGTGTGGTTCTGCGGGATGTTCGGTCCGTCAAAACCGGAGTGAACGATGCTGTCCAAGGTCTTTTGATAGGCTTTGACGTGAGTCAAGTAATGTCCTTTCCCCGCAGTCCAGGTTTATCTTTTTTGGCCAAAGTTTGAGCAGGCCGTATATATAACAGCCCCCGAGACTCTGTGAGGCTTGCAGAAAACCTTGCAGAGCATCAGGAATCCGTAGGCCAGTTTTTGAGGTGATTAATTTGACATTGCAGGCATCATCCTTGGCCGCGGCTGCTAATACCGCTGCCCTGGAGGAGATGGATCGGAAGCTTAAACGCTCCGATGAGGAACTTGACCTCGTCAACAAGCGGCTTTATGAGGCACAAGGTAAGCTCTTATCGAAGTACATAGTTAATACTACCGGATACTTACATTCTGGACTATATGCTGAGCATATGGTGTTTGGTGAGTGCAGCAGCCGCCATGGAGGTTGAGGGCCTGAAGGCGGCGCTGAAGAAGGCCGAGGCCGAGGCGGCCGAAAAGAAAGTGGCTGCCGAGAAAGCGGTAGCCAAGCTTGAGAAGGCGAAAACCGCCAGTGAAAAGCACGAGGCTCGAGTGGCCGAGGTGTAGGTGGAGCTCAAGGATGCCGTCACAAAATGTGAGGCCCTTGAGCAGAAGCAGAAGGAGCAGTCGTCCAAGCTTTCCAAGGCAGATAAAGAGCTCCAGGAGGCCAGGACGGAGGTGCGGGGCATCCGAGAGGAGCTCCGCCAAGTGGGGCAAATCGTAGATGGTAAGAAGTACTTACTGCAGAGTGTTTTTTGTGGCAACAAGTTCACCTTGCTGACACGGGTCTGGCGCTCCGCAGGCAT
Source organism: Thinopyrum elongatum (assembly GCA_011799875.1). Classification (NCBI taxonomy): domain Eukaryota; kingdom Viridiplantae; phylum Streptophyta; class Magnoliopsida; order Poales; family Poaceae; genus Thinopyrum; species Thinopyrum elongatum. Next base: position 29,928,083 of record CM022299.1, on the reverse strand, counting down.
TTTTGCCGAGCTTCCGAAGAGTGCGGCGGCCGCGGTGGAGCACTATGCCAAGCGGGAGGAGGACTCCGAGTGGCGGCTTTTCTGGTCGCAGTTCCATGCACCTGAGCACCGTCCGCTCCTCAGCAACCAGATGAAGTAGCTGATGGAGCTACATCGGATGGCTAAGTCAGCCCTGAAGGATCTTTGTGACCGGCTATGGCCCGCAGAGCCCATTCCGGACAGCTACTTTGGCTTGGTGCAGAGGCTGCGTGACGCATCATTGCGGATTGATACCATGAGGCGTTCAGCGTGCCTTGAAGGAGCTAGGCTGGCCTTTGCGAAGACCATGGTTGATTGGTCGAAGATCAAGCCAATGGACATGGCCACTGGTCCCCCGCCAGCTGGCAAGGAGCATCATCGCCCCGAACTGTACTTCGCACAGGTTTTGGATGGTGCTCGGGCAATAGAGGGCCAGTGTTCCAAGGATGTAATCATCGAGTGATTGTATAAACTTGTCATAGGAACCATTTTTCTTTATGATGCGGCTCATTTAGATATTATAGTGTTTTTATTTTGACTCCTGTGCGGCCGTTTATTATTCTGAAAGTTACTAGTCGTTGGCTTCAGCCCCCAAGTGAATGGTACAAGGGGTGTCTCGTCTCCGCACTTTTACCCTTAGCCGATGTCTCGGTGCCTGAAGGCGATAGTGTGTGAGAGGGACTAGGCAATCGGACTATTCGGTTTTACTGCTTTCACTTAGCCATAGGAGCTTGACGGTGGGAGCTAATGACTAGCCCCCTGTGTTTTGTGATGTACGTGGGAGCCGAAGCATGCCTTAGTAATCACATGGTTTGTTCTAGGACGAACCCTGCATGTGAGACGGATAAATCGCCAACGATTTCTTAGTTTAACACTTGTCATCGGATCGCTGACCAGTTCTCGCTTACTATGACGGTCAGTTTTCGCCTTTCTCCCCTGAGGTGCTTAATTGGACTAGCCAGAAGTACAATTGCAGGGGTTCTCCCTTTACCTTCTTAGCCGAACGTGCGGAACGGAAGAAGGCAAGCACAGGAGCCGGGCAGCCCAACTATCGACCCAAGACATAGTTCGAAACTAATGTATATAGTGCAATATCTGGGACGCCGAACGCTCCACGAAAAAGTGGCACCGGACTTAGTAAGTAGAGCTGATGGGAAGATTAAGCCTTTGGTCAATTAACCGATTTGTTTTTGTTACACAATGTGTACATGCCCAGTTTGTTCGAAGAGCAGGAAAAAAGGAAAAGAAAGAGGCAAGGGAGGGCTAAACAATTCGGATGCCCGAACACCGTACAATTCGAAATGCTGAAGCATTTATGATAAGTAAGAAAAAGGAAATTTTTTACAGAGAAAGGTTTACACAGGGCCTTGATTCGTGGGCTGAAGCCTCAACTATGCCCTGCTGCACGTCTGCGCCTTTGCTTCTGCGAGATGGAGGGGGGTGAATTGGACGTCCATGAACACCGCATGCTGGCGAGGGGTGCCTTCAATAGGGGCCTTGAGATGTAGCCCTGCGCACATAGCTTGATGCTGAGCGAGTCCGGAGTCATACCCGTTATCGTCCGAGGACGTGGTGATGTCGTAGTTCGGTTGAGCCAAACACGTGGAGATATATGTTTGATGTGAGCCCCCATGGCCGCCCATGGTATCATGAGCTCGAAGTTGTGCTGACGAGGCACGTAGACCGCGATAAAGGCGGGCATGCCGTGGGGAGCGCGTCCCTATTTGCGGTGAACGCAGGCGGGATCCCATGACAGGGATCGGGCTCGAGCCTGTTTGATTGTATCTCTGGCCTTTAGGGCGGGCTGATACTTCGGCCCGTTGGTGACGGATTGGTCTTCGGCTGCCAGGGCCACAGTGTGTTCCTCGGTACGGAGTGAGTGCTCCGTGTTGCCGTTGATCATTATGACGCCCGCGGGGCCAGGTATCTTCAGCTTGAGGTATGCGTAATGCGGGAAGGCGTTGAATTTGGCGAACGCCGTTCGGCTGAGGAGGGCATGGTAGCCACTCCGAAAGTTATCCGGTGCGCCGGATACCACTTCCAAAGTTACCGTGCCTGGGCATCGGGCTTCTACACCCGGAATAACCCCCTTGAAGGTGGTGTTGCTGGGCTTGATCCTTGACGGATCGATCCCCATTTTCCTCACTGTGTCTACATAGATCAAATTGAGGCTACTGCCTCCGTCCATTAGGACTCTTGTGAGGTGGTACCCATCGATAATGGGGTCAAGTACCAGGGCCGCCGATCCTCCATGACGGATACTGGTGGGATGGTCCTTGCGGTCGAAGGTGATCGGGCAAGCCGACCACGGGTTGAACTTCGGCTCTACGGGCTCGACGGCATACACATCCCGCAGCACGCGCTTCCTTTCCTTCCTTGGTATATGGGTGGCATAGATCATGTTTACCGTCTTGACCTTAGAAGGGAAGGGTTTTTGGCCTCCACCGTTCGGCCTGCGGGGCTCATCATCGTCCTCGCTTCGTGGGCTTTTGCCCGAGTCTTCGGCTGTAAGCTTGCCGACCTGCTTTATCACCCAACAATTACAGTTGGTGTGGTTGGCGGGCTTTTCGGCGGTGTCATGAATCTGGCAGGGCCTGTCCAGGATGGCATCCAGCTTCATTGGGGCATCCTGGTTGCCTTTAGAAGGCTTTTTCCATGACCCAGACTTTGGATTACGGAATCCAGCATTAACTGCCGTATCGTCAGCTTCGCCATCATTGTGGCGGCGTTTGTTCTTGCTTCGTCATGGCTTCCCGTTTCCATCCCGGACTTTCGAGCTGTCGGGGTCTTCTGGGTTGGAGCTTCTACGAGCCAGCCAACTGTCCTCTCCGGCTCAGAAGCGTGTCATCAGGGAGGTGAGCGCTGACATAGTTCTTGGCTTGTCTTGGCCGAGCTGTCATGCTAGCCATTCATCTCGAATACTATGCTTGAAAGCGGCAATGGCTTCGTTGTCCGGAGAGTCAACGATCTGGTTTTTCTTGGTCAAAAACCGGCTCTAGAATTGCCGGGCTGACTCACCGGGCTACTGAATTACATGGCTCAGGTCATCGGCGTCCGGGGGCCAGACATAAGTGCCCTGGAAGTTGGCTCGAAAGGCCTCTTTGAGTTCCTCCCAACATCTTATGGAGTCTTCGGGAAGGCTATTTAGCCAGTGTCTGGCCGGGCCCTTGAGCTTTAGCGGTAGGTACTTAATGGCATGGAGGTCGTGTCCTCGTGCCATGTGAATGTGTAATAGAAAAACTTTGATCCATACTTTCGGATCTGTTGTCCCGTCGTAGGGCTCAATGTTTACAGGCTTGAAACTTTCCAGGAATTGGTGCTGCATCACTCTATCTATGAAGCAGAGAGGATGAGCGGCGCCCCTGATTCGGGCTACGTCACGCCGAAGATCATCTGTCATCCTGGCTCGTTGCGTCTCTCGAAATCTGTCATTTCTGTCTGGCCAGGATTTGTATCCATCACCTCTAGCACGAGGATCTCTTTTGGGTCCGTATATGGACCTCGTCAGACCTATCCGAGCGTCCAGGTCACGGCATAGGTCGTACTCATAGCCCGGCCGTACAGGCTTCTTGCCTTGATGGCGAGGGTGAGTGGGAGGTTATTCGGCTTTATCAGCTGTTCGGTCCCGTCCTTGAGGGGGGCGGTCTGCCTGGTCCGCCTGAGTGTACCTTGGAGGTGATGGCTCTATCGCCTCGTCATTGAATTGCTGCAGTAGCTTCCGTTTTGGATAGCTTTTGGTCTGCCGCCTGTGGCCATACCCTTCTTCGGCATCCAGGACTTTAGTCCATCTCTCATTAAGGGTATCATGTTCGGACTTTATTTTTTTTCGCTGTTTCATCAGGCTTCGTGCGGGAGCGATTAACTGCCATTTAAACCGCTCTTGGTCCAGCGGGTCTTCGGGGACGATAAAATCCTTATCGCCCAAACTAACTTCCTCTTTGGAAGGGGGGAGGTAGTTGCTGTCTTCAGAGTCATCGAGGTATTCGAGATCAGCGGGTCCTCATGCTCCTCATGGTCATTGTGGCTGTTCGTCGGTGCCGGGATCGCCGAGGTTGTCCGCATTGTCCGGGGTGGCATTCTCTCCGGTATCCGTGTTGCTCGCATGGCTTCGACATGCCTTGGAGTGGTAGCGCTGTTTGCGGTGTTTCGGTGGCTCATTGCTAGGCCTACTGTTATCCTTCCTGGGAGTGTCGTCGTCTTCTTTCAGAGTGTTCACCATGTAGACGTCGTAGGTGGACGTGGCCGTCCAGCGCAAGTGACGGGGGGAGCAGCGTCGGTGTTAGCCGTGGCTCCGCTATCCTCGTCCATGTATTCGTCATTTTTCGAGGTGTAATCCAACATGTCGGTTAAGTCTTCGACAGTGGCCACTAAGTGGGTGGTGGGTGGGACGTAAAATTCCCCGAAATCTGCCTCGAAAGGCTGCTGAACGCAAGCCGAGGGTGGATTCCCCCAAATAGCCATCATCTGGATTCGGTTCAACGCCTTGTTTAATAAGGTGAAGGTCGCCGGGCTGGCACTCGGTGGCCGTTCAGGGCCGGTCTTCGACGTGGTGGGGCAAGGATTAATCTATGCCCTGACTGGATCTTGGTCTTCAAGGGCCGAGTTAACCTCGAGGCCTGGGACCAGACAGTCGTAAGGGACCGGAGACAAGACCTGGTCTTCGGACACTGTTTCCGTATTGGAGCTCGAAGCCGAGTTGTCGAGGGGGAGTTCGGCTAGGGATGATTCCTGGCTACTGAACATCGACCCATCGCAGGGGCTCAAGGCCGGAGGCGTGTCGTGAAGAGAGGGTTCGGCCGAGAGTGACTCTTGGAGTCCGAACATTGCTCCCGCATCGAGGCCCGAAGCTGGGTCTTCGGCGGGCATTACCGGCGTGGTCGAAAGGGATTCTTGGCCTCCGGTCAGGGTAGAACCCTCCGAACTCAAGGCCGGCTGAAGGATTAAAGTCGATCCGCAGATCGGATCGGGGGAAAACTCCGGAGTGGGCACAGCGGGGCCCATAGGGGCATGGGGAGAGATTGCGAATCCGGTAAAGACCAGATCGCCTTGGGCGTCCACAACTTACTCCAAGTTACCGAATCGAATCCGCTGCTCAGGTTCAAAATTGTTGATTTGGTCTAGATGACCATTTGGGTTGGCGTGCAGCACGATGCTGCCGAACGCGAAGAGTTGGTCGGGGAGAAAGAGGTCCCCGGAGCTGACGCCCTCTCTGATGATCAGGCGAGCCATCGATCCTTCGATGACCCAACAACGGAACTCTCAATGAAAGCACCAATGTCGGTGTCAAAACCGACGAGTCTCGGGTAGGGGGTCCTGAGCTGTGGATCTAGGATCGATGGGGAACAAGGGACGATGAAGATGGTGTTTACCCAGGTTCGGGCCCTCTCGAAGAGGTAAAACCCTACGTCCTGCTTGATTGTATTTGATGTATGATATGTGTCGGTGTCAAAACCGGCAAACCTCGGGGTAGGGGGTCTTGAGCTGTGGATCTAGGATCGATGGGGAACAAGGGACGACGAACACAATGTTTACCCAGGTTTGGGCCCTCTCGAAGAGGTAAAATCCTACATCCTGCTTGATTTGTATTGGATGTATGATGTGGTTTACAGAGTAGATCTACCTTGAGATCCGTATGAGCTAAACCCTAAGGCAATGAGGTGATGAATATAGCTCTAGCCCTAAAGACTAAAAACCCTCGGTTTATATAGACACCGGTAGGGTTAGGGTTACCAAAGATAGATTAAAATAAGGGTTTAAAGAGATCCTGCGCCTTCTTGGCTAGCACACCATGGCTTCGTAGATCTCCTGCCATTATACGGCTCCACCAGTCCGGCCCAAGTCCAATGGGCCATTGCCCCGAGGACCCCCTAGTCCATGACTCCCTCAGTAGCCCCCGAACTTGCCCCCAATGCCGGGGATTGTCCTCTGGAATCTTCACATCATCGGCTTGCGAGACGAGTTCTTATACTCCTTCATTCTATTTAAAGCCGTCAATTTCACCGAACACTATCCGGAACCCGCTCTAATATACTCGGGTCCGGACAGTTTCAAGATTCTGGGATGCGAAGACATCTCGAGATCAAGGTGGGACCACCAGAGTTTAATGACGTTCCTCGGGGCAAGGGCTTCACACACCTTTCTAGAGGGCGCATGGCTCAACGCCATCCTTCCACGCTCCCGTCCTTTCGGCTTCACAATAAGACGCTTATTTATAGATCCAAAAGGCGCTGAGATCAGTTACCTCCCCCCTTCGCCAAGAACGACACCAAAGAAATTCTCCAACGCCATAGCCGACCTCCCAGGTTCATCCTCGCGTCCTCACGACCCGCTCCCAGGCGATTGGTCGAGCTGTTCAGTCTCGCACCTCCAATTGAGTTGCTTGCAGACACAGTGCTTCCTCCCTCTGGCTGATTTGGTTTCAGTTCGCGCCGGTCTCATTTCCGTTGATGACTGCGTCCTTGCTGAGAACTACCCCGCCCCAAGCAAGGAGGAGAGGGTATGTCTCGTGCCCTTCCTTTTAAGAGGTTTGGGTTTTCCTATTCACCCCTTTCTATGGGGCCTGTTGGAGTTCTACGGGATCCAGCTCCACAACCTCACCCCGGGGTCCATATTGCATATTTCTGGCTTTGTAGCATTGTGTGAGATATTTCTGAGCTGTGAGCCCCACTTTGACTTGTGGAGGAAGTATTTCTGTCTTGTCCCTCACCTTCGGGAGGGATCCATATTTGAGGTAGGCGGCGCCGAAGTATCGCGAATAGCTGGGACAGGTTACCCAGTCGGGACCCCACAGAAAGATCCCGAAGGATGGACTTCAGAGTGGTTCTATATTGAAGATGTTCCCCTTACCGATCCAATTCGGCAAGGGTTACCCGAATATTCAAATGACCTGCCTATAAAGCGGTACAACTGGCGACCCAAAGGTCCTTCCCATCAGGAGAGTGAAGAGGTGCGTGTGCTGTCGGCCCAGATCAGGCTGCTAGCTAGTAGTAAACTGACCATAGTCAAAGTAATGGTCATCGCCATAACCCGATGCGTGCAACCCCTCCAACAGCGGGGTCATCCTTTATGGTGCTATAACGGGACCAACGACGTAACCCGTTACCAACGACAAGGACCAGACAACAAGGCGGCTTTGGCCAAAATATTGGCCGATCTCTTCAAGGGAGAGGAGGCAGAGTTCGCTCGCATGAGTATTCAGGAGGGCTGCTCCAGATACAATCCGGCCGACTAGGTAAGCCACGATCCACTGTCCTGAGCTCACGGATTACACCTGAACTCTGACTAGTTGTATTTTAACAGGGCTGGAGGCGTCAGGTTGCGTCCATTAATTGCCCTCCTCCTCAACCGAAGAATCATTCCCGTGATGACGATCCGGGGTATCATGACGACCCGGAGACGTCGATCGATTTTGAAGACGGGTTTTCTATCAGGAGAGCCTTGACGGCGTCAAAGTTGCTGTGACGGCCGACCACCCCGGGCACTTCCCTCTTCCACAGTAAGTGAAAAGAAGACCCTTACTCGAACAGGGCACTCGTCTCACGCTATTCCCCACGTGCTGACTTCTGCTCCCAAGGGTCGCCGCACTACGCGTAAGACCATTTTGGGAGGAGTGCGAACCACGCCAACTTCGGCTCCTAACGGGAGATCAAAGCGGAAAGCCTCCGCCGAAGCGGAAGCACCTGCCCCCTCAGCCCAGCGGTAACGTATTTCGGAATTGCAGCGAGGGTTGATTTTAGCACTCTTTTACTAAAACTTGCTCAATTTTGCAGAAGGCGTATGCCTCTGCACCAATTTGAAGATTCCCCGGGTGCACCGAATCGCAGCTCCGGTCCCAAGACTTCGGCACAAGTTCGAGCCTCCCCCAAACACACAGCGGCCGGCGCGCCTCCAATGGACTCCGACGATGTTTCAGTCACCAACTCCGAAGTCAAGAGCGTAATGAATCATCGCCGCCGGAGGGAGACGTTACGTCATACTGCCTTTGCCGAACAGGAATTTAGTGCTTTTAATTTGGTGGATGCATACCTTGGAGCGGCCCGGACAGGTCTTGAAGGGATCGCCGGTCTTTTTGCCGCCAAGGTACAGGTATATAGCTTGAAAGCAGATCATGTTCCCTAACCACCTAGCCCCCAAGCCTTAATTTGGGCGGGACGGCCGAGTTAAGGGTCTCTAATGATATTATTTTTGTAGGCCTCAAGAGAGCAGAACGAAAAGTTGTCCGAGGATCTTGAAGTGAGTCGGACACAGTTGGCCGAAACCAAGGCCGAACTAGATGCGGCTCGAAAAGCCAGCAGCGAATTGTACGGTAAGTAGAAAAGACTTGTTGCGTAATTATATGTTGTATTTTATTCATTAACATCGTTTTCTCCGTATAGCCGCGAGAGCTGCAAGTGAGCTGCGGAGGGAGCTAGAGGCTGGCAAACGGGTGCTGACGCGAAGTCAGGAGGAGAAAAATGAGCTCAAGGAAGAGAACCGGCGAAAAACCGAGGAAATTGAAAGCTTAAGAACCCAGCTGGCGCAAGCCTTGGAGAAGAACCAAAAGCTAAAAGGTGGCATATTTGGTAAGCACTGCTCTGACCGGTATGGTAGTCCAATGTTGTTGTCGTTATAATGACGATATGCAACACCTGCTTGATAGGTCTCCTGACTGGGCGGCCCGAGGAAGAAGTCAACGCCTATGGCGGGAACCTTTTGAAGGAGCTATCGAAGACCTATGAAAGGGCCCGGAAGGCCATGAAGAGCATGGCAAAGTCATTATGGCCGTCAGATGCGCCGCCAAAAAGTATGGCTGAACTGGCCAGTCGCTTTAAAGGGGCTCGGCGAAGGTTCGAATTATGGAAGATCTCGGCCTGTCGAGAAGGAGCACGCGAGGCGTGGGCTATGGTAAACACCCGTTTCACCAAGCTAGACCCGGTGTATATGGCCCGGGTTGGTCCCGTGGGTCCTGACGGCCAAGAGATACCACTGAGCTTGGTGTACGATGAGGTGATGCCAGCTGCTCGCTATTCTCAAAAGGATTGTGCTTTAGAACAATTGATAGACAATGTCGAGAATGAGTAAACTTGTCAATTCTATGTATCTATGTACTTTACGTTGACCGTGCTCAATCCGCGTTCTTATTGTTACTTTTGAAAGAATGTTGTCTTAACCGGCCATCGGCTTCTGCCTCTCCGATCAGAGATCGGGGAGTGTTCCGTACTATGTGCCATGGGAAACAAGGCAACTATTTGGGAACCAGGCAATCCGGCCCTCTGGTTTAAATAGACGAAACATATGCAGAGAGCGATGTTATATTACTGTTTAACATAAGAAACATCTTCCTATGAAAATAGTTCCTCCAAGAGTTCCTTTCATCAGGTGAAATTATAATCCGGATACGTAGTGTCAACGGACACCAATGGCTTTAAAAAAGAACCCTGGTAGTAAGCTCAAGGCTATATTCACTTCCCTTAGGCCGACTTGTTGTATTCTGTAAAAACTCTAGCTTTCGGCTTCACCCGTGTGAGGTACGGTCCCGGATGACCCGGTCATAACAATCGTAGAGGTGTTCCCTTTACGCCCTAGACGGACAATCGGGAACGTAGGGGTAAGCTCAGGAGCCAGGCAACCCAGCTTGGCAAAGATCTTAAGTCAAACAAGTTCATATGTTGGCTTGACATGTGTGAGAATGACGCAATCCGTACGAATGCGATTTATACATTTATTCGGCTCTTCTAAGGGAGCCCCCATGCACAGATGGGTGTTACATTCGGTGATGTATATAAAACGAGCTTGGTATGGTTCGGTTTAGCCGAACTAGCAGCATGTCGAAAAGAGAGAAAAAGGGAAAATAAAAGAAAGAAAAGGTGGAGATGGATGTCGAGCTCAGGCGTAGAAACGCCACAGCCTTGCTGCGTTCCATGGATTCGGCTCCAGACCGTCATTGGACGGGCGGCGAAGACGATATGCTCCTGCTATGAGTACTTCATCGATGATGTACGGCCCCTCCCATTTAGGTGATAGTTTATTCTTCTGTTTCTCGGGGAGTCAGAGGGCGAGGTTTCCCATGTTATATGTCTTCGCCCGGACTTCACGGTTGTGGTAACGTCGTGCTTGCTACTGATAGAATGCGGACCAAGCTCGAGCTATGTCCCGTTCTTCTTCCAGAGCATCCAGATCAACCTGCCGATCAAGCTCGGCCTCCTTTTCTTCGTACATGCGCACTCTAGGCGCGTCATGGATAAGGTCGCATGGGAGAATTGCTTCCGCACCGTATACCATAAAAAATGGTGTGTATCCAGTTGACTGATTAGGAGTAGTGCACAGCCCCCATAGTACAGAATCGAGTTCCTCGACCCAATGGAAGTCTGATTGTTCAAGGGATCGAACTAGGCGAGGCTTAATGCCGCTCATAATTAGTCCGTTGGCTCGTTCGACCTGTCCGTTGGTCTGTGGGTGGTACACCGAGGCATAATCGAGCTTAATGCCCATTTTGCCGCACCAGTCTTTGACTTCCTGGGCGGTGAAGTTGGTACCATTATCGGTAATTATGCTATGGGGGACACCATAACGGTGTACGACGTCTGATAAGAAGTCGACGACTGGTCCGGATTCTGCCGAAGTGAAGGGCCTTGCCTCAATCCACTTGGTGAATTTATCGACCATGACCAATAGGTACTTCTTTTTGTTTGTCCCCCCTTTGAGTGGCCCGACCATGTCGAGGCCCCAGACCATGAAAGGCCATGTTATCGGTATCGTCCGAAGGGCTGTGGGGGGCATGTGGCTTTGATTTGCGAACAGCTTGCATTCGACGCAATGCTGGACTAATGTCTGGGCATCCTCACGGGCGGTAGGCCAGAAGGAACCTGCTCGGAAAGCCTTGTTGACCAAAGCCCGAGCCGCCGCGTGGTGTCCGCCCATGCCTGCGTGTATCTCTACCAAAAGCTGCTGCCCCTCTTCTTCGGAGCAGCACCTTTGCAAGACTCCTGTGGTACTCTTCTTATAGAGTTTGCCTTCATGGACCTTGTATGCTTTAGAGCGCCGAACTATATGTCGTGCTTTGGTTTGATCCTCTGGAAGCTGATGTTGTGTGAGATAGGCTAGCAGGTGTTCCATCTAGGTTGGGATTGCGGCCATGACTTCATGGGCGGAGGGTGTTTCCTCGAATGTGGAGCCGCCGATGATGTGGTTGTCTGGTTCGTTTTGCAGCGAGACGTTGTTAGCGGGCTCATTGGTTGGTGCACCGGTAACATCGTTCTGCCACACCATGAAGGGCTTAAAGAGCCGCTCAAGGAATGTGTTTTTAGGAACCGGGTCGCACTTGGCGCCCATGCGGGCGAGGACGTCAGCTGCTTGATTGCTGTCGCTAGTGACATGGTGAAATTCTAGGCCCTCGAATCGGGCCGATATCCGGAGGACTGCTTTTCTGTATGCCGCCATCTTGGGGTCCTTGGCGTCGAATTTGCCGTTGACTTGAGAGATCGCTAGGTTTGAATCTCCCCTTACCTCAAGGCGCTGCACTCCCATTGTTGTGGCCATACGAAGACCATGTAGTAGTGCTTCGTACTCGGCTGCGTTGTTGGAGTCCGTGTACATTATTTGTAGGACGTACCAAATAGTGTCGCCTATGGGGGAAATTAGGATGACCCCAGCCCCTAGTCCGGCTAACATCTTTGAGCAGTCGAAATACATTGTCCAGTGTGAATATGCACTGTACTCCCGGGGTAGTTCGGCTTCGGTCCGTTCGGCTATGAAATCGGCCAGCACCTGAGATTTAATGGCTCGGCGTGGTTTGTACGTTATCTCGAAGGGGAGGAGCTCGATGGCCCATTTGGCGATGCGGCCCATGGCGTCTCTGTTATTGATTATATCATTCAAGGGGACCTCCGATGCCACTGTGACCGAACACTCTTGAAAGTAGTGTTGGAGCTTTCGGGACACCATAAAGACCGTGTAAGCTATCTTTTGATAGTGCGGGTATCGTGACTTGCATGGCGTTAACACCTCAGACACATAATAGACCGGATTCTGGACTTGAAATTTGTGGCCCTCAGATTCCCATTCCACCACAAGCACCGCGCTGACCACCTGATTGGTGGCTGAAACATATAGCAACATGGGATCGCCGATACCGGGTGCGGTCAGGATAGGGTTCCCAGCTAGAAGTGTTTTAATCTCCTCGAGCGCCGCAGTTGCTTCGTCTATCCATTGGAAGTTCTTGGTCTTTTTGAGCAGCTTGTAGAGTGGCAATGCTTTTTCTCCGAGGCGAGATATGAAGCGGCTCAAGGCTGCCACGCATCCTACCAGCTTCTGAACATGCTTGAGTGTTGGTATTGCGAGCTGAGATAGTACTCTAAATTTGGCCGGATTGGCCTCGATTCCTCTATGGGAAACGATGAATCCAAGCAGCTTTCAGGCAGGGACCCCGAAGGTACATTTTTCTGGGTTGAGTCGTATGTCATATGCTCGCAAGTTGTCAAAGGTTTAGCGTAGGTCATCTACCAGTTGGTCTATGTGTTTGGTTTTGACAACCACATCGTCCACATATGCCTCGACCGTTTTGCCAATTTGGTTTTTGAGGCATGCTTGGATCATGCGTTGGTATGTGGCTGCTGTGTTTTTCAAACCGAACGGCATGGTGTTGAAGCAGAAGGGCCCATAAGGGGTAATGAACGCGGTTGCTGCCTAGTCGGACTCTTTCATCTTGATCTGGTGGTATCCAGAGTACGCGTCAAGGAAACATAGTGAGTCGTGTCTGCGGTGGCGTCGATGATCTGGTCTATCCGTGGCAGGGGGAAAGGATCCTTAGGGCAGGCCATGTTAAGGTCTTTAAAATTGACACAGAGCCGCCAGGACTTATCCTTCTTTGGTACCATTACCAGGTTTGCTAACCACTCGGGATGCTTGATCTCGCGGATGAATCTGGCCTCCAGTAATTTTGCGAGTTCTTCACCCATGGCTTGTCGTTTGGGTTCGGAGAATCGGCATAGAGTCTGTTTCACTGGCTTAAAGCCTTTTAGAATGTTGAGGCCGTGCTCTGCTTTCCTGCGTGGGATTCCCTGCATGTCCGAGGGGTGCCAGGCGAATATGTCCCAATTTTCCCACAGGAATGTCCTTAATGCCTCGTCGACTGCGGGGTCAAGCTGTGCTCCTATGGATGCCGTCTTATTGGGATCTGTTGGGTGCACTTGAAATTTTACTATTTCATCTGCTGGCTTGAATGATGTGGATTTTTGCCTTTTACTGAGGACCACATCATCCTTGTCGACTGTAGTTCATAACGCTGTTAACTCTTCGGCCGCGAGGGCTTCAGATAGTGCCTCTAGGGCGAGGGATGCCGTTTTATTCTCGGCTCGCAAGGCTTTGCTTGGGTCGCTTTTAAGTGAGATTACCCCGTTGGGCCCTAGCATTTTGAGTTTCATATACCCGTAATGTGGTATGGCCTGAAATCTTAAGAATGCCTCACGCCCTAGAAGGGCGTGGTATCCGCTACGGAAGGGCACAATGTGAAATAGCAACGGCTCGGATCTGTAGTTATCGGGTGTGCCGAACACAATGTCCAGGGTTATGCGTCCCGAGCAGTGTGCCTCCCTATCGGGTATTATACCTCGGAATGTGGTATGACTGTGTTCAATGCGAGACCTGTTGAACTGCATCTTGTCGAGCATATCCTCATAAATGAGGTTGAGGCCACTGCCTCCGTCCATCAACACTTTAGTTAGCCGAAAACCATCGACGATGGGGTCGAGAACTAGTGCGGCTGGTGCGTGGCTGATACGGGGGCTTGGCTCGTCCTTTTCATTGAAGGTGATAGGAGTGGTTGCCCATGGCTGTGCGGCCGTCACTTGATATACCTGGTTGAGCTCTCGAAGAGCCCTTTTCCTCTTATTGTTTGAGGCGAACTTCTCGTAGACCGTAAGGACGTTATGGTCCTGTGGTGAAGCTGCAAGCTGTTTATATGGAGGTGTAAGGCCCAAGATTGACTCGCCATGTTTGGCTACTTGTCTTACCACCCAACAGGCTCGAAGTCTGTGCGTTGGGTTCGTCTAGCAGGACCGAGTGTATTGGGCATGGTTTATCCAGCAACTCGTCCAACACTGATCTGGGCTTAGTTTTCCTTTCGTTAGGCTCGCGCTCTGGTGAACGATATGCGTAAGATCATTTGGTACGAGACCTCCCGCGTTGCGCGGCGGGCAGCGGCCCCAAGTTCATCTATTGCGCCCTCCACGTGTTCTCCATGGCGCAATATTTGCGTACCATGTCTGATAGTTCGGTGAAGCTTTGAATTCAGCGACGTGCGAGGGCGTTTAAGAGGCCCTCGTCCCTGCAGTTAAACTGGAAGGCTTTAATTATTTCTTTGTCACAGCAAGGTGCCATCCTATTCTTTACCAGGAGAAATCTTGCCCAATAATGGTGGATTGTCTAGTTTGGCAGCTGTTTGAGGTACATGAGGTCCCATATGTCTGGGTTTCCTGAATCCGGCGAGTATTCCGTGTGGTGAGTGGGTGGGAAAATTTTGAGAATTCCCTCCTGCCGCGGACCCGGACTATCCTTGATGGGTTGTTGAGTCATGTCTGGTTTCGGTCGTGCAGGGCTCGGATCCGGACTAGTGTGCGGCTGGATCGGCTCGAGGCCGGATCTAGCATTGGGGCTGGAGTCTGGACGTACATCCAAGCTGGTGTCGGACTCTGAGCTGGAGATTCGAGTGTACACCGTTCTTAGTTTGCAGGGCTGTAGCCCCTCCTGGGCCTCTTCGACCGTGGCGACGAGGTGCATGACCGGATGGGTGTTGATTTCTCGGTCGTCGGGTTTAAGCCCGATCCGATCGTAGGCCGTGGGTCTGATAATAGAGATTCCCATTGCACGGAAAAGACTTGACAAGTGGTCTGCCGGCTGGCCACGTGGGGGTGCCGGACACTCCGGCGAGTCGGCGGGAGATCTTGTGGGTGGTCTGTCGGAGTCGGGCTTCAGGGGCGGACTCTGAGAGATACCAGATTTTTGTGAGTCTGCTGGTCCTGGGGTCGATGCCCCTGAACCAATGAGCCCTTTAACAGGGGTGAAGTGTTCGATCTGGTCGAGGCGACTTGTGGGATCGGCGCACACTAACACGCCGCCGAAGATGAAGAGATGACCGGGGGTGGAAAAGCCCTCGGCGCGAGCTTGGTCTCCACCGACCGGTTGAGCCATCGATTCTTCTGGCGATCCAACAACGGAACTCTCAATGAAAGCACCAATGTCGGTGTCAAAACCGGCAGACCTCGGGGTAGGGGGTCCCGAGCTGTGGATCTAGGATTAATGGGGAATAAGGGACGACGAACACAGTGTTTACCCATGTTCGGGCCCTCTCGAAGAGGTAAAACCCTACGTCCTGCTTGATTTGTATTGGATGTATGATGTGGTTTACAGAGTAGATCTACCTCGAGATCCGTATGAGCTAAACCCTAAGGCGATGAGGTGATGAATATAGCTCTAGACCTAAAGACTAAAAACCCTCGGTTTATATAGACACCGGTAGGGTTAGGGTTACCAAAGATAGATTATAATAAGGGTTTAAAGAGATCCTGCGCCTTCTTGACTTGGAGGGCACACCACGGCTTCGTAGATCTCCTGCCATTATTTGGCTCCACCAGTCCAGCCCAAGTCCAATGGGCCGTTGCCCCAAGGACCCCCTAGTCCATGACTCCCTCAATATGGTTACAGAGTCGATCTACCTCGAGATCAGGCAAGCTAAACCCTAGGTTGATGGGGTAATGGATGTTGCTCTATCCCTAAAGACTAAAACCCCTTGGTTTATATAGACACCAGTAGGGTTAGGGTTACAGACGATCGGTTACAGGAAAAGAAAGATCCTGCCTAATCCTGGCTTGATGAGCACACCACAACTCCGAAGATTTCCTATTCGGCCATGGATCCACATTCTAGCACGGGCCCATATTGGCTCATCAGTCCGGCCCATACACAATAGGTCGACACCCCAAGGGCCCCTTAATCCAGGACTCCCTCACCAGTGCAGGAGGAGCATTGCTGCAATTGCCCCTGCCTAATGCACAGATCACTGACGTGCACTTGCCCTTGCCGCAAGCTTTTACTGTTTCTACATGTGATATGTGGTTTCTCTCTATTGATGAACTAAACGAGTTTAGGCACGCAACTGGTTTCAGGGATGATATTCATCTCGAGCTAGCACCAGAGTGGGATGCAGCCGCTGAGGGGCACTGACATGGTTGGGATGCAAGGGGTAATGCACCCCAGTATGCTCCCCAGGTTCACTACGGGCACGATAATGACTATGTGCCTAGGGTGGAGTTTCTGCAGCTGCAGCAGCAGGTCGGAGGGAACCACATAGACCTCCATGAGACTGATACGTCCATTTTGCATCATGTTTTCCTACTGTTATTTTTAGTGTTTTCAATCAATGTAACACTTTATGCAGCAATTCTAATGCCTTTTCTCCCATAATATGCAAGGTTTACACAAAGAGGGATATTGCCTGTAGCTGCAATTTTGGACCTGAAAAAGCTATGTCGGAGATACCTATTCTGCACATCTTCAAATGAGCTAAAATTTTATGGAGATTTATTCTGAAAAAAAATAAAAAATACCGGAGAAAAGAAGTACCACAGGGGGCCACCCAGGTGCCCACAAGGCACCAGGGGGTGCCTGCTCCCCCAAGGCGCGCCGTGGTCGGTGGTTGCGCCCCTGGCCAGCCCTCGGTGCCCATCTTCTGGTATATAAGCCCATTTGCCCTAGAAAAAATAAATAACAAGAGGACTTTTGGGATGGAGCACCGCCGTCTCGAGGTGGAACTTGGGCAGGAGCACATTTGCTCTTCGGCGGAGCGATTCCGCTGGGGATGCTTCCCTCTGGGAGGGGGAAAATCGAAGCCATCATCATCACCAACAATCCTCTCATCGTGGGAGAATCCATCTTCATCAACATCTTCACCAGCACCATCTCATCTAAAACCCTAGTTCATCTCTTGTATTCAATCTTTGTATCAAAACCTTATATTGGTACATGTGGGTTGCTAGTAGTGTTGATTACATCTTGTAGTTGATGCTAGTTGGTTTATTTGGTGGAAGATCATATGTGCAGATCCATTATGCTATTCAATACCTCTCTGATATTGAGCATGAATATGTTGTGTGAGTAGTTACTTTTGTTCTTGAGGACATAGGAGAAGTCTTGTCATAAGTAATCATGTGAATTTGGTATTCGTTCGATATTTTGATGATATGTATGTTGTTGATTCCCTTAGTGGTGTTATGTGAACGTCGACTACATGAAACTTCACCATCTTTGTGCCTAAGGGAATGCATTTTGGAGTAGTAATTAGATGATGGGTTGCTAGAGTGACAGAAGCATAAACCCTAGTTTATGTGCTATTCCATAAGGGGCTGATTTGGATCCATAAGTTTAATGCTATGGTTAGATTTATCTTAATTCTTCTTTCGTAGTTGCGGATGCTTGTGAGAGGGGTTAATCATAAGTGGGAGGCTTGTTAAAGTAATAACAACACCCAAGCACCGGTCCAGCCACATATCAAATTATCAAAGTAGCGAATGCGAATCAAACAAACATGATGAAAGTGACTAGATGAAATTCCCATGTGTCCTAAAGAATGCTTAGCTTGTTATAAGAGACCGTTCTGTCCTGTCCTTTGCTATAAAAAATATTGGGATACCTTTCTGCACTTTTTTTTAATGTTACTATTATTTACTTGTTACAAATTACCTTGCTATCAAACTATCTGGTACCGATAATTTCAGTACTTGCAGACAATACCTTGCTGAAAACCGCTTGTTATTTCCTTCTGCTCCTTGTTGGGTTCGACACTCTTACTTATTGCAAGGACTATGATAGATCCCGTATACTTGTAGTTCATGAAGACTCTTTTCTGGGGCCGTTGCCGCAGAGTGAAGCACTTCTGGTGAGTGGAATTTGGTAAGGAAACATTTATATTACATGCTGAAAATGCTCCTCAACCTACTGCACCTACTGAAAATATTTATTATGATATTCCTTCGGATATGATAGAGAAACTGCTAGCTAATCCTTATGCGGGAGATGGAATATTAGATCCTGATATGCACCTAATCTATGTGGATGAAGTTTATGGATTATTTAAGCTTGCAGGTTTACCCGGAGATGAAGTTAAGAAGAAGGTCTTCCCTTTATCTTTGAAGGTAAAGGCATTGATATGGTATAGGCTATGTGATGATATCGGAACGTGGGATTGGAATCGATTGAAATTGGAATTTCATCAAAAGTTTTGCCATATGCATCTGGTTCACCATGATCAGAATTATATATATAATTTTTGGCCTCGTGAAGGAGAAAGTATCTCTCAAGCTTGGGGGAGGCTTAAGTACATGATGTACACATGCCCCAATCATGAGCTTCCAAAGGAAATTATCTTACTGAATTTTTATGCTCGGCTTTCTCATGATGATCAAACCATGCTCGATTCTTCTTTGACTGGCTCCTTTATGAAGAAAACTATTGAATTCTGGTGGGATCTTTTGGAAAGAGTTAAATGCAACTCTGAATATTGGGAACTCGACAAAGGTAATGAGTCAGGTATAATACTTGAGTTCAATTGTGTTAAATCTTTTATGGATACTGATGCTTTTCACAAGTTTAGCACTAAATATGGACTTGACTCTGAGATAGTAGCCTCTTTTTGTGAATCATTTGCTACTCATGTTGATCTCCCTAAGGAGAAGTGGTTTAAATATCATCCACCTATTAAAGAAAAGATAGAGGAACCTATTATATTTAAAGAAGAAACTATCATTTACAATGTTGATTCAGTTGTTCCTACTGCTTATATTGAGAAACCACCTTTCCCTGTTAGGATAAAGGAACATGCTAAGGATTCAACCGTAGTTAACAAAAGTAATATTAGAGCACCTAGGCCCTCTGTACAAATTAAAATAGAACCTAATATTGCTATGGTTAAAGATCTCTTGGTCGATAATATAGATGGGCATGGTATTTATTTCTGTGATGAAGCTACTAGAATTGCCAAACCCTATACTAAAGATAAGAATAAGCCCGTTGTTGGCATGCATGTTGTCTCAGTTAAAATAGGAGATCACTGTTATCATGACTTATGTGATTTGGGTGCTAGTGTGAGTGCTATCCCGTTTACCTTATATCAAGAATTTATGAATGATATTTCTCCTACTGAAATAGAAGACATTGATGTTACTATTACACTTGCAAACAGAGATACTATTACACCACTTGGGATTGTTAGAGATGTTGAAGTCTTGTGTGGAAAAATAAAATACCCTACTGATTTTCTAGTTCTTCGGTTCTCCACAAGATGATTTTTGTCCCATAATATTTCGTAGACCTTTCTTGAATACTGTTAATGCTAAGATTGATTGTGCTAAAGAAACTGTCAGTGTTAACTTTGGTGATATATCCCATGAGTTTAATATCTCTAAGTTTCATAGACAACCTCATGATAAAGAATTGCTTAGTAAAGATGAAATTATTGGTCTTTCTTCTATTTTCGTGCCTCCTACTGATCCGTTAGAACAATATTTGCTAGACCATGAAAATGATATGCATATGAATGAAAGAAATTAAATAGATAAGATGTTCTTTGATCAACCACCTATCCTTAAACACAATTTGCCTATTGAAACTCTTAGAGGTCCTCCTCTACCTAAAGGTGATCCTGTGTTTGAATTAAAACAATTTCTTGATACATGGAAATATCCTTACACTACTGCAGGATGCTGCTAACGCGACACTATTATCAAAGACCCTTCGACGAAACTGTGTGCGATGCATTAATCGCAAACGGTGATGTAAAAAACTGTCAAAAAAGATGCAAAACGTGTGCGATGAAGGATACATCAAACACGGTTTAGATTTTAGTTGCGTTTGCGATGCGGGGCATACGGTTGATCCATACGAACTGCTTGCGATGACACAGAACAACAGAAATGGGCAGCCAGATCAAGGTGTGTGCGACATACGACATACAGTTCGCTCCGATGAACCATTTGTGATGATTGAGTTGAACACAAATGATTCGGCGTAACAAGATGTGTGTGATACCCGGCAAACAGGTCGGTAATCAGAATTGTGTGCGATCATTACAGATAGCCCATACGGTCTTTTTTGTGAATTGTGTGCTCGTCATGGCACACAGTTCAAGAAACCATCTTGTGGGCAATAATGCAGAAGATCTCTGTCGAATACGTATTACTAACCGTCTGTGATGAGATTGACAGGATAAACAGAGATAACGAATTAATATGAGCGAACGGAAACAGAGATATATACAGTCTACTTAATTTAGTCCTTCTTCTTCTTATTGTTGTTGTTGGATGGCCCCACGACATCGTCTTGGCGAGGGTGCTTCTTGCCGCTGACCGTTGGCTTTTCATCGCCGCCGCCGTCGTCATCGTCGTTGCTATCGTCGTCCTCCTCCTCCTCGTTCGACCATTCCTCCTCCTCATCATCGTCGTCCTCTTCTTCATCCTCCGACGGCTCCTCGTCCGTCTGGTTGTCGTCTGACGACTCCGGAGGCGGCGTCCCTTCCATGATCCAGATATAATCGAGGTCTGGGCTCAACGCCGGACTCAGGGAAGACGAGCGGGATGATTCCGATGTTGACCTATCATCAGACGCCAGACTGCTGGCCGAACTGTCATCCTTGCTGTCGCTCGACATGGATGTGGTCATATAAAAACCGCGAGAAAGCGAGATTGCAGAGTGTGTGCAAGTGTGTAGCGCGGCCTGCCGGGGATGATGAAGATGGTGGACACTTAAGCAGGGTATGCAGAGAAGAGGAATGCCAATTGAAGTGGGGGTTGACGTATTATCTAACCGCTGATATAATCAACCGTAATTATTTGCACCCAGTCGCTCCAAATTCCCGGGGTTGCACAGTTCTCAATGTGATAATTAATTATGCACACGTGTTGGAGCGTCCAAATATGAAACAAGCATTTTTCGTAGTACTTCTACTCCCTCCATACTGGCCACCTAGGTGGGGGAAACGAGAGAACTTGATGATTATTTGGTAATCAATACCATTGCGTGCAGAGAATTGACCATTGCATGCATGTTATGCTAAGTAGTCTGAAGACATTGAATGCATACTAGCCGCATGACTCCTATTGGCTGGTTTCTTTTTTCAGGACAATAACAAGGAATGAGTTTTGGGATTATGCACCGGTACCAGTACAAACATAGGAGGACAGGTGGCAAGCAATACATTGAGCTCTTCTTATTGATGAAGCCAGTAATAATCAAACTACAAAGGAAAAGAAAAAAAGACAAAGGAAAATATCTGCACGAATCTTCGCGTAACATCAATGGCATAGGACCTAGATGTGCATTAATTAGAGCACATGTAGATGTGCTTTAGCAATACTGTCAAACAAAATCCCTAATCATCATTGCAAACAATGCATAGAACATGGCTAATGCGACAACCACAACTACACATGCTAGTTCCTTCTTGTCTCTTGCTTTCATCTGTTGCCTGTGATTGATTCTTTCTTGCTTCATCGTACTGATTGTACATTCCAGATCAGCCAGTTTCTTCTTCAGCTTTACGTTATCTTCTGTGAGCTTGGTGATAACACTCCAAGCCCTGCCATGCCATTCTTCATCCAGCCAGTTAACAAAGGCACAAGCCTCATATCCCTGCCAATGTTAAATAGTATTCAGGATGAGCGGTGGCATTAACTCAAGTAAAATGATGAACTTAGCACTAACCTCTAAGGGACAACTAAGAAACCGTCTGATAATGTCAAATCCCTTCGTGCATACACGTCGAGCGGGAGTGTGCCCATGCACACAACTCAGCTTTTGGTACTCCTCGGTGGTGCAAAACTCGGAGTCGAACTCGTGTTGTGGGAGTCTGGAGTCATGCTCTGGATCCGGCGGCAGACCGCTTTCCTGGGGGGGGGGGGGGGGGGTCATTCAGGACGGATTCAGCAGGGAGCTACTTTGGACATGCTAAAAAAGACCGGGTTAGATTGGAACCTGACAGGATGATTCGGATCCGTAGTACACCTGCCTTCTGATGACCTTAGACAAGTGCTCGGCAGCGACTGCCGTCGTGGCGGCGCTGTCGAGAGTGGCGATACGAGCAGGAGCAGCCGCACCAAAACCATCAGCACCACTCGTCCGCATTCCCCCAATGTTAGCGCCATGCGAGGGAATTTGGAGGCTATCCAGGGATTTGGGGGAAATGGGGAAACTGTGGGGATAAGCTAACGGTCGAGAACTACTTATGGCACTATATGTTGTATACAGCACACTTTTTATACATGTCATTTGTGTTAGGTATTACAACTTCACACACGATTTCCGCACCAAACCGTGTGAGAACACAACGTAGGTGAGACACGATTGCCGTGACATAACCGTATGTGATGTACTACCCTGTACATATAATTGAGTTACAGTGATACCGTGTAAACAGCCGCTCTGCGGATATCCGTCAAAAAATAAAATAGCCTCTCTGCAGATAGAGATGGCGGCGACCTCCTAGGCAGTGGCTACCGGATAAGAGGTCAATCCTCTGTCGGTGGGCGGTGGCGGCGTCATAGGAGGTCAATCCTCGGTCTGCGGCGGGAGATAGGAGGAGCTCAACCATCGAGGTCGGCGGCAGCGTGATTGGAGCACATCCATCACGGTCGATGGCGGGATAGTGGAGGTCGAACTTCAGTCGGCAACCACACTAAGCTTTGCTCCTCGACCCTGCTGTCTCGGCGTGCCGCCGCATCGCGCTTCTCTGTCTGCTTGGTGGAGGTCGCTGCGCGGCTAATTAATTAAGGTATTCTTTTCGTGAGTGGCTTAATTAAGGTATTCAATTCCTAAGGGTAGTGATGTAGTACTCTGCATGTAAATTGACTGGCCATTAATTTTTGTCATTGCACGTCTGGATAACAATATGGAGCGCCCTCAGTAGTTATGAAAATAAAACCTTGTGATTTATGCACGCATCTTTGGGCATCAGTTAATCTGTGTATTAATGTTGTTGTTTTGTTTTTAATTACCCTCCGTTTGGTGCAGATGGAACGATCTGAATGGATGATGAATCGGAGAAGCTCATATTTTATAAGTGGCATGGCGGAGTTCATGAATTTGGCTGAAAGTACAAAGAAGAGAATTGGTGATGAGGATTACATCCTGTGTCCATGTACTCACTGTGCCAATACAAAGTCACGTGTAGTTGCAGATGTCGAGTGGCACTTACTCTCTTGGGGATTCATGGATGGATATACACGTTGGACCAGACACGGTGAAGAGCAGGTCATGGATGAATATACCCAGGGCTTCGAGATGCCAAACCCCGGTCAGTGTGACATGGATGTTGAATCTAACATCAGGGCAGAGGCGTCAAGCTACCAATGGAACACCAGAAAGCCGAAATGCCCATTGGAAAACCAAGATGGCGACACAGATGACGATGATCTTGATATGCCAGATTTTGCTGCTATGATTGCAGATTTCAAGGGCCAAAAAAGGACATGATTGGGTACAAGGATTTGCCAACCATTGATGAGGACTCCAAGAAAGAATTGTATCCAGGTTGCAAAAAGAAATATTCCAAGTTGAGTGCCACCCCGGCAATTCTCAGATTTAAAGCAGCAAACGGTCTATCAAACAAGGGCTTCACAGAGTTGTTAGGTGTTTTCAAAGAAATTCTTCCAGAAGATAATGTGCTCCCCAGAAGCATGAACGAAGCGAAGAAAATTGTTTGCCCATTGGAACTTGAAGTACAGAAGATACAAGCTTGTGTGAATGATTGTATATTGTACCGTGGTGAGTACAAAGATTTGCATGCATGTCCCACATGCAAGCATGCACGATACAAGCGCAAGAGAGCAAAGGACAATTACAAATTGGACGACGAGATCAAGACAGGAATCCCGTTCAAGGTTGTTTGGTACTTGCCTTTAATTCCAAGGTTGAGGCGTTTGTTTGCAAACCCTAGAGAGGCAAAGAGGTTGCGGTGGCAACATGATGAGCGAACAGCGGATAAATATATGAGGCACCCGAAAGATGGGGCTCAGTGGGAATTAATCGACAACAAGTTTGAAGACTTTGCCAAGGATCCTAGAAGTATAAGGCTCGGGGAGTGTACTGACGGGATGGATCATTTTGGCGATATGAGCACCAATCACAACACATGGCCGGTGCTTCTGTGCATATATAACCTAGCTCCTTGGTTG
Organism: Thinopyrum elongatum; assembly: GCA_011799875.1. Classification (NCBI taxonomy): domain Eukaryota; kingdom Viridiplantae; phylum Streptophyta; class Magnoliopsida; order Poales; family Poaceae; genus Thinopyrum; species Thinopyrum elongatum. The sequence goes on along the minus strand of CM022299.1, from coordinate 29,903,871 downwards.
TGTATGAAAAAAAAATACATTATGATGTCAATGATTATCCAAGGCCCGAAGCAACCTGGAAATGAAATCGACATTTACTTTCAGCTACTGGTAGAAGAACTGCTGTAAAATGTTATGATCCTTACAAAAAGGAGATTTTTGATCTACATGTGATGCTGCTGCACACCATTCAAGATATGCCAGCATTAGGCAACACATCGGGGCAGAAAACAAAGGGAGATGTAGGGTGTGTCACATGCATGGATAGGACAGCTAGCAGATTTCTTCCCAACTAGCGCAAAACCGTGTATTTGCGTCATCGTAGGTTCTTACGGAGAAATCACCCATATCGAAAGATGAAAGCTGAATTTGATGGTACGGCAGAGGTAGATGTGGGCCCAAGACCCTATGCTAGGGAGGTGGTCCACAACATGGCTAAACAAATTAATGTTGTGCTTGGCAAGAAGCATGCTTTGACGGTGAAACAAACACCGAAGGGTCAAGTGTTTAAGAAGAAATCGGTGTTCTGGAAATTAGCTTACTGGGAGATTCTACGTGTACGTCACTGCATCGATGTCATGCATGTAGAGAAGAACATATGTGAAAGCATCCTTGGTACTCTGCTCAAGATTAAAGGTAAAACAAAGGATTGTGACAGTGCACGGCTCGATATGCTTGCTAATCAATCAAAACGCAAGAGTGAAGCAAAAGATGATAACAAATTCATCCACGCTCGCCAGAGTTACAGTTTCAGTACAAAAGAAGCAACAAAGTTCTTCACCTATTTGTTGTCAGTTAAGACACCCTCTTCCTACTCCGCAAACATCAGAAGTCTCATGGATGTGATCTCAGGTAAAATGAAGTTGGGACACATGAAGTCACATGATTGCCACGTAATGTTGACACAAATCCTCTCGGTGGCCATAAGGAATCTGATGGACAAAGATATAAGAAACACACTCATTGAGCTTTGTGATTTCTTCAACCAACTATGGCAGAAAGTTGTAGATCCTGAAGAGTTGGATCATATGCAAGAATATTGTCCAACCTAGAGATGTTTTTCCCACCGTCATTCTTTGATGTCATGGTCCATCTCACTATGCAGCTTGTCGACGAGATAAAGTATTGTGGTCCTGTGTTTCTTCGCAACATATATCCCTTTGAGCGGTTCATGGGAATACTGAAGCGCTATTGTTGGAACCGAAACCATCCAGAGGCAAGCATACTACAAGGTTATACCGTGGAGGAGGTGGTTGAGTTTTGCACCGAATACATGAAACAAAGACCTATAGGTTTGCCCCTCTCTCGCCACGAGGGAAGGCTGAAAGGTAAGCCGGTCCTTGCTGGCATGCAAAAGGCTGCACCCAGAGAATTGGCAGAGAAAGCCCATTTGACGGTACTGCTTAACAGCCCAGTTCTTAGTGCTTATGCCGAAGAACACTTGGCGGAGATACGCCAAAGCTTCTAACCAATGGTGTATCCATTAGATGCGGAGACGAAGGAGCACACTAAGAACTACGTCGAATGGCTGAAGAATCATTTGGCACAAGGATCCATTGATGACATTGCTACGTGGTTGTCACAAAAGCCATCACCTACGGTGTTGACGTACCAAGCATATGACATAAATGGCTACACGTTCTACACTGAGGAACGTGATGAGAATACCTCATATCAGAACAGCTCTGTTCGAATAGAATGCATGACTGTAGATGAAGCTGATAAAAGGGTATACTATGGAACCGTCAAAGAGATTTGGGAGCTTAACTATGTGAAAGTTAAGGTGGCATTATTCAGGTGCACATGGATCCCTCTTTGTCAGGTAAAGGTTGATGATTACAGGAAGACCTGTGTTAACAGGACAACGATGGCATATCACGCGGACCCGTTCATTCTTGCCAGCGATGCTACCCAGATTTTCTATGCGGAAGACCCCTTGCATAAGAACTGCCATGTAGTGATGCATGGGAAGAGGAGGGTACTGGGTGTCGAGGATGTTGCCGATGAGGATGAGTGCGATGAATTTGTTGAGTTGCCAGCCAAGGATCACGCGCCCCTCTAACAGAGAAGCGTAAAATCATCAGAAAACCCAAGTTCATTCGGGGTCAACATAATGATCCAAGTTCCCCCATGTACATGGGAATTAAGCCGTAAGACTAGTTTTTATTCCTACCCTGCAACTTAATTCGTTCAATTTAGAACTGTTGCGTGTACTGAATTTGTGAGTTATGCCCGGTTTTCTGTTCATGTAAGAACCGTTAATATGTTGACCTTGATATGCTATCAGCTCAGGCAATGAATATGAACAGTTTATTATTATTATTATTATTATTATTATGATTATTATTATTATTATACCATAGAGGTAGCACACTCAATTGATCTCACTCCAGTATGTATGAATAGAAGATATGCAATCTGGTTTGCGAATAGCACACAGTTCATTTATGAAAGCCGTGTGCCGACCAAACTGCGTGCGCGATCTGAGTCATGCGTTCTGATTGGCTAGAACCCAAACCCCATGGATCGTACATCTGCACCATTGGATGCTCCCAGATCAAACGGCAATCCTCATCCCTTTTGACACCAAATGCAGTTCTGGTTGTAATTTTATTTATATGCAAAAAATGCACGTTAAATTCAAAAAATGTCTTAAATATAGAAAACGATACCTGAAATGCACCAGAAAATCAAACCCGTGGTATAATGGTGATTGCGTACCGTGGAAATTTTTATGAGGCCAAACGATGAAGTCACTGGCCACTGGAGTTTGAATTGACACGTCTCCTTTTGGAAACCATGATCCTTCTTGTGAGATGCTCCGGCTTGGAAGGAGCGATCATCAAAACTTGTGCCAAACTTTACCAAAATTTTTCCACGGGGTCGTGAGAGCATCCACGGGCACACACCGATTTTGATGATGTCCAGACTCCATTTGAATTTCCTGTAATTAAAATACCAACTAGGCCTATGCCGGTGGCCGCACCTCGCGGCCGAAATGTTTGAAACTTCTCCCCGCTTCTCAGACAATGGATGAAAACTCGCAATGTGACACACAAATGATTTATACACCTTCTTTGCTAAGACTACCCACAGTGGGAGTAACATACGTGGTAACATCACACATCTCTAGGCAAAATAGATGATGTGGCGAGTAATTAATGAGGAAATAAAGGCAGGTGGTAACATAGCTAGTTAATGTAACATCACACATACCAAGACAAGATGAGTTTACAACCGAATAAATGAAGTGTTGCATGACACCACACATATGTTACTCCCCACTATAGAGGTAGTAACATAGACTAGTAACATTTGCATGTTACTAGTCTAAGTTACTACCCATTGTGACTAGTCTAACTAACACCCACATGTAGCTGTAGTAGGCTTTTGACTTTATATAAACTAAATGCAAGGTAAGTGCAAAAAATGACTTAAATATAGCAGACGAGAACTGAAATGGGCCATAAAATCAAACCAAGGGTATATCCATGATTGTTTACGGTGATTTTTTTCGAGGCGGAACGATGTAGTCACCGATGATTTGGAGTCCAAAGTGCCGCATATCCTTTTGGAAACCATGCTCCTTCTTGTGAGATGCTCCGGTTTGGAAGGAGTGATCATCAGAACTTGTGCCAAACTTTACCAATTTTTTTCCACGGGGTCGTGAGAGCACGCCACGGGCACACACCAATTTTGATGATGTCTGGACTGCATCTGAATTTCCTGTAATTAAAATACCAACTAGGCCTGCGCCGATGGCCGCACCTCGCGGCCGAAATGTTTGAAACTTCTCCCCGCTTCTCGGACAAACGGATGAAAACTCGCAGAGCGACGCATAAATGATTTGTACACCTTCTTTGCTAACTAACACCCACATGTAGTTGTAGTACGGTTTTGACTTTATATGCACTAAATGCAAGGTAAGTGCAAAAAAATGACTTAAATATAGCAGACGAGACCTGAAATGGGCCAGAAAATCAAACCAAGGGTATATCCGTGATTGTTTACCATGATTTTTTTTCAAGGTGGAACGATGTAGTCATTGACGATTTGGAGTCCGAAGTGCTGCATCTCCTTTTGGAAACTATGATCCTTCTTGTGAGATGCTCCGGTATAGAAGGTGCGAGCACCAAAACTTGTGCCAAACTTTACCAAAAAATTTCCATGCGATCGTGAGAGCACGCCGCGGTGACACAATGATTTTCGTTATTTCCGGACTCTATATGCATTTCCTGTAATTAAAATACCAACAAGGCCTACGCCTCTGGCCGCACCCTGCGACCGAACTGTTTGAAGTTTTTTCCCGTTTCTCGGACAATGAATGAAAACTCGCAAAGCGACACACAAATGATCTTGCTAACACCCACGTGTAGTTGCGACTATATATATATATATATGTATATATATATATATATATAAGCAACTATCTCTACTCCTATAAAGACTCAGTTGGTGATGATGGTGTGTCTGTCATCCATCATTTCTGACCACTAGATCTGCATCTAACGACTGTGATGTAAGTTGTGGCCTTTTTGCAACAATATTCCACTTCTTTGCTCCAATTTACCTTAGTATCTTGAAACCAACCACATTCCTCCCTTACCTCATCAAAATTGCCCAAGGAATATATTTTGAGTGAAACATAGCATATTTTTAGTGATATATGTATGTCAAAACTAGACAGTTTTCTTTCAAAATCATTAATATGTATTATTCTAATTTGGATCCGTTGCAATGCACGGGCACATTGCTAGTATATATGCAAAAAATGACTGAAATATAGCAAATGAGATCTCAAATGCACCAGAAAATCGAACCATAGGGTACAATGGTGATTTCTTACCGTGGAAAAAAAATTCAAGGCAAATGAACTCATCTTTTCATTCAAACGAAAATTTGCTGTTAGTTCATGTAAATGTTTTCAAATAGCACACGATTCACTTAGGAAAGCCGTGTGCCCACTAAACCATGGCTGATGCCCCCCTACCGCGCGCATGATCTGAGTCATGCATTCTGATCGGCCAGAACCCAAACACCACGGATCATACGGCTGCATCATTGGATTCTCCCTGATCGAGCGACAATCCTCATCCCTTTCGACAGCACATGCAGTTCCGGTTGTGATTTTATTTATATCCACAAAATGCATGTTAAATTCAAAAAATGTCTTTAAATATAGCAAACGATACCTGAAATGCGTTAGAAAATCAAACCCGCGGTATAATGGTGATTGCGTACCGTGAAATTTTTTATGAGGCCAAATGATGAAGTCACCGGCCACTAGAGTTTGAATTGACACATCTCCTTTTGGAAACCATGATCCTTCTTGTGAGATGCTCTGGTTTCCAAGGAGCGATCATCAAAACTTGTGCCAAAGTTCACGAATTTTTTTCCACAGGGTGATGAGAGCACGCCACGGGCACACGCTGATTTTGATAATGTCTGGACTCCATCTGAATTTCCTATAATTAATATACCAACTAGGCCTATGCCGGTGGCCGCACCTCGCGGCCGAAATGTTTGAAACTTCTCCCTGCTTCTCGGACAATGGATGAAAACTCGCAAAGCGACACACAAATGATTTGTACACCTTCTTTGCTAACTAACACCCAGATATAGTTGTAGTACGGTTTTGATTTTATATGCACTAAATGCAAGGTAAATGCAAAAAATGACTTAAATATAGCAGACGAGACCTGAAATGGGCCAGAAAATCAAACCTAGGGTATATACGTGATTGTTTACCATGAATTTTTTTTTGAGGTGGAACGATGTAGTCACCGACGATTGGAGTCTGAAGTGCCGGGTCTCCTTTTGGAAACTATGATCCTTCTTGTGAGATGCTCCGATTTGGAAGGTGTGAGCATCAAAACTTGTGCCAAACTTTACGAAAAATTTCTATGCAATCCTGAGAGCACGCCACGGTGACACACCGATTGTCATTATTTCCGGACTCTATATGCATTTCCTGTAATTAAAATACCAACAAGGCCTACGCCTCTGGCTGCACCCTGTGGCTGAACTGTTTGAATTTTTTCCCGTTTCTCGGACAATGAATGAAAACTCCCAAAGTGACACACAAATGATCTTGCTAACACCCACGTGTAGTTGCGACTATAGCAAACGACTCAAATATAGCAAACGATACCTCAAATGCACCAGAAAATCAAACCATAGGGTACAATGGTGATTTCTTATCATGGAAAAAAATTTGGAGGCAAAACGATGAACTCATGTTTTCATTCAAATGAAAATATGCTGTTAGTTCATGTAATTGTTTTTAAATTGCACACGGTTCACTCACGAAAGCTGTGTGCCTACCAAACCGTGGCCGATGCCCCCTGCTGCGCGCGTGATCTGAGTCGTGTGTTCTGATTGGCCAGAACCGAAACCCCACGGATCGTACGTCTGTACCGTTGGATGCTCCCAGATCGAATGGCAATCATCATCCCTTTCATCAGCACATACAGTTCTGGCTAGGATTTGATTTATATGCCGAAATGCAGGGTAAATGCCAAAAAATGTCTTAAATATAGCACACGAGACCTGAAATGCGCCAGCAAATCAAACCTGTGGTATAATGGTGATTGCTTACCGAGGAAAAAAATTAGAGGTGAAACGATGAACTCACGTCTTCATTTCAAAATTAGCACGTCTTCATTTCAAACGAAATTATGCTGTTTGTGCACACGAGCACATAGAGGCAACCGTTTGCATAGGCCTTTCCACGCGGCGACCGGGGATATTTTTTCACCCTTTTCACCTAGGCCGCCAACACCCCGCACCGCCCGCCCGCGTTTCACTCAATTAGTCCACCCAATCTCCATCGCCAGCTCCCCCCTCCCCCAAATCCACAACAGAACCCTCTCTGGCGCCGGCGTGCTCAACCCGGCCGTGTGCCCGCTCTTCGGTGTCAACCCTACCTCCACTGCTGTTCCCAACACGCGGCTGCCCGCGCCTCGCCGTCTTCGTTTGCTCGCCATCCACCCTCGAGCATATCGATCCTGTAACCATCGCCTCTCCTGCGGTCCTGCCGGGTTTGCATTAGGAAACCTGCTAGTTACTGCTCTCCATCGCGGTGAGGCATATTTCCTCGCAATCCCTCTTCCTATTTCATTCCGTATGTTCCAAAATTGGCTATAAAATAACGAAGAGCGTATATTTGTTCATTACCTACCTTCCTAACTAGTACATATAAGCTGTATTTGTTCCAATAAGTTACTGTCGATTTACAGATCGTGGGCGCCCGAGTCACACAAACTTAACAAATAAGCCATACATTTTCTAAATTATTGCATGACATGTTTAGACAGCTTGATACCAAGTTGTTAGCTTTATGCTTATCCTCCTTTCCTGAGTTTCGCATGTGTTCTCTGTAGATGCCGAGTAGCAGCGACAACACTCATGCTTCAGGCGATGTATCTTCATCTGATTCCGACAACCCTAGGTCTTCAGTAGATAGTGAGGGATCAAGTAATCTGGAACGGGATAGAGCTGCAGCAATTACCCTTCCGGTCAGGACACGGAGGAACGCTCCAAGGAGGCCCACACACCAGCCTAAAGGTGTATATGAAGTAACCGAGATCGATTTAAAGTCTTGGGCTCCAACTAAACCAGATAAAGCACGCACAAGGTTCATGAGATTGTGTGGATTTGTTGGCAGGGCAAGGCTCAACATTAATCTGCCGGGATTTCGGAAGGCTGACACAGAAACACGGCAAAGGATAGTCCGGGAGATCATGGATCACTTCAACATTCCAGAGTAGTGGAGAATGCAGGTGGAACACGCTGCACTGAAGAAGGCTAGGGATGCTTGGAGAAACTGGAAGCATGTGCTGTACAAGAAGTACTTGAGTGAAGGCAAGGACCCAATCCCCACATACCCCCAAAGTACAAAGGCAGACTGGGCAGAATTCAAAAGGGTCAGGGCAACTACAGAGTTTGCTATGAAGAGTGCCAAGCAATCGGAACTTCAAAAGGGTCAGGGCAGACTGGGCATGAAACCGATATGGGACTAGGAGGACAAAGAAGCAGTAGCTGTGGATGGGAAACCGGCCTTTAGTGAAATCAGGGCGAACGCGCTAGAGACTACTTGTGGGCACGTGCAAGGAGGCGTGATGACGGAACTTATTACTTTGAAAACTCACATGACGAAAAACTATATCGCGTGATGTTAAAGGCTTCCGAGATCCCTGGAAGGTTCTACAGGAACTCAGGGCCATGTGACATTCTGTCCAATGCTCTGGAAACAAGAGAGCCCCCTGGCCATGCAAGGGGTATAGGTGTTAATGTCCCACACAAGAGGGCTTTCACACTCAGCAAAGAAGAGAGGCTCAGCATGAAAAAAGCAAGGAGTGAAATGAAGTAGAATGAATTGTATGAAAGGTTGAGGAAGGACATGTATCCGACTATTTGAAAGGAAATTGAGGAGTCACTGATGATGCAGAAGACTCTAACACTGACAGATAGCCAGCAGATGGGAGGGGAGGTGGGCATGGAGGATGCTGGTTATTGCGCGACAACACCGCACAAGAGTAGTTGTGCATCAGCTGACCCGAGCGACACTGAGACTGCAGCTGCTCATGATGATGCTATATCTGATATATCTGGAATGAAAGATAGACTGAAGGGTGTGCTTACACATTATGAAGGTACATTAAAATGTGCAACAGCCTGGGTTTGCCCACCCTTCTTGGAAGAGGGCCTCTTGTTGGACAATGTGCCATTGAAGCCAGGCTATGTGAAGTGCTACATGACTGAAGTAAAGTCTGGATTCAATGAATTTGCCCTAAAGAATGTCCTAGGAGACTTTGATGAGCAAAGGACCTTAGGAGAAACGCTGTTACATCACATCCGGTGGCCACGAAAGGAAATGGACTTCATGGATGAGATCCCTGAAGCCCCGCCAAGAGCAACCAATGTCGCCCCTCAACCGGTGACACTCTCCTTGCCATAGCAGCTCTTGTGTGCTTCCCCCAAAGAACCTAATACTCGTAATCTGACGGCTGATGCATCAACCTGTGATCAGCCCGCCTGACTTTGTGCCGTATATGCCATGTCATCGTCTGCCCCAGAGTAGCCAGTGGCAAGGCCTACAACTGCTGAAGACTCACCACCGGTTCAGATGCCGGCCGCTGAAGCAGCGGGAGGAGACCCAGCTGCAGCACATGCTCAGTAGACCAACCTGGTGGAGCGGACTGCTAAGCAGTCTGATGCTTCGGAACCGCCTGCTAAGCAGTCTGTAGGTCCAGAACCAACTGCTCATCAGTCCATCGGTCCGCAGCTGCGTGATCAGCATACCAATGCGTCTGCACTTCCTGCTCAGCAAACCAACGTGTTGGCACGGCCTCCTGAGCACACTGACAAGTTCGCAGCACCTGCAAAGAAACCCTACATAGCTTCAACGCATGGTCAGCAGTCCGATGCCTTTGCTCCTACAGCCCAGCAGTCCTTCATAGCAGCACCGCCAACTCAGCAGTCTGGCATAGCTAAACTGTCTGCTAAGCAGTCCGTCAAAGCTTTACCATCTGCTCAGCAGTCTGCCTTTCAGCCAACCAGACCTTGGACCAGAAGTGCTTCAAGTACCAAGAAGGAAGCGGGCAAAAAGGCTGCACCCGTGAGGAAGCGTGCCTCGAGAGCGATGAGGAAAGAGAACGATTGCCTCTTACTTAAAGCACTCATCGCCCAGAACCAAATTAACAGCAAGTTGTTTGAATCGGAGAGTAATATTATTTCTGACGGCATGGATGATGAAGAAATAGCTTTGCTGCTTGCTAAAAATAAAGCAGACGTACTTGAAGCACCCAATTACGTCCATGGCCAGCCATTTCTTGTTGGCGAATACTTTGATGAGTGCAGCTCCAGTTGCTGCGAGTTACATAAATATTGCATGGTTCAAATGTTAGCAGGTCATCATGTTCTGCTAGTATACTACAACAGAGATCATTTCCGACACAATGCTGGTTCCATCAGTGTGAGTTTCGAGGACTTACATCTCTTCTTCAACTTCAACGAGCTCGATGCCACTCTTGTTAGATGCCTAATTTTGTAAGTACTTAACAAACTCTGATCAACTTCTCCATACAAGGCTGTAAATGATAAATAGCTAACTGCATTTTATTCCTCTCAGGGGATTGAACGCGCAGAGAAGAAAAAGGGAGAGTGTGTATTTCATAGATCCTGCATTAGCAAATGGCACAATATTACATGGTAAGGATGAACGGGGGTGGGCCATTAACACGGTCGCCCGTATCTTCGAAAACACGTCCCATGCAAAATCGTTTCTCTGGCCATATCATGAACGGTAAGTCAAATAAACAACCATGCATACACTGATTGTCTTTCAGATTTCGACATAATTCATAAGTTCATGGCTTTCTTAATATGTAGCAATCACTGCATATTGGTATTCATTGTTCCAAACAAGAACACATTTTACTACATGGATTCTCTCAGAGAGTCAACAAATGCTCAGGATTTGACGCATCTTCAGCAATTCATGGACAGGTATTGAATTCTATGATGTTGAAATTAATTTGCATTCATATCTTGTTCAATAATTGATGTTGTCCAAATTCATCTTCATTTGCAGTGTGCTCGCATTGTGGAAAACTAAACCAGGGAACCTGTTCAAGAGGGAACTACCTCTGCAGCACGAGATCGTTTCTCTGGTAACACACCGAAATCCGTTATTTTTGGAAAATGTATCCAATAGTCTGCAAATACCTTTTCTTACGCTAGTCAAATGTTCAAGCTTCTAAATAAACCTCTTTCTATTTCTATCCAAAGAAAAAAAATACATCTAACACCGGTTAGGTTGTTCCTAACAGGACAAATACATGACTAATTCTGTAAAAAAAAAATTTAGTGTCCTCAGCAACAAGCAGGGACCAACCTTTGTGGATACCATGTTTGCAAACACATGATCTCCATCTGCAAATCTGCTGATAGTTGTGAAGATGCTCATGAATTAGTACCAGTAAGTCTATCTTAATTAATATCTTCTACTCCACTCATATGGCACATTCTGATCTTAAAAATACTGCAGCTCATCTTAGAACCGAGGACCCCTGAACCACTCCACGCTGGTGAATTGCTGATGGTTCAGAGATTTATCAGCGACTTCTTCCTGAATCACTACATCAATCCCACTAGTGATAATGAAGATTCCAGCATGCCTTCTCCTGAAACATTGAGTAAGAGTCAGCCGCTAAACATATACGCATGGATCCATTGTTTTCCATCTGATGAGGTCTTCGTATTTCGTACACTATGATTAATTATGTAATGCATATATATGCATTGGAATTTAGCTACCATTTGTTCAATTGCAATTGTTGCGAAATTTGATGAATGTTCTTCCTGTGAACACTATTTGTTCAATTGCATATTGTGGCGAATTTGCTTTTTGCATGCCGATTCAAATGGGATATTTTTTCTTTAACCTGGCAATTGCTCCGCACACGGTTCAACTAAATGAGTGTGTGCGATACACATCAGAAAGCATACATCAATCATAGCGGAACCGTCGATGATACACAGCAGATCGCAGACAATTTGCACCACTACTACGTGTGCGTAGGGGCTCCGAAACCGTTTGTGATATCACATTATCGCACACGAGAGCTCGGAGTAAACCGTGCCCAATGTAAAACACAATCCCAGTCGTAAATTTTTTAGGAAACGTGTGGGATCCCAAACGAAAAGCACACGTCAGTCTTACCGCAACCGTCGGTGATACACAACAAATCACAAACGGTCTGCAACACTTGTATCTATGTGAAGGGGCTCCTGAACTATTTGTGTTAGACGGTAATTGTTCGGAAACATGTGCGATGGAGTCTTGCATGGCAGACGAGTTCTGCAAAAAACTTGTGTGCGATGGGGCACATATCGCACACAGTTCTTATGTTGGCCCGCGTGACTTACATATTGTTTCCCAAACGGTTCATTACGACACGCCGTTTGGTTTCACTGCTTCATTAGAAATGTTTAATCACTGATCCCACACGTGCGAAAGAATTTAGTGTGTGCTGCATCGCATATGATTACATTTGGCAAGGCCTCTACATCATGGCTCCCTATCCCCAACGGTTTCTGGGTCGTGTGGGAAGGACCCCCCTATCACAGTCACTCACTTGGCGATGGTTCAAAATGCCGTCACAGAAAGGGGTTAAAAACCGTTTGTATAGCACCTCGTTGTACCAGTGTTATCTTGATGAAAAAAATATATATCATGTTATTATTAGTGCTAATCTTTCAGAGCATGCAGAAAAGAGATTATTAAAAACTCTGAGGAAGCACCGCGCTGCTATTGGATATATTCTTGATGATCTTAAGGGCATTAGTCCCACTCTATGTCAGCATAAAATTAATATGGAGCCAGATGCTAAACCAGTTGTTAATCATCAACGTTGGTTAAATCCCAAGATGAAGGAGGTAGTAAGAACTGAAATATTAAAACTTCTGGAAGCAGGTATAATCTATCCCATAGCTAATAGTAGATGGGTAAGTCTTGTTCAATATTGTCCCTAAGAAAGGAGGCATTACAGTTGTCCCTAATGATAAAAATGAACTTATTCCACAAAGAATTGTAACTGGTTATAGGATGGTAATTGACTTTAGAAAATTAAACAAAGCTACTAGAAAAGATCATTACCCCTTACCTTTTATTGATCAAATGTTAGAAAGATTGTCTAAGCATACGCACTTTTGCTTTCTTGATGGACATTCCGATTTCTCTCAAATACATGTATCACAATCTGACCAAGAGAAAACTACTTTTACTTGTCCTTTTGGAACTTATGCTTATAGACGTATGCCTTTTGGTTTATGTAATGCACCTACTACCTTTCAAAGATGTATGACTGCTATATTCTTTGACTTTTGTGAAAAGATTGTTGACGTTTTCATGGATGATTTTTCCGTTTACGGAACTTCTTTTGATGACTGCTTAAGCAACCTTGATCGAATTTTGTAGAGATGTGAACAAACTAATCAGGGAGAAGTGCCACTTTATGGTGAATGAAGGTATTGTCTTGAGGCATAAAATTTCTGAGCGAGGCATTGAAGTGGATAAAGCTAAAGTTGCTGCAATTGAGAAAATGACATGTCCTAAAGATATTAAAGGTATAAGAAGTTTCCTTGGTCATGTTGGTTTCTATAGGTCATTTATGGAAGACTTCTCTAAAATTTCTAGGCCTCTTACTAATCTCTTGCAAAAAGATGTTCCATTTGTTCTCAATGATGATTGAGTAGAAGCCTTTGAAACACTTAAGAAAGCCTTAACTTCTGCACCTATTGTTCAACCACCTGATTGGAACTTACCTTTTGAAATTATGTGTGATGTTAGTGATTATGCTGTTGGTGTTGTTCCAAGACAAAGAGTTGATAAGAAATTAAATGTTATACACTATGCTAGCAAAACTATAGACAGTGCCCAAAGAAATTATGCTACTACTGAAAAAGAATTTCTAGCAGTTGTGTTTGCTTGTGATAAATTCAGATCTTACATTATTGATTCTAAAGTAATTTTTCACACTGATCAAGCTGCTATTAAATACCTTATGGAAAAGAAAGATGCTAAACCTGACTCATTAGGTGGGTTCTTTTGCTACATGAATTTAACTTGCATATTACTGATAGGAAGGGAGCTGAGAACCCCGTAGCTAATAACTTGTCTAGGTTGGAAAATATTCTTGATGACCCACTACCTGTTGATGATAGTTTTCCTGATGAGCAACTAGCTATCATAAATGCTTCTCGTAATACTCCTTGGTATGCATACTATGCTAATTATATTGTTGCTCAATTTATTCCACCTAGTTTCACATACCAACAACAGAAAAAGTTCTTCTTTGATTTAAGACTTTATTTCTGGCATGACCCACATCTTTATAAAGATGGAGTAGATGGTATTATTAGATGTTGTATACCTGAGCATGAACAGGAACAAATCCTACGGAAGTGTCACTCCGAGGCTTCCGGAGGGCACCATGCAGGAGACAGAACTGCACACAAGGTATTACACTTTGGGTTTTATTGTCGTACTCTTTTCAAGGATGCTCGTAAGTTTGTCTTATCTTGTGATGAATGTCAAAGAATTGGTAATATTGGTAGACGTCAGGAAATGCCTATGAATTATTCACTTGTTATTGAACCATTTGATGTTTTGGGATTTGATTATATGGGACCTTTTCCTTCCTCTAATGGGTATACACATTTTTTGGTTGTTGTTGATTATGTTACTAAGTGGGTAGAAGCTATTACAACTAGTAGTGCTGATCATAACACTTCCATTAAAATGCTTAAAGAAGTTATTTTCCTGAGGTTTGGAGTCTCTAGATATTTACTAACTGATGGTTGTTCACATTTTATTCATGACGCTTTCCGTAAATTGCTTGCTAAATATGATGTTAACCATATAATTGCATCTCCCTATCATCCTCAATCTAGTGGTCAAGTTGAGTTGAATAATAGAGAAATAAAGTTAATTTTGCAAAAGACCGTTAATAGATCTAGGAAGAATTGGTCTAAGAAACTTGACGATGCATTATGGGCTTATAGAACTACTTATAAAAATCCTATGGGCATGTCTCCATATAAAATGGTTTATGGAAAAGCATGTCATTTACCTCTTGAGTTAGAACATAAAGCATATTGGGCAATTAAAGAACTCAATTATGATTTGAAACTTGCTGGTGAAAGGAGGTTATTTGATATTAGCTCACTAGATGAATGGAGAACCCAAGCTTATGAAAATTCCAAATTGTTTAAAGAAAAAGTTAAAAGATGGCATGACAAAAGAATCCAAAAACGGGAATTCAAAGTGGGTGAGTATGTTCTATTGTACAATTCTCGTTTTAGATTTTTTGCAGGAAAACTTCTCTCCAAATGGGAAGGACCATATATCATCGAAGAAGTTTATCGTTCTGGAGCTATTAAGACCAATAATGCCGAAGGCACTAATCCTAAGGTGGTCAATGGACAAATGATTAAGAATTATATTTCAGGTACACCTATTAATGTTGAAACTAACATTATTCAAACTATGACACCAAAGGAATACATAAAAGAGGCCTTCTAGAACACTCCAGAACCCTGAAAAGGAAGAGGTACATGATATGGTAAGTAAACCGACTCCAAAAATTCCATAAAAATACTTTCAGTCAGTTTTGGAATATTATAAAAAATACAAAAATAAGAAACACCCGAGGGGGCCACCCAGGTGCCCACAAGGCACTAGGGCGCGCCTGCCCCCCAGGCGCGCCCTGGTGGGTGGTGGGTCCCTTGTGAGCCTTCCCGACTCTGTTTTCTTCTGGTATACTTGTTTTGCAAGATAAAAATTCTTTATATATACTCCCGGACGTTTTGACCACCGCATCGCGGAAATATCCCCTGTTCTTATTTCTTGCTGTTTTCTGTCAGATCTATCAAGCCATGCATTATGTCTTCTCCCTCCTCCAATAACGTACAAAATGATGCTTGGTTGCTGTAGATGCAACTAAGGAGAGAGGGAACCGAGGAGGTTGCCATGGAAGAAGATAAAGGAAACTCGCTTGGAGTCCGCCGTCCGGCCTCTACGAGAGGCACTTTGGCTGGCATCTCCACGACTCCAAACCCCCATCAAGCCATGTGGCCGGTGGACGATCAAGGGAATCATGAAGTGCAAGGCGTGCTTCCCCCTAGGAGGTCCTTACACAGGTTACATCGGAACAATTTTCATAATTTGGTTCACAATTATGGAGTCGAAAATACTCCTCGTATGCACATACTGTCCAATTGGGACATATCTCATCCCAGAGAAAGTGATGCAGGAACAAGTTCTTGGTAGCCTGAAAATAAGCATATTATGACCGAAGTAGAGAAGAATACTGGGTTGATTCGTCAAGCGCTTCAAGAAATTCAAGGCTTGAGGGAGATACTCATGAACATTCTGAAGGACAAGCCCACCACCTCATCACCACCACCATCACGAAAAAAAGAAACTTGAGCACACGGGTATGTGCACTCCCCTTGGCTTGTGCCAAGCTTGGGGGAGGTGCCCCGGTATCGTATCTCCATCACTCTTATTATCTTTACCTATTTTTAGATCGATCCTTAGTTATTTCGTGATTTAGTTGAATAAAAGTTTAGTATGATTTATTTTCGAGTGCTAGTTTTGTGATCTATCTATTTATGTAATCGAGTTGAGAGTTATATAATAAAGATTAGTTTGAGTTTTTGCTTCTTTACTTTTATGTTTCAATACTAGCAATGAAAATAATGGAAAACATCATATGCTAATCTTATGGGAAGTAATGACATTACATAAGGAAAAGTGTAAGTGGTAAAAAAATATTGAATGTTGACAAACATAACATTGGTCAATGATGCAATTCATGAAGAAATTAATAAGGGAAGAGAAGATTCACATGCAAATACACCATCTGAGACATCTTTTATGATTGTGAGCCCCCATTAATTATTTTATGCCAAATTGTTGACGTTGGATAAGGAAGACAATGTAATGAACTATGTTTGCTTATATTCACATAGAAGTTATATTGTCATAGATCCTCTAACATGTGATGCTTGCCCAATATCTTTGCTAGCCAAAATCTGCACCAAGTAGAGATACTACTTGTGCATCCAAAACCGTAAACCCAGTTTCATGTCATGAGAGTCCACTAAACCTACCTATGGATTGAATAAGATCCTTCAAGTAAGTTGTCATCGGTGCATAAAGCAATAAAAATTGCTCCTAAATATGTTTGATATTTAATTGTAAGGGAAAATAAGTGTTGTACAAACTTGTCATGGCAAAGAAATAAAAGCAACCGACTGCATAATGAAGGTTGCTATCATAAGGGGCAATATAACGTGATGTTCCTTTGCATTAAGAGCTTTTGCATCCAAAAATAAAAAGCGCAGGACAACCTATGCTCCCCTCTGCGAAGGGCCTATCTTTTACTTTTATGTATTTACTTTTTATGCAAGAGTCAATAGTGTTCTCCTTTATTCCTTTTTATTCTTCTCTTTTGTAAGCATCATGTGGTGGAGAAAGATCTAGGCACATATATCCAGTTGGATATGAGTGATCATGAGTTATTATTGTTGACATCAGCCTTGAGGTGAACAAGTTGGGAGGCAAAACTATAAGCCCCTATCTTTCTATGTGTCTGGCTGAATTTTTTTGCTCCATATATATGTTGTGAGTGTTAGCAATCATGGAAGACTGAATGATGGTTGAGTATGTGGACTTGATAAAAAGCTCCGACACGAGACCCTTCCTCAAAATATGAAGAATTGCAATTGCATTGTTGATTGAGAACATAGTTTGTTAGTTTTCAAGAAAGTTTATGCCGTATACTTCGATGTTGTGATGAATTGTTACTTGCTCATGAGAAGTTTTATGATAATGAATATTGTTGTTATAATAATGGTCGTGATGCTACTATGTCCGCATTTTGTTTTATTGACACCTCTCTCTCTCTAAACATGTGGACATGATTATCGATATCGGCTTTCACTTGAGGGCAAGCGAGGTCTAAGCTTGGGGAGTTAATACGTCCATTTTGCATCATGTTTTCCTACTGCCATTTACAGTTTTTTCAATCAATATAACACTTTGTGGAGCAATTCTAATGCCTTTTCTACCATAACATGCAAGGTTTACACGAAGAGGGATATTGCCGGCAGCTGGAATTCTGGACCTGAAAAAGCAATGTCAGAGATACCTATTCTGCAGATCTCCAAATGAGATGAAATTTTACGAAGATTTATTTTGGAATAAATAAAAAATATTAGAGCAAAGAAGTACCAGAGGGGGCCACCCAGGTGCCCACAAGGCACCAGGGCGCTCCTGGCCCCCAGGCGCACCTTGGTGGGTGGTGGGGCCCCTGGCCAGCCCCCGGTGCCCATCTTCTGGTATATAAGCCCATTTGCCCTAGCAAAAATAACAAGAGGACTTTTGGGATGGAGCGACGCCATCTCGAGGCGGAACTTGGGCAGGAGCACTTTTGCTCTCCGGAGGAGTGATCCGCCGAGGATACTTCCCTACGGGAGGGGGAAATTGAAGCCATCATCACCAACAACCCTCTCATCGTGGGAGAACCAATCTTCATCAACATCTTCACCAGCACCATCTCATCTAAAACCCTAGTTCATCCTTTGTATTCAATCATTGTATCAAAACCTCAGATTGGTACCTGTGGGTTGCTAGTAGTGTTGATTACATCATGTAGTTGATGCTAGCTAGTTTATTTGGTGGAAGATCATATGTTCAGATCCATTATGCTATTCAATACCTCTCTGGTCTTGTGCATGATTGTGTGAGTAGTTACTTTTGTTCTTGAGGACATGGGAGAAGTCTTGTCATAAGTAATCATGTGAATTTGGTATTCGTTCGATATTTTGATGATATGTATGTTGTTGATTCCCTTAGTGGTGTTATGTGAACATCGACTACATGACACTTCACCATCTTTGGGCCTAAGGGAATGCATTGTGGAGTAGTAATTAGATGATGGGTTGCTAGAGTGACAGAAGCTTAAACCCTAGTTTATGCGCTATTCTGTAACGGGCTGATTTGGATCCATAAGTTTAATGCTATGGTTAGATTTATCTCAATTCGTAGTTGCAGATGCTTACGAGTGGGGTTAATGATAAGTGGGAGGCTTGTTCAAGTAAGAATAGCACCCAAGCACCGGTCCACCCACATATTAAATTATCAAAGTATCGAACGCGAATCAAACAAACATGATGAAAGTGACTAGATGAAATTCCCGTGTGTCCTCAAGAACGCGTAGCTTATTATAAGAGACCGTTCCGGCATGTCCTTTGCTATAAAAAGGTTTGGGCTACCTTGCTGCACTTTTGTTACCATTACTATTATTTACTTGTTACAAATTACCTTGCTATCAAACTATCTACTACCGATAAATTCAGTACTTGCAGACAATACCTTGCTGAAAACCACTTGTCATTTCCTTATGCTCCTCGTTGGGTTCGACACTCTTACTTATCGAATGGACTATGATAGATCCCCTATACTTGTGGGTCATCAAAGACTAACAACAAAATCCACCTGCTTAACGCGAATATGCAGCCCCTCTTCACTTTTTGGCAGCCACACCTTGGGACAGGAGGTCAGTCCTCTACTGGTCCATGTCAGATGCAGTGGCCTCACACTCTGCCAAGTGGCTACAATGACGAGGACCTAGACTAGAGAGTAGGCCAAGAGTCTAAGCTTGGGGGACTCATCCCCTAGTTATCTATGCATGCATATTATTTTTCTTCTTTTTCTGTTGTTAGCATGTTTATTTCAGTTTGCATAATTAATTTGTACATCAAATTTTGCTTTTTCTTTGTTGTAATTCTCTTTGTTTGTGTCTTTATCTCTTCAAGCCCACATATTTGTTCACCACTAGCAAGTTGGAAAAGAAGAAAATGAAGCAGAGAATTGACTAAGAGAGGAAGTGAGCCAACACGAGAAGGTATAATATATGCATAATCCCTTGTCTCGCAATTTTATTTAAGAAAGAATTTTCATTTGGCTGGCTGCACCTAAGTTTCGTTCCCCTTGTTAGTTGAATATCATTTACTCATAACTCCCAACTTCAAATTTTGCTAGTGAAACCTTGTTGTGAAGCATGATTTTGCTCTTAAAGGAACTCCAAAAGAAAAACTTAGGGGCTCCGATTTCTGAAGAGAACATGCACTCAAGCACTTCAACTCCATAGTACTAAATTTGATTGTCTTGATAGCACCTATTGATAGAGTTATTCGGAGGAATGAATATTTGAAGTGATTCAGGTTATGCCAAAATTTATTTACGATACTAAAAGCATGGGGTTTCACCTTCTGGCTGGCTTTATTTCCTGTTGCTATATGTTGAGATAATTTGCGTAACTGTGACGCTGCCACAGATTTGGAGATTGAATGGTAAATGATCGACCTTCTCCAAATATGGTTGTATGAGGTAAATAAATGCATTGATCGCTGAGCTCAAAAGAGACAACCCTTCTTGATCCATAGTGCACAAAATTAAGCCACAATGGAACCATATTGCATATGGTAAATTTTTGCATAACCCCATCACTGAAAGTTAAAGTTCCAAAGAATAATAATTGAGAGTAGTGTTTGAGAGCCATGACTAGGAGGTAATTATGGGTTTAAATGAAATGTTTGAATTCTTTGCTCCCTTCACTTTCGAAACTCGTAAGTGCATATGTTTTTCAAAGAACCTAAAAAGAATTTCCATATCATTGAGAGAAATGCTTTTGCCTTCCCAACACTTGGTTAAACATGAAAATTTTGGTTTGAGAAATTATAACTAGTGATAGGAAA
Organism: Thinopyrum elongatum; assembly: GCA_011799875.1. Taxonomy (NCBI): domain Eukaryota; kingdom Viridiplantae; phylum Streptophyta; class Magnoliopsida; order Poales; family Poaceae; genus Thinopyrum; species Thinopyrum elongatum. Next base: position 29,883,561 of record CM022299.1, on the reverse strand, counting down.
CTATACGCGGTTAGGCAACGAACTTAGGTGCAGCTATTCAAATGCAAATTCTGTCTTGAATGAAATTGCAGGGTAAGTGAGGATGGATACATCATATTTTCTTGAGCCGGTAAAACTTCTTTCTAATCATTTAAGCTCCATTCCATTCTCTTGATTTCTCATTTGCTCGGGGACGAGCAAGTTTTAAGCTTGGGGGAGTTGATGGCTCGAAAAATTGTGATCATTTTCTACTGGTTCTTATTTGGTTTTCACCGGATTTTTGCCACTTCTCGGTTATTTCTAATGCTAATCCTTCAAAAGAGAAGAAAATTTGTTTTTCCATTGTTTGGCAGGAAATCACAATTATGGGGGGAAACCAAGGAGGATTGCTATGCATCAAGTCAAATGAAGCAACTTCCTTGTGAAGAGCCAAGCCACCAGGCGCACCAGAGCAAAATACGGCCTTCCATGCGACCACCAACGCTCATATGAGCAGTTGTATGAGGTGCCAACAGCCCCACCATGTCTATACAAGACACTTTCATGGAGGGACCAGGAGAGGAGGAGAACCCTAGCCGCTGCGACCACGCCCGGAACAGAAGAGGAGGAGATCGGAAGAACCTTCTGATATTTTCTTAGTTTTGGTGCTTTCATCTCCATCATCATCTCACCCTTCCCTATTGTAAGAGAATTCCAAGTTGTGAGAACAAGTTGTAACTATACTCATTCTCATATGGAGATTAAGACTTTGAATCATTCATTTCATCTTATTGTGGATCTTCATGTTATTATCGATATGGTTTTCAAGGGTTTAATCTCTGCTGTGGTTGGTTTCTCTCTTATGATGCATGAGTAATCCACCATAGGCATGGGGGATGTAGGTGAGTGGTAAGATTCATTCATGCCAGATCTATATGTCACCATTTGTGTTTTTAGTTTTATGATCTGTTTAGTAAGTTGTTATACAATGGTGAACCCTATGTGTGTTGACCAATTTAAGGGCCCAACCAACAAGATCTCAAAAACTACACAGGTAACACATATTGTTTAGGGAATCTGTGATCTCTGACGTGACAGGTTGAGATATCTATGAGGACCAGAGAAAAGATGAGATAATGTTGATCCACGAAACATAATGCTTGGTTCCAGTCTGAGGACCTTAATTGTGGAGGTGACCACTCTGTGGCAACGGCGAAGCGGGACCATATAATGAAATGTAATCCCACAAGGAGGAGTTTCATAACTCTAGGGTGATCCGCCTACCGAAGACACATATCAAATACTATGAGTTACAATACAAGGTAACTGGTAATACCATCGCATTGGCACAGTTGAAATATATCTTTACCATGTGCTGAATTCTCTCCGTACATAATCTCTCCATTGTAGGAATCACAACCCTACTTTCATGTTTATTTATGTTATTTATTTCTAGGTGTTTTTACTATTGTTATTACCAACCTTTCATCATTATCATTCTGGCTTATCAGTCTACTAGGACAGTAACAATATTTGTAGAAGCACCAGTAGTTACTTCACACGAGGATTGTGACACCTTGTGTGTGACAGAAGCGCTAACATAAATACTCACCTTCGCTCTTTGTTGGGACGACCACTAATTGGGATACTTCCACGGAAGTGTTACACCACCCTATTTGGCTTGCAGGCATAACCAGGCTCCCGAAACCGCCCTACGCCTGGGCGTATGGCCGGGTTAACCGGTCAAAAAATACGACCAAGATGGGCTCCTCGTAGCTGCCCTATACGGCCGGGCTGACCGACACCCCTCATATCCAACCCAAATCTGGGGCTGATAAGGGAAGGCCCGGGCACGCTCGCGCGCATCCATGTCCTCGGACCAGACAGGCCAGACCCACATCAATTTGTACCAAAAGGACCAAGTCGACAAAATCCAGTGCCCTCCTCCCGTATCCGTCCACCATTTCCCAGGCCCGAACAGTCTTCGTCGTCCACCCTTCCTCTCCCATCTGCGCAGCCATGCCACATCCACCACCCTAGATGTAGTCATCACCGCGTACCCCGTCTCCCATCGCCACCATGCACTACTGCAGGATGCTGCTAACGCGACACTACGATCAGAGACCCTTTGACGAAACTGTGTGTGATGCATTAATCATAAACGGGGATGTAAAAAAACCATCAAAAAAGATGCAAAATGTTTGTGATGGTGGAGACATCAAACACGGTTCACATTTTAGTTATGTGTGTGATGCGGGGCATATGGTTGATCCATACGAACTGTTTGCGATTAGACAGAACAACACAAACGGGCAGCCATATCAATGTGTGTGCGATATACGTCATATAGTTTGCTCTGATGAACTATTGGCTATTAGGGAATGCAACAGAAACGGTCAGCCAGATCAAGGTGTGTGTGATATACGGCATACGGTTCACTCGGACGAACTGTGTTTGATTAGGGAACACAACAGAAATGGTTCAACTTAACAAGATGTGTGTGATATGCGACAGATAGTTCACATAGATGAACTGTTTGCGATGAGCCAAAAAAACACAAATGATTCGTGTAAACAAGATGTGTGTGATACGCGGCAAACAGCCCACTCGGATGAACTGTTTGCGATGAGAAAATATAACACACACGGTTACTTGAGTTAATTCGTGTGCGATTATGTGTGTACTAAAAACTTTGAAAATGCATACTAGTTGCTTGCGATGGCTAGGAGTATCGCACACGATGCGTGTGCGAGTACTCGTGTGCGATGATTAGTAGGTTACACATATGTTTCCTTATGTTAACACGTGTCCGGTAACACGTGACAACGCATATGGTTGTCGGGTTGTGTGCTCAAGTCTTCCCGCACTCCAGCGAAGGCTAGCTATAAATAACCACAGCAATGGCCACCGGCGGCGACTCACTACTGATCCACTTGCTAGCTAGTTAATTACCCACACATACCAGCATACTCCCAACGGCCGACGACAGGATGGAGTTGCGCGACGGGAACGGGCGCCGGAGATCATAGTTTAGGTTAATTAATTATACCTCCAGAGCCAGATGATTCCGGCTCTGGAGGTATAATTAATTAACATAATCTAAGATCAAATAACTAAAGCTTCCCCAACCACCAGCAGAGCACGCGTGGAGGGACGACACGACCCGAGCGAGACTTGGCGCCTAAATGGCGAGTAGAGCGCGCAGAGGGACGCGACCCGAGGGCGCCTAAACGGCGCGTAGAGCGCGCGGAGGCACGCGCGTAGAGCGCGCTGCGGCCGCCTAAACGGCGAGCAAGCACATGCAAAATTATTGCATATAGCAGATGAACATAGCCGGGAATAGCCATCCAACAATATTATTTTCGATGACATGCATTAATATATTCTTAGTTAAATCTAAGGTCAAAGTTTGGTACTACAAAATACGAAGGGGGCCAATAAAGAATAAACCATGACAGAGGTAGTACCTATAGGAACACAGACGCCCAGTATGAAAGAAAATGTGGGTCAAACCCTAGTTGAAAAGGGCAACAGTGTCTAACTCCATTTTACAAAAGGTACAAAAGCACGAGGATTAATTGTTCATCAGGTTTACACATAACCCGGATTGAACAGGGCAATAACATCTAACTCAACCAAAGTTTTTGGCAGTCACAATCAAATGGATCGGTCCGAACCATAAAATCAAGATCCCAGTACAATAATTCTACTGCCCATGATGACGACAAGTTGTTGTAAATATAAGCCGAGCATGATCAGAAGCCCTTAGGTCCACCTGAAACTTCTTTTTATGCTGTTCCACATACAGTTCCGTGAGAAATTTCTTGTTGAAAAACTTAATCCTCACGGACAATAGCGCCCTCGCATTCAACATGAAGAATGTGACAAAGTTAGTGTTTGCACTGTTGGATGCATATCCTTCCAGCTTTACTGTCTTCAACCATCGATTTGTCATGAGATATGAGAAAATCCCGGTGCTTCTTGAACCATCGATTTTTTATACCTTTTTCTCCATGTGTTAGTGCCTAAATAGAGATGAAGATTAAAAACAGTTAATGTCTAAAAAAGATTATGTTGAAAGAGCGATATATCGACTAGAGGGGGAGTGAATAGGCGATTTTTACCAATTCGTCACTGAGGAATTTCACGGTGAGAAAATTCCTAAGTAACGAACTACTTAGCAGCGGAATAGGTACTGAGATGCAAACATAACATGGCATAAGAACAGTCATCATGATGAAATGAAATAGGCACAGAGTACAGGTAGCGTGAAACACAGGATAAGCAGGCTGAAGACTAATTGACTGAAGAAATAGGATTGAGGAAATTGAGAAAGTCTTCAGTCAAAGTCTTCACACAGTAACGAGCAAGTAAATCAACACATGAATGAGGAAATGAAAGAGTTGAGGAAATAGAACCAGTAGCTCGGTGAAGACAATGATTTGGTAGACCAGTTCCAACTGCTGTGACAGTTGTACGTCTGGTTGGAGCGGCTAGGTATTTAAACCTGAGGACACACAGTCCCAGACACACAGTCCTCACCGTATTCTCCTTGAGCTAAGGTCACACAGACCTCGCCCAATCACTCGTGGTAAGTCTTCAGGTGACTTCCAAACCTTCACAGACTCGGTCACTCGGCGATCCACAATTTCCTCTTGGATGCTCTAGACCATGACGCCTAACCGTCTAGAGGATGCACAGTCCTCAAAGGTAACAAGCGTCGGTTCCACACAGGAATAATTTCTTCGGTGATTCTCAATCACTTTGGGTTTGTAGGTGTTTGGGTTTTTGGGTTTTTCCTCACTTGATGATTTTCGCTCAAAGTCCTCGGAGGATGGGATGCTCTAAATGACAAGTGTTAATCTATCTCTCGGAGCAGCCAACCAGCTAGTGGTTGTAGGGGGCGGCTATTTATAGCCTAGGGAGCAGCCCGACATGATAAGACATAAATGCCCTTCAATGATATGACCGTTAGGTGGGTAGGATATTTGGACAGCTGGCGCGTAGCACAGCAACGGTCGGAAATTTGAGTATCAAATTCCTCAGGGCTATCATGTTCCTCACTTGTAGGCAATCCGCACTGGCGAATTCCTAACTCCTCAGTCAGAACAAATTCCTCAGAGAACAGAAGAACTTCGTCTCTGTCACTGAAGAAATTGACTGAACTGTATGAGATTTCCAATGGCTTCACTCGAAAGGATTGGGTTGGTGTAGGATTTTGAGATGAGCATCACTTGGAAACTTTTCCTTAGTTTTACCTCGACCCCCTTTAATAGTACCGTGTTTCCTATGACTCAAGAAGAAGAAAATGAAACTACGAAAACAAAAGTCTTCACGCTTCATAATCCTCGCATGAATATCAAGTCTTCAGGGTCACACCAATTTCTCCACTTTCAAAGTCTTCAAGAAAACCAAAGTCTTCAGTTGAAGACATTCATTTTTAGGGGTCGACTTTCATCGTAAATATCAAACTCCTCATAGACTTATAGAACCTGTGTACACTCACAAACGCATTAGTCCCTTAACCTATAAGTCTTCAATACACCAAAATCACTAAGGGGCACTAGATGCACTTACAATCTCCCCCTTTTTGGTGATTGATGACAATATAGGTTAAGTTTTCAATGGGGATAAACATATGAAGTGTAAATACTAATAATGAAGAATTTGATTGCAAGATATAGAAGAACTCCCCCTGAAGATGTGCATATTGAGGATTTTGCTTTGGATTGCAAATGCACATTGTAGCGTAATATCATGGAGATCTCCCCCTATATCTTGTAATTCATACATGCATTTAACATATGATGTGAAGAATTTGAAATGCATGATGGAATATGGTGACTGATGTAAATCAGCATGCGTGCATTAACATATTGAGGAAATAGCATGCAGAAAAATAGAGCAAAAGTATCAGACCACCATAGGACTTAAGATTACAACTCGATCCAACAAATACTTCAGAAGAATGAGAGTTGTAACTTAGGAAAAATTGCCCATATATAGAGACCCACTTGAAGACTAACTCAAATTTCTCCCCCTTTGTCATCGAATGACCAAAAGGGACGAAAAATGAGGACTAACGCCCCTGAAGAATATCATCATGATGTCGATGGAGGAGCGCCAGCGTTGTTGGGGTTGTCAGTTGGAGTAGGGCCTGCCACGGTGTCGTTCAAGTCTTCAGCTTCATCCGTCTCGCGCGATGAAGAATATGAACTGGCGACGAGCTGAGGAACTTTGACCTTCTTGAATTTCTTCGAAGGTGGCTGAGACCAGTCAAAGTCCTGTTGGAATCCCATCTCATTGAGATCTTCAGCACTATAAAGATTAGACAGAATAGCCCAAGTGCGGTCAAATACTTCATGCAAGTAGTAGTGATTCTTCTTCACAGTATTTTGAGTGACTGTCATGTTCTGAAGAATTGCACCAAACTGACGCTTGACCCACTTGTGATTTCGATCAACTTTCTGATGAAGACTAAGGAGAAGTTCACGATCAGTCATCACACGCAGAGCTATGGCTTGAGGATTATGTTCTAAAGCTTTGGCGGCAGAATCTTGTGTTGCAGAGTCATCATTGGTGGAATATGAAGTAGCTTTGCAAAATTGTCCATCCAATGGACGAGTACCTTCATCAATAACTGCAGCCTTGCCCTTCTCGTCAGTTGAGGAAATAGTCAGTTTGAGGACTTCAATAGGGGGCAAATAGCTGAGATGATTTTGAAAGTCAGCCTTATAATGAATTGAAGACCTTGATCTGATGAACTTCATGATCCAGGGAGCATAAGGCTTCAACTCAAAAGGTGACAGAGCAGCATTGGCCAAAGTCCTCATGAAGAAATCGTGGTAGTTGATAGGAATACCATGAATGATATTGAACAACAGATTCCTCATAATGCCAACAACCTCTTCGTCATCAGAGTTGTGGCCCTTGATTGGACTAAGGGTTTTGGTCAAAATGCGATAAACTGTCCTTGGAACATAGAGCAATTCCTTGACGAGGAATTTGGTCCTTGGAGCTTGTCCTGGCTTCAAAGGCTTCATCAGCACTTGCATCAGATGATCGGATAGTTCAGGTTCAACATAGAGAAGCCTTGCACCTTCAGTGGGAGGACTGACTGGGACGGCATGAAGCAATTCAGAGACTGGTGCTTTGAAATGAGTATTATCGGTCATCCAGTCCAATACCCATGAATTGACATCATCAACATTTCCAGTAATGTGCAGCGTGGCGAAGAATTGAAGAATGAGTTCTTCATTCCAATCACAGATATCGGTGCAAAAGTTGAGTAACCCAGCGTCATGAAGAACACTGAGGACTGGGGTGAAGCAGGGCAGCGATTCCATATCCACATGAGGAATTTGCTCATGATCAAAGATCTTGTCCTTATCAAACAACAGTGAGGAATAGAAGTTCATCTGGCTAGCAGTCCAGAAGCGCTTGCGACGAAGTCGAGCAGAGTCATAGGGATTGTAGTCAGTGAAGAATATGTGCTCATTGAAGAAATCTTCAGCATTGAACTTCTGCTTCTTGGAGTGAGGGTTCTGTGACTTGGGCTAAAGATTTATAGTTGAAGTCTTCACAGCCTCTTGAGGTATAGCCACTGGAGCCAGAGGCTGAGGAATTTCAGTAGCTGTATCAGTAGCAGCCTTGGCCTCCATTTCTTCAGCACTAGCGGCTGGAACTTCTTCAGGAATAGATTGAAGTGAAGATTGAGGTTCATCAGAGCCAGTATGAATTTCTTCAGTTGGCACAGGGGACTGAGGAACTTGATGTAGTGGTGTTGTCGGAGGTGAATTGGGGTGATGACTTTCCCAAAAGTCATCATTCAGAATAGGAGTTGTAGACCCAATATCCACATCCTCATCTTTATCATCAAATTCCTCAACGCCTGCCTCTTCAGCTGTGAACTGAGGCATGGGCGATGATACCAACGGAGTTGAAGTGATATTGTCCACTTCAATGTCTTCATCCAACTGCTCTGTCGAAGCAGCAGAAGGATCTTCTTCATCAGATTTACTTGGAATTGCATATTCCTCACCAAAGGGAATAATCTCCTTTGATGGCATGCTTGATATTGGAACAGCATCAATTGGGTTTTCAGTTGAGCTCGTCAAAGTCTTCACTTTCTTGGGAGCTGAAGACTCTGAGGAGGCAGATGCTTTCCTTTTCTTCACCGCAGCCTTCTCTGCGGCTTTGGTCTTCTTCACTTCTGATGCAGAAGGAAGGACATCTTTCATCTGTGATGACTTTGCAGGAGGAGCAGATGAAATTGGTTGAATTTCTTCAGGCACAACTGATGCAGTTGCCCTGGCTTGTTCAGATTCCTCAGGCGCAGTAGCAGATGTATCAACTGGCCTGGTTTGCTCCTCAGGCGCAACATTGGTGGTTGCCCTGGCATTTTCTTCAGAGACTGGAATTTCTTTATCAGCCCTGGTGCTTTCATTTTCTTCAACAGTTTGATTTTCATCAGCTGTGCTTGAATGTTCTTCAGTAGGCTGAGCAAATGTGTCAGTCTGAGGAAATTTGGGTTGTGATGAAGCTGCAACATTTGGAGTGAATCCCTTTGCCATTCTGACGAATCTGACTTTGGCACCTAGCCAATCTGCATGGTATGCGTGAAATTCATCACTGAGTGCTTTGATCTCAGCCTGCATAGTCACAAGTTCTTCAGGAGACATTTTCACAACATTGTTCTTCAGAAAACGCTCCTTCTTGTACTGAGCCTTCTTCACCTGCCTGGCCTTTTCAAATTTCCATTTCTCTTCAGTTATGAAGGTCGTCCGACCAGGAGTGAGGTTTAATTCAGGCAATGGTGTGTTAGGGTTCGTGTGCCATAGATCAATGAAATCAAGGATCTTCCTTGGATCCAACATGAGGGGCACATCACTACCTTTGGCACTAGCGGCCCTTTGTTGTCGATCTCTGATGATCTCAGCTAATTCTTCATCATCAGCTTCGTCTTCGCTTGACGGAACCTGAAAGGCGACCTGCTTCTTGTGAGGACTTGGCCTTGTGCCTCGTCCAGCAGTGGCCTTTTTCTTTAGCAAGGTTGGAGCTGTTGAAGACTGAGGTGGAGCTGAGGAACCTGCAGAGACTCCAGAAGCAATTGAGATTCCAGTAGTCCTTTGGCATGTGGCAAGATGCACAGGTGCTGAGGACTTTGCAACTGAGGGAGTTGGAGCTGCTTTTGAAGAAGTTGCTTGAGGATCAGGCCGTGAGGGCTTTTGTAACACCCCCGGTGGTTAACTACAGTAATCACTTTTGATAATGACATGTCAGCAAGCTTAACAGTGCATGATCATCAGTAGCATCATAATGCATTTCAACTCCTAAGTCAAAATTCAGATTTAAACTAAAGTGGGAAATAAAAGTTGTTCAAACTAGAAAACCAAAATGTGCCTCATGTTGCAAATATTCCCATAGCATTTGTAAAAATGATTGCAACATTAGTTGAAATTGTAAAAGGACTCGAACAACTAGAAATAGCAGCAACATAGCACTATTCAATCCTTTTTCAATTTAAATAAAATCCAAACAAAAAGATATGGACCCCAAACCAATTTCTAGCAGTGACAGATAATGCACTGTAAATAATGGAGCAAGTCTCATATTTTACAAAAGTCTTTTGGAATAAAAATAAAAGAGAAAACAGAAAAGGAAAATAAATAATATATAAAAAAAAGTAAAAAAGGAAAAGCCCCCCCGGACCAACTAGGCCGTGGCCAGCTGGCCACAGGCCACCACCCAGGCCGGCCCACTCCCCACCCCTGGCCCATACCTCCCGCTCGGGCCGAACCCTAGCCGTCTACCCCCCACCCACCCCCCTCTCGCCATTCCTTCCCCCACTCCCCCCCCCCTTTTCCCTCGCGCTCTCCTCCTCCTCCTCGATGCGCCCTCGCCCGCCGCCGCCTGAGCTCGCGCCCCGCCGACGCGCCCGGCGCGCCTCATGAGTTTCCCCCTCCTGCCTAGCGTCCCTCGCTTCTCATTTCCTGTGGCGTTATCCTGGGTGTTGTATGGCTCCATCGGGTTGATGTTTCTGTATAATCTGTACCTGGCGGAGCGTATGTAGGACATGGGGGGAGCCGGTGGATCCTGGTGGACGTCCTCCTCCTGGGCTTACCCCCGTGAGCCCTGGCGTGGACATTGAGGTCCCTATTGGCCCCCCGTGTACTATTAACGGTTGTGTAGTGCCTGAAGAGCCAACCTGATAGATAGTTGGCGGGTTCGCGGGTGGGGGACCTAGCAAGTGTATGTTGAGGTTGGCTGTGTTATGGACTGTTTTATCGATCCAGCGGAAAAAGGCCCTGTATATGTCCTTATGTGGTGATGGCGAGGTTCATCTGTGGCTGTGTGGTGCTGACTGGCGCTATTCATTTGGAGGAGGGTGGATCATGATTATGAGAAAGGATGGGAGTAGAATGTATGGTCTTCGTTTTATTTTTGTAGTAGTGTCGCCATGATAGAGGCTTGTGAGCTTCTGAGAGGTTAGTGCCTACCTCAGAGGGGGTGACTTTGGAAAACAGATGAGGAGCAAGGTGGAGCAGATGAACAGGGTCCTAGGCATTTAGGAGCTATAAGAGATGAGCCCCGTGTGTAGGTGGAGGCTGGAACCTGTCATATCTTTCTGCTCGTAGGCGCATTGGTAAGATGGAATAAGGTGCAATTGGTCATTTCTTGGGGATGAGTAGAATGCCTTCCTTGGCGTTGCGATGTCTGAATTGCACTAGATGCATTTGGAGGGGTTAAGCCTAGGGTGTCACGCGGCCCCCTTTTACCTCTCTCTCTTCTCTCCCTCACCTCCTCCTCCTTCCTCTCCTCTCCTCTCTCCTTTCTCGGCCGCCCTTCTCGGGTGAGCTGCATGGCTCTTGGTCCCCCATCCGGACGTCCCCTCTCTCTCTTCCTCTCCCTCCCCGTCCCTCCGACCCGGGGAGGCGTCTCCTCTCCCTCAAAAGCGAATTAGTTACGTCCTAGTCTCCTTCTCCCCGCCGTTCGCACTTCTCTTCCCATCCAGTTCCTGGCTCCCCGCCGGACTGCCTCGCCTCCTCCTCCCCACACCTGCGCCACCTTCTCGCCCCCGTCGCCGGCCAGCCTCGACTCGGCCCCCAACGTGAGTACGCCCGCCGCCGCCCCGCTCTCCTCTCCCCCCCCCTCCGTCGCGCTCCGGTCCCCGCTCCCCAGCACCCCGGTGGTCACCGCCGCCTCGCCCCACGCGGACCCGCCGGCCGCGCGCCCAGCCGCGGCGACCGCGCCCTGTGCGCCCGCTCACCCCCTGGCCGTGCGCTGCCACGGCCTCGCCCGTCCGCGCCCCCCCGTCCGCGCCCGCGCGTGCCATTTGGGCACCGGACATGTCCGGTCCCAAATGGGCACGCTCCGGACATGTCCGGCCCCATTTGGGTGCGCGTCCGGACGTGTCCGCCCTAGCCATGTGCTAGCTAAAATAAAAATAAATAATAATAAACAAAATAATTAAAATAAATAATTAGATAATTAATTTAATTAATCCTGTTTAATTAGACTAATTAATTAGTTAACTTAAACTAACCCTAATGACTGCTGACGTCAGCATGATGTCATGCTGACGTCATCTTTTACTATTCTGGATAATGTTTATTTTAAATAATTAAATAAATTCCAGAAATTAATAAAAACTTTAGAAAATCATTTTAAATAATCCGTAACTCCGATGGAAAAACTTTGTACAAGAAAGTTGCTCAGAACGACGAGACGAATTCGAATACGCGCTCCGTTCGTCCGTCACGCGTCTCTAACTATCCGAACTTGCAACCGTTCCCCTCTTATCCTCTGTCCGATAATTCCAAAGACCCGGGAAATATCGTCAGATATTCTCCCGCTCCGTCTGTTACGTGTGATGCTGCGTTAGACTACCCCTAGCACCGTGTATCGTATTTGTCATGCTTCATGGTTTGCTATATATTTATACTGTTTCCTCCCCCTCTTTCTCTCGATAGCCCCGACCCCGACGTCGTCCCCGAGACCGACGCAGCTCCGGAGCCCGAAGACTCCATAGACGACCTTGCTTGCCGCCGAGCAACCAGGCAAGCCCCCCCCTTGAGCATACCGAATCGCCCAGACGACCTTGCCTTGCCACCGAGCAACCAGGCAAGCCCCCCCCCTTTGAGCAATACCGATATCGCCCATAGAAGACCTTGCCCTTGCCGCACAACCAGCAAGCCCCCCCTTTGATCATATTTCTCTTTTATCTCTTTTTCCACATGTTATTTCTATAAATTATCGACTATTTTTTTTATACTTTATTCTTCTTTATTTTCTCGCAGGGAGTCGAGAAAGGATCTCTGGGTGAGGTTGATATTATTACTGCTACATTATATGGTATTGTTCTACTCTCTTCTACTGCTGCAAGACCGCTGAAGATGCTAGTCTTCGATAGGACTAGGCCTTCTCTCTATTCTGGCATTTCTGCAGCCCAGTCCACATATACAGCCTCCCCTTGATAATGTTGCATATGTAGTGTAGGTCCTTGCTTGCTGAGTACTTCTGAGTACTCACGGTTGCTTTGTTTTCCTTTTTCTCCCCATATCAGTTTGACGTGACCAGAGGACGGAGCCCCCTGAGACAGATGCCCCGACGATCGCTACTACTACTACCCAGAGGATGGATACTACTACGAGTTGACTGACGACCAGGAGTAGGATCGGAGGGTCCCAGGCAGGAGGCCTTCGCCTTTCGATCGTAGTGTTTTATTTTGCCCCGCCTTTCTAAAGGCCTTTCTGTTTCTATTTCATATCTGTACTCAGATATTTGATGCTTCCGCTGACGCTTGTTCGCAAGCTTATGTATTCGAGCCCTCGAGGCCCCTGGCTTGTAATATAAAGCTTGTATGACTTTATTTATGTTTTAGAGTTGTGTTGTGATATCTTCCCGTGAGTCCTTAGGCTTGATCGTGTGCATTTGCGTGTATGATTAGTGCACGATCGGGCCGGGGGCGTCACAAGTTGGTATCAGAGCCGACTGCCTGTAGGAACCCCCTTTCCAATTCCTTGGCCGAAGTTGAGTCTAGTAACCGAAAACTGTTTTACTAACTTGGCTGTGTGGCTTACGGGCCCACGTCGCCAATTGGGAGGTATTAGTATCTTTTATTCCTCATCTTTACTCTGGGACTCTGACCTCTCTTCCTTTCGGGTTAACTAAAGTTTACTAACGCCGACACTTAGGATCTCGTAATTCTCGTCCACCCGGAGAGCTGGATATATGTGCGATTTCCCTGACATTGATCTGATTAGTCTGATAATCATTTTCCTTTCCATTGTTTTGTTTAACCTTTCTCTCCGAGATCGGTTATACTTCTCCTTGTCTTTTGACAATCATGAGTTTCCTCTGTTTCAGATGGATCGTTTGTTTCCACCACACCCTGCGACGCAGCTACCAGCTGTTCGAGCAGGGATACATCCAGAGTACATTCTTTATCCACTGGGGCAGATGTCAATCCGTTACAATACCCCAGTACTTTCTCCTCCAGATACCCGCAAAGACTTTGTGATCTATTGTGACGCATCCCGTGAAGGATTAGGCTGTATCCTAATGCAAGAGCGTAAAGTGATTGCCTATGGCTCTCGTCAGTTGCGCCCACATGAAGAGAATTATCCCGTTCATGATCTAGAACTAGCTGCTGTCATCTATGCACTGCAGTTGTGGCGACATTACCTCCTCGGTAATCGTTGCGAGATATACACGGATCATAAAAGTCTGAAGTACTTGTTCACTCAGCCATCTCTGAATCTCCGTCAGCAAAGATGGATGGAGACCATTGCAGACTATGATTTGGGTATTTCTTATACCCCTGGCAAGGCTAATGTAATGGCTGATGCGTTGAGCCGCAAATCCTATTGCTGCGAACTTGAGGTTCAGCTACAGCAACCACTTCTGTATGAAGAGCTTCGAAAGCTAAATATCGAGATAGTTCCTCAAGGATACTTAAAAACCTTGGTTGTTGAACCAGACCTTGAGAAAGCTGTTAAGAGTGCACAAGCTAAAGATGCTGAAGTTGATCTGATGAAGAAAAGTCTTCACCTTGAAAAGTACAGGGATTTCTCGCTGTCTGAAGATGGAACCTTGTATTTTAGAAACCGCATTGTAGTACCTCGCTTTGAGCTTATGACTGACAAGGTTATGAAGGAGGCACATGATACACCGCTGTCTATTCATCCGGGTAGCACAAAGATGTATCGTGATCTCCGTCAAAGGTACTGGTGGTCTAAAATGAAGCAGGACATTGCTCGTTATGTTGCTGAATGTGATGTGTGTCGACGCGTTAAAGCAGAACATCAGAACCCTGCTGGAATTCTGCAACCGTTGCCTATTCCTCTATGGAAATGGGATAAGGTTCAGATGGATTTCATTACAGGACTTCCCAGGTCACAGAAGGGTCACGATGCTATTCTTGTCGTCGTCGACCAACTCTCCAAAGTTGCACACTTTCTGCCTGTCAAGGAGACGATCACTTCTAGTCAGTTAGCAGAGTTATATATCTCCAGAATTGTTTCACTCCACGGTATTCCAAAAGAGATCAGTTCAGACCGTGGCAGCATATTCACTGGTCATTTCTGGGAAAGTTTCCAAAAGGCTATGGGAACTCATATTACTTGGAGTTCAGCTTATCACCCCCAATCCCAAGGCCAAGTTGAGCGAGTCAACCAAGTGCTTGAAGACATGTTGCGAGCTTGTGTTATATCGTTTGGCAAGAAGTGGGAAGAATCTCTTCCATATGCCGAGTTCTCCTATAACAACAGCTATCAAGCCAGCTTGAAAATGGCCCCCTTTGAAGTTCTCTATGGACGTAAGTGTCGAACCCCTCTGAATTGGTCAGAAACTGGGGAACGACCTCTTGTTGGTCCAGAAATTATTCAACACGCTGAAGAACAAGTTCGTATTGTCCGGGAAAATCTCAAGGCGGCTCAGGACCGCCAGAAGAGCAACTATGATCGCAAACGATGGGGTTTGACTTATCAACCTGGTGATCAAGTTTATCTGCGAGTCACTCCTATGAAGGGCACTCACCGTTTTGGAATTAAGGGCAAGTTAGCTCCGCGCTACATTGGTCCTTTCCGCATTGTTGCTAGGCGTGGACAGGTGGCGTATAAATTGGAATTGCCGCCGCAATTCTCTCATATCCACGACGTCTTCCATGTGTCGCAACTTCGTCAATGCTTCAAGGAATCTCCGCACCGAGCAGTGGATCACGAGGTGCTCGAATTGCAAGATGATCTATCTTATAAGGAGCATCCGATCCGCATTCTCGATCAAGCTGAACGTCGGACCCGTCAGAAGGTTACCAAGTTCCTCAAAGTACAGTGGTCAAATCATACTGAAGATGAAGCCACTTGGGAACGCGAGGATAATCTTCGTGCGGAATACCCCGAACTTTTTCCTTCTACTTCTTAATTCTCGGGACGAGAATTCTTGTTAGTAGAGGAGATTTGTAACACCCCCGGTGGTTAACTACAGTAATCACTTTTGATAATGACATGTCAGCAAGCTTAACAGTGCATGATCATCAGTAGCATCATATTGCATTTCAACTCCTAAGTCAAAATTCAGATTTAAACTAAAGTGGGAAATAAAAGTTGTTCAAACTGGAAAACCAAAATGTGCCTCATGTTGCAAATATTCCCATAGCATTTGTAAAAAAGATTGCAACATTAGTTGAAATTGTAAAAGGACTCAAACAACTAGAAACAGCAGCAACATAGCACTATTCAATCCTTTTTCAATTTAAATAAAATCCAAACAAAAAGATATGGACCCCAAACCAATTTCTAGCAGTGACAGATAATGCACTGTAAATAATGGAGCAAGTCTCATATTTTACAAAAGTCTTTTGGAATAAAAATAAAAGAGAAAACAGAAAAGGAAAATAAATAATATATAAAAAAAGTAAAAAAGGAAAAGCCCCCCCCCGGACCAACTGGGCCGTGGCCCAGCTGGCCACCAGGCCACCACCCAGGCCGGCCCACTCCCCACCCCCTGGCCTATACCTCCCGCTCGGGCCGAACGTTCTTTATAACTGATCTAGTTGCGGACACCCTAGCGCTACCCCCACCCCCCCTCGCTCATCTCCTTCCCCACTCCCCCCCTTTTCCCCTCGCGCCTCCTCCTCCCTCCCGACGCGCCCCGCGGCCCGCCGCCCCTGGAGCTCGGCGCCCGGCCGACGCCGCCCGGCGCGCCTCCCCGCGCCATCTGCTCGCCCGACGCCGCCTCCTCGCCTCTCCCCTCGCCGGGTCCACCGTCCTCGCCCTCTCCGCCTCCGATCGCTCCCCTCGCATCTGCCTCTCGCCTACGCCTGCCTCCCTCGCCTCTCCCCGCCAGTCCCACCTTGTCCTCGCCGCCGCCTCCCCGCCGGACTGCCTCTCCTCCTCCTCCCCACACCTGTCGTCCACCTCCTCGTCCCCCGTCGCCGGCCACCTCACTCGGCCCCCACGTACACGCCCGTCCACCCCCCTCTCCTCTTCCCCCCCCCCTCTCTGTCGCGCTCCGGTCCCCGCTCCGCCGCCAGCACCCCTGTGCGCACCGCCTCCCCACGCCGTGCGACCGCCGCCCAGGGTGGGGAGCCGGCCCCTACACGCCCCCCCTCGGCGCCCCTGGCCCCCTCGCGACCCCTGTCCCTGCCGCGCCTCGCCCTTCCGCGCCCCCGTCCCGGCCCTCCGTTCCATTTGGGCACCGGACATGTCCGGTCCCAAATGGGCACGCTCCGGACATGTCCGCCCCATTTGGGTGCGCGTCCGGACGTGTCCGCCCCTAGCCATGTGCTAGCTAAAATGAAATATAATAATAACAAAATAATTAAAATAAATAATTAGATAATTAATTTAATTAATCCTGTTTAATTAGACTAATTAATTAGTTAACTTAAACTACCCCTAATGACTGCTGACGTCAGCATGATGTCATGCTGACGTCATCTTTTACTATTTGGGTAATGTTTATTTTAAATAATTAAATAAATTCCAGAAATTAATAAAAACTTTAGAAAATCATTTTAAATAATCCTAACTCCGATGAAAAACTTTGTACATGAAAGTTGCTCAGAACGCAGACGAATTCGAATACGCGCTCCGTTCGTCCGTCACGCGTCTCTAACTATCCGAACTTGCAACCGTTCCCCTCTTATCCTCTGTCCGATAATTCCAAAGACCCGGGAAATTCGTCAGATATTCTCCCGCTCTGTCTGTTACTTTTGATGCTGCGTTAGACTACCCCTAGCACCGTGTATCGTATTTGTCTGCTCATGTTTGCTATATATTTTACTGTTTCCTCCCCCTCTTCTCTCTCGATAGCCCCCGACCCCGACGTCGTCCCCGAGAACCGACGCAGCTCCTGCCCGAGACACCATAGACGACCTTGCCCTTGCCGCCGACCAACCAGGCAAGCCCCCCCCTTTGAGCATACCGACATCGCCCATTCTAATTTCCTGCTTGCATTAGAATTGCTGTTGCTACTTGCTTTACCTATTCTGATGCATAGCCTGTTTATTGTAGCCTCTGTTGATATTTACCTGCATATCCTAAACTGTTTAGTCTAGGCTGGGTAGTAGAGCCTATCAGTGACCCACTTACCCCGACTGCCGCGCTGGATCGTCAGAAGACCCGATCAACGGGATTGAAACCAGGACCCGACACCCAGCACATCACCCCCCTTAGTTGTAACGACACTGCACGTTTATATCGAGTGCCGAGGGTGAACCTCTTGTAGCACTTCGATGTTAACTCTGTGAGTAGCTATTCGGTCGTGGTCATCGGTTGATTCCTCCTCCACCGCTTCCGATAACGACGCTGTCGTACAACCACCTCAAGTGTGGACACGTGAGGATGATTCCTCCGAGTTCACCTTGACGGATACATCGAGTGGGAATTCAATGAGGGTGATACCTCGGATTCCCTGATGTTATTGAACACACGATACTTGGACTTTACAATGTTACTTGGAAAGGCGGGTCGACCCTGAGGGGTCCCCGCGTGTGATGTGAAGGCGGGTTGCCATTGTGGTGGCCCGAGTGGTGAATACGAGGCGCGGCCGGGCATTCTACCCTTGCCGCAAGTCCTCGAGACGGGGCGACGGGGTCACATCTTTCTGTGAGTCTCTGCTCGTTTCCGCAAGCCCTAGTCCATTAACGATTTGGATATTGATCCGAGCAGGCCTCTGGTCTGATAGCACTAACCATCACGTGGGCATAGTATGGGCGTTCTGCATCGTAGCATCACCGAAGCTCTGTCAGCGTCTAGTTCAGCCTGGCGGCCGGGACGGACCGCGCCCCCCTGGTGCCTGGCTTCCCCCTGCACGCAACACTCGGAGTGCACAGGCGATGGCCCAGACCTACGCTCTTAGGATGTAGACCACGACGGGGCTCTCTGCTGAGCTGTAGTAGGGTTGCGATGTGTTGTTTGGCCGAGGCCGGCATGACCCAGGAAAGTGTGTCCGGCCGAAGTTAATCGAGTGTTGGGTAAGTTGGTGCACCCCTGCAGGGAAGAACACTTCTATCGATAGCCGGTCCTACGTAAAGGACACTCGGGTTGTATCCCTGATCGATACAACTAGAACTGGACCCTTGAGAACGTTAACAAGTTGATGACTGTATTGGCTCTGGGATCGCTTTCTCACAGGGAGTCGAGAAGGATCTCAGGACGAGGTTTGATGACTTTATGGCTCTGGGTTGCTTTCTCGCAGGGAGTCGAGAAAAGGATCTCTGGGTGAGGTTGATATTATTACTGCTACATTATATGGTATTGTTCTACTCTCTTCTACTGCGCAAGACCGCTGAAGATGCTAGTCTTCGATAGGACTAGGCCTTCTCTCTATTCTGGCATTTCTGCAGCCCAGTCCACATATACAGCCCTCCCTCTGATAATGTTGCATATGTAGTGTAGTGTCCTTGCTTGCTGAGTACTTCTGAGTACTCACGGTTGCTTTGTTTTCCTTTTTCTCCCCATATCGTTTGTGACGTGACCAAGGACGGAGCCCCCTGAGACAGATGCCCCGACGATCGCTACTACCTACTACCACAGGATGGATACACTACGAGTTGACTCAAACCAGGATAGATCGGAGGGTCCCAGGCAGGAGGCCTTCGCCTTTCGATCGTAGTGTTTTATTTTGTCCCGCCTTTCTAAAGGCCTTTTTGTTTCTATTTCATATCTGTACTCAGATATCTGATCTTCCGCTGACGCTTGTTCGCAAGCTTATGTATTCAGCCCTCGAGGCCCCTGGCTTGTAATATAAAGCTTGTATGACTTTATTTGATTTAAGTTGTGTTGTGATATCTTCCCGTGAGTCCTTAGGCTTGATCGTGTGACATTTGCGTGTATGATTAGTGCACATCGGGCCGGGGGCGTCACAGCTTTGAAGAGCTTGGTCGTGAGGGCATTGCAGCTGAGGAACTTGTCTTGACAGCTGGTTTTCTTTGTCATATAACGACCTTGCCCTTGCCACCGACACAACCAGCAAGCCCCCCCCCCCTTTGAGCAACCGATATCGCCCATGACGACCTTGCCCTTGCCGACCCGAGCAACCAGGCAAGCCCCCCCTTTGATCATATGGGCTCTGGGATCGCTTTCTCACAGGGAGTCGAGAAAGGATCTCAGGACGAGGTTTGATGACTTTATGGCTCTGGGATTGCTTTCCTCGCAGGGAGTCGAGAAAGGATCCTCTGGGTGAGGTTGATATTATTACTGCTAACTTATATGGTTTGTTTATTCTACTCTCTTCTACTATGCTGCAAAACCGCTGAGTGCTAGTCTTCGATAGGACTAGGCCTTCTCTCTATTCTGGCACTTTCTGCAGCCCAGTCCACATATACAAGCCTCCCCTTGATAATGTTGCATATTAGTGGGTCCTTGCTTGCTGAGTACTCTCTGAGTACTCACGGTTGCTTTTGTTTTCCTTTTTCCCCCATATCATTTGACGTGACCAGAGGACGGAGCCCCTGAGACAGTGCCCCGACGATCGCTACTACTACTACCCAGAGGATGGATACTTACTAGAGTTGACTGGACGCCCAGGAGTAGGATCGGAGGGTCCCAGGCAGGAGGCCTCGCCTTTCGATCGTAGTGTTTTAATTTTGCCCCGCCTTTCTAAAGGCTTTTCTGTTTCTATTTCATATCTGTACTCAATATCTGATGCTTCCGCTGACGCTTGTTCGCAAGCTTATGTATTCGAGCCCTCGAGGCCCCTGGCTTGTAATAAAGCTTGTATGACTTATTTTATGATTTAGAGTTGTGTTGTGATATCTTCCCGTGAGTCCTTAGGCTTGATCGTGTGCATTTGCGTGTATGATTAGTGCACGATCGGGCCGGGGCGTCCACAAGTTGGTATCAGAGCCGACTGCCTGTAGGAATCCCCTTTCCAACTCCTTGGCCGAAGTTGAGTCTAGAAACAAAACTGTTTTACTAACTTGCTGTGTGCTTACGGGCCCACTTCGCCAATTGGGAGGTATTAGTATCTTTTATTCCTCATCTTTACTCTGGGACTCTGACCTCTCTTCTTTCGGTTAACTAAAGTTTACTAACGCCGACACTTAGGATCTCGTAATTCTCGTCACCCGGAGAGCTGGATATATGTGCGTTTCCCGCCATTGTCTGATTAGTCTGATAATCATTTTCCTTTCCATGTTTTTGTTAACCTTTCTCTCCGAATCGGTTTATACTTCTCCTTGTCTTTTGACAATCATGAGTTTTCCTCTGTTTCAGATGGATCGTTTGTTTCCACCACACCCTGCGACGCAGCTACCAGCTGTTCGAGCAGGGATACTCCAGAGTACATTCTTTATCCACTGGGGCAGATGTCAATCCGTTACAATACCCCAGTACTTTCTCCTCCAGATACCCGCAAAGACTTTGTGATCTATTGTGACGCATCCCGTGAAGGATTAGGCTGTATCCTAATGCAAGAGCGTAAAGTGATTTGCCTATGGCTCTCGTCAGTTTCGCCCACGGAAGAGAATTATCCCGTTCAGGATCAAGAACTAGCTGCTGTCATCTATGCACTGCATGTTGTGGCGACATTACCCCCTCCGGTAAGCGTTGCGAGATATACCCGGATCATAAAGTCTTGAAGTACTTGTTTCACTCAGCCATCTCTGAATCTCCGTCAGCAAAATGGATGAGACCATTGCAGACTATGATTTGGGTATTTCTTATACCCCTGGCAAGCTATTGTAATGGCTGATGCGTTAGCCGCAAATCCTATGCTGCGAACTTGAGGTTCAGCTACGCAACCACTTCTGTATGAAGAGCTTCGAAAGCTAATATCGGATAGTTCCCAAGGATACTTAAAACCTTGGTTGAACCAAACCTTGAGAAAGCTGTTAAGAGTGCACAATGCTAAAGAGGTGAAGTTGATCTGATGAAGAAAAGTCTTCACCTTGAAAAGTACAGGGATTTCTCGCGTGCTGAAGATGGAACCTTGTATTTTAGAAACCGCATTGTAGTACCTCGCTTTAGCTTTATGACACAAGGTTATGAAGGAGGCCCCATGATACACCGCTGTCTATTCATCCGGGTAGCACAAAGATGTATCGTGATCTCCGTCAAAGGTACTGGTGGTCTAAAATGAAGCAGGACATTGCTCGTTTGTTGCTGAATGTGATTGTGTCGACGCGTTAAAAGCAAACATCAGAACCCTGCTGGAATCTGCAACCTTTGCCTATTCCTCTATGAAATGGATAAGGTTCAGATGGATTTTCATTACAGGACTTCCCAGGTCACAGAAGGGTCACGATGCTATTCTTGTCGTCGTCGACCACACTCTCCAAAGTTGCACACTTTCTGCCTGTCAAGGAGACGATCACTTCTGTCAGTTAGCAGAGTTTTATCTCCAGAATTGTTTCACTCCACGGTATTCCAAAGAGATAAGTTCAGACCGTGGCAGCATATTCACTGTCATTTTCGGGAAAGTTTCCAAAAGGCCTATGGGAACTCATATTACTTGGAGTTCAGCTTATCACCCCCAATCCCAAGGCCAGTTGAGCGAGTCACCCAAGTGCTTAAGCACATGTTGCGAGCTTGTGTTATATCGTTTGGCAAAAGTGGGAAGAATCTCTTCCATATGCCGAGTTCTCCTATAACAACAGCTATCAAGCCAGCTTGAAAATGGCCCCCTTTAAGTTCTCTATGGACGTAAGTGTCGAACCCCTCTGAATTGGTCAGAAACTGGGAACGACCTCTTGTTGGTCCAGAAATTATTCAACACGCTGAAGAACAAGTTCGTATTGTCCGGGAAAATCTCAAGGCGAGCTCAGGACCGCCAGAAGCAACTATGATCGCAAACGATGGGGTTTGACTTATCAACCCTGGTGATCAAGTTTATCTGCGAGTCACTCCTATGAAGGGCACTCACCGTTTTGGAATTAGGGCAAGTTAGCTCCGCGCTACATTGGTCCTTTCCGCATTGTTGCTAGGCGTGGACAGGTGGCGTATAAATTGGGAATTGCCGCCGCAATTCTCTATATCCACGACGTCTTCCATGTGTCGCAACTTCGTCAATGCTTCAAGAATCTCCCCACCGAGCAGTGGATCACGAGGTGCTCGAATTGCAAGATGATCTTCTTATAAGGAGCATCCGATCCGCATTCTCGATCAAGCTGAACGTCGCCCCGTCAAAGGTTACCAAGTTCCTCAAAGTACAGTGTCAAATCATACTGAAGATGAAGCCACTTGGGAACGCGAGGATAATCTTCGTGCGGATACCCCGAACTTTTTCCTTCTACTTCTTAATTCTCGGGACGAGAATTCTTGTTAGTAGAGGAGATTTGTAACACCCCCGGTGGTTAACTACAGTAATCACTTTTGATAATGACATGTCAGCAAGCTTACATGCATGATCATCAGTAGCATCATATTGCATTTCAACTCCTAAGTCAAAATTCAGATTTAAACTAAGTGGGAAATAAATAAGTTGTTCAAACTGGAAAACCAAAATGTGCCTCATGTTGCAAATATTCCCATAGCATTTGTAAAAAAGATTGCAACATTAGTTGAAATTGTAAAAGGACCCAACAACTAGAAACAGCAGCAACATAGCACTATTCAATCCTTTTCAATTTAATAAATCCAAACCAAACAAAGATATGGACCCCAAACCAATTTCTAGCAGTGACAGATAATGCACTGTAATAATGGAGCAAGTCTCATATTTTACAAAAGTCTTTTGGAAAAAAATAAAAGAGAAACAAAAAGGAAATAAATAATATATAAAAAAGTAAAAAAAGGAAAAGCCCCCCCCCCGGACCAACTGGCCGTGGCCCAGCTGGCCACCAGGCCACCACCCGCCGCCCCACTCCCCACCCCCTGGCCTATACCTCCCGCTCGGGCTCGTTAGTGCCGACACCCAGCGCTACCCCCACCCCCCCTCGCTCATTCCTTCCCCACTCCCCCCTTTTCCCCTCGCGCCTCCTCCTCCCTCCCCGACGCGCCCCGCGCGCCTTCCGCCGCCCCCTGGAGCTCGGCGCCCGGCCGACGCCGCCCGGCGCGCCTCCCCGCGCCTATCTGCCTCGCCCGACGCCGCCTCCTCGCCTCTCCCCTCGCCGGGTCCACCGTCCTCACCTCTCTCCGCCTCCGATCTGTCGTCCCCCTCCGCATCTGCCTCTCGCCTACGCCTGCTCCCTCGCCTCTCCCCGCCAGTCTCCAACCGTCCTCCGCCGCCGCCTCCCCGCGGACTGTCCTCTCCTCCTCCTCCCCACACCTGTCGTCCACCCGTCCTCGTCCCACCCTGTCGCCGGCCACCTTCGACTCGGCCCCCACGTACACGAAGAACCCGTCCACCCCCCTCTCCTCTTCTCCCCCCCCCTCTCTGTCGCGCTCCGGTTCCCCAGTCCGCCCAGCACCCCTGTGCGCACCGCGCTCTCCGCCACGCCGTGGTACCGCCGCCTCCCAGGGATGAGGGTAGCCAGCCCCTACACGCCCCCCCTACGGACGCCCCTGGTCCCCGCTCGTCACCCCCTGTCCCGTCCTGCCCGCCTCGCCCTTCCGCGCCCCCCCCGTCCCGGCCCTCCTTCCATTTGGGCAACCGGACATGTCCGTCCCAAATGGGCACGCTCCGACATGTCCGCCCCATTTGGGTGCGCGTCGGTACGTGTCCGCCCTAGCCATTGTGCTTGCTAAAATGAAATATAATAATAACAAAATAATTAAAATAATAATTGATAATTAATTTTAATTAATCCTGTTAATTAGACTAATTAATTAGTTAACTTAAACTACCCCTAATGACTGCTGACGTCAGCATGATGTCATGCTGACGTCATCTTTTACTATTAAGCCGCGGCGACCACGCCCCTGGGCGCCCGCTCACCCCCTGGCCGCGCGCTGCCGCGGCCTCGCCCGTCCGCGCCCCCCCGTCCGCGCCCGCGCGTGCCATTTGGGCACCGGACATGTCCGGTCCCAAATGGGCACGCTCCGGACATGTCCGGCCCCATTTGGGTGCGCGTCCGGACGTGTCCGCCCTAGCCATGTGCTAGCTAAAATGAAAATAAATAATAATAAACAAAATAATTAAAATAAATAATTAGATAATTAATTTAATTAATCCTGTTTAATTAGACTAATTAATTAGTTAACTTAAACTAACCCTAATGACTGCTGACGTCAGCATGATGTCATGCTGACGTCATCTTTTACTATTCTGGGTAATGTTTATTTTAAATAATTAAATAAATTCCAGAAATTAATAAAAACTTTAGAAAATCATTTTAAATAATCCGTAACTCCGATGGAAAAACTTTGTACATGAAAGTTGCTCAGAACGACGAGACGAATTCGAATACGCGCTCCGTTCGTCCGTCACGCGTCTCTAACTATCCGAACTTGCAACCGTTCCCCTCTTATCCTCTGTCCGATAATTCCAAAGACCCGGGAAATATCGTCAGATATTCTCCCGCTCTGTCTGTTACGTGTGATGCTGCGTTAGACTACCCCTAGCACCGTGTATCGTATTTGTCATGCTCATGTTTGCTATATATTTATACTGTTTCCTCCCCCTCTTCTCTCTCGATAGCCCCCGACCCCGACGTCGTCCCCGAGACCGACGCAGCTCCGGAGCCCGAAGACACCATAGACGACCTTGCCCTTGCCGCCGAGCAACCAGGCAAGCCCCCCCCTTTGAGCATACCGACATCGCCCATTCTAATTTCCCATGCTTGCATTAGAATTGCTGTTGCTACTGCTTTACCTATTCTGATGCATAGCCTGTTTATTGTAGCCTGCTGTTGATATTTACCTGCATATCCTAAACTGTTTAGTCTAGGCTGGGTAGAGACCTATCAGTGACCCCACTTACCCCGACTGCCGCGCTGGATCGTCAGAAGACCCGATCAACGGGATTGAAGACCAGGACCCGACACCGCACATCACCCCCCTTAGTTGTAACGACACTGCAGCGTTACTATCGAGTGCCGAGGGTGAAACCTCTTGTAGCACTTCTGATGTTAACTCTGTAGAGTAGCTATTCGGTCGTGGTCATCGAGGGTGATTCCTCCTTCACCGCTTCCGATAACGACGCTGTCGTACAACACCTCAAGTGTGGACCCAGTGAGGATGATTCCTCCGAGTTCACCTTGACGGATACATCGAGTGGGAATTCAATGAGGGTGATACCTCGGATTCCCTGATGTTATGGACACACGGATACTTGGACTTTACAATGTTACTTGGAAAGGCGGGTCGACCCTGAGGGGTACCCGCGTGTGATGTGAAGGCGGGTTGCCAGTGTGGTGCCCGAGTGGTGAATACGAGGCGCGGCCGGGCATTCTTAACCCTTGCCGCAAGTCCTCGAGACGGGGCGACGGGGTCACATCTTTCGTGAGTCTCTGCTCGTTTCCGCAAGCCCTAGTCCATTAACGATTTGGATATTTGATCCGAGCAGGCCTCTGGTCTGATAGCACTAACCATCACGTGGGCATAGTATGGGCGTTCTGCATCGTAGCATCAGCCGAAAGCTCTGTCAGACGTCTAGTTCAGCCTTGCGGCCGGGACGGACCGGCGCCCCCCTGGTGCCTGGCTTCCCCCTGCACGCAACGACTCGGAGTGCACAGGGCGATGGCCCAAGACCTCTGAGCGCTTAGGATGTAGACCGACGGGGACCTCTCTGCTGAGCTGTAGGTAGGGTTGCGATGTGTTGTTTGGCCGAGGCCGGGCATGACCCAGGAAAGTGTGTCCGGCCGAAGTTAATCGAGCGTGTTGGGTAAGTTGGTGCACCCCTGCAGGGAAGAACACTTCTATCGATAGCCGGTCCTACGGTAAAGGACACTCGGAGTTGTATCCCGATCGATACAACTAGAACTGGACCCTTGAGACGTTAACAAGTTGATGACTGTATTGGCTCTGGGATCGCTTTCTCACAGGGAGTCGAGAAAGGATCTCAGGACGAGGTTTGATGACTTTATGGCTCTGGGATTGCTTTCTCGCAGGGAGTCGAGAAAGGATCTCTGGGTGAGGTTGATATTATTACTGCTACATTATATGGTATTGTTCTACTCTCTTCTACTGCTGCAAGACCGCTGAAGATGCTAGTCTTCGATAGGACTAGGCCTTCTCTCTATTCTGGCATTTCTGCAGCCCAGTCCACATATACAGCCTCCCCTTGATAATGTTGCATATGTAGTGTAGGTCCTTGCTTGCTGAGTACTTCTGAGTACTCACGGTTGCTTTGTTTTCCTTTTTCTCCCCATATCAGTTTGACGTGACCAGAGGACGGAGCCCCCTGAGACAGATGCCCCGACGATCGCTACTACTACTACCCAGAGGATGGATACTACTACGAGTTGACTGACGACCAGGAGTAGGATCGGAGGGTCCCAGGCAGGAGGCCTTCGCCTTTCGATCGTAGTGTTTTATTTTGTCCCGCCTTTCTAAAGGCCTTTTTGTTTCTATTTCATATCTGTACTCAGATATCTGATGCTTCCGCTGACGCTTGTTCGCAAGCTTATGTATTCGAGCCCTCGAGGCCCCTGGCTTGTAATATAAAGCTTGTATGACTTTATTTATGATTTAGAGTTGTGTTGTGATATCTTCCCGTGAGTCCTTAGGCTTGATCGTGTGCATTTGCGTGTATGATTAGTGCACGATCGGGCCGGGGGCGTCACAGCTTTGAAGAGCTTGGTCGTGAGGGCATTGCAGCTGAGGAACTTGTCTTGACAGCTGGTTTCTTTGTCATAGCCTTTTTAGGCTTGCTAGCAGAGGCCTCAGCAGACTCTTCGTTGAATTTCTTCATTGCCTCTTTAGCCACTTTGGCCAGCTTGGCTTGACGCTTAGCCCACTCCTGAGGAAATTCCTCACCTCTTCTGATGCTTGTGGGATCAGCTTCTTGGCCTGGAGCCAATGGAGGTCCTGGGCATGGAGGGTTAACAACGAATTTCTTCATGTACTTTGGAGTCACATATGGATACTCTCTCCATTCTCTTGCCCATCTCCTCTCAATCTTCTGAATGCGCACTTTGCGCTGATTTTTGTTCTCCTTGCCATGAGTTGCTTCATCAGGAGTACAATATTCATCATAGATGTCATCAGGGATCTCAAAAGCAGTATTTGTTTCTGGCCTCTTTCCTCCCTTCTGAGGTCTTTTACCATCAGCCATTTTCTTCACTTGAGGATTTTGAACAATGGATGTTTCTGAGGAAGTGTGCAACTTTTCTTCGAGGAATGCTGCAAATGAGTTAAGTTGATGAGAACCTAGAGATTCAGCAGCAGACATGTGTACCTGTGAACAGAATATAGGTGCGAAGAATTTGGAGAGGTCATATGCGTTCTCAGAAGTTTTTCAAAAGTATCAAGTTTGAGGAATTTGACCAGGGGTGTCTTGAGGAATTTCACTAAGCGTTCTTTGACATAGGTTCCAGAGTTGTATAGATTGAAAATCCACACAATTGAGGAATCTTGAAGAAAAATGTTGCTTAGAGAAACAGATCAAGAACAGAAGCAAGCTGGTGTTTAAGAACATGAAAGTTGAAGAATAAACACCTTTTGAAGATTTTGTGGAAATCATCAGAATCAACAAGGGCAGTAAAAATAGATTTTATTTACCCTTGACGAAGAACACGACGAACTGAGAGTAGCAGTGGAGAAGCTCGTCTGTTCAGATCTTCCACGCCCTAACTTGGCGATGGAAAATAGCTACGGTGGCGGCGGAGTGAAGATTTCCGTGGCCGGCGTGAGTACGACGGTGACGAGGTTGAGGCAGTGAAGATCTTCCTCACCGGTGACGATGGAGTGTAGCGGCGGCGCTAGGTCTGAGAGCTCGAGCGAGGGAGTAAGATCGAGCGGGGTAAATGAGATCTGAGGAGGGCGAGGGGTCTTTATAGCCGAGGTGAAAAACCGCTCGTCCGAAGAAAATGGACGAACATGCCCCTGACCCTTCTCATCCTAACGACATGTGTCACCCAAGTACTGTGAAGTGGAGATCGTGTTAGATCGTGGGTGAATAGATAAATCTTATCGAGGGATATTGAACGGTTTGAGCGGCAAAAGCCAAAAATTCAGATAAGAATATTTTAATGTTTTCGTTCGCAAATTCTTCAGCTGTCAAGGACACAGTGAAGACTTTGAACGGGTTTCAAATAGAACGCACATGAAGAATTTGTGAACAGACTGGGTTGAGTTTAGCATAGAGGGGGAAAGGGTCCGATCACATTCACTTAGAAGAAAATCAACTTGAAGAATTAGCAATAAGTGAATGCTGTAGAGGACATGAAAACTCAAATATATATATATATATATATATATATATATATATATATAGTCAATGAAAAACACAGTCGGAAAGAGTGAAGACTTTGCAAAGTTGAAGAATTTGAAGATTTGAAGAAATTGCAAAATGAAGAAAAACTCAATTTTTGAAGATTTTCAACTTTTTGTGGTGGCGTGACCCACCGTATAAGAATGATGATTTCAGACACCGCGTACAATTGTCGTAGGGCTCTGAGAATCAGATTCTTCGTTAATTTCTTCACACTTAGAGGGTTAGTCTTCATTGATTTGAAGAAAAACATTTCTTCGTGTGTTGCGCATCTAAGTCATCAATTTGCATAAGTGTTAGGATGTGTGTCCTTTTCAAAGGACATTCGAAGATTCTAAGATATTTAGCTCACACCGCAACTTGCTAAATCTCTTCTCATCCAAGGGCTTTGTGAAGATATCGGCTAGCTGTTCTTCAGTCTTCACATGCTCCATTGAGATGTCGCCCTTCAACACATGATCTCGAAGAAAGTGATGACGAACCTGGATGTGCTTTGTCTTTGAGTGCTGAACTGGGTTATGAGCAATCTTGATGGCACTCTCATTGTCACAGAAGAGTGGCACATTCTTCACATTGATGCCGTAGTCCTTGAGGGTTTGCTTCATCCACAGCTGTTGAGCACAGCAAGAACCAGCAGCAATGTACTCAGCTTCAGCGGTAGAGAGTGATACGCAGTTCTGCTTCTTCGAGGACCAACATACTAAGGATCGTCCGAGGAAATGGCATGTGCCAGATGTTAACTTGCGTTCCACATGATCACCAGCATAGTCAGAGTCAGAATATCCAATGAGATCAAAAGCCGAGCCCTTGGGATACCATAATCCAAGTGTTGGAGTGTGAGCTAGATATCGAAGAATATGCTTCACAGCCTTATGGTGTGATTCCTTCGGTGTAGCTTGAAAACGGGCACACATGCAAACACTAAGCATAATATCTGGCCTAGATGCACATAGATACAGTAAAGAGCCAATCATGGAGCGGTATACCTTTTAATCGAAGTCTATACCATTTTCATCAGTGCATAGATGGCCATTTGTGGGCATAGGGATTTTGACGCCTTTGCATTCTTGCATACCGAATTTCCTCAGAACGTCCTTGAGGTATTTCTCTTGAGAAATGAGGATGCCATTGCGTTGTTGACGAATTTGAAGACCTAAGAAGAATTTCAATTCTCCCATCATGGACATTTGATATTCCTCACTCATCATATAAGCAAATTCATCAGTATAACATTGGTTAGTACAGCCAAAGATAATATCATCAACATATATTTGGCACACGAATAATTCATCATCATATATTTTGGTGAAAAGAGTTGGGTCGAGTGAACCGGGTTTGAAGCCTTTCTTCATGAGGAATTCCTTCAGAGTATCATACCACACCCGAGGGGCCTGCTTGAGGCCATAGAGGGCCTTATTGAGTCTGAAGACTTGATCAGGATGCTTAGGATCTTCAAAACCTGGGGGTTGAGCAACATATACTTCTTCCTCAAGCTTACCATTGAGGAATGCACTTTTCACATCCATTTGATATAAGATGATATTATGATGGTTAGCATAGGCAAGCAATATGCAAATAGCCTCAAGTCTAGCAACATGTGCAAAAGTTTCATCGAAATCAATTCCTTCAACCTGTGTGTAGCCTTGAGCTACAAGACGAGCCTTGTTCCTCACTACTAGGCCATTTTCATCTTGTTTGTTGCGGTAGATCCATTTGGTGCCGATGATATTGTGCTTGCGAGGGTCTGGTCGCTTGACAAGCTCCCACACATTGTTCAGCTCGAATTGATGTAATTCCTCTTGCCTCGCTTGAATCCATTCAGACTCCAGAAATGCCTCATCTACT
Source organism: Thinopyrum elongatum (assembly GCA_011799875.1). Taxonomy (NCBI): domain Eukaryota; kingdom Viridiplantae; phylum Streptophyta; class Magnoliopsida; order Poales; family Poaceae; genus Thinopyrum; species Thinopyrum elongatum. The sequence goes on along the minus strand of CM022299.1, from coordinate 29,853,000 downwards.
TTGGTGGGCTCTGTGATAGAGACGAAAGCAAAATGCCCACAAAAGTTAGACAGATATGAAGCTTTTGAGCGAGTGAGAGGACCTGGTGCGTTGATGTCGTTGATGATTCTCTCAATCTGTACTTCATTTGCAACGTGAGGATGAGCAGGTTGATGACTTTGATTTGGCTCAGTATTTTCTTTAGAGCCATTTTCTTCAGATGCACCAGCATGATTTTCTTCACGATCTGGAATGACTTCTTCAGCAGATTCTTTGGTAGGAATAACATCCTCAGTAGCCTTTAGCTTGATGGATTCCTTAGGAGACATTTCATCTAGCACAGGAGGTAGGTGCTCTCTTTGCGAGCCATTAGTTTCATCGAACCGCACATCTACAGTTTCAACAACCTTGTTGTGTTAGGTGTTGAAGACCCTGTAGGTGTGCGAGTCCTTTTCGTAACCAAGCATAAAACCTTCATGTGCTTTCGGTGCAAATTTAGAAATGTGATGGGGATCTCTAATCCAACATTTAGCACCGAAGACATTGAAATAACTCACATTGGGTTTCTTGTCAGTGAGTAGTTCATATGAGGTCTTCTTGAAGAATTTGTGAAGATATACCCTATTGATAATGTGGCAGGCAGTATCAATTGCTTCAGGCCAGAAGTGACGAGGTGTCTTGTATTCATCAAGCATAGTGCGAGCCATCTCAACAAGAGTCCTGTTCTTGCGCTCCACGACGCCATTTTGTTGAGGAGTGTATGGGGCAGATAACTCATGAGTAATACCGAGTTCATCAAGATAGTCATCAAGACCAGTATTCTTGAACTCAGTCCCATTGTCACTACGTATATGCTTGATCTTCACACCAAAATTCGTCGAAGCCCTCGAAGAAAATCGTCTGAAGACTTCCTGCACTTCAGTTTTGTAAGTAATGACATGCACCCATGTGTAACGAGAATAATCATCAACAATGACAAAGCCATATAGACATGCTGCATTTGTTAGTGTGGCATAATGAGTAGGACCAAAGAGATATACAAGTCTCCTCTCCTAAATCCTTCGAAGACTTTGGAATTGTCAGATTCCATGAGCACTAAGCAGCGATATTTGCCAAAGACAACAACCATATCCAGATCACAGAGCATTGAGACAGACATGAGGTTGAATCCGAGGGACTCGACAAGCATGACTTTGTCCATGTGTCGATCCTTTGAGATTGCAACCCTACCTAGACCCAATACCTTGCTTTTGCCTTTGTCTGCGTAGGTGATATGCTTCAAATGTGATGGAGATAAAGGAGTGTTCATCAGTAAGCTCTTGTCACCAGTCATGTGATTAGTACATCCACTATCGAAGACCCACTCAGTAGCTTTGGGTAAGTCATCCTGCAGATGAATTAGTGCATCTTATGAACACATATCTTCGGAGTGAAGAATATGACATCAATTTCGTCAGACAGAAATTCATCAGTTAATGCAACATATGTATATATAGCAGTATAAGGACATGAGAAATGAATGATTCATTTCTTCATGATTAGCTTGTGTCCTTTCAAGCATTTTAGGTCTCCAGAAAATTCTTCAGACGATTTAGTTCGTCTAGAGACCTGACCTTGCATAAGAGGTTAGTTCTTTTTCTTCACCACCCACATCTGGAGGGGTGGCAAAGAGTTCATCATTCTGCGAGCTCCATAAGAGAAAGGTGGCATTGAAGCCAAAGCGCTTCGTTTCACAGGAGAGGGATTAGTATAGGCATATGAGTAAGCAGAGAAATTCTTCGAGGACTTATGAACATAATGATTTGAAGAATAATGCACATAATCAGAACTCTTAGATTTTCCCTGCAAAACAGAAGCATTAGCATGATGATCATATGAGGACATGGATCCACGTGAAGAATTTGATCCATAAGAGGACTTGGATCCATATGAAGACTTTGGTCCATATGAAGAATTTGATCTGGGGTTCCTATTTTTCACAGGTGGTGTCATGAGGACATTCACCTGAAGACTTTCAAGGCACCTTTTGGGAACCCAGATTTTCTTCATAGGGGGACCATTCCTGCAGTTAGTTCCAACATATCTGGCAAATACTTCACCAATCTGATTTTTGAACAGTTTATAGTTGGAGTCAAATGACTCATCAGATGAATATGAGGATTCACAAGTAAAGCCAGGTAAAGTGGATGGATCTACGGGAGGTCCCTTCGCAGCAACCCATGAGGTTTTGGGATACTGCTCAGGTTTCCAGTAGGTTCCATCAGCATTGAGTTTCCTCTCAAATGCAATACCATCTTTCCTAGGGTTCCTGTTCAAGATCTGCTTTTTGAGCACATCACAAAGAGTCTGATGCCCTTTGAGGCTTTTGTACATGCCAATCACATACAATTCCTTCAACCCTGCATTTTCGTCAGTGATACTAGTGGTATCCTCAGATGAGGAATTTGTGACCACAGAGATAGTTGAAGAATTTGCAGCAATAGAAGCATTTGAACATTCAGGTGAAGAATTAGCAGTTTCACGTTCAATGCATTTCAAGCATGGTGGAATAAATTCTTCCTGAGTGGAACTGATCTGTTGAGCAAGCAATGAATCATTTTCCTTCTGAAGATCTTCATGACTCACCCTTAGCTTCTCAAGATCTTGCTTTCTTTGAAGAAATTCATAAGAAAGCTTCTCATGATCGGCTAAGAGAGTTTCATGACGACTTTGAAGGTTGTCAAACTTAGATTGTAGTTGCTGAAGATTATCAGTCAGTGTTTGAGTTCGATCCATTTCCTCACCTAACAGATCATTGCTTTTGTCTAGCATATTTTGAACCTTTTCCAAAGCCTTTTGTTGTTTAACAGTAATATTAGCAAGTTTGGAATAGCTGGGTTTGAGGCTATCATCAGATTCATCCTCACTTGATTCAGAGGAGGGATATTTGAATACCTTGGCACCTTTTGCCATGAAGCAATAGGTGGGAGCATAGTCATCATTGCCGTCATCAGCAGTGTTGGGGAAGCCATTTTCCTCAGTGTTGAAGATGGACTTGCTGATGTAAGCAGTAGCGAGGGCTAGGCTCGCCACACCAGAGTCTGACTCCTCAGATGCCTCCTCTTCCTCATGTTCCTCAGATTTAGCTTCAGAGTCCATTTCCTTGCCAATGAATGCCCGAGCTTTCTTGGAGCTGCTCTTCTTGTGAGATGAAGACTTTGAAGATTTTGACGATGAGGACTTTGAAGATTTCTTCTCCTTCTTAGAGTCATCTAAACTATCATCCTTGTATTTCTTCTTCTTTGATTCCTTCTCCCACTGAGGACAATCAGTTATGTAGTGACCAGGTTTCTTGCATTTGTGGCAAGTTCTCTTCTTGTAATCACGGGATGAGGAATCTGATTTCATGTCATCACCTCTTGAGGATTTTCCAAATCGGCCACGTCTAGAGAACTTCTGGAATTTCCTCAAGAGCATTGCTAGCTCCTGACTCAGTTCTTCAGGATCACCAAGGCTGCTACCAGAATCTTCATCTTCAGATTCAAAGACTGCCTTGGCCTTCAGTGCACGAGATCTGCCATAGCTCGGTCCGTAGAGATCTCTCTTCTCAGCAAGTTGGAACTCATGAGTATTTAGCCTCTTGAGGATATCAGCAGGATCAAGTGACTTGTAGTCTCCATGTTCTTGAATCATCAGTGCCAGTGTATCGAATGAAGAATCAAGTGACCTTAGCAATTTCTTCACCACCTCATGGTCGGTGATGTCAGTGGCACCCAGTGCTTGAAGCTCATTTGAAATGTCAGTGAGGCGATCAAAGGTTTGCTGGACATTCTCATTATCGAGTCTTTTGAAGCACTTGAAGTGATTGCGAAGAACGTTAACTCGAGAATCACGTTGAGTTGAGATTCCTTCGTTGACCTTGGACAGCCTGTACCAGATAAGCTTTGCAGACTCCAAAGCACTCACTCTGCCGTACTGTCCTTTGCTCAGATGGCCACATATGATATTCTTCGCTTGAAAGTCGAGTTGCTTGAATCTCTTCACATCAGCAGCATTCATGGAAGGAGTGACAGAGGGAACGCCATTTTCCACAATGTACCAGAGATCGTTGTCAATTGCCTCAAGATGCATGCGCATCTTATTCTTCCAGTAGGGGTAGTCCGTCCCATCAACGGTAGGACACGCAGCCGAAACCTTGATCGTGCCTGCAGTCGACATAACTAAAACTCCAGGTGGTTAAACCAAAATCACACAGAACATAGGAGTACCTTGCTCTGATACCAATTGAAAGTGCATTATATCGACTAGAGGGGGGTGAATAGGCGATTTTTACCAATTCGTCACTGAGGAATTTCACGGTGAGGAAATTCCTAAGTAACGAACTACTTAGCAGCGGAGTAAGTACTCAGATGCAAACATAACATGGCATAAGAATAGTCATCATGATGAAGTGAAATAGGCACAGAGTACAGGTAGCGTGAAACACAGGATAAGCAGGCTGAAGACTAAATGACTGAAGAAATAGGATTGAGGAAATTGAGAAAGTCTTTAGTCAAAGTCTTCACATAGTAACGAGCAAGTAAATCAACACATGAATGAGGAAATGAAAGAGTTGAGGAAATAGAACCAGTAGCTCGGTGAAGACAATGATTTGGTAGACCAGTTCCAACTGCTGTGACAGTTGTACGTCTGGTTGGAGCGGCTAGGTATTTAAACCTGAGGACACACAGTCCTCACCGTATTCTCCTTGAGCTAAGGTCACACAGACCTCGCCCAATCACTCGTGGTAAGTCTTCAGGTGACTACCAAACCTTCACAGACTCGGTCACTCGGCGATCCACAATTTCCTCTTGGATGCTCTAGACCATGACGCCTAACCGTCTGGAGGATGCACAGTCCTCAAAGGTAACAAGCGTTGGTTCCACACAGGAACAATTTCTTCGGTGATGCTCAATCACTTTGGGTTTGTAGGTGTTTGGGTTTTTGGGTTTTTCCTCACTTGATTATTTTCGCTCAAAGTCCTCGGAGGATGGGATGCTCTAAATGACAAGTGTCAATCTATCTCTCGGAGCAGCCAACCAGCTAGTGGTTGTAGGGGGTGGCTATTTATAGCCTAGGGAGCAGCCCGACATGATAAGACATAAATGCCCTTCAATGATATGACCGTTAGGTGGGTAGGATATTTGGACAGCTGGCGCGTAGCACAGCAACGGTCGGAAATTTGAGTATCAAATTCCTCAGGGCTATCATGTTCCTCACTTGTAGGCAATCCACACTTGCGAATTCCTAACTCCTCAGTCAGAACAAATTCCTAAGAGAACAGAAGAACTTCATCTCTGTCACTGAAGAAATTGACTGAACTGTATGAGATTTCCAATGGCTTCACTCGAAAGGATTGGGTAGGTGTAGGATTTTGAGATGAGCATCACTTGGAAACTTTTCCTTAGTTTTACCTCGACCCCCTTTAACAGTACGGTGTTTCCTATGACTCAAGAAGAAGAAAATGAAACTACGAAAACAAAAGTCTTCACGCTTCATAATCCTCGCATGAATATCAAGTCTTCAGGGTCACACCAATTTCTTCACTTTCAAAGTCTTCAAGAAAACCAAAGTCTTCAGTTGAAGACATTCATTTTTAGGGGTCGACTTTCATCGTAAAAATCAAACTCCTCATAGACTTATAGAACCTGTGTACACTCACAAACGCATTAGTCCCTTAACCTATAAGTCTTCAATACACCAAAATCACTAAGGACCAACGACGAGAAAGGTTACCAGGGTGGATTCTTCTTCTTTGCTTCGAGTTACCGTATAGTAGGTTGACCATTCCAAGCCTAATTAAGTTTGAGCGCATGCTACGCGTCGTGAACCCTCGCTCAGTGTTGGGATTTTATGGTTCCAAAGCATGGTGCCACATCAAATTTGCGCATTGGGTATTCAAACACCACACACACCACTTCCATATACATACTTTGGGCCATATGCACAAAGTGGGTTTGTCTTCATACAGTACACCCACACGAGGTTATCGGCAACAAGCTAACCCATTTTGCAGGGCCGTGTGGACGTCCATCACTTTGACCAACAACGAGCGGGAGAGGTTGCACGACCAAGTTGGATTCTGCTTGGTCCGTGTTATAGTACGTCTTGGTGAGATGCCCTCCCCCCGACGTGTGTGTGTGGGGGGGGGGGGCTACTTCGCGCTACCTGCAACCTTCGTGGGGTCAGGGAAGTCCGGTTAATTTGCGAGGCACACGTGCCACATCAAAGTTGTGAATGGTAGTTAAATATCACACCACACCCTTTTCATACATATAGTAGGGCCACCCGCATGTGGTTCGTATGTGGTCTCACCCATCTCACGCCACAAGCACACATTTGTGGGTCGGCACACGGTCCACCTTTGTCGGGAAGCGAAAGGGGAAGTTTGACCATATATATATGATGGACTCCTATAGGTTTTGTGTTACGGTAGGGTGAGATTTCAGACCTAGCTATTTGGGGGCATGCATTCATAGCTAGGATTCCCTTACCGCCGACACGAAGTGGGGTTCGTAGGGGGTGGCTCACTAGCAATAATGTGCTTTTGTGCGACAGGTGCCACATCAAAGTTGTGCATTGGGTATTCGAACATCAAACCACCCTTTTCATACATATATTTGGTCCACATGCAAGTGTGTTCATGTTCTGACCCTCTCTCGCGTTATTCTTTTTGCCAAATTCATAAACAGCACACGAGTTGGATGTAGAAACCATCTGCGATTGGGGACGCAACAGACATGGTTCGGTCAGACTACCCATGTGCCACGCCCGTGCCCTACAGTCCCTCACATCAGCACAGTTAGATTAGGCTCCACGAGGCTTGCCTCCCGGTCTTGAAAATATCTACTGCCTTGTAATCTCAAAAATATCTACCGCCTGGAAGGTTTTAATGTTTGATAGCACACGATTAGTATGTGCGGACCATGTGCGATGTCTGTTACTCCCGCTCTGCTTCAGTCCCTTGATTCAAATTTTCAGTAGCCCCGGCATTTTACTCCCGCCTCTGCATCCCTTGCAATCTCAAAAATATCTGCTCACCCTTGATTCAAATTTTCAGTAGCCCTGCCTTGTTACTCTCTCCTCTGCATCCCTCACAATCTCAAAAATATCTGCTCGCCCTTGATTCAAATTTTTAGTTGCCCCGGCATTTTACTCCCCCCTCTACATCCCTCGCAATCTCAAAAATATCTGCTCGCCCTTGATCCAAATTTTCAGTAGCCCCGCCTTGTTACTCCCGCCTAGTAAAATTTTCAGTTGTCGTAGTATTTCCTCAAACACCACCTTGCCCCCACCCCCTCCACACACACCACACACTCCCCAAAACCTCCGCTCACACAGACACACACCACCCCTCCCTCGCTCGCCGCCGCCGCCTCCATCCTCAACCTCTGCCTGTGTGCCGGGGAGCTCGAGGAGCCAATGGACAAAAAGAGGTTTATCACGGCCTCTTCGCTTGACGCCGGTGAGGTGGCCGCTGAGGTGTCCCCGTCATCCTCCACGGGCTCTTTATCGATCCGCCATCGCCGGTGGCATGATCCGCCCGCCGCTGTGCCCCTACGCCGGTTCGAGGACTTCCCCGTCCTCCCTCGGGCCCGGCCGCCGACGAGGTTCTACCTAGGGGTCCGGCAGCGGTGGTGGGGGACGTGGGTCACCGAGATTATGGATCGGGAGACCCACACTCGCCATTGGCTCGGTAGCTTCCACACGGCCGAGCTCGCGGCCATGGAGTACGACCTCTGGCAGGTCCGCTACCACGGCGCGGCGGCTAGGCTCAATTTCCCTTTCGGCACATGTCCGGTCGATCTCGTTCCGCCGCAGCCAGGGGTGGTGAGCTCGGCTATGGTGCGGGAGGACCGCGAGGCGTGGGACCACCTCGAGGCCGAGGCCGCCACCGAGGCCTACATGCAAGAGCTTCGCCGGCAGCACCCGAAGCTTGTGGAGGCGGAGCGGGTGATCTTTGCCGGTGCGGAGGGCGGCGAGGTTATCATGCTCTCCTCCGATGAGGAGGTCGAAGGCGGCGAGGACGGAGGCACAGAGGGCGTCGAGGTGGGTGGCGAGGACGAGGAGATCGACATCGACGAGTGGAGGAGTGTCTTCATCAACGACCCCGACGACGGCACCGGCCCGGACCCGGCTCGCGGCACACCGTACCTGACGAGGAAGGATTGGCTCGACCTCCACTTTGACCGAAAGTAGTTTAGCTTAGTTGAAATTTATGTTTTATGTTCGGTTATGCAAAACTATCTATGTTTATGTTTGAATGCATGCTACTTTCGGTTGAACCTGCTTTGAACTTGATCAAATTGAAGTTTACAACGTTAAGTTTAGGGGATCGATTAGGAACGGCCAAAAATTGCTGGAGTATATATATATCCACTAAGGGTTTTAGTCCGTTAACTTTTAAAGGATCGGCTAGAGATGGCCTTATGCCTTGTTTATTTCAGTTTTTCACAATGTGATGCTCTATATGTGCAACTATTTGCCGTGCAGTTCAATTTCATCAATAACAGTTTCAACAATACCACGATGAATTACGATATTTGGTTGCTGTTAAGGATGTTGCAGTTAACATGCCTTTTCATTTTTTTAACAATAACTAGTGTACTTTAGACCTGCACAATACCAGTTTGAATGACTATTTGCTTGTTTTTAAATGTTATGCCTGATGCAGTTAACACGCCTTTCCACTTCTTGTTTTGCTTAACTAGCATACTTAAACCTGCGCACTGAAGCTATCATTTGTAGATTATGTTGTCTACCATGGATATATTTGGTTGATGTTTAGCCTGTTGTGCTTAACATGCCTTTATATGTACTCATACAGGACAATATTGAGAACAGTGTTGTTTTCCATCGAGGTTAGTTTCATCGCATTGCTTATATGTACTCACTGTTCAGGATATCGGTAGCTGGTACCATATAGCCTGGGGGCTGATAAGGGATTAATCGTCGAATCGGACATTTCACTGAATATATCTGTAACCCATTTATCAATAGGTTAACTAGGGCCATATTTAATATATCTGAGGCTACATAGCAACATGCATTGTACTGAATGACTAAATATGCAATCCCAGGCTACATAGCAACAAGGAAGAGTGTTACCTTAATGTTCTGATGATGTCTAGATATACATGTAATAAAAATCTTATATAATGGGATGGAGGGAGTGTTGTACTACATCATTTTGCAATTGTTGTTTAGCTTCTAATATTAACTTGGTGCTTTTAGGTACATATGTCATTGCCAAAGATCCACACTTCGACCCTTTCTGCGTATGGGGCAATGAGATATTCATGAACCAGCATCAAGTGAGGATACTGATAAAGATTGTTATTAAAATGGGTCAAAAGATGTCAATCAAACTATTTGTTTACACTTTATGCAAGACAACAGTGAACTGTAGGATGGTAAGTAAGAACTCTGTAGCCTTCTTTTTACTGCCTGTAATGAGTTGTGTTAGATGACAATGTCTGAATCTTTTTTCCTTTGTAGTGGATCCTGGAGCAGTTTAGTCAAGATTACCTCTCAAAATACATGATTGGTGGTCGGCCATCACAAGGGGTTGGACTAGAGTCGTGCGTGCCTTCTGCATCCAGGAGAGCACAATAGGGCCATTCCGCTTCACCTTGTTCAGCAACCAGAATGTCTGTCGCCTCTTTCTTTACCATCTGTAATAGTACAAGTATAGAACCCTGGTTCATCATTCTCTATTTGGTGCTTATGTAATTCTTAAACATATGTACCTGTGAATCGAATAATGCATTGGTTGTTTGAACCTGATGGATATGAATAAAGCTATAGCCTACTTTCAAGTTCAAATTAGGTACAATTTTAAATAGCAGCAATTAATTTAGGGTGAAATTGCGGTGTGCAGGTCATTACGGCACACACGGTCTATAAATCACAGCGTGTGTGATATACATCATAATCCGACACGGTTCACGAAGAGGAAACGTGTGTAACAATGCACATAGTTGCCGTTTGCAAAGCGTGTGTGATGTCAGACACTATCACAAACGGTGCTGGAAAACTAAATGTGTGTGATTGTCTACCTATCGTACACGGTTTACAATCATGAACTGTTTGTGATGTGCCAAGCATCGTAAACGTAGAGCCAGTTTGGTACACGCCTGGAAAACTCCCGTGCCTGGAATGTGCCTGGTTTTAGGTAAAACCACAAAACTCCGACTGCGATGGCAATGCGAGCACAAACGAGTAGCAAGGATGAAGCATTTGGGATATTCGAGATATCGGAAACGGTTATATAGGGACAACTGTATGCATCAAAGCTCCCTATCCCCGACGGTTTCTGGGTCGTGTGGGAAGGACCCCCCTATCGCCCACACTCACTAGGCGACTGTTCTAAATGCTGTCACGGAAAGGGGTTAAAAACCGTTTGTATAGCACCTCGTTGTACCAGTGATGGAAGTTGCCTCGACGTCATCCGTGGGGCTTCCATCCTTGGAGCCGAGCCGCAAGCCAGAGAACGTCACCAAGAGGGACTGATGAAGGAGGCAACGCGAGAGGGAAGTGACATCCTAAGGAGTTCTGGCCAAGAATGTTACCTCGAAGAGGATGTGTTCCCTCCGCCGTGCTCGACCACCCAACCCTGTCCATCCTGCCGCCGGCAAGGAAGGCATTGTCCGTCTCGCCCGCAACCGATGATGATCCGGCGATTGGACGGGCCATTCCAGACTATTTTCTGCCAACATAGGCAGTGGAGGACAATGTGTGTGACTCGTCGCAGCTCCAACTTGGCCTGGGCAAGAACGGGAAGCGACAGCGCCAATCTGCCCATGTCCTGTTCGACAGAATGATGCAGCAGGAGATGGTACATTTTTTGGTCCTTTCCGATCAATACCTTGCATGAACAAGAAAGTTGAGAGGTACAAGCTCATGTTGGATGAACAAAAAGAAAGGATGGACTGGGACCGAGAGAGGGTGAACAACAAGTTGGTAATTGAGAGTAACAAGTTGTCAATTGAGAGAGAGAAGATAGAGTTGGAGAAGGAAGAGGCGTGTCTCAAATGGGAGCTCGAGAAGGCCCCAACTTTTGGATCAATAGCGACTGAGAAAGAGAGGTTAATGTTGGATTCGAGGATAATGTTGCTGGATGCAAGCCTCTTGGACGAGCAAGCAAAGAAGTGGCTTGTGATACGTCTCCAACGTATCTATAGTTTTTTTATTGTTCCATGCTACTAGAGTAACAATATTGGATGTTTTATTTGCAATTATATATCAATTTTTGGGAGTAACCTATTGACCTAGTGCCAGTTGCTATTTTTTTGCCTGTTTTTGGATTTCCAAGATATTAGTACCAAACGAAGTCCAAATGCTACAAAACTTTTTGATGATTTTTTTTCTGGACTAGAGAGACCCTACAAGCTTTGGGAGGAGACGAGAAGGCAAACGAGGAGACAACAAGGCAACAGAGCGCGCCCAGGGGGGTTGGCGCGCACTGATGCCTTGTGGGACCCTCGTGGCTCTATATGACCTAATTCCACCTCTATAAATTCTCTAAAATCGGGAAACCAACAGAGAGCCACCCAAAAAACTTTTTTCGCTGCCGCAAGTTTCTGTTCTTCCGCGATCCCATGTGGAGGCCTTTTCCGGTACTTTGCTGGAGGGGGAATTGATCACAAAGGGCTTCTACATCAACCTTGTTGCCCTTCCGATTATGTGTGAGTAGTTTACCACAGACTTACAGGTCTGTAGCTAGTAGCTTGTTGGCTTCTTCTCTCTCTTTGATCTTCAATACAATGTTCTCCTCGATGTTCTTGGAGATCTATTTGATGTAATCTTCTTTTGCGGTGTGTTTGTTTGGATCCGATGAATTGTGGGTTTATGATAAGATGATTCATGAATATTAATTGAGTCTTCTCCGAATTCTTTTACGCATGATTATTATAGCTTTGTATTTCTCTTTGATCTATCCCTTTGGTTTAGCAAACTTGATTGATTTGTCTTGCAATGGGAGAGGTGCTTTGTAATGGGTTTAATCTTGCGGTGGTCTATATCTCAGTGATAGAAGGGGACAAGACACGTATTTGTATTGTTGCCATTAAGAGGAAAATGACGGGGTTTATTCATATTGGTTGGATTTACTTTGTCTACATCATGTCATCTTGCTTAAAGTGTTACTCTGTTATTCATGGACTTAATACTCTAGATGCATGTTGGATAGCGGTCGATGTGTCGAGTAATATTAGTAGATGCAGGCCGGAGTCGGTCTACTTGTGTCGGAAGTGATGCCTATATACATGATCATTGCCATCATATGATTTTTGTTCGAGAGAGAAGCCTCTAGTGAAAACTATGGCCCCCGGGTCTACCTTTATAATATATAAAATCCAAAATACCTTGCTAAAATTTATTTACCGTTATTTTATTTTGTGTTTTATCTATCTATCACTATCAGATTTGATCCTTGCAAATAACCGCCAAGGGGATTGACAACCCCCTTGATCGTGTTGGGTGCAAGTATTTGCCCTTTTGTGTGTGGGTGCTGCTAATGGGGTTTCGCGTGGTTCTCCTACTGGATTGATAACATTGGTTCTTAACTGAGGGAAACACTTATCTCTACTGTACTACATCATCATCTCCTCTTTGAGGAAATCCCAACGTAGCTCACAAGTAGCAGGAAGAATTTCTGGCGCCGTTGCTAGGGAGACATCACCAAAACCTGTCAAGTACCTTCACATAAACTATCATCTACTTGTTAATTTCATTTGCCATTTTCCTCTCGTTTTCATCTCCCCCACTTCTAAAACAATTTTACAAAAACACAAAAATATTTTTGTTTGCTTGTTTGCTTGCTTTGTCGCTATGTCTCAAGAGAATACCAAGTTGTGTGATTTTTCAAATACTAATAATAATGATTTTATTAGTACCCCAATTGCTCCTCCCGCCACTAGTGCGGAGTCGTGCGATATTAATGCTACTTTGCTAAATCTTGTTATGAAAGAACAATTTTTTGGTAGTCCTAATGAACATGTTGCATCGCATCTTAACACTTTCGTTGAATTGTGTGATATGCAAAAGAAAAAAGATGTGGATAATGATATTGTCAAATTGAAATTATTTCCGTTCTCACTACGAGATCGTGCTAAAACCTGGTTTCCATCCTTGCCTCAAAATAGTATTGATTCTTGGGATAAGTGTAAGGATGCTTTTATTGCCAAGTATTTTCCTCCCGCAAAAAATATTTCTCTTAGAAATCAAATAATGAATTTTAAGCAACTTGAGCATGAACATGTTGCACAATCTTGGGAGAGAATGAAATTAATGATAAGAAATTGCCCCACTCATGGTTTAAGCTTATGGATGATCATACAAAAATTTTATGCAGGATTAAACTTTGTTTCTAGAAATCTTTTAGATTCCTTCATGGGGGGGTACCTTTATGGAAATCACATGAGGAGAATCTACAAAACTCCTTGATAAAATTATCGCAAATTATTCACAATGGCACACTGAAAGACCTCCAACTAGTAAAAAGGTAAATTTTGTCGAAGAAATTAATACTTTGAGTGATAAAATGGATGTGCTTACGAAAATGGTTGCTAGTAAGGGTGCTCATGTTGATCCTAATGATGTGCCATTTTCTACTTTGATTGAGCAAAATAATGATTCCATTGATGTGAATTTTGTCTCTCGAAATAATTTCAATAGTAATGCTTATAAGGGTAATTTTAATTCTAGGCCGTTTCCGGGAAATTTCTCTAATAATTATGGCAATTCCTATGGTAATTATTATAAAAATAATAATAATAATAATAATAATAATAATAATAATAATAGGATTCCCTCTGATCTTGAAAGTAATATTAAAGAATTTTTGAATTCTCAAAATATTTTTAATACTATGATAGAGGAAAACTGAACAAGGTTCATGATATGGCTAGGAACATGGATATAATTGCTCATGATGTGGAAAATCTCAAATATAAAATTTTGCCATCCAAGCTTGATATTAATGAGTCCATTAAAGATATTTATGTCTCCATTAATGAAAGTAAATAAAGAACCGCTAGCTTAAGAGCTAAGCGAGAATTCCTAGAAAAAGCGATTCCGCTTGGTTTTTACCATAATCATGATGAAGATATTAAAATGATTGGTGTCTCACCCACTGAATCTTTATTTATTAATATAAAACTTGATGAAAAAGGGACTAAAGATGAGTCAACTTGAGCTAGAAGGCGTCCTAATTGTTCGGAGGGTGATAATCTTAATGAAATTTTTTGATGAAAGAGGGTTTGGAGAGGTCAAAACTTTACCTAGTGATGTGCCCACTACTTTGGATTTCAAGGATCTTAATTATGATTTTTTTTCTTTAATTTAATGTATTTCCTTGTTGTAATCCATGATAAATTCACCCAATGCTTATGAACAAAATAAAGCTTTTACTAAACATATCGTAGAAGCTATGATGAAAGCTTTAGAAGAAAAGCTATAATTTGAGGTTTCAATAACTAGGAAATTGTATGATGAATAGGAACCTACTATTAAAATAAAGATTAAAAAATTATAAGTGCAATGCTTTATGTGATTTGGGTGCTAGCGTGTCCACTATACCAAAAACTTTATGTGATGTGCTAGGCCTTCATGTTTTGGATGAATGTTCCCTTAGTTTGCACTTAGCAGATTCAACTATTAAGAAACCTTTGGGTAGAATAAATGATGCGCTTATTCTTGCTAATAAAAATTATGTGCCCGTTGACTTCATTGTGCTTGATATTGATTGCAATCCGTCTTGTCCTATAATACTTGGTAGGCCTTTCCTATGTACCATAGGTGCTATATTGATATGAAAGAAGGTAATACAAGATTACAATTTCCATTAAAGAAAGGAATGGAACACTTCCCTAGAAAGAGAATTAAGCCACCATATGAATTTATTATGAGGTCCACCTATGGAATTAATTTGAAAGATGGCAACACTTGAAACTATGCATTACGCCTAGCTTGGGACGTAAAACAATAGCGCTTGTTGGGAGGCAACCCAATAGTTATCTTTACATTTCCTTTTTGTTTTCTGTTTTTGAGTGTGCACACAATTATGCTACTGTTACGGTTGTGTGTTTATGTTTAAATTAGTGTTTGTGCCAAGTAAAGCCTTTGGGATGATTTGGTTGATAGTTGATTTGATTCTGTGAAAAAACGGAAACTTTTCACCCAGTGGAAGAATTGTTTAAATTCACTAGAACGTGATAAAATTCTGAATTTTTTACACATGATTGATATACAAATTTCCCATGTTTTCGTATTGTTTCAAAAAAATTGGAGTTACATAAGTACTGCGTTTGTACTGATAATTATAGATTGTCCTGTTTTTGACAGATTCTGTTTTCGTTGCATAGTTTGCTTGTTTTAATGAATCTATGGATTGTATTTGGGTATAAGTCATGGTGAAGTTAGAATATAATAGGTATTATGCAATAATCAAATATGAATGGGTTTACAACAGTACCTAAAGTTTATGATTTACTTATTATACTAACGGATCTCACGAGTTTTCTGTTGAGTTTTGTGTGCTGAAGTTTTCAAGTTTTAAGTGAGATCACGATGGATGAAGGAATAAGGAGTGGCAAGACCCAAAGCTTGGGGATTCCCAAGGCACCCCAAGGTAATATTCAAGGACACCCAAGACTCTAAGCTTGGGGATGCCCCGTATGGCATCCCCTCTTTCTTCTACCAACCATTGGTAAATTACTTGGAGCTATATTTTTATTCATCACATGATATGAGTTTTGCTTGGAGCATCATGTATTATATGAGTCTTTGCTTTGTTTGCTTCTTAGTTTGCCACAATCATCTTTGCTGGACATACCTTTTGAGAGGGACACACATTTATTCGTGATTTGTTAGAATACTCTTTGTGCTTTGCTTATATCTTTTGAGCTAGGAAGTTGCTTTAGTACTTCACTTATATATTTTAGAGCACGGCGGTGGTTATATTTTAAAGAAATAATATACTCTCATGCTTCACTTATATCAATTTGAGAGTTTGATCATAGTAATGGCAATATGCACGGGTTATGAAGTTGGTCCTAATATGATAAGTATTCAAGAAGGATATAATAAAAACTTTCATGTAGATCACTAAATATGATAAGTTTGATTCCTTGCAATATTTTTACGATATAGAGATGGTAATATATGGGAGGTACTAGTGAATGATTGTGGTTTAGTAAAAATATTGGTGTTACAGTTTGTGATTCCCGAAGCATGCACGTATAGTCTCTCGGTATGCTAAGAAGTTGGAGCACGATTTATTATTGAGTGTCTTCCTTTGCGTGAAGGTCGGGGGCGCGTGATGGTTAACTCCTACTAGCCTCCCCCCTAGGGGCATGCGTAGTAGTACTTTTCTATGAGGGCTAATAGACTTTCGCAATAAGTATGTGAGTTCTTTATGAGTAATGTGAGTCCATGGATTATACGCACTCTCACCTTTCCACCATCTCCTAGCCTGTTCGGTACCGTGCATTGCCCTTTCTCACCTCGAGATGTGGTGCAATCTTAGCTGGTGCATCCAAACCCATGGTATGATACGCTCAATCACACATAAGCCTCCTTATATCTTCCTCAAAACAACCACCATACCTACCTATTATGGCATTTCCATAGCCATTCTGAGATATATTTCCATGCAACTTCCACCGTTCCGTTATTATGACACACATCATCATTTGTCATATTGCTTTGCATGATCATATAGCTGACATTGTATTTGTGGCTTAGCTACCGTTCATCATATGTTATACATGTTACGCTAGATCATTGCACATCCTGGTACACTACCAGAGGCATTCATATAGAGTCATATTTTGTTCTAGTATCGAGTTGTAATATTGAGTTGTAAGTAAATAGAAGTGTGATGACCATCATCATTCATTATTAGAGCATTTTCCCAGTGAGGAAAAAAAGAGAGGCCAAAAAGATCCCAGAAAAAAGAGGCTAAAAAGAGCCCACCAAAAAATGAGAGAAAAGAGAGAAGGGGCAATGTTACTATGTTTTTCCACACTTGTGCTTCAAGGTAGCACCTTGTTTTTCATATAGAGAGTCTCCTATGTAGTCACTTTCATATACTAGTGGGAATTTTTCACTATAGAACTTGGCTTCTGTATTCCGATGATGGGCTTACTCAAATGCCTGGGGTCTTCTAGAGCAAGCAAGTTGGATGCACACCCACTTAGTTTTCATTTTGAGATTTCATACACTTATAGCTCTTAGTGCATCCATTGCATGGCAATCCCTACTCCTTGCATTGACATCAATTGATGGGCATCTCCATATCCCGTTGATTAGCCTCGTCGATGTAAGACTTTCTCCTTTTTTGTCTTCTCCATATTAATCTTTACCACCATATTCTATTCCACCCATAGTGTTATATCCACGGCTTGCACTCATGTATTGCATGGGGATTGAAAACCTAAAGCGCGTTAAAAAGTATGAATCAATTCTGACACCGGGGTAGTGCATGATTTATACTTTGCGTTAAGAAGATGGAGCATGACAAGGCTATATGATTTTGTAGGGATAGCATTCTTTAGCATTTTTATTTTGAAAGCCATGATTGTTTGTTGGTATGCCTGAGTATTAATATCTTTATGTCAAATTATAGACTATTGTTTTGAATCATTCGGATCTAAAATATTCATACCATAAAAGAAGGATTACATGATGAACATGTTAGGTAGCATTCCATATCAAAAATTCTATTTTTTATCATTTACCTACTTGAGGACAAGCAGGAATTAAGCTTGGGCATGCTTGATACGTCTCCAACGTATCTATAGTTTTTTACTGTTCCCTGCTATTACAGTATCAATCTTGGATGTTTTATATGCAATTATATATCATTTTTTGGGACTAACTTATTGACCTGGTTCCATGTACCCTTTGCTGTTTTTTGTCTGTCTTTGGTTTTTCGGGAAATCAGTACCAAACGAAGTCCAAACGCTATGAAAGTTTTTAACAATTTTTCCTGAGCAAGAGAGACCCTAGAAGCTTCGGGGGGAGACCAGAAGGCAAATGAGTAGACGACAAGTCAACAGGGCACGCCCCACGGGGGTAGGCGCGCCCTGATGCCTTGTGGGCCCCTCATGGCTCCGTCTAACCTAATTCCACCTCTATAAGTTCTCTAAAATCGGGAAACCAACAGAGAGCCACCAAAAATACTTTTTCCGCCGCTGCAAGTTTCTGTTCTTCTGCGATCCCATCTGGAGGCCTTTTACGGTACTCTACCAGAGGGGGAATTGATCACGGAGGGCTTCTACATCAACCTTACTGCCCTTCCGATGATGTGTGAGTAGTTTACCATAGACCTACGGTCCATAGCTAGTAGCTATATGGCTTCTTCTCTCTCTTTGATCTTCAATACAATGTTCTCCTCGATGTTCTTGGAGATCTATTCGATGTAATATTGTTTTGTAGTGTGTTCGTTGGGATCCGATGAATTGTGGATTTATGATCAAATTATTCATGAATATTAATTGAGTCTTCACTGAATTTTTTTATGCATGATTATTATAGCTTTGTATTTCTCTCTGATCTATCCGTTTGGTTTGGCCAACTAGATTGAATTGTCTTGCAATTGGAGAGGTGCTTTACAATGAGTTCAATCTTGCAGTGCTCTATATATTAGTGGCAGAAGGGGACAAGCCATGTATTTGTATTGTTGCCATTAACGGGAAAACGACGGGGTTTATTCATATTGGTTGGATTTACTTTGTCTACATCATGTCATCCTGCTTAAGGCGTTACTCCATTTTTCATGAACTTAATACTCTAGATGCATGCTGGATAGCGGTCGATGGGTGGAATAATAGTAGTAGATGCATGGAGGAGTCGGGCTACTTGTCTTGGACGTGTTGTCTATATACATGATCATTGCCTTGAATATCGTCATAACTATGCTCTTTTCTATCAATTGCCCAGCAATAATTTGTTTACCCACCGTATGCTTTTTGTTCGAGAGAGAAGCCTCTAGTGAGAACTATGGCCCCCGGGTCTATCTTTGTCATATATATAATCCAAAAATACATTACTACAATTTATTTACCATTATTTTATCTTATGTTTTATTATCTATCTATCACTATCAGATTTGATCCTTGCAAATAACCATCAAGGGGATTGACAACCCCCTTGATCGCGTTGGGTGCAAGCATTAGCTCTTTTGTGTGTATGTGCTGCTAACGAGGTTTCACGTGGTTATCCAACTGGATTGATAACCTTGGTTATTAACTGAGGGAAATACTTATCTCCACTGTACTGCATCATCCTCTCCTCTTCGAGAAAAAACCCAATGCAACTCACAAGTAGCAGCTTGTCGACAAGAAGAAGAAGGAGAACAAAGAATGTAGAAGGTACGAGAAGGCATGGATGGAGGCAGAGAAGGCGACACAGATGCCGCGACAGAGTAGGCGGCCCACATGGCATCCGAGGAGTGATCCGTCCAGCAAGTGATCTGTCAAGCTCGGACTTGAATTTCATTTTGGCATGTCCAGATTGTTGAACTGTTCAATTGTGATAAATTTGTGCTATATGATCCACGTGCATGGATTACATGGATTTAAGGGTTTAGATTTAAGGTGTGTGGGTACCGGGCAGGCAATAGGAGGGGCATCCGCGGATGTTTTTTTTTGAAAGTTAGCATGAGAGCTGCTAAGATTCCATTGCGGAACAAGAAGCCGACGGCTAAAACAGCTCGGTTTATTGAAGCAAAGCCAAGCAAAAACATGTACAAAGGAATCACCACATCTAGCTAATCTAGGTCAATCCAACAACGCCAAGGAAGCGAGCAAACACAATACAAACAGCAAAGCACACCGCTAACAAAGGGGGTGTCATACACCGCTGCCATGCTCACGGCCCGACAACTTCGCGGATATTTAGGGGGGCGAATTTGCCATGTCCAGCTGTAGATTATTGCCCTAAGGGTCGGGCAGCGCTGTCCGGACAGTGGAAGCTGCTACTTCTTGAGCTTGCGTTGGTTTTTCCCTTGAAGAGGAAAGGGTGATGCAGCAAAGTAGAGATAAGTATTTCCTTTAGTTTGAGAACCAAGGTATCAATCCAGTAGGCGACAACGCACAAATCACCGAATACCTGCACAAACAATCAAACAACTTGCACCCAACAAGATAAAGGGGTTGTCAATCCCTTCACGGTTATTTGCAAAAGTGAGATCTGATAGAGATAGGTAAAACTAAACAAAAGATAAAGTAAATATTTTTGGGTTTTTCGGTTTATAGATCTGAAAATAAAATATTGCAAAATAGTAGATCGGAAAGTAATATGATGGAAAATAGACCCGGGGGCCATAGGTTTCACTAGAGGCTTCTCTCAAGATAGAAAATATTACGGTGGGTGAACAAATTACTGCCGAGCAATTGATAGAAAAGCGCAAAGTTATGATGATATCTAAGGCAATGATCATGAATATAGGCATCACGTCCGTGTCAAGTAGACCGAAACGATTCTGCATCTACTACTATTACTCCACACCTCGATCGCTATCCAGCATGCATCTAGAGTATTAAGTTCATAAAGAACGGAGTAACGCATTAAGTGAGATGACATGATGTAGAGGAATTAACTCAAGCAATATGATGAAAACCCCATCTTTTTATCCTCGATGGAAACAATACAATATGTGCCTTGCTGCCCCTACTGTCACTAGGAAAGGACATCGCAAGATTGAACCCAAAGCTAAGCACTTCTCCCATTGCAAGAAAAACCAATCTAGTTGGCCAAACCAAACCGATAGTTCGAAGAGAATTACAAAGATATCAAATCATGCATAAAAGAATTCAGAGAAGATTCAAATAATATTCATAGATAAGCTGATCATAATTCCACAATTCATCAGATCTCGACAAACACACCGCAAAAAATTATTACATCGAATAGATCTCCAAGAACATCGAGGAGAACATGGTATTGAGAATCAAAGAGAGAGAAGAAGCCATCTAGCTACTAGCTATGGACCCGTAGGTCTGAGAAAACTACTGACGCTTCATCGAAAGGGCAATGGTGTTGATTTAGAAGCCCTCCGTGATCGAATCCCCCTCCGGCAGGATGCCGGAAAAGGCCCCTAAATGGGATCTCACGGGTACAGAAGGTTGCGGCGGTGGAAAAGTATTTTCATGGATGCCTCTGGTGGTTTGGGCATATAAGAGTACATATAGGCGAAAGAATTAGGTCAGGAGGTCCACGAGGGGCCCACAAGGGTGGGGGGCGCGCCCTACCCCCCTAGGCGCGCCCTCCGTCCTTGTGGCCGCCTCGTGGCTCCTCCGACTTCATCTCCAAGTCTCCTGGTTTCCTTCTGGTCCAAGAAAGATCATCGCGAAAGTTTTATTCCGTTTGGTATTCCTTTTCTGTGAAACTCAAAAATAAGGAAAAAACAGAAACTGGCACTGGGCTCTACGTTAATAGGTTAGTGCCAAAAATAATATAAACAGTGTATTAATGCATATAAAACATCCAAAACAGATAATATAATAGCATGGAACAATCAAAAATTATAGATACGTTGGAGACGTATCAAGCATAGGCCATCCCAAAGGATGCAAAAGTTTCTTTTTTTCAGCAAGATCAAATCAACTATCACCATAGGCCATCCCAAAGGTTTTACTTGGCACAAACACTAATTAAAACATAAAACCACATCTAACCAGAGGCTAGATGAATTATTTATTGCAAAACAGAACCAAAAATAAAATTGGGTTGCCTCCCAACAAGTGCTATTGTTTAACGCCCTTAGCTAGGCATAAAAACACGAATAGATCTAGGTATAATCGTAATAATGATAGGGAAAATCTCGAAAACTCATATCGTACTCCCTTCGTTCAGCAGCAAGTTTCCTTTGTGGTAAGCAAAAGTAATCAAAAGGGCTAAATTTAATGGGATGAGAATCCCCAAGATCAATCTCGGGAGGAATTGGTTCCTCCTTCGGCCCCTCATATTGGATAACCAACTCATCATTATAAGCATTCTTTTGGCAAAAAGTCATGAGCTTGTGTCCAAGAGAAAAACCCAATCCATTGTTTTGTATAGCAAAATTATCATTAAGCTCGGAAATCTTATCAACTAAAACATCGGTGGGGACCCTCTTTCTTATATTTTCATTATAAGCCACATGATCTAAAGATCGTAAACGCATTATGTCTTCTTGGTTAAAGAGAATTCCCTCTATGGGCGGACGACCACCATCTACTTTATAATGCGCAAAAATTTCACTAGCTTCTTTCATAATAAATCTAAATTCATGAGCTAGAAATATAGTGGCGGCGCGCTTAACGGAAGAATGCTCAATATTAGAAAACTCCAGAAAAATCTTTTGTATGGATGGATGCATATGAACAAATTGTCTTTCAAGTTCAACCACAAGCAAAGATATAGCATCCGCAAGACTACTAGTTTTATGGAGAATAGATCCACCTAAAGTGGGTAGTGCACCGGCACAAGTAAAGAAATCTTGAATAACCCTTTTCCAATAATATTGCCGCTACCTATGCGAAGTTTTTTAATGTGCAAGATAGTAGATTCTTCATGAGGATTAGTATTAGCAAAAGCATCAAAGTTTCCCCCATCGTTACTACTATCCTTTTCAGCGATAACCTCCCCAATTTCAGACATGGTGGCAACAAACCAATCTAGCAAACGAGCAAACCGAAAACGAACGAAGAAGACGAAAGGAAGAGGGGCGAAGAAAAGGAAAAGAGAGGGGCGAAGAAAAAAGGGCAAATCTTTTCGAAAATCATTTTAGAAGTGGGGGAGAGGAAAACGAGAGGCGAATGGCAAATAATGTAATGCGAGAGATGAGAGTTTATGATGGGTACTTGGTATGGCTTCACTTGGCGTAGATCTCCCCAGCAACGGCGCCAGAAATTCTTCCTGCTACTTCTTGAGCTTGCACTGGTTTTTCCCTTGAAGAGGAAAGGGTGATGCAGCAAAGTAGAGATAAGTATTTCCCTCAGTTTGAGAACCAAGGTATCAATCCAATAGGAGACAACGCACAAATCACCGAATACCTGCACAAACAATCAAACAACTTGCACCCAACGCGATAAAGGGGTTGTCAATCCCTTCACGGTTATTTCTAAAAGTGAGATCTGATAGAGATAGGTAAAACTAAACAAAAGATAAAGTAAATATTTTTGGGTTTTTTGGTTTATAGATCTGAAAATAAAAGATTGCAAAATAGTAGATCGGAAAGTAATATGATGGAAAATAGACCCGGGGGCCATAGGTTTCACTAGAGGCTTCTCTCAAGATAGAAAATATTATGGTGGGTGAACAAATTACTGCCGAGCAATTGATAGAAAAGCGCAAAGTTATGGCGATATCTAAGGCAATGACCATGAATATAGGCATCACGTCCGTGTCAAGTAGACCGAAACGATTCTGCATCTACTACTATTACTCCACACATCAACCGCTATCCAGCATGCATCTAGAGTATTAAGTTCATAAAAAACGGAGTAACGCATTAAGTAAGATGACATGATGTAGAGGAATTAACTCAAGCAATATGATGAAAACCTCATCTTTTTATCCTCGATGGCAACAATACAATACATGCCTTGCTGCCCCTACTGTCACTGGGAAAGGACACCGCAAGATTGAACCCAAAGCTAAGCACTTCTTCCATTGCAAGAAAAACCAATCTAGTTGGCCAAACCAAACCGATAATTAGAAGAGAATTACAAAGATATCAAATCATGCATAAAAGAATTCAGAGAAGATTCAAATAATATTCATAGATAAGCTGATCATAAATCCACAATTCATCGGATCTCGAGAAACACACCGCAAAAAAGTATTACATCGAATAGATCTCCAAGAACATCGAGGAGAACATGGTATTGAGAATCAAAGAGAGAGAAGAAGCCATCTAGCTACTAGCTATGGACCCGTAGGTCTGAGAAAACTACTCACGCTTCATCGGAAGGGCAATGGTGTTGATGTAGAAGCCCTCCGTGATCGAATCCCCCTCCGGCAGGACGCTGGAAAAGGCCCCTAGATGGGATCTCACGGGTACAGAAGGTTGCGGCGGTGAAAAAGTATTTTCGTGGATGCCTCTGGTGGTTTGGGCATATAAGAGTATATATAGGCGAAAGAATTAGGTCAGGCGGTGCATGAGGGGCCCACAAGGGTGGGGGGCGCGCCCTACCTCCCTGGGCGCGCCCTTCGTCCTTCTGTCCGCCTCGTGGCTCCTCCGACTTCATCTCCAAGTCTCCTGGTTTCCTTCTGGTCCAAGATAGATCATCGCGAAAGTTTTATTCCATTTGGACTCCGTTTGGTATTCCTTTTCTGCGAAACTCAAAAACAAGGAAAAAAACAGAAACTGGCACTAGGCTCTAGGTTAATAGGTTAGTCCCAAAAATAATATAAAATAGCATATTAATGCATATAAAACATCCAAAACAGATAATATAATAGCATGGAACAATCAAAAATTATAGATACGTTGGAGACGTATCAGAAGCCATCCAACACGGGCCTGTATCGGTCCGCGACATGGTCTGGATGTACTTCCTCCAACAAACCGGAGACAAACATGGAGGGGCTTTGTGGGAGTCAAGACCGATCCCACGCTCGCTTCTGACCGCCCTAGCCCACCAACCCCCTCCCCCCACGTGCTTCCCGCCCGTCCCCAGCTGCCCGCATTCATGTCACAGTAGAGCACCCCGCTCCACATTGAAGGCGGCTTAGGGCGGACGCGACCTCTCACTGCCTCCACCATTGAAGTGGCGTGCCGGTCGAGGGCACCGCCCGCTGCACGCCCGGCTGAACACGCCTCGTCACTGCATTCAAACGCCTTCACTAAACCCGTGTGGAATCCGAGAAACCTACACCGGCCACATGTCCATTCGTGAGCGGGACAACATTAAACGCAACGCCAGGCAAGCTCCTCCCGTCCGCCCTCTATTTAAACGAGGCCAGACGCTGGGCATGAATCGCACCACTCCCCATCTCCTCCTTCCACCATTTTCTCCACCCTTTCGATGGCATCCGACAAGCAGGAAGAGCAGTACTCCGGCATAAAAGCCGGCTGGGTGGTCCGTCGAGCCCGACGGATACAAGAGAGGCAGCTTGCTGCTTCACCTCCCTCGCCAAGCCCGACGGAGCAAGTTGTCGCCCCAAACCAGTGCGTGGTTCAGAACCTCGCCACTCCAAGCCAGCTCGCGGAGGAGTGGCGAGTTGCTCCAGCCCGACACGACGGGGAGCACGGCCGCACGGGCATCATCGCTGCCGTCGACGACGGTGCGTCGTACCGCGCCTCTAGTGCCTGCAATCGCGCCATCTGCCGTCGACGCGCGCGTAGCCACGCCATGCAGGCAGAGAAAGAAGCCGGCTGCGCGGACATCGACGAGGTGGCGGCCAACATGTCCGCGCCCGCCACCACCATCGAGGAGAAGTAGAAAACGGGAGGCCGCCACCGCTTGGGTCCCATGAAGACCACCGCCGAGGCGACGCCGGCATACACAGCCGATGTCTTGCCTGGTTCTTTAGCGCAGACCATCGCCGACCCCCCCCCCCCCCCCCCCCCCCCCCCCCCCCCCCGCCTGGGCTCCACGGAAGCGGAGGAACCCCAGCTTCCCCTCCGGCTGAAGCATCAGCCGGCGGTTCCACTCCAATGAGCGGTGGGGAAGCGAGCCGCCCTTTGAGCTGAAGCATATACCTCCGGGGCTCCTGGCAGTCCAGTGAGCGGGCTGCTGAACATGGGGAAGACAAAGAGATCCGCCGCGGCCAGCCGTAGACTAGTGTAGTGTATCTGTGTCGTGGGAATGGAGCTCCGCGCGACCGTACGTGCACATAGTTTTACCATTTTAGTTAAAATATGTTCAAAATGTAAACATTTTCGTTCGGTTTGTATGAAATGTGTCATGTTTATATGAAATCCGGCCGTGTTTGCAGCAATTTTATCTTGTTGGTTCAAACTGTTGTCAAAATGTATGCGGCTACGGTTGGATGGCGGCCTCCGGCATCTGTGTCCGTAGACTGGTCTTCTCTGTTCGCGGACGAATGCGAAACGAAATTTGCGAGTTACCTTAGAGATGCCCTAGCAAAGGATGCACATGGGACCACAAGAACGGCACGGCTAGGTCTCTCAGAAGAAATATTGTGCTATATGCATGACTGGTACATAAGTACGTAGTACAACTTTATGCAATAATATGCTCAGTTATCTGTACCTTTTTACCTCGCGGTAGTACTGATCACCATCGCTAATTGAACAACCACACGCGTTAAAGTAATGTAAGTGGAATATATGGTGCACAATCCTCGTCATCTTATACCTTTTGGCTGTACTGTTCTGCTTGCAAGTAAGCATATATAATAGCGACAAGCTAGGGGCCTAACAAGATGATACTCCTCCGTTCTATAATGTAGTGCGTATAGGTTTTTTCAAAAGTCAAACATTACAAACTTTGACCATATTTATAGAGAAAAGTAGGTACATCTAGAATACCAAATGCACATCATTGAATACATCATGAGTTATATTTTCAGAATGTACATGTTTGGTATTGTAGATGTAGACAGTTTTTTCTATACACTTGATTAAAGTTGGCAAAGTTTGACTTTCACAAAAATCTATAGGCACTGCGTTGTGGAATGGAGAGAGTATTGGATAATTTGGTCGATGCATGCATGCGGTTTCGTAAGGTGCGGACATTCCTGTAGCTTGTAGCAGTGCAACTTTGAAAATGAGAAAAAAATGTCCTTTGCATTGGTTGATGCACACGGCTATATACTACATCAATTACTGTTAAGCAATCTCAATCATTGGTGTCGAATAAAATCGACATATATAAACAAAATGACATGTAACACGATGCCAACTTCTCAAACTTGCCTCGCGAAAGTACGTTGTCTTCTCCGACAGCTACCACAACCCATTGCCTGCAGGGACAAATCCCCGACAAAAACAACAAGAATCCTTATAAAAAGTAGGCTACTCCAACGCGCTGCCGCAAACATACCGTTGTTCGTTTTTTGTCCGCTTTCGACTCATTCTCAGTCCAACTTTGGACTGAGTTTGCGGCCGAACACACGCGCGTACGACGTGTGGCGCCTGCCCATGTCCTCCCCTGGCCCGCCCGTTGGGGACACAGACCCCTCTTTTCTCTTCCTCTACCTCCCTTCGCGCCCCGACATTGCCGTCGCCATCACCCTCCCCGGCTGCGTCGTCTTCCACAAGGGCCGTTCCAACCACCACCACGCCATGCCATAGTTGTCTCCACACTGGCGTTCCGGAAAGCATTTTGCCGGCGTTCTCCTTGTTGCCGGTGGGAGAGAAACTACGGCCGTCGGCATCGCCTGTCGTCCCCAACCTCTTCCGGCCGGCCGTTCATTGCCGCAGGGCGCCCACCAGCACCACCGAACCCCAAAACCTTGCTTTGCTGCCTGCAATGGGGAACCTCGGTTCAGGGGATCAATCCCCGGCCATGCTCTGGCCTTGAACCGCAATAGAGAGAAAGGCCACACCCTTCTCTATGCCGATTGCTTTAAGGATGGTGCACTCTTCAGACCACACCAATTTCGTCGCCGACTCTGAATGAGGAGACATGTGTTCAATTGTATTCGGGAGGGAGTGGTCGCGCCTGACCCATACTTTGAGTGCAAAGAAGATGCCCTAGGCAAGCTTGGTTTGTCTTCATATCAGAAATGCACTGCAGCTATCCGCATGCTTGCATATGGAATTTCTGGTGATCTTGTGGATGAGTATGTTCGTATGAGTGAGTCCACATGTCTCCTCTCAATGTATAGTTTTTGCACGGCCGTGGTGGAAGTGTTCGGTCCTGAGTACCTCAGAGAGCCAACTGCCGCTGATACAGAGAGGTTGTTGGCGATCAATGCCGAGAGGGGCTTTCCGAGCATGCTTGGTAGTATAGATTGTATGCACTGGAAGTGGAAGAACTATCCATTTGCTTGGCAGGGGCAGTACAAGGGGCATGTGAAAGGTGCCACTGTTATACTTGAAGCTGTGGCTTCACAAGATCTCTGGAATGGCATTCTTTCTTCGGCATGGCTGTTCTCAGAATGATATTAGTGTTCATCAGCGGCCTCCGGTGTTTGCAAGGCTTGCAGAAGGCCACTCCCCGGAGGTCAACTTTGAGGTCAATGGCCACCATTACAACAAGGGACATTACCTAGCTCATGTTATCTATCCTCAGTGGTCCACTCTTGTGAAGACCATACCCAATCCGCAAGGAGAGAAGAGACAAAGGTTTGACCAAATGCAGGAGAGTGCTAGGAAGGATGTGGAGCGTGCTTTCGATGTGCTTCAGTCTCAGTGGGGTATCGTTCGTAACCCGACATTGACATGGAGCACGAAGAAGCTTTGAGAGGTGATGACCGTTTATGTGATCATGCACAACATGATCGTGGAGGATGAGCGCGATGATAGCATCTACGACCAAGGGTTTGATTTTCAGGGTGAAAATGTTGAGCCTGAGCATCCACCTCCTGCAACCTTTGAACAGTTTGTCGAGTTTCATCGGGAATTGCGTGATTGGCATACTCATGTCCAGCTCCAGGATGACTTGGTTGAGCACATGTGGACTCACATTGGCAACCATTAGATCTATCTATCGGTTTAATTTCTTTTCGTGCAAACAAATTTCAATTGGACTGTAATAAGACTATTTGATATTATTTTTAATTTGATTGAGTTGTAATAAGACTATTTCGGACGTGCAACTATTGCCATGTTTAATTTCAGATATTTTTTATATTCTCAAACGGACAAGATGCGGCCGAAATGCGACCGTGTGTTGGGCGCACGGCCGGCGCATCGACAAATCCGGGCGGACATGACCCTGTTGTCACCCCAAACGGACAAAAAACGGACGAAACGGACGTCCGTTTGGGGTCGTGCGTTGGAGTTCCCATAAGTGAGGTGGCCGGGCAGGGGGGAGGCAGAGCTGAGCTGACTTGCTGAGGCATATCGATCAGCTCATGTGACGAGGGCCAGAGGTCTGAGGTAGAAGACAAGGCGCCTCCCTCCCCACTGTTATTGCACCAGACACTGAGACACTCGCGCAGTTCCTGCTGCTCCCCCCTGCGCTTACTCTTTTCTCACCTTGTGGCGTACTGCAATATGGCCACCGGGCTCTCTGCCCAGCTGCCACTGCACTCACTAGCACTTACCCGCTTTATATGGAAACTCTCCTGGCCCCCTTGCCTTCCTTCACCAACCCCATCCCCCCTTGCGCGCCCTCCTGCTCGCAAACCAAACACAGCCTTGCTAGGGTTTCACTTCACTTGGGCTGTAATGCATGCAGAAAAACACTACTCAGCATGAACATGGGCCTCTGCTTGTACCGTGTTAAATAAAATAAAAAGCATGAACATGGGCCTACGTGATCATGTTTCCGAAACTTAACAAAAATCACATCTTTTAGGTGTCAAAAATTAGGAAAGCATTTATGTTGTAGAGAATAGGTACAAGTATGTCCAAGTAAATGCGATAAGCCTAGGTTAGAGTCTTTCAGTCTTATGACGTGACTCTCAACTATGAGGTGCATGTGATGGCTTTGTTAATCTCAAGATCTATCGGCTCGTCCTCTCGAAGGTGCTCATAGAGGTAGGATTGTGTGTGTGTGTGTGTTCATATGGATGAGTGCACTGACGAAGCTACGTCAGGACTACATGGGCCATGGCCCGCCCAGCTTTGTAGCATCCGCTCCTATAACATCCAGCTCATGGGTCTAAAGAAAGCCCAACTTTTTGAAGTTTGGCGCTTCAAGCACGCCCAATATTTTTCTGCAAGCTCCGCCATTGGATGAGTTTGCATACGTGAGTGTCTGCATTTGCACTGTATTTCTCAAAACAAATATGTCAATATAAATACTGGTAAATATATGACCATCTTCAGAATAGTGCATAAAAAATCATAAGATTTTCTCCACGCGGTCGCCCCCCTTCCTACTGACCCAAAATGCGCTCTACAAGCTGCACTTGACAGCCATGTGCATGCTCCTCCGATAGGTCCCAGCTGTCAGGGGGAAACTTTTTTTCGCGAAATACAGAGGCCCTTCCGGTAGGTCCGAGGTGTCAGGTCGAGGAATCATTATTTTGGGCGTTATAAGGAGTCACTTCCTTGCGTGTGCCCATGGACCCAGCTATCAGCCTCTCCACTTACAGTCCTCTTCTGATGGCTGTCATTCGTTGACCGCCTTGACGACGCCGTACCGCCCGAGAGCACCAAGGTGGTGGACGACAGCGCGACCTAGGAAGGGAACGACCCGGAGTCGGGGAATACGCAGCAGTGGATGCCCACGCGGAGGGGAGTACGAGGGTTGACTGCTTCGGCTGCGGTTTGAGGTTGCCGTCGCCGGAGAATAACAGGGAGTGTGGGTGAGTAGAGGGAAGGCCTGGCCAGTGGTGGGAGTAGGGTGGGGCGGTGAGCCCTACGTGGCAGCACAGCCGGCCACGAGAGGCAGGAGCAGGCGGCACGACCGGCGCTGGTTTGGGCGGCTGGAGCAAGAAGACTAGAGGTTGAAGAAGCACCACGATCGTTGGATGGACATCGTACGGTCACCGCAGATCGAATCATTTATATTGACTAAGTTGACAAAGCCCTGCGTCCGCGTCAACTTAGTAGGCCCACAAGTCAGCCTCCAAATATGATGGGACCGACCTAGCAGCAGGGGTATTCATTATTTTTGTGCGTAATAGCTGGTGGATCCGAGCTATTAGCGGGGGGAATGTTTTTTTCGTGAAATACAGAGGCCCTTCCGGTCGGTCCCAGCTGTTAGGAGGATGAATCTTTATTATGCGCGTAATAAGGAGGCACTTCCTACTCGCAAAAAAAAGGAGGCACTTCTTTGCGTGCGGCCGTGGACCCAGCTGTCAGCCTCTCCACGTATAGTCCTCTTCCGATGGATGTCGTTCGTTGACCACGCCGTGCCGAGAGCACCAAGGCGGTGGACAACGGCGAGGCCAAGTAAGGGAACGACCCGGAGCAGAGGAAGACTCGGCAGTTGTTTCCCACGCGGAGTGGGTACGAGGGTTTACTTGTTCGGCCGCAGTATGAGGCTGCCGTCGCCGGAGAATAACAGGAGGTGTGGGTGAGTAGAGGGATAGTCAGGCCAGGGATGCGAGTATGGTGGGGCCGTCAGGCCTGCCCGGCAGCACAGCGGCCACGGGAGGCGGGAGCAGGCGGTTCCGCCGGCGCTGGTTTGGGCGGCTGGAGCGGGAAGATCAAAGACTGAAGAAGCACGATTGCCGTTAGATTGACATCTAACGGTCTGACGCTGGTAGAGTCGATTGTTGACTAAGTTTCTTTTTTTGAGAAACCTTGTGTACGCATGAACTTAGTAGGCCCACAAGTCAGCCTCCAAATCTGTGGCAGACAACATAGAGACCATTTACTATTTTTTAATAATTTGCAGCCCATTTGCCAATTCTTAAGGAATTTATTACAGCCCATTTTCTGCCCAGGACCACGGTAAAAAAGTTCAACCTTATTTTGCATATTTCGGTGGAGTCCGAACAGTTTTAATCCAGAAATGATAAACTTTATTTTTTAAGAACTTATTGATTTGCCAAATAAAATATCATTTTGTTTTTGTAAGCTAATAAGACGTGGGACAATTGAGTTGGTTTTCGGGAAAACTAGTGGTAAAAAAAATCAGCGTTGGGAGGGAAAACAACAACAACAAAATAAGGATGTAAAGATGAAAAGGGAACTTTATGTATTTTCAATATAATAATAGGTGTATATGAACTAGTAAAACTATAGGTAGAGATTAGAAAACGGAAGTAGGACATGGCGTTTCTAGAGGAAAATAGAACTAGGCTGTGTGTTTGATTCAGTAAAAAAACTGCCTGCGGATGTTCTAAGAGAAAATATACCAAAGGCTGGCGGGCTAGAGGCCAGTTGATACCTGCTGGATCTTTGTGCCCCGTTGTTGTCATGGGCTGGGCCTGTTAAAAACAAAACCAAGCCTGGGCAGTCTACACACTAGTTGAAACTTGCTCGACCTGAATAAACAATATACCTGCTGGATCCCAGTTATCAGTCTGTACTTGCAGAATTCTCTCGTTTATTGACTACGTTGAAAACTTCATGGGTTTCACTGTCTCAGACGTCAGCATTATTTTTCCATCGTGATAATAAGTGCATGCACTTCTTGCGTACGGCCATGGACCTACTGGTTCCATATGGTTAGGCTCTGTATGGACAGCCGTCTTGTGGTTCCACGGACAAATTTCATGCAAATCGGATGGTTTTCAGTGAAAGCGGACTAAATTCATTGCATTTTACATATTTCTTTTCATTATGGAATAGTTTACATATTTCAACTAATAATAACGGACTAGGCCTTTTTTTAGTCCATGGGAGGCGCTTCACGATCGAGGTCGCGACACTTAACTATTGTGGAAGGCCCAAATCCATCGCTCCTCTCTTTTAACAATTTGCAGCTGGGCTTGGCATGCCACAGCCTAGTTCCGACGTGCTGCGTCCAACTATCAGCCTGTGAAACCGGATGGATACCCTGCGTACTTCAAAGATGTAAAAAATTTGGAGAACTGAGAATTCGAACGGCGGGTGCTTATGCTACCCATCAAATAAAAATCAGGTGCATGAAAATTCGTTTCGAAACAAATGATTCAGCTTTATATCCACGTCGACCCTCGACATGATGGTTGGAAGCAAATGCCAAGTTCATACCGAAAGATCCTTAACAACAATACCAACTTGCAGACGACCAGGTAGTACAAGTACCAATACCAAACTAACTTATAATCTTTTTAGTCCTGGCCCTAGTGTTCGTCTGGTAGAAAATCTTGCAGAGGACCAGCTCCCGCTCCTTCTCTTGCTCCAGGTCCCCGAGGTGGTACTGGTGCATCACCCAGTTGGTCCTCTACTGGTCGAAGTTCTTGTTGGTGTGCAGCACCAGAACCTTTTTGCTTCCCGTCTGCCAGCCGTTGACCATCACCGGCAAGGTATTGCCGGTCTTATGCCACATCGCGTGCATGCCGCACTCCGACTGTATCTTGCGACGCGTCCGCGTGCCCCTTTTGAACGCCCTGGAGTTGCGCTGGAAGAAATGCTTGCTTAGGCCACTCAGTGTGATACCTGCAGTATTGTCGAATACAGGTTTTAGTGTACGTAGTTAGCATTTTAATAACATCTTTGGCATGTTGCAGTCACTTGTTTCACTTTTTATTAATTGTCAAATTGTAATTGCTTCACTAGGTCTGCGTCTAAAAATAAAAATAGAGCTATAAACAAAGGAATATGTCTGTGCAAGTAGACGGCCGATCGGTGTCTCACCTGGAAGTTTCTCAGGATGGGTGTAGCATATGCCGTGCTCGCTGTCGATGGTTGGTATGAACAAATCGATGAGAGGGTGAGATCTCGCGCTGTCAGCACTCACTTTGGCCTCAAGGTGTTCGATCAGCTCCTGATCCGTGGGATCGAACTTGACGCCAGCCGGCAGCACATGCCAATCCTTCTTGGACTTGCATCAGTTAATTCCAGTTAAATGGTACTCAATGCATGATCAATCAACTGTTTTAAGTAAATGATGAAAGAGTTCGACAGATAAGTGGTACTCCAAATCTGAAGTCCACAATACCCGAACAAACTGGGGTCTCGGTTTCATTACCACATGTAGACTCTAAAGACTTGAAAACCCCCATAAAGATCGAAATCATAATACAGGGCGACGGGACGAATACTCACAGGAGCGGCCTTGCTGGTTCCTTCCTTCATCCGGCTAGCTTGAAGAGCATCCTTGTTGAGATCGATTTTTTCAGCGTCTTCCTTTTGACTACTTGCAATGAAGTATAGCAACTCCAGTAGCTCATCGCTCATCGTACCAAATGGATCGGAACAAGGCAGGAAGACCGGGACAGAATGGGAGAGTGATTTTGTAGAGAATGCGAGAGTGCTGTTGTAGTACGAGAGGGGACTCTTGTGTCACCTTGGTGAACCGAAGACGCCGCCCGGACTCTTGTATCACCTCACGCGCAGCGTGTTGTCACGTCAATTCAATGTGAGGACATGATGAATAATTTAACCGACGTATACTAGTACTACTACTGTACTACTTACTAGTCGTATTTAGTGTCACATTTTAACCATAGGTTTAACTAACAACATTTCAATGCATGTCATCGAAAATTATACCATTGGAAACTATGTTCAAATACAAATCCAACGATATAATTTTTTGTGACATGCATTAACATTTAGTTAGTTAACTTTATGGTCAAAATTTGACACAAATTACGAAGGGGACCAATAAAACAGGAGGGAGGTAGTAGTACGAGTAGCGCAATATATGGTATAGAGGACTAGTACAAATTTAGAAATGGAGTACGAAGTTACAAGGCTGTGCGACAGACTTTGTAGGCTACATGAGTAATACAAAATATAATTCCCATTGGACAACACTTTCACCAACAAGTACGCACTTGAAGCCTAATTGATATATATATGGCTTCTGCACAGCATCTCCATCATCATTATCAGTACATCCTACGCAGGTGAGTTAGGATGCACTTGATCCCAGAAAGGTATCTATCCTTCAAACTAACTACAGTACATAATATCCAACAAAAGAGGGTCATGCTACAGCAGCAGGATACATGGCTCAGTCTAGATATCACTACGAATCAAGTTGTGCATATTTGCTATTGGCATGAACCACATCGCCGCATGTCGGGTTTGCAAAAGCCATTCATCGCATGGAAGCTTGATGCCTTTCACACACTGAAGATTATCTGGCAACAAGCTGTGTTGACGAATCTCTGGATATGGTGATTCATGAAACCCATGGTACGATGTGTAAACACAGTTTCCCCTGGCGAATGGAAGTTGCATAGCACGGTAATCATCACCGGTGATATGATCGATGATTGGTTGGATGATCGGATAATTGAGCCCGAGGAACATGGAGTGGTCGCCGATGCTGTAAAGCCACCTCCAGTTGAATACGTCTGGCCCAACGGAGCTGGGATCTTTGTCGAACACGAAGCAGCCATAGCCATCACAGTCACGAACATCCCACGCATTGTACTGCATGTGGTTTAATGAAATGGTTTGGTCAATTTGGTGAGAATCAAATGACCACCGTCAGTTGAACGAGCGATAAACCACCACCCATTGACTTTTATATTTCCAGGTCCTGGAATCATGAAGGCCAACGCATTTGCGTCTGCTGCAACAAATCAAATTGGAGACCAAAAGGACAAAAATATACAATCAGGTTCAGAGTATGTGTGGAATTAAGATTATTATAACAGTGACACATATCATAGACAGAGAATTGCAATGCCGTGGTCATAATCATACCCCAAGTTAAAAAAATTAAGCCAATGGCTTTCATATTCTAGCAATATGTCATGGTTCAAACATCATGTAAAAATGAGAGGAAAACCGCTATAACAGGGCCTACTCATATTCTACCATAGCAGTTACTACTGTTCTCACAATAACATGTGTGATTATAAAAATCTTGGAAATGAGAGTAACATATAGCAATATTAGGTTATACTCATAATATCTATTCTAACAATCATTAGATGCCAATTGTTCTCATATCAACTCTAACAATAACATGTGTGGTCATAAAAATCTAGGAAATGAGAGGAACATATAGCAATGATGTGGTTATAGACATACTATCTATTCTAAATTTCTAACAATCAACAGGCAGTCGTATTCATAAGGTAAAGATGAGATGAGATAGAACAATTACACGACGATAGATTCCACCAGTATAGGCAGCCAATCTGTGCGTCGACCGCGTAAACGATGCCATCATGCACTATAGCATCAGACAGAAATGCAGGCTCAAAAGAATTGATGATGAGCCATAACCATGTATGGCGACCGGATTCCAGATAGACTAATCCCATGTCAAACAAGGCAATGAGCTTGTAATCCATGTAGTCTTCTGATGGTGTGGGCACTTCGCAGATTACAACCTTCAGCAAACGGAGGTCGCACCAAACGCTCGACGCGTCTCGTGCGTAGTAGCCACAAGTGTCTGGCAGGCCGCGAGGCTCGATGGCGGCGGTATCCAACGATGGAAGGGTGATCTCTCGCTGGGTGTAGATATCCACGAGACGCCATGGACTACCGGATTGGTGGATGAGGACGATCCAGTTGGCCTTCATGCCCGCCTAGTAGTGGCCGCGCATGAAGGACAGGTGGACAGGTAGTGGTAGCATGTCGAGGGGCACCACGGCAACCTCCGTAGGATCGTCAAGTCGGTGTCTGGGCCACCTGCGAGGATCGGGCATCAGCAAGCAGGGTGTCTTGAAAAGGGCCGGCCGGTTGCAGACGAGTAGACGGTACAAAGACATCGAGCATGCGGCCAGACACACGGTGCTGAGCAGGTCCATATGATTACAGATCTGCTCCAAGAGAACATCGGGGAGGGAATTCCAATCGCGGCTCTGCGTGTCAGTCGGTTCTGCCATAGGGTTTTTTAGGGTGCTGAGTGATTGGGATTTTCGGTGCCTGCGAGCGAGCGGGGAATGGATTCGGGCGGATGAGCGAAGAAGATGGCATGTGTGTCCGAGCAGTGAGCGGGGGGGATATGGTACGCGCGAGCTACCAAGGAAGATGGCGCGGGCGGGCGAGCAGTGAGCGGGGGGAAATGGTGTGCGGCTGATGATGGGGAAGAGAGAAGGAAGAAGAAGAGAGGAGGAAGAAGAGGGAAAGACGGGGAAGAAAGTGCATTAAATCTCAATTCTGCCAGTACTACTACCAGGATATACCATCCTTCGGAGTGTAAATAGTTAAGCCGATGACAAGTGGGTCTACCTCAAGAGGGCCCATATGTCAGTTAATGAAAGAGAGAGGTGCGTAGGCGTATTTGCGAAAGCGTGCTCCATTGGCAAACATGATGGCAGTATTGGGTAAGGCTGATTTAGTAACACCAACACGCTGGTTCAGCTTATTAATTAAGTGACCCATCTGCTGCAGCGTGTATTGTCACTTCACTGTGAAGACTAGTTGAATAGTTCTCTCTGACCGAGAGGGGAATAATGGATCGCCAAGACTTCCTATCTACATTATCCCTATGCCCCTACTCTCATCCTGTCCAACAAGATGAAACATTGGCCAAGGCACCCGGCGCCAATAATGTAGGAGTACTAGGGGTATTTTGTGTCAAACTTTGACCATCTATTTAACTAATAAAATGTTAATGTATGTCACCAAAAATCATATCACTGGATTCGTATTTGAACATAGTTTTTAATGGTATAGTTTTTTATGACATGCATTGACACTTTGTTAGTTAAATTTATGGTCAGAATTTTACACTAAGTACAAAGGGGACCATTAAACAAGGACGGAGGTTTATATACAGGTCAATAAAAAATCATCAATCAAGGTAGTAGTAAATGATGAGTGCCCGAAGAATTTTTTGCCGAAAGTACTCAATAATGGGCTCGTTTTTCTCAAGAAAATTGTGTTTATGAACGTATTACTAATTGGAATGCATGCATGAGGAACAAATGACCAGAACTTTTACACGCATCGGTGAGTTTTCTCTTAATTCTTGCATGCAACATTTTAATGAAGCTTGAAATATGAACATGTCAATGGGAGGGAGTAAAAGCCTCATGCATGCATGCATGCATGCAACATGCAATACTCACACGTACACATGCACGCACGCATCCATGTGGCACACAGCACACGACGAAACACACACGCTCATGCTCAAGTGATCAACCTACTCCCTTCGTCCGTGAAAGACTGTACATATAGAGATTTACACATTGACCAAGAGGAACCGGAACTTCATGGCATAATTAACGCCCAAAAGTAGCAGACTTATGTCTGCATGCGACCATTGAGAGAAGAAGATTAAATGAAGGTTGTTGCATGCTGTAATTAAGGATAGACATGTAGCCTATAGCTAGAGCACAAGTTGGTGCATTAGTCAATCAATATCGATTAGATTATAGGCTAAGTGCATTGGAAGTGTAGATGTACACTCTTTGTTGGAAAAATTTCTAATGCTAGATGGAGTACAGTTTTTCACGGACCGAGGGAGTACACATGCATGCACTCACATATACAGCCAGGGTGGTTCGCGCGCAAGGGTTGGACTCCTGTCGCGCCTGCGTAAAGTTTTGTTTAACTGATTTCTTTGCTCTGCCAACTGACAGGTGGGACCCAGAAACCAGGTGTCAATTTAACCAGTCAACAAAGTGCCACGGCGACTATGTGGCCGGTCAGTAGGGTGCAATACGGTGCTCTACGGTGAGCTAGTGACCGTATAATCACCGAAAACTATATAGTGACCGTAATGAGCGTATTGTTACATACTTTGACCGCCATTGTATTTTTCTCATTTCAAATTAAGCCATATTAACCGGAAAGGACGCAGTATGGACTAGTACTACTACTTTGATGTGTCCCGTCAACTCGCCGAACAAGGAGAAGCTTGCTTACTACGCCCTCTCCCTCGCGCACGCGCGGTGGCTCACAGGACGAGGAGAAGCTTGCTTACTACATACTCCTACGCCCTCTCCCTCGCCCACGCGCGCGGTGGCTCGCAGGACGAGGGGAGGGTTTTGACTACAGCGCCCTCTCCCTCTCCCTCGCCCTCGCCCTCACGATGGACGTGCAACAGTTCATTCGGTGTCAGATTGCCAGAAGCATATTGTACTGTAGTATCATCGTTGTTGGACCTTCCGAAGAGGCGAAGAGCCAAGTGCAAGGTTCACAAGAGTACAAACTTTTGAACCTCCCGAAGAGGCAAAGAGCCAAGCGCAAGGTTTTATAGGAATTGTCGTACTACAACTATAGCGAACGATGCTACTGTATGATGCCGCCACGTCACCTATATCCAAAGTTGTGCCACCTTTTTTTCTCACAGAGCGTGTTGGAGCCCGTGCAACAGCCACACAAATTGCACGTACACATAACACATTTAGTAGTAATAAATTCTAGAGGACAAATGCCAGTATGCCACACAAGTTCATCTCCACTTCATTTGATAAATTTGTGCACGACTTGTCTACATATATTCACAGCGCTACCATTCACAATTTACCATACTCCACTTACACGTTATAGATGGGTTCCATGTCCTCCTCCAGGTTCCAGTCCCAGGTGTTCTTCATAGATGGCACGATCCATAGCGGTGGGCAACGGAAATCATTGTCGCAGCTTTCTAGTCCGGTTCCACACGATGGAGACTCATCCAAGCTGAAGCAACATAAATCAGGGATAGCGTGTCCTAGCATGTCGCTCATCCGGCGGTGCGCACTGAAGACACAACCATGCTTCATGAACGGCAGGCCTTCGGTGTCGTGCATGGAAGGTGGCATCCGCTTCACAATGGGGTAGCTGTCCCCAATGAAAAGCGAGTACTCTCCAAGAGTGTTCCTTGGCACCCACATAGCATCACGGGGGTCGAACTCGGCGCCGTTCATCTGGTACACGCGGCATCTCAGATCTGGACACATGGTGACGTACATGGTCAAGGTCCATACATAATAATGTTGTGCTCAAATATGGCGGTCAGTAATATTGTGCAGCAAATAGTACTACTCCGGTATAGAGGAAGTAAAATAACCAGCTTATTATATATAGCCACTCTTGGCTACATGTATGAGATAGTAAGACATGGAAAAACAAAAATGGTGGGAGCTAGTGGGTTCAAGTCTTCAAGGGCCTACCTAGCTATACGCGTCCTCCAAAGTAAAAAGTACTAGTACTAGTAAGTAGTACTACAATGAAAGAGAAGGCGAGAGGGTTAAAAAAATATCATACTAAATTGTAGTACTAGTACAGTAAACATGTCCCAGTCAAGAAAAGAAAATAACTAACAAGTACTACTACTCTAACACACAGCAATGAGAAAATGGAATACCTGGGTAGATGGTGACGGTCCGATCGTGGTAGATTGTGTGACCATGTTGCACATCAGTGGTACCATGGGTAACGACTGCTAAGATAGTTGATCCCAATATGCCAAAGTCAGCTACAAGGTTCCAGGTTAGACCGAATCGCGGATGCAAATGCACATCCAGGATCAGCGATCTTATTTTGATCGGGGGATGACTGGTCCCTGCAAAATAACGGAGTACCGTTAGGGATGCAAATGATGGTTTGTGCATTCCATTTGTAATCTCCCGTACCGTAGGATGGCAACCGGATGAAACAAGTCCCCTGGCTTGTCACCGCGAAGATGCGGCTACATGGCACACGGCGTCTTCGAACGTGTATGGGTACAAATATGCCGTGGCCAACATGTGTCGTTACTGCCTCTTGTATTGATGGCAATCCTTATGTCGAACACCGCGATGAGATAGTAATCGTCATAGCCGCGTCGCTTTGTCGGCGGGTCCGCAATTGCTATCTTCTTCAATCTCATGTAGGCATCATCATACGTATTCAAGCCCAGCCAGTCCGAAAGGTCGATCCCAATGGTGGTGAAGGGGTCTACATACGGGAACGGCCGCACTGCTGTGGATGTTGTGCAAAATGATGGTGGTATCCGGCCGGAGGTATGCAAGCCAATCTTCGTTGGCACCAACCCAGACCTATATATAAGACGGTGGGCAGTGGAGAAATTACGGGATGGAATAACTAAGTACTATATTTAGAATATACACTACATGATCAAACTCCATGACTGACCTGCTCATCGGACAAAATCCGACTACCTCTCAACATCGGCAACTCTAGCAGAGTCAATGTGCAACCATGGCCAGGGAGCGGTGGACTGTTCGATGGATTCTCCCATAGAATAACCTTCTCCTCGAGGCCTCATGGAAGACCAACAAGCATGGCCTTTTCCCAAGCCTGTTTAAGAACCGTCTTAAAACAGTTGGTGAAGGAAGCACCGAGTCTTGCGGCGGTGAGGACGTCGGAGCGGCGTGCGATTTCTCACAGAGGATCGTCATCCAAGGTCTCCCAGCCCCGACGAGGAGGAGAACCGCCTGGCGAATTAAAGGGAGCAGCGACGAACTGCCTTGGTCTCTTCGGGGGTAGGGGAACTAGCGAGGAGGAGATAAGGAAGTTATGCGGGCACGCATAGTGGTAGTGCCTAGTGCCCCGCGATGGTGAGGCTATTATTTACTACGTATTCGTACTGTAGCAGTAGTAGTACTACTTTCTCAACTAGTAGCGGTACTGTACTTCTATAGTGCACCAGTTTTGAACTCTTGAATCTCAAGGCCAAGGAGCTATAGTTGCAAGTGGAGGGTACAACTGTTCTCTAGAACCATCATTGTACTATCAATGCAGGGAAAGTACACCTGCGTAGTGCATACTCTCCGTGCTCTATCAAGCACGTAGCTAGCCTACTCAAAGCATGGTTAATAATATAGCCAGCTAATGACTATAAGGAACCGCCATGTTATCTATAGCCATCATCTATATGCACTCATACAATAATGTGGGCTATAAGGTTGGCTATTACATTAGTACTTTTTTTTCTACCTTCTCTCTATCTCTTTCTTCACATTTATTGCATTTACCTAGGAATGCATATATAGCTAGGCTCTTGCATAAGAGCCCACTCCTCTTACTTTTTCACATCTCTCTACTCCACATAGGCAAAAGTGCCATGTAGGCAGACTATAAGCCCACTATTGTACTTGCTCTCAGCCCCTCCTCTCACGCACACACTAGCAGCCTGTTTATCAGCGACGGTTACTGCGGGGGTAGAACATTTGAGTTCTTTGATACAGCGAGGCTAGGCTTTTCGCTTCCATTTGTGGAGGTGTAATGGATCTCGTCGAACTTTATTAGTTCCTTCTTTATGAGAGCAAGTACAGTAGGATGATGTAGGCGGACTGTAAGGCTTTAAATAATATATTTTTGATGAGTTGGATGAGAGAGAAGAAGAGAGAGAAGAGAAGCCGGCTGTAGCACGCGCTCCTAGACACTATGTGAGAGAGGAAGGTGGGCCATGTTACAACAAAGTAGTACATATTTGTATGTGACTATTGTACTTGCGCGCTATAAGGTAGACTATATATGATGTGGCAAGATCATATAGCCAGCATCCGGCTATACTATTAACCATGCTCTGAATGAGATGAGGCAAAACTTTTGCCTCCATTTCAAAACAAAAAAATCACGTCAAGAGGAATTTCTTTTATAGAGCCGATAATGGAGCGAAGTCCATGCGTGCAACGCCACAAGCTACAGAGTAGTAAAGTAGCACTTTACGTACAGAGCCATATTGCACAGTTCCCAATACCGCGCCAGGCTTTTCCAGCTCCTAGGGCTTAATTGGGAGGCGCTAGTTTAAATATGGTAGCTGATGAGGAAGCTGCAAGCGAGGTGCGGCTAGGGCGAGCACGCAGGCGAGAAACTTTGCATGGTGTGAATTGATATATAGGAGTACTACTCTAGTACACGAGCCACGAGATGATGGGAGGGAAACCCCATTCACGTGGCTGGGCTATCCAGTGCACCCAGATTGTGGTGCGACACGTCCGTTCGACTTCAAAAGTCAAACTACCAGTGTACAATATTGGCTTGCAGTGAGGTTACTATTTAAAAAAAAGGACACCGTGCGTTCGGCCGGGATCGAACCCACAAAACGAGCTATACACTCCCGCGACCACTAGTAGTACTCGT
Organism: Thinopyrum elongatum; assembly: GCA_011799875.1. Lineage (NCBI taxonomy): Eukaryota > Viridiplantae > Streptophyta > Magnoliopsida > Poales > Poaceae > Thinopyrum > Thinopyrum elongatum. The sequence continues at coordinate 29,810,399 of CM022299.1, read as the reverse complement.
TGGAGTACAACGCAACCTAGAATTGCCTTTTGTCGCTAGTACATTGTTCCTTACAAGAAACCACTAGTAATACCAAGAAACTACTAGTACCACTTACCAACCAGCCCTACCAAGAAACGACTACTCTACAAAGTGCCGTTATAGGCACGTTTCAACCCATGTCGCCCCTTAAGTCAACACCTTCTATTCGACCGGCAAGTTAGGCGTTATGACTTGTGGGAGCTACATGTCAGTCTGGACAAAAATCCCAGAGTGAACTCCTACCTCCGGCCCGTCCACCTAGTCATCCTTGGCCATGGGACGCAGCTACCGCCGCCGGCAGAAGGCGAGGTCAAAAGCGCCAGTGGCGTGGAGCCCATCTTGCGGCAGCCCGGATGCCAGCTCCGTCAGGCGCTCGCGGCCGCTATCTAGCCAAGATAGCACACACCCTGCTGGATGCATCCAGCTGCTTTGTCTGCAAGGTTTGCTAGCTAGGTTGGCACGGCGGTGCGGCGGCTTGCTCGCGCGCGCCGCGCTAAGGCCAGCCATCTGGCTCGAGCGAAGGCCAGCACGGCGGCTTGCTCACGCGTGAGCCACACTCGGGCCAGCCAGCCAACCCGTGCGGAGGCCAGCGCGGCGTCCGACCCATCCGGCGGAGCGGCGACCAGCTCGCTCATCACCAGCGCCACCGACGAACACGCATAAGAACTGTTTGAAGTAATGTTCAGGAAAAATAATGATTGGAGGAGGAAGAATAGGATAGAAGGTCAAATGTCAAACAAAATGTGTTGGTTTAAGCTACCTCGTCAGCACGGATGTGTGGGCCAACCCTATCATAAACGGGTTTAAACGAGCCTAATCGGCACTAGGTAGTAGTTTTTTTGGCGTGGATTAAGAAATTTTGGGTATGTTTTTGCTATTTTTTGTCCAATAATTTCTTCCTTGGGCTGGTTGAAAGTGGTAGTTTTTTGTTAAATACTCTACATACTGTAAGTAGGAGTGAAAGTTAAGCTTTGGAAGACAATAAGCACGGCTAGTTACATAGTGCCTATGTGTACGTAATTCAAACTAAATATCAACCATGAGTGACTAATATCTTGATGGAAAACTCGAAACTATGGAAATACTAGCATTTTTTTTTGCATGGTTGGAAATACTAGCAATGTTCACGTGCGTTGCAACGGATCATAATTAGAATAATACTTATTCACAAACTTGATAGAAAACACCCTTATTTTGATATACATATATCACTAGAAATATATTATGTTTCAATCAGAATATATTCCTTGGGCTGTTTTGGTGAGGTGAGGGAGGGATGTGGTTGGTTTAAGATACTAATTAAGGGTTTTTCTGCAAATTGGTAGATAAGTGGGATGTTGTTGAGAAAAAGCAACAACTTACCTCACAGTCGTTAGATGTAGATCTAATGGTCAGAAATGACGGATGGCGGACACACCATCATCACCAACTAAGTCTTTTGTAGGAGTACTAGCAAGATGCCCGTGCATTGCACGGAACATCAAGATGCATTGTTTTATAAAACACCTCTAGTGATTGACCCATGCGGGAGTAATCCCATGTGTAAAAACTAATGATATCTCGAGAAAGAGGAGAGATAAGGTGAGGAGGAGTGGGGCGTGGTGGTGATTGGTGGTCGGACTGAGCGGAGGCATGGGGATGGACGACGCTGACAGCGACCACCATGCCAGTTTGCTCCAGAGGCTTCCTTTTTTAATTGCTCAACAATGAGGTTGTGGGAGATAAGGAAGAACAAGGAAAGGCCTTGTCTGCAAATGTGGAGACAGGTGCGGGTATCTTTTAGTTTAATTTCTATCCGTCAGATATAGATCGGATGGTCTATATTGCAAGATGGCAGGCATACCATCATCACCAACTTGGTTTTTTTTATAAGAGAAGAGATATAAGTATGGAGATACAAGTGTATTATCGATACTTGTTTCCATAAACTTGGATCTACATTCTATTCAACGGCTGAGCATGTGGGGCCTTAGCACGATGACTTCTCGACTGTGTAAAACAAAGGTTTTCCCGTCGCCGATAAGGAGGGGGTGACGGCAGCGCGCTTTCGGCTTGCTCTAGTCCTAGTAGTCATACTAGGTGGTCTACGCACGTGTAGATTTATTCCTTTTCACCTCTCGTGTTCGCCATACTGCCACGACTGTTGATGAATAGACGATAAGTTATTCACGGGAAAACCTTTGTTGAGCGTGTGTGCGAGAGAGAGACAGCGTGCGTGTGTGATATGTGTAGAGACTGAGGCAATGATAAGAGATTCTTTGTGTCTCTGTGTGTGGAGGATAGAGAGAGACATGTGCATGGGGCTTTGTGTTGTGTAACATGGAGACACATAGACATAATCAGAGAGTGAGTGTGTGAGATACACATGCGGACATGGGGAGAGATGTGTGAGTTAGAGAGATGGAGAATTTTGGTGTGCATGTGAGCTAGAGAGAGGGGGGATATATACATACCTAGAGCTGGAGAGAATATGCAAGGGTGTGTGTCTTAAAAGAAGGATCCAGATAGATGGGTGTTTGTGCGTGTCTGTGTGTTTGTGCGTGCGTGTGTGCAGTGTGTGAGAAGGAGTGTGTGTATGTGGAGAAGAGAGACCACTAATGATGTAAACCTAGTAGGGAAGGGGGAATGGTGTGACATGTGTGTCAAAGAGAGACAAAGGCATGTGTAGTAGCGGGATGGCATGGGTGCGGGCGGGGTGCAGACTATTTGGAAGAGACATCGAGTGTGTGTGGGAGAGGGGTGTGAGAGCGAGAGAGAGAGAGCTAGCGAGGGAGAGAGAGAGGAAGAGAGGGGTCGTTTGTGTGCGGAAGTGGCGTATAGATAGGGAGACAAGGTTGATGTTGTTCGAAAGTGGCCTATGTACGGAGACGCAAGGGAAGCGAGTCATCATGTGTGTGATAGAGACTTCATGAGAGATCTAGAATAGATGGTGTAGAGAACAACGTGCGAGATTGAGAACGATGATACGTTAGGGAGCTATGGAAAGACTCATGACATATATGTATATAGGGAAGGAGCTGGGGCGGGTCCGCATGTGGGAGAGATAGAAAGAGGAGAATGGTGCACAAGGAGACAAAGGGTGCTTGTTTGCAGTGGGGGTGGTGAGTGAGGTGAGTGTGCGAGAACCACATAACTAGGGAGATAGACATTTGGGGGTGATGTTTTGTGTGTATGGGAAAGATACACTCTATACAGTGCGTGTGCTTGGGAAAGAGAGATGACGGGAGACCTAGAGAGTGGGGGAAGAGATGTGTGCATGCCCAAGAGACAAAGTGATAGAGACCTATATTGGGGTCCGGACTTTAGAAGAGAGGGGGGTGTTAATGTGCTCCTGTGTTTGTGTCCGGGGGAGAGAACGACTTGTGGGGGGGGGGGACGGGATGGGTGGCTTCAGATAAGTGAGGTGTCTATATTTGAGAGACTTTAGCGTAATTCAGATATATATGGTCAATAGTGTTTGCACTCATGGTTGATCAATTTGTTTCACAGTTTGGACTATGAGATAACGATACTTTTGAACATGCGTGATATACTTTGAAGTACCAGAATTACAAACCTAAGATTGGAATTTTGGAATTCGACTCCATCATTACCTTTTGTAATTCATTTAAACGGAGGTACATTTTTTAAGCCAGGATTTCGTGATTTAAAATACATATATCAAACCTAGAGATATACACATACGGGCATGTTCAAACTTTATAATCATCCACTTTATTCACACACATACACATTTTTGTTTTTGTCATCATATTTACGATAAACACATTTGGAATTTCATTTGAATTGGACCATATGATGGCATTTGCTTCCACTAGCTCAATGATCCATATTTGAATTGAATGGACAATCTAAGTTTCGAGTTGGAGACATTGATTTTCGAAACTTGCACTTTTTTTTTGTGTGCAAAACAAATAAATTCTCGGCCATGATATCATAGTCGGCCGTACAAGAGCAGAACACTTAATTTCAGGCGCCAAAAGATTTCAAACTTCCCGCTCACATCAAAATATCTCGCGCTCAAAAGTTTAGCCCTGCGATATTCCTGTTTTACCCCTACCACATGAACGGAAAAGGGCTGCTTTGGTAACTCCATTGTTTTCCCCTCTTTGCCCCCAACATTCTTCCCAGAGCCCCTCCCCTTTCCACCCTCCCCCCCCCCCCCAAACCACGCCAAGCCGCTGAATCTAGTCCTCCGCCGTAGCGGTGGACCTCACACCCGCCGGATCTACCTTCCGCACCATGGAACCCCCAACTGCCAACTCACCACTTCATCGGAGCCGCTTCAGCGACTGGCTTGTCCACCGCTCCAAATCTCCTTGACCGCCATCATGGTCCACCGCACTGGATCTGCTTCACCAGCGCCCTCATCCACCACAGTGTAGGCCCTTCACCGACTCCCACGTCCGCCCCATTGCTGGCCCTTCATACAAGCCCTCGTCCGCCGCAACAGATCCGCCTCACCGAAAGCACTGTACACCGCGTCGGATATGCTTCGCCGACGCCTTCGTCCACTGCACCAGACCCGCTCCACGGACACCATATTCAACTCCACCAGCCCTGCTTTACTGACGCCGCAGCCTCATCAGGTTATTTCAATTTGTACTCCTTCGTTTTTTCTCTTCTTTATCATGAACTGTTCACTTACCACATATGAGCTTTCTTGTATGTCGACAGGCGCCGCAACCGAAGCACCGGAGCCGCTTCAGCAATGGCAACAGCCGGCCCAAACTCAACTGCAACATGAGCACCATCGACGATCCTTAGCTATCAAGTATGACAACGATACCCATACGCCGCCGAGAATCAGGTACTATTATCCAACGGCCGGCGCCTACGTTCACTTTCTTAGCATAAGCACCGCACCTTTGAATTTCTTCAGGGCATCATTCAATTTTTCATGAGACGCGTTATTCTGCTTGCACCTGTAGGGCCATACTTCTGGCAGTGAACATGTTACATGTGCTAAATTACAAACCAGTGCACATATAGTTACAATGCTTTTGTTTTGTCCTAAGTATTACTATACTTCCTAGATATCACTGCCTACTATTTTACTTCCTGCATGCTATATTTATGATAATTGTGTTGTTCTGATGCCACATGTCGGTTCCATCAGACTGCTTCATGTTCTCTATGGTTAATTACACATTAGCAAGCTAGCATGTGGTTCCACTGCTTTTTGTTCGTTTTACCCTACATTTTCTGATGCTAGCTATTACATCACTGCTCCAAGCCTCTGTTCATTACTTTTTTGTGCGTTCTTGATCTTCCCAAATTGCATGACTAATTTGATGCTTCTATTAATTATGGAGCTGCCAACCCCATCAAGCAAAATATTTGTTCTTTTGGGGCTAGCACCTCGAACAAGCATAAAAATACAGTGAAGCACATATATTGTCGTGTAAGACACACCCTTCTTTCATTAGTTTAGATGAACCATTGATGATCAATTCAAACCAGTGCATGCGATTAAAATTAATTTTACCTAAATAGAGGGTGCAGAATAAACTACAACAACTAGATTTGCAACCACGGGATGCTGATGATATCTTCAAAGAACATTGCAACAGCAGCGAGGCTTCACAGCAACATATGGTAAGCCAGTGTGTTTTAGTACATGTGAAATGTAATGCGTGTGGGCTGCTTTCGTGGCTTGTGCCCTCAACCTGTAATCCTATAGAATTACAAATATTTCAGTTGTCTGCTTTGCTGTATTGCTTGATTCGAATGCTTGTTTGTTACTTGTTAGGCTATACCTGAGTTGGCCAATATGTCATCAGTGCCTGTTGTACTATCATAAAGAAATGCATGCCTAGTTCATTTGACTCGTTAACTTTTCCTATGAACTTCATCACAAGACTGTCTTCATAGTTTATATGAAGCCACACTGTTAAGTGCTTTCTCAGATTATTTCAACTGGTTAGATGCCGTGGCAACTTAAATATAGTGGTGGTACACTCCCTTTCAACTAGGGATGTCAACTGGGTCCCGTTTAATCCCGATTAAAGTTCACTAGAGTTTTTGTTTTTTGAGGAAAATGAACTAGCGAGCTAGCAAAAACTAACTAGATGGGACTGGCGGATGCCGTTTATTTGCCACTTACATCCCTAGTTTCATCTTACCATTTTAATTTCTTTTCGGTTGATGCCACTTCGAACCATTTAAATATAGCTTGCCATGCTCAGCAATAATTCATATGCCGTTTACCATGTAAGCTTACTGCATGGATCATGCGATAACTATCTATTACTTATGTCCAGCGGAAACCTTTCAGGATGCCGTTCACACTAGGACACAATGTACAACCCCAGAATCTATTTGTGGAAATAGTGCGCCATCCATGTTACAAGATGGTAGCAGTTCAAAGGCAACACCACCGGAGAGCAGTCTGAGCATAGATATTATAGTTCTTGAGGCTCTACTAGAGGCTGAAAGAGATGGTGTGGCTGCCATGAATGAGGTAATCTTGATCTTGAGGCTGGAAATTATGCAATTAGCTGCATGCATTATGCAAGCAACCCAAGAATTGGAGGAAGTAAGAATGTTGCATTTGAAGACGGAGGAGGTCCTGCTGCTTCTGCTATCTGAAGCCCAGGGTAATCCCAGTTCTTCTTTAGATACCAGTTGAAATTGTCGTTAGATTAGTATACTTGCATGTTGTGTCATGTCTCTGAATGGATTATGTTGTAAGACTTCCTATGTTGTCCATGTGTTGTAATGATCTGAATTTTTTAGGCGAGGTAATCCTCAGTACTTGTATGATTGACATAAGGTGAACTATTTTTCGTGTGAGCATATTGTATTGGATGAAATAACTGTTTGACTCAAAGTGTATCCAACCTATTGAATTCGAAGATCACGGCATTTCTAAATCATATTCATATATAATGGTGGAATAAATCTTTGTCATCATTTTGAAGAAATAAATAACAAAACGTAGAATGATGTATGGATATTCATAATCGAATACAAATTGGATTTGAATTTAGTTGCCAGGGCCCAGGGTAAACATGAATGCTAATTCTCCCAAATTTTGAACGAAGCGGCAAAACACCCACTATCATTTGTGGCTGCCCGAAGCAAGTGTTTGCGAGATGGAAATTATTGTCTACCCCTGACACTTCACATCCTAATCGACCTGATTTCCACTTCTGTCGATAGGGGTAGACTAGTAACTTCAATTAGACGTGACACGACCGTCTCTGAGCCCATTCAGACATGGTGGGCGCCAAACATGGGCGGCAAAACACATTTGATTCAAGCTCATCCGAAAGACCTGTGTCTCTCCCTCCATTTCCCCATTCATACACGGTGGGTGGCAAAACAAACTCTCCTTGTTCGAAATCGATGTAGGCAAATATTTTAAATAGGGGCAGATGTGTAACTTCCCTCAGACATGACACAACCGCACTACCTGTCAGCCCCGTTCATACACTGTGGGCGCCAACCGTGGGCGGCAAAACACCCTCTCCTCGCCCGAAATTGCTACCGGCAAATATTGGGGAGATGCGAGATTACCGTCCTATCCCCAACCGACGAGATGTCCAAAGTTTTAAACAGGGGATAAGTTCGTAACTTTCCCACATTTCAGACAAGCACGTCCCAAAGTTTGAGATCCCCCCTCCCCCTCCATTTCCCCATTCATACACCATCGGCACCACAACAACCTCCCCACTCCGGCCAGCCTCATCCGTCCGCCACCCCATCCTCCACCTTGCCGGAGCCGCTACCCCTACCCCATCATCCACTGCAAGAGATGGATGTCTCTCATCCACGGCGCCGGACCAGGATCCTTTCATCGCGTCCTCTCACTTCATCGGCGCCGTCATCCCCGTTGCCGCTCCTACGACCGCCTCATCCATGGCAAAAGAACTTATCCCCCGACCAGCCGTCTGCCATCTAAAGTCTTCTTCTGCGCCGCCGACAGCTATCACACCCGCAGCACCCTCAACGTATCAGCAGGGGCCTACACGGCGGCATAAGAGAGGTGGTACTCTTTCATATCTGCTTAAGTTTTTGATCTCACCCAGAAAATAGATCGTAACTTGTTTACTGTACTTTTCTTGTCCATACCAAATCGTAGTGGCTAGTTGAAAGCAAACATTGGTTGCGAAGTAGCCTTTGTCCGGTTTGCACCTTCAGATCCGCCATGGCACAGTCACTATACTCATAAAGCTTATGGTTTTCCCCCTTTATATTCACTACCATCATCATAGGTGCTTCGTGTCGTGCTAGCACTGCTCCTCAAGACCTCAACCCATCAAGCGAAACAACATGCCACTCATAATTCCAAAGCTTAGTTGTTGAAATACGAATCGGAGATGATGCTCATATTACTAATACAAACAACATTTAATTGGTCAGCTAATGTTCCTATATTCGTTTTGAAAAGCATGCGCGCCGCATATAGAGAGACAGCAGGGATTTGCATTTCTCTGTGCGCTCTGGTTCATCATGGGTGGGCAACACACATTGTATTATCTAACTAGCAAGATGACTGTGCGTTGCACGGAACATGAAGATGCATTTGTATGAGTAGTTTATCTTGTGGGAGAAAAGGATGAACGTGGGAAGGCCTTATTTGTAAATGTGGAGAGGGGTGTAGGTATCTTTTTGCAAAATTGCCATAGTTTCCTCCCTATCCATCAGATATAAATCAGACGGCCTATATTGCAGGATGGCAGGCACACCATCATCACCAACTCTATTTTCTATAAGAGTATATTGTTATAGATAGAGATAAGAGTATAATAGTAGAGAAAAAAGTAGAGAAATCTGCTTGCTCTTTGTTATCATGTTCCTCTTCTATTCTTCTTAATAAGTATATTACTTCCTCCGTTCCTAAACTGCCTTGGGTGCGTGCGTGTGTTGTGGTGGCGTGCGTTTGTACCGGGTGTTGTTCATCATTGCTTTATTTATAAAGCAGGGCAAGAGCCTTTTTCGGTAAAACATAAGTCTTTTTAGATATTCCAATAAGAACTACATACGGATGTATATAGACATATTTTAGAGTGTACATTCACTCATTTTGCTCCGTATGTACTCCGCATTCGAATCTCTAAGAGATTTATATTTAAGAATGGAGGGAGTAGTATAGTATGTTCCTAGTCGGGAAGTGGAGCAGGGACATTTGCAGTCGATAGGTCTATTGGGTCGCTTCAGTTGGATGCTTTCAACGATTCTAGATGGTCTGCCATAATATCCGGGAAATGCTGGGAGCTATGTCGTCTTTGATAGTCTAGACTGATAGTAACAGTATTGTGCCTTCAGTTGAACAGAGTTGCCCATTTTGGGGCCGAACCCTTTCTTGCCGTACCGGCAATACAAGCCCATATGGTCCAGCTAGTTCCACTTTCCTGATTTTACTCTTGATGCTTAGGGTTTTCCCCTTTTATCTACCCTACTATGATCTGCGTAGGTGCTTTCTGTCGTACTAGCAGTACTCCACCCTTCAAGCTAAACAACACAGCACTCATAATTCCAAAGCTTAGTTGTTCAAATATGATTGTGATATGATACTGATATTAGTTAACAGACACATTTAATTGGTTAGCTAAAGGTCCCACTTGAGTTTCCAAGTGCATGTCGCGACATATAGAGAGACAGCAGAATTGCATTTCTTTGTCACTTGTTGACTGTACTTTCTTGTCCATACCAAATCTTAGTTGTTATTTCAAAGCAAACATCGGTTGCTAACTACCCTTTGTGTGGTTTGCAGCTTCAGATCTGCCATCCCACTGCCACGGTCAACACTATACTCATCATGCTTACGGTTTCCCCATTTTATGATGACCACGATCAGCCTACATGGTTCATGTCGTAATAGCACTGCTCCACCCATCAAGCTAAACAAGCTTAGTTGTACAAATTCGAATTTGATATTATGCTGATATTAGTAAAACTAAGACATGTTTAATTGGTCAGCTAAATGTTCCTCCTTTAGTTTCGAAATGCATGTGAGCCACATATGGAGAGACCGGAAGGAATAGTATTTCTCTATGCGCTCTGGTTCATCATGGGTGGGCAACAGACATTGTATAGAAAGACTTCTAATATCTTCAATCTGCTTGCTCTTCTGCTCTTCTTTAACATGATCCTCTTCTCTTCTTTAATAAGTATGTTCCTTGTTGGGAAGAGTAGCAGAGACATTTGCGGTCGACTGGTCAGGTCGAGTTGTTCTCCCTTAGTATATTTTGAATCTGTCAGGTCAGGTCGACTTGTTCTTCTTTACTATATGTTGAAGCTGTCATCTGCGAAGTATCATCACTTCTGGAGCTCTCATATTTTTAGTAGTAGGCCACATTATATTAATGCACACACCAAATTACAGCATGCATGGCATCTCTCAGAAGAATTGCAGAGATAGCACAAAGGGGTTTACAGGGAGGCAGTATTGGATTAGAATCACTTCTGCATTACAAAGATAATCTCACTTGTTTTTATGTTTTCATGCATGTCAGGTATTGAACATGATCAAAATGAATATGAGAATGGGCGCACGAGAGGAATATTGCGGAACAATCCACTAGCTAACAAACTTGGCATGGTGGACGATGGCCTATCTTATTCACCCATCAAGGTGCTTGCTCTAACTTGGCAAGGTTGTATTGGTCGCACATATTTTGCATATGACCTCTTGCATTACTTCTACTTTGTTACACCACCATCTTCTTAGTTTAAGCATCATCTATGAGTATATGCCATACCTATCCATTTTCTGTACCTATTCCATGTGTCATCATACTATGTTTTTCCAGTCAAATGTTGTTCTTTCGTAAAAGAAGTCCAAAAGGAAGAGGGTGAGTGCAGATCCTTAAGGAGTGCAAACTAGGTATTTGGAAAAGGTAGTGATACCTGTTAAATCAGATAGATCAGCAGCCACAGAAAACACAGGCCCAACTGTACCACACTTTACCCCTACTCCACTGGCCAAACCCCTATTAGAACTGCAGAGAGCCCAGCGTCAGGTACTGTCTATGATATCAATTCAAAATTTGAACTCCTAAATTTCTGCATGTGCCTTACCTTCTCTCTTGTATGAAAACTAATTTCAGATGAATCTTCTTGCTCAAAGGATCATAGGATCTCACAACAATACTGGGCACTGCATTGGTCTTGTCAGTACCTCTTGCCCTTTGTCAGCATATTTACACTCATTGTTGTTTGATTATGCAGCATCACTGTAAATGTTTGCTTTTTTATCCTCCCTTTGCTCCAAATTATAAGATCTATATTTACTCTTAGATAAATGTAGAATTAACACAATGGTTATGAAGTTTTGGATTGCTCATGTAAGTACCTGTTGTCATGTACTCCCTCTATATCGAATTAATTGTTGCTCAATTGAATGTATTTAGAACTTAATAGTGCTAGATACATCCATTTGAGCGACAAGTAATAACGGACGGTGGTAGTATTACTGTACTTGCATTGCGAGATAGTTGATTGTCTAGCATTACTCTGCATCTTATCTGCCCTGCCCTCCACTTTCTCCAAATTATCAGATCTACATTTACTCTTACCAAAATGTTGAATAAAGCCAATGCCACTACACACGTTGATGTCCGCATTCCTCTGGTCAGTACCTTTTGCCTTGTAACGATGTACTTAATTAATTGCTATTTGATTATGTATCATCACTCTACACCTGAGCTTCATTATCCTATATTTCTTCCAATATTATTTGATCTATATTTACTCTTTACAAAATGTAGAATAATGGCAACGCTTATAAAGAAGTTTCTTTGGGGAATTTATTGAATTATCCTTCCATTGACATGGAGAAGGGCTTTGTCCAGCCCGTGTTAACATGTAATGTAAGTTCATCCTGCTCAAGCCTTCAAACTTTGTTCTAGTATAGATTTGGATAGGCATCATTTCCGCCACTGCTGTTTACTTTGGTGTTTACATCTGATTGGATGTTTGCAACAACTACCAGTTTTAAATTGTAGTTGTAAAAACATGTTCCTTATGTAGAACAGATCCATTTATTTGCTTATATAATTGTGAAACCTGTTACGTGTCTCCTTGTTTCTCTTTCGGAGTCGTATATCTTATGCCAGACAAAACTTTAGGGAAGATAGTGAGCCAAACCATCTTTAAGAGAGCGAGATGACCCCAAGGTCATGTCTTGATGAATACAGTGAGTTGAAGCTACTCACCAGCAGCTGTGAGATAACCTCTGTGTAGTTGCTGCCTCAATCTGTTCGACTTCTTTAGTCTCAACTTAAAGCGGAAAGGCTTGCTTCAGCTCAGCTCCGACTTGATGTCAATGATGCAAAGAAGATCTCAAAGGACTACCTTGCGGGCTTTGGTGCTATACAGCTAGGGATGGAGCATCTATCGTTGACACAACTAAGGTCTCATCAGCTTGTTCAGCTGCTTGCGGTGGACGTCCAGGCCAGGCCTAATGCCTTCTGAAGTGCTCTCAGTTTTGTATATTCTTTTGTCGTTGTGTTTATATGCACTGGTGGTGACCTTTGATGCCCAGTGTATGTAATCCGCGGTCACGTTGCGCTTTATTATCACCGGTGGCGAACTTTGATGCCCAGTGGATGTAATATGCCGTAATTTCTTAATTGTATAGTCTAGGTTTATTCTTGGTCGGTATGCTGTAATTTAGGCCGGAAGCTTCAACGGATCTCAATGTTGTCGGTCTTCAGGCCGGCCCATAACTCGCTATATATGGGCCAAAACGTGGGCCTATAATCATCTTGGGCCATTACCAGGTCTAAACGTATAGTAGTTTTCCGCCTTTAACAGGCCGAGTAAAGTTTTGGCCAGCTGGACCAGAGAATACTATGGGCTTTTAACAGGTTAAAAACTAGACTGGGCTAGCGTTGAGCCGAAAAATTCACGGGCCAATACAGGCCAAAACTGCCTAAGGCCCATGTTTGGCCCAAATAGAACGAGTCGTTAATAGGCCAAAATATATCTCGGGCCCTGTTTGGCCCAATGAAAATATGGGCTTTAAGCAGGCCGGTATCAACGCGTGCCGTAGGCCAAACAATGTCACGGGCCATTAACAGATGGGCTGTAAGCAGGCCGGATTCAACGCGGGATGTAATTAGGCCCAACTGTTACACGGGCCATTAACAGGTCGATAGGCCAGTTGGGCTGAAATTTATCGACGAAGACTACGGGCCGTTAAGAGGCCTAAAGTTACTTCGGACAAGAAATAGCCCAGTTTCTGCATGGGCCGTTAAATGGCCTAAAGTGAAACCGGGCCGACAACGGCCCAGATGCACCATGGGCCGCTAACAGGCCGAAACTATTATTGGGCCGAACTGGTAAATGGGCATTTAACAGGCTGAAATACAAACCCGGCTAAAATGGGCCCAAAAGAATAGTGGCCTATTAACGGGCCTGATCTGACATGGGCCGTAATTTAGCCCAAAACATGACAGGTTGTGAATGGGTCTGATCTGATATGGGCCTCAATTTGATCCAAAACATGGCAGGCTGTTAACGGGCCAGCCCACTAGTGTCTGAAAAAATATGGTGGGCCCTTAGCTGGGCCGGCCTTTTTACCTTAAATGGGCACTGTTGGGCTGTGCCACGTGTCGACATATCATAGGCGTCTTCCATCCATTGTAGGGATGACATCTGTCCCAACGATGAGCTGACACGTGGATTATCCGGTGAATGAGAATTTTACACGTGGAAAATCCCATTAGTCGGGGCTGTTAATGGGTTATCGGATCCAAACCAGAACCCGATAGCTTAACGGCGACCCGTTCCGGTGGATGCCACGTGTCGGTTACCCTTGACGAAAGCACTTCTATGACGCGTGATTTATCATCATGGAAGTGGACACTTCCGTGATGATAATTTTGGTAATGTCATGGAACACTTCTACGACATCACAGGTATGACTATCTTGATTCTTTCATAAAATCGTCATGGATGTACATGCATGACAAAAAACATGACCTACTGTGACAAACACGTATCATCACGGAAGTGGTTTTTTTTTGTAGTGAAAGATCTTGTTGCATCAAAAATGTCCCATGAGTCCACCATGTGCCACTTGCAAAAGCAATAAACGCGAAGAAGAATTGGGAATGCAAAGCTTGTTAGCACGCATAAGATATCCATCTTTCATATAGTATCTCTACCAACAATTGTTATTTTGGCATTTTACATAAGGAATCGCAAAGAAGGTAACATGTGCATAAAGTTCTTTTATATGCCCAAAACCAATCAAATTTAACTCAAGTTGAGTAATTAAAATGCACTTGCGGTAAAGAGCATCTGCTACTATGTTTTACTTACCCTTAATGTATTTGATGATTGATGACCAACAAGTATAGGGGATCATAATAGTCTTCGAGGGTAGTATTTCACCCAAATTTATTGATGCGACACAAGGGGAGCCAAAGAATATTTATAAGATTTAGCAGTTGAGTTGTCAATTCAACCACACCTGAGAAATCACTTCCTTGAAGCGATTAATTAGTACCAAAGTAATATGATAGTACTGATAGCAAAATAACAGTAGCAGTAGTAGAAATTTTTAACCAGCGGAGTAGTAGTAACTTGAGCAAATGCAATAGTATTAAAGTGTAGGCATGTAGTAGTGATGGATATTCAAATGAGATCCAGTATGTAACTGTCACAACCTGGAGAGATACACAAAAGCTCCAATTCAACGATCATATGTAGGCATGTTATTCCGTATATAGTCATACGTGCTTGAGATCAGAACTTGCATAACATCTTTTGTCCTACCCTCCCATGGCAGCGGGGTTCTAATGAAAACTAAGGGTAATTAAGATGCTCCTTTTAATAGAAAACCGAAACAAAGCACTAACACATAGTGAATACATGAACTCCTCAAGTTAAAGTCATCACCATTGATATCCCAATCAGTGTCACCTTGGGAGTCTATGGTTTAGAATGATAACAACTGCACACAACTTGCAGGTCAGATCAAGAACTCAAATATATTCATGAAAGCATAATATGTTCAGATCTGAAATCATGCCACTCAGGCCCTAGTGACAAGCATTATAAGCATAGCAAAGTCATAGCAACATCAATCTCAGAACATAGTGGATACTAGGGATCAAGCCCTAACAAATTGACAAGATTACATATGAAATCTCATCACTCTCCATCTACCTGCAGTATGCCTACAAGAGGATTACTCACACATGATTGTGAGCATCATGAAATTGTTCATGGACAACGATTGGTGATGACGACGGCGACGAATCCCTCTCTCCAGAGGCATGAACAGACTCCAGATCAGGGCTCCCGGTGAAAAATAGGAGATGGCGGCGGCTTCTATGTAAAACTTGATGAAACTTTCTCTCTGATTTCTTTCTCGGGAAGACAGAATTTATAGCACCAGAATTATGTTAGATGGAGGTCCAAGGGCCCCACAAGCATGGCCAGTGCTCCCTGGGCTTGTGGGCCCTGGGTGGCCGCTCTTCTTGATTATGGTATTTTTTATTTATTCCATAAAAATCTCCGTAAAGTTTCATCCAACTCTGAGAACTTTTTATTTCTGTGCAAGAACAACACCAAGGTAGTTCTGCTGAAAACAACGTTAGTCCGTGTCAGTTTCACTCAAATCATGCAAATTAGAGGCCAAAACAAGAGCAGATGTGTTTGGAATAGTAGATACATTGGAGACGTATTAACTCCCCCAAGCTTAGCTATTTGCTTGTCCTCAAGCAATTCAGTTGACAAACTGAAAGTGATAAAGAAAAACTTTTCCAAACTCATTTGCTTTTGTTGGTGTACATAAATTTAGCTAGCAATCAAGTTTTCAGCAATGATCATCAAGAAAATACATATATGATGACACTTAGCAGCCACATTTACTCATATCAATAACATAATCAACTAGCAAGCAAAAATACTATATCTCAAATACCAACACTTTGTCAAAATAACCATTGTACAATATGATAGGATGGTATCTCGCTAGCCCTTTTTGAGGTCACAAAACATAAATGCAGAGCACCTCTGAAGTTCAAGCGGCGACTAACATTATAATTTAGGGTAGAAGAGATCTAGTCATGCTCACACCCAACATTAATTAGACCAAATGCATGCTAAATGAAGAATTACAATAGCGCTCTCCGAATTGGTGTTGAATGAGAAGGTGATGACTCAGTAATAAATTAAAAGTTAGGCCCTTCATAGAGGGAAGCAGAGATTTGCAATGCGTTAGAGCTCGTAACCTTAAATAGAGATAATTTTATTCACGAGATGTACCTTTCCTATCAACAGTTTACGACAAAGTTTCCAATATCTTCCATGCTAAACACGTTAGTGGCGGTTCCCATGTGAAAAGATTTACTCCCCCTCCACCATACTAAGACAAACCATGGCTAGCTGAATCCATGGGTGCCTGATACATTTCCAACGTATCTATAATTTTTGAAGTATTAATGCCATGTTTACAATAATTTTATATGGTTTTCGAGCACTTCAATATTATTTTTATGGACTAACATACTAATATAGTGCCCACTCCAGTTCTTGTTTTTCGCATTTTCTTTGTTTCATGGAAAAACCATACCAAATAAAGTCCAAACATGATAAAAAAATTTTGTGATTTTTTGTGGAAGGAAAGAGTCCCGGGAAGCTCGGGGGAGGGGGCGTAAGCCGGAAGGTGGCCAGTGGGCTCACAAGCTCGAGGGGTGCCCCCCTGGGATGCACAATTAGTACTTGTGGGGCCCTCGAGACCCCCCCCCCCAGACATGATTCCAATGCTGAAAAATCCTGTATGTTGCAAAACCTCCCAAAAGTAAAGTAGAACTTTTACTCCGCCACCACAAGCCTCTATTCCGAAGTGATCTATCTGGATCCCTTTTCTAGCGCCGTGTCGGAGGGGAAAATCCATCATGGAGGCTATCTCCATCATCCTTGCTGCCTCCATGGTGATGCAAGACTAGTTCATCCTCGGGGCTGAGGCTTTGTACCAGTAGCTATGTGTTTGATCTCTCTCTCTCTCTCTCTCTCTCTCTCTCGTGTTCTTGATTTGACACAATCTTGATGTATCATGAGCTTTATCAATATAGTTGGATCATATGATATTCTTCCCCTCTATCTATTTTGTGGTGAATTGAGTCTTGCTCTTTGAGGTTTCTTTCTGTTGGATTGAATATTTTTGGATTTGAGATCACTTGATGCATGTCTCACTTGCGGATACTCATGGTGACATTGGGGTATCTAGGTGACATTGGATTTTATTGATGTGTATTATATGGTGCTGTCGGAGTACGATCTCTAGAACTATTCGTGACACTTTGGGGTGGTTCAATAGATTGAGTGGAAACACAAATTCGAGGTGGTTTACTACCTACACGATTTCATCCTACTTTCTCCAATAAGAATAGAGACTTTGGAGTGATTCTTTGCTGCACTTTGAGGGATTGTTATGTGATTCAATTATGTTAGTATTGTTGAGAGATTGCACTATTGAAAGTATGAACCCTAGGCCTTGTTCTAAGCATTGAGACACCTTTTTACTCACTTTAGTTACTTGTTACCTTGCTGTTTTTACTTACTTGGATTACAAAAACCTATTTCTACCATCCATATTACACTTGTATCACCATCTCTTCGCTTAACTATTGCACCTATACAATTGAGTGTGTTGGGGGCACAAGAGGTTTCTTGTATTTGATTGCAGGGTTATTTGACAGAGACCATTTTAATCCTACGCTCACACAGATTGATAAACCTTAGGTCATCCACTTGAGGCAAATTTGTTGTTGTCCTACAAAACTCTGCGCTTGGAGGCCCAATACAGTCTACAAGATTAAAGTTGTGTAGTAGACATCAAGCGATTTCTAGTGTCGTTGCCAGGGAGGTGAGTGCTTGAAGGTATATCTTTAGATCTTGCTATTGAATATTTTAGTTTATTATTTATCACTATTTTGATTTATAAAAGAAAACTATAAAAAAATGGAAGTGAAGTTGCATCAAATTCTTTATCTTTATGAAGTCTGTCTTGAAAACATGGATTCCGATAATTTCTATGAAGTGTTAAAAGAAGAATTTAACACAATGTTTGGTGTGAGTTTCTTGAATGATAAGAATGACTACAATGGTATTAGTACGAACTCTTTGAATATCCATGGTGCTAATGATATGAAAAGCCATAAGATTGGGGATGCTATGTTTGATGAATATGATCTTTTTAGACCCCCTGCTTTTGATGAGCAAATTTATTTTGATGATTACATGCCTCCTTTTTATGATGATTGCAATAATGATAAAAGTGGGTTTGGAAGAGTGTCAACTTTAGGTAATAATTATCCAACTATTTTGGAGGGTGTTGAATCTTATTATAATGATAAAAGTGGATTTGGAGAGGTCATTACTTTAATTAATATTGAATCCACTACTTTGGAAGATGTGTTAATTGATTATTATGAGGAGAAAGTTGCTATCTATGATGATTATTGTGATGACAATTATGATATAAAGAATAATGATAACCATGAAACTTGTCGTCATGATTTTAGTGCTCAAATTTATTATGCCAATCAAGTATCACATGATAGTTATTTTGTTGAGTTTGCTCCCACTACCATTGATGAGAATTTTCTTATGTTGAGAGTAATAAAAAAAGTATGCTTATGGATCATGAAAAGAATGCTTTATGTGATAGTTACATTGTTGAATTTTTTCATGATGCTACTGAAAATTATTATGAGAGAGGAAGAAATTGCTATATATATTTCAACAACATCAAGTTTCCTCTCTTTATATTTAAAGTTTTAAAGTTACACGTTTTTTCCTTCCTATGCTAGTTAATTCTTGCTCCAATAAATCGTTTCCTTATAAAATTCCTATACCTAGGAAGTGGGTTAGGCTTAATTTTGTTTGCTATATGATTTATGATGCTCTCTTTGTGTTTCAATTCTTACATTTAAGTGAGGATCATCAAAATCATTAAAGAAAAGCGCTTTTTGGGAGGCAACCCAATATTTATCCTTATTGTTTTGTGTTTTAACATTATTAAGCTGTTGTAGTTATCAAGTTTTGCGTCTTTTATTTCAATAAAGTGCCAAGTTAAGCCTTTTGGTTGACGTGGATGTTTATTTATTTGGTTCTGTTCAAAAATAGAAAGTTTGGCATCCACTAGATGAATTTTAATTCTGTACTGGAAAGTGATAAAATCATGAATTCTTTGGATAGTACTTTTATGCAAAAAAAAATGTTGTCCTAAATTTTCAGAAATTTAATAATTAAAGAAGTATGACTTTTATTCAGATCATTATATATTGTTCTCTTTTTGACAGACTATGTTTTTGATTGCATAGTTTGCTCTTTTTAGTGTTTCCATAGCTTATATTGTGGGATATAAATTGTGGAAATGATGGAATATAGTAGGCATTATGTGGGAATAATTATGAATCTTGTCTTGATAGTACCCAAGTGAATGATTTATTTTTATTATACTAACCCATCTCACGAGTTTCGTTAAGTTTTGTGTGATTGAAGTTTTCAAGTTTTGGGTGAGATGACGATGGAAGGAGAATAAGGAGTGGCAAGACCGTAAGCTTTTGGGGATACCCAAGTCACCCCAAGGTAATATTGAAGGAAGACTCAAGCATCTAAGCTTGGGGGATGCCCCCAGAAGACATCCCCTCTTTCGTCTTCACTCTATCGGTATACCTCACTTGAAGCTATATTTTATTCATCACATAATATGTGTTTTGCTTGGAGTGTATTTTTGTTATGTTTGTTGTCTGATACAATCTTTATATCTGAATTGTTTTATTAGGAGTGAGTCTTTACATAGCTACCTATTTACTTAACTACTCTTTGTTCTTCACTTATATCTTTCGGAATAGAATGTCATTTACTCTTGTGCTTCACTTATATCCTAAGAGTAAATTTTTGAATGAATCAAATCATCAGTTTGAAATTATATACGCTTCATATGCTTGTCTCATGAGAAGTAGTGACTTCACATGAGAGTGTAGGAAATGAAATCTATTGGAATTTAACAAACATAGCATCGACCATTTAGACAATTCATGAAAGACCAATAAAAGAAGAGAGATTTCACATATAAATATACTAACTTGGACATCATCTATGATTGTGAACCCCCAATAATAATTTTCAAACTTGATCGAACAGTTGAAGTTGGACAAGGAAGACAACGTAATGAGTTATGTTTATATATATTCATATAGAAGTTATATTGTCATGGATCCTCCAACATGTGGTGCTTGTTTATAATCTTTTGCTAGCCCAAATTTCCGTACTAAGTAGAGATATTACTTGTGCAGCAAAATACCCTTGAACCCAGTTTCTTGCCATGAGAGTCCGCCATATCTACCTATAGATTGAAAAAGATCCTTCACGTAAGTTGTCATCAGTCCAAAGCAATAAAATTTGCCCCTAAATATGTACGACCTTTTATTATAAGGAAAAGTAAGATTTATACAAACTTGTGATGGTTGACGATGACATGTACCTAGGGTAGGGTCCTAGGCCTGACCTACATGCCCTACCCAAGGACACTACACAAGAGGCCAAGACCTACAAAGATAGAAAGGGGATACCGAATGAAATCATCACAGAGTGCAAATCACTCCATAGAAGATCCACTCGGATGTCCCACTTCCACTCGACCTACGTTATTCACTTGGAGTACAAGATTCCACTCGGAGGACAAAAGACCTAGAGCCACACCAGTATGGCAACGGTCGGGCATTCACTCCGTCGCTATAAAGATCATTAAATACGGGCGTTACCTATAATGTTCGTACCTTTATTCTCTCATTGAACCCTTGCGTAACTGAGGACTGTGAGGGGTCGACGTACTCTATATAAGCCACCCCTCCCCTATTGCACAAGGGTTCGCACCCCCTGTAACTCAACACTCCAATCAAACAAAGCCTCCGCGGCACCGAGACGTAGGGCTATTACCTCCTCCGAGAGGGGCATAAACTCGTAAATCCGAGTATACAACCACGCCGTAGCTAGACTCTTCCCTCTCCTACATACCCCCTACCTCTATTGTTAGATCCGTTCCCACGACCGTTGGCGCCCACCGTGGGGCAGGCGTCTAAGCGACTTCCGGCAAGGTTGCGATTTTCGATCTCCATCGGCATGGTTTCCGGTGGTGCATTATCTTTGGGCCACGAGATCCGTCTCGGCGCGCTCACCTTCATCACCGACGATTCGGCCTGGCTCCAGGAATCCCCCCTCGACATCGAGGCACTCCCTATTAGCAGGGCGGCGCACTTCCGTGCGAATGCCTGTGGCGTCCTCTTGCGGCAGCCGTCAACTCAGTATCTGTCGGCTCCGGTGGCATCTTCCCTCCCCGCTGCTCGCCGTCGCAAGCGATCCGGTCGCGCGCGGCTCCAGCGGTGGGTGAAGCACGCGGTGGACCGTCAGTTGTCCACTCCTCAGATCGCAGCGATCGAGCCCGATGAGTCCCTTTATGGCTTGTTTGATCTGTCGACTGGTCACTCGGATACTCTTTCCGAGTGCGAAAGCAATGATCCCGCGGCGGAAGTCCTCATGGTTGGCCCCCAGCATAGCCCACCAGGATTGCCCCGTGACGGGGGCGAAGGAGGTGGTCCGTCGCACGGCAACGATGAGTATTACCCGCAAGCCCTCACTGTGGAACAAAGAGATGAACTGCAGCGCAGGAACGAGCAAGCTCTCCAGACCCCCATCGTTGGGGAGACCGCCGAGGCTCAGGCTTTGGAGGCCGCACGCGTAGCCACCCTGGCTGAATGTGCGCGTCTGGAGGATCTCCAGAACTCACTCGACGACTGCACTCGCAGGCCACCTCCAAATCCCAGTCGACGACAACGGCAATTGTTCCCGGCTGGATCTCGAGATGAGTGTTAGGTATAACGCACTCCAATCCAGAATGTTGCAGCAGCTACGCGTATTGCAGATTCAATCCTACCAGCCCGTTCCGAGGCTGGAAGAGGCCTAGAGTAGATCCGGACGCTGCTCAGGGCAGCTGGGGAGCAGAATTCGGCTGTTTCTCAGTCGCGCAACAGGATTCATAGCAGGTCCGTCAGGGCAGACACAGTTCAGTCTGCGCACAGCCCAAGATCACCTCCGCGGCGTGAAGATCATGGTTATCACTAGGACCAGTACCTGGATCGAGGCCATGGGCAGTTTGATCCTCAATATCATAGTGACGACCAGCATCGAGTGCCTACGCCCCCTCCGAGGGGTGGTTCGTACGCGCCCCGGCGGTATGATGACAGGCGCCCATACGGTGATGAGCGGAGAATTCTAGTCGACCCCCGAGAGCCTGGGTTTGATGCAAGGTCAGTCCTCATGCAGGGCATGGTTGACAGAGGTAGAGCTAACCGAGAGGGTTTGGACAGGGATCGCCGGAGTGGAAGCAGAGGGTTTGTTTCTGGGCCTGAGTGCTTCAGTAGGGCTATTTGGGCTGCTGAGATTCCTCCCAACTTCACGTTGGCTGTAGGGGTGAGTAAGTTCACTGGCGAGTAAAAGCCGGATACGTGGTTAGAAGATTACCAAGTGGCTGTGCAGATTGGTGGAGGCAATGACGAAGTGGCCACGAAGCACCTGCCCTTGATGCTTGAAGGCTCGGCCAGGGCGTGGTTGAACTAGTTAGCTCCCGCCAGCATATACTGTTGGGAAGACTTGGCCCGAGTGTTTATCAAAACATTTGAAGGCACTTGCAAGCGACCTGCTGGGCCGACTGAGTTACAGCACTGCGTTCAGAAGCCGAATGAAACCTTGAGGGATTATATCCAGCGTTGGACCACACTTCACCATGTGGTGGAAAATGTTTTTGAGCATCAAGCAGTTTGTGCCTTTAAAGAAGGCGTCAGATACAGAGAGCTCATACTGAAATTTGGATGGTCTGGGACCCTCTCCATGAACCGGATGATGGAGATAGCCACTCGGTATGCGAATGGCGAAGACGAGGACCGACTCCATAGTGGTAAGGGAAAGGCTGTAGACCCTGACGCCGGGGGCGGAAATCCTAGTCGGAAACAGAAGCGCAAAGCTGAAGCCGCTGGTCAGACAGAAGCAGCAATTGTGATGACTCAAGGCAAGTTCAAAGGGAAGCCCAAGGGGCAGTGGGTACCCAAAAAGATGAAGGATTAGTCAGGCCAGGACATCCTGGATCTTCCGTGTGCCATCCACACGAAGAAAGACGAGGAGCGTAACCTGATTTTACCCAAGCATACCACTCGGCAGTGCAGATTCCATATTCAGCAGTTCCGTGAAGGCCAGCCGAGTGAAAAGGGCTCGGACAAGGACGATGATGAAGAAAAAGCAGAAGATTACGCAAAGGTCAATGCTACTCTGGTGATTTTTGCTGACGTTGAAAGCAAAAGTCGACTGAAAGTCATCAACCGTGAAGTGAACATGGTTGCTCCGGCAACTATGCTGTACCTCAAGTGGTCAAAGACTACCATTACTCTCGACCAGTCGAACCACCCACCTCATGTTGCTACCCCTGGGCGGCAAGCACTGGTAGTGGATCCAGTGGTGGGAGGCACTCGGTTGCGCAAAGTTCTGATGGATGGCGGCAGTGGCTTGAACATTCTCTATGCTGAAACCCTCCAGGGGATGGGCATTCCGATGTCCCGACTCAGTGAAACTAACATGCAGTTTCACAGAGTCATCCCGGGGAAAAAGGCAAAGTCACTCGGTCAGATTGCTTTGGATGTAGTTTTTGGTGACTCGAAGAATTTTCGGAAGGAAAAGTTGACGTTTCAGGTGGTGGACTTTCACAATGCTTATCATGCTATTCTGGGTCAACCAGCTTATGCTCGCTTCATGGCCCGTCCGTGTTATGTGTACCTTAAGTTGAAGATGCCCAGACCCAAGGGCATGATCACCGTCACTGGAAATAGGCAGAGAGCTGAGGAATGCCTCCAGAAAGGATCCAAGATTGCTGATGAGCAGATGGCAGTGGTGGAATTGGAAGAGTACAAGAAGAATGCCGATCCGAGTGATTTGCTCCGCTCTAAGAAGCCTACTTCCGAATCTGCTTTTCAGTCGGCAGGGGAAACCAAACAAGTTCACATTCACCCTGAAGATCTCACAGCTTCTCCGACCAACATCTCGTCGACACTCGACAGCAAATAGGAAGCCACACTCATCCAGTTTCTCCATGAGAACTTGGACATCTTTGCATGGAAACCATCCGACATGCCAGGTGTACCCAGGGGACTGGCTGAGCACCGTTTGCGTGTCGACTCGAAAGCCAAACCTGTCAAAGAGCATCTCCGCCGTTCTGCTGCAGAGAAGAGGAAGGCGATTGGTGAGGAAGTGGCTCGGCTCCTGGCAGCTGAGTTCATACGCAAGATATACCACTCCGAGTGGCTCGCCATCGTCGTCATGGTCCCCAAGAAGGATAATTCACTACGCATGTGCATTGACTTCAAGCATATCAATCGGGCCTGCCCGAAAGATCATTTTTCGCTCCCCCGTATTGATCAAATAGTTGATTTGACTGCGGGCTGCGAGCGCTTGTCTTTTCTTGATGCGTATTCCGGATACCATCAGATCCAACTGTATGGGCCAGATGAAATAAAAACGGCCTTCATCACCCTGTTCGGGTGTTTTTGCTATATCACCATGCCATTCGGTCTCAAAAATGCCGGTGCTACGTTCATGCGCATGATCCAGAAGTGCCTGCTCACTCAGATCAGTCGGAACATCAAGGCCTACATGGATGACATCGTGGTCAAGTCACGCAAAGATTCCGACCTGCTGACTGATCTCGCTGAAACCTTCGCTAATCTAAGAAGATACGATATCAAGCTGAACCCATCCAAGTGCACCTTTGGAGTGCCTGGAAGAAAGTTACTCGGTTTCCTCGTTTCCGAACGAGGGATAGATGCTAACCCTGAGAAGATCAGCGCAATTATCCGAATGAAACGCCATGTGCGTGTGCACGACGTCCAGAAGCTCACAGGCTGTCTCGCAGCACTGAGCCGGTTCATTTCCCATCTTGGTGAAAAGGTACTGCCTCTTTACCGACTGATGAAGAAGTCCGATAAGTTCGAGTGGACTCCCGAAGCTGAAGCAGCATTTTTTGAGCTCAAGGCCCTGCTGTCCACCCAGTCGGTGCTTGCTGCTCCGAACAGCAAAGAGCCTCTGCTTTTGTACATTGCGGCCACTGGTCAAGTTGTCAGCACAGTGCTCACAGTGGAACGGGAAGAAGAAGGCAAGGCCTACAAAGTTCAAAGACCAGTATACTATATCTCTGAGGTTTTGACTCCGTCCAAGCAGAGGTATCCTCATTATCAGAAGCGCGTCTATGGAATTTACTTAACAGCCAAGAAAGTCGCGCATTATTTTCAAGATCACTCGGTTTCAGTCGTCAGTGACGCTCCATTGTCTAAAATCATGAGAAATCAAGATGCGACTGGTCGAGTGGCTAAGTGGGCAATTGAACTTCTTCCACTTGACATTAAGTTTGAAGCAAAGAAGGCAATCAAATCTCAAGCACTTGCAGATTTTTTGGCTGAGTGGATTGAACAATAACAGCCGACTCATATTTACTCGGAGCACTGGACTATGTTTTTCGATGGATCTAAAATGCTTAATGGTTCCGGTGCTGGAGTGGTTCTGGTATCTCCAAGAGGTGATCATCTTAGTTATGTCCTCCAGATTCACTTTGATTCCTCCAATAATGAAGCTGAGTACGAAGCACTGCTTTACGGGTTGCGTATGGCCATCTCACTCGGCGTCCATCGCTTGATGGTCTACGGCGACTCGGATTAGGTGGTCAATCAAGTGATGAAGGAGTGGGATGTCAGAAACCCAGCCATGATAGGATCTTGCAACGCTGTGAGGAATCTAGAGAAAAAGTTCGAGGGTTTTGAGCTTCACCACATTCCCTGAATCAAAAATCAAGCAGCCGACGATCTGGCCAAAATAGGTTCCACTCAGAAGCCTATCCCAAGCAATGTGTTTCTTGAGCATCTCCATTCCCTGTTAGTACAAGAGGATCCTTTCACTGAAGAGCCTCCCCAAGCGATAAGTCCTACTGATCCGACTGAAATCGAGATCCCTGCTGTTATCGACTTGGTTATGGAGATTCTGGTGATTACCCCTGACTGGACAGTGCCTTACATTGCATATTTTCTCAGGCAAGAACCACCAGAGGATGAGGTTGAGGCACGTCAGATTGTCCCCAGATCCAAGGCTTTCACAGTGATAGATGGACAGCTTTACAGGGAGAGTGTCACTTGCATAGCTCAACGATGTATTTCTCTAGAAGAAGGTCAACTGATTTTGGAAGAGATCCACTCGGGGACCTGTGGTCATCATGCGTCCTCTCGGACAATTGTGGCCAAAGCATACCGAGCTGGGTTTTACTGGCCACGGGCCACGGGCCAATGAAGCTGCAAAGGAAATCATACAGTGGTGTGAAGGATGTCAGTTCTACGCAAACATGTCCCATAAGCCCGCATCTGCTTTGAAGACCATTCCACTCGTCTGGCCGTTCGCTATATGGGGATTGGACATGGTTGGACCACTCAGGACCGGCAGGAGTGGCTTCACTCATCTGCTTGTAGCAGTCGACAAATTCACCAAGTGGATTGAAGCCAAGCCTATTAAGAAGTTAGATTCAAGAACAGCCATTAGGTTCTTGAAAGAATTGATATTCAGATAAGGAGTTCCACATAGTATTATCACAGATAATGGCTCAAACTTTGATTCGGAAGAGTTCAGAAACTTCTGCGCCACCCAAGGCACTCGGGTAGACTACGCATCCGTTGCGCACCCGCAATCGAATGGTCAAGCTGAGAGGGCGAACGGTCTTATCCTTCAAGGATTAAAGCCCCGACTCATGCGTGACCTTGAGCATGCAGCTGGAGCCTGGGTGACTGAACTGCCATCTATCCTATGGGGTTTGAGGACGACTCCAAACCTGTCTACTGACTGCACTCCTTTCTTCATGGTGTATGGAGCTGAAGCCATGCTGCCGAGTGATCTCTTCCATAATTCACCCCAAGTGGAACTCTATTCGGAAGCTGAGGCAGAGCAGGCACGGCAGGACGCCGTTGATCTCTTGGAAGAGGAGCGCGAGATGGCCCTGATTCGGTCGATTGTCTATCAGCAAGATCTTCGTCGATTCCACACCAGGAGTGTCAGAGGTCGAGCATTCCAAGAAGGAGACCTCATCCTCCGAGTGGATCAGCAGCGGCCACACAAACTTGCCCCCGCATGGGAAGGCCCCTTCATCGTCACCAAGGTGCTACACAACGGGGCCTACCACCTCTACAACCACGCAAAGAAGATCGACAAGCCACGCCCCTGGAATGTAGATCTTCTTCGTCGATTTTATACCTAGCACTCGGATTGTCAAGATGTAATAAGAAGTAATTTTAGATTGTTTATCAAGACAGGGCCCCTGCAGTCCCATGATGATTTCTCTCACGTAAGCGTATGCTCAAAACCCCCAGTGGGTGACTTAGCCGCGAACCTGTTTTCGCCTAAGTTAAAAAACTACTCTGAGTGAGAGCATCCCTCTCACTCGAGGGCTTAGGTGCGAGCCTGTCCTCGCCTAAGTTCAAAAACTACTCCGAGTGAGAGCATCCCTCTCACTCGGGGGCTTAGCTGCGAGCCTGTCCTCGCCTAATTTAAAAACTACTCCGAGTGAGAGCATCCCTCTCACTCGGGGGCTTAGCTGCGAGCCTGTCCTCACCTAAGTTAAAAAACTACTCCGAGTGAGAGCATCCCTCTCACTCGGGGGCTTAGCTGCGAGCCTGTCTTCGCCTAAGTTAAAAAACTACTTCGAGTGAGAGCATCCCTCTCACTCGGGGGCTTAGCTGCGAGCCTGTCCTCGTCTAAGTTAAAAAACTATTCCGAGTGAGAGCATCCCTCTGCTCGGAGGCTTAGCTGCGAGCCCGTCCTTGCCTAAGTTAAAAACTACTCCGAGTGAGAGCATCCCTCCCACTCAGAGGCTTAGCTGCGAGCCCGTCCTTGCCTAAGTTAATAACTATTCCAACTGAGAGCAACCCTCTGCTCGGAGGCTTAGCTGCGAGCCCGTCCTCGCCTAGGTTAAAAACTACTCCGAGTGAGAGCATCCCTCCCACTCGGGGTCTTAGCTGCGAGCCCGTCCTCGCCTAAGTTAAAAACTACTCCGAGTGAGAGCATCCCTCTCACTCGGGGGCTTAGCTGTGAGCCTGTCCTCGCCAAATTTAAAAAACTACTCCAAGTGAGAGCATCCCTCTCACTCGGGGGCTTAGCTGCGAGCCTGTCCTCGCCTAAGTTAAAAAACTACTCCAAGTGAAAGCATCCCTCTCACTCGGAGGCTTAGCTGCGAGCCTGTCCTCGCCTAGTTAAAAAACTACTCCTAGTGAGAGCATCCCTCTCACTCGGGGGCTTAGCTGTGAGCCTGTCCTCGTCTAAGTTAAAAACTATTCCGAGTTAGAGCATCCCTCTGCTCGGAGGCTTAGATGCGAGCCCGTCCTTGCCTAAGTTAAAAACTACTCTGAGTGAGTGCATCCCTGCCACTCGGAGGCTTAGCTGCGAGCCCGTCCTCGCCTAAGTTAAAAACTACTCCGAGTGAGAGCATCCCTCCCACTCGGAGGCTTATCTGCGAGCCCGTCCTCGCCTAAGTTAAAAACTACTCCGAGTGAGAGCATCCCTCCCACTCGGAGGCTTAGCTGCGAGCCCATCCTTGCCTAAGTTAGAAATTATTCCGAGTGAGAGCATCCCTCCACTCGGGGTCTTAGCTGCGAGCCCGTCCTCGCCTAAGTTAAAAATTATTCTGAGTGAGAGCATCCCTCCACTCGGAGACTTAGCCACGAACCTGTTTTCGCCTAAGTTAAAAAACTACTCTGAGTGAGAGCATCCCTCTCACTCGAGGGCTTAGCTGCGAGCCTATCCTCGTCTAAGTAAAAAAACTATTCCGAGTGAGAGCATCCCTCCACTCGGAGGCTTAGCTGCGAACCCGTCCTCACCTAAGTTAAAAACTACTCCGAGTGAGAGCATCCCTCCCACTCGGAGGCTTAGCTACAAGCCCGTCCTCGCCTAAGTTAAAACTACTCCGAGTGAGAGCATCCCTCTCACTCGGGGGCTTAGCTACGAGCCTGTCCTCGCCTAAGTTAAAAAACTACTCTGAGTGAGAGCATCCCTCTCACTCGGGGGCTTAGCTGCGAGCTTGTCCTCGCCTAAGTTAAAAAAGTACTCTGAGTGAGAGCATCCCTCTCACTCAGAGGTTTAGCTGCGAGCCTGTACTCGCCTAAGTTAAAAAAACTACTCTGAGTGAGAGCATCCCTCTCACTCGGAGGCTTAGCTGCGAGCCCGTCCTCGCCTAAGTTAAAAACTACTCTGAGTGAGAGCATCCCTCTCACTCGGAAGCTTAGCTGCGACAAAGTCCTCGCCTAAGTTCAAGAAACTGCTCCGAGTGAAAGCATCCCTCTCACTCGGGGGCTTAGCTGCGAGCCTGCCCTCCGTTCACTCGGAACATGCAATAAATTGGAAAGCAATATTCAGATAAATCCATCAATTTATGAACCGCAAGCAAAAGTACTCGGGCGACAGGCCCGAATGAGTTTAACGGTTACAGGATCACTCGGCATTCCGTGGCAAATAAGTTTGAATCATAAAGTTTTTTCACGCGCCAGGAAGACTTGCGGGCTCGACAAAGTTGTCCAGGTCAATGCCATCTGCGATCTGAGTGGCAGCCTCAATAAAGGTCTCCATAAAATCTTCAAACTGAAGCTTCTTTGTGTTTGCCACTTGAAGAGCCCTCAGCTTGTCTTCCCTGGCTTCCTTGCAATGGACGCGAACGAGCGAGAGCGCCACATCGGCTCCGCTGCGAGCAGCTAATTTCTTCCACGCCTGCACTCGACCAGGAACCTCATTGAGCCGAACCATCAGCAACTCGAGATCGTTCTAGAGCACATCTTCTGGCCACAGTTCTTTGTCTATTTTTGTCAGAGCAACCTTCAGCCGAGCGACATACCCCAAGACACTATCATGGCGAGCTTCAAGTCGCAGCACGTTCATAGCAGCGTCATCTTTGACGAGTGACTTGGTGGGGTCCAGACCTGGTTCAATTTGTTCTATCTCTTGCTTGAAGTTCTTGCAGAATTCTACACAAAGAGGAAAAAAATGAGTTAGCTGCAGTATTGTTTTTGAAGCTCTCGAGAATTCACTCGGATAGAAAAAGGTACCTTCAAGCATGATGAACATTTTCTTCGCAAGGTTCCCCAAGTATTCCTCCAGCTCATCCCTCTTTTGAGTGAGCTGACCCACCTTGTCGGCCAAGACAATCTTCTCCTCCTTAAGTTGGACGGCTTCCTTCTTCACTTCCTCAATGGCAGTCTTCAAGGTTGCATTCTCTTCTTCAAGCTTGCCGACTGAAGCTAACTTCGCTTCAGCGGCTTCATTCTTCTGCTTGGCCACCCTCTGAGCACCCACGAGTTCCTCATCCTTCTTCTCCATGGCCTGCTTCATGGTGTCTAAAGAAATAACATTCTTGAGTCGCGCTTGAAGTTGTTGGTTTTCATTACGCACATCTGATCGAGTAAAACTACTCGGTTCAAAGGACAGAACAAGGCACAATAGTACATTCAGTCGACATGACTTATCTCCCATGGTCTTCGCCTCAGTCTGAGCACGCTCTAAGTTCTTTTTGGTAAGCTCTAAGTCCAGTTGGAGTTGAATATTCTCCTTCTCCAGAGCAACATACTGAGTTCCAAGTTCACAAGATTTCTGAGATCAACAAAAAAAGAAACTCAGCTGACGATGAAGAAAGATTCTCAAAATACTTCCTCTACTTCCGAGTGGACAAGAGCAAATCCAGATCGCTACTACCAAGGATATTCTAAGACCCCCGCCAAATCAAACATTCGACAGCGGTCTCGGGGACTACACCCAGTGGGTGCACTCAGCGTGCCCCCACTGGATCCGTTTCCACTCGGCGCGGCCTGACCGACCCGAGTACACAAAAAAAACTTGTTCTAAGACCCCCGCCGAATCAGACATTCGACGGCGGTCTCGGGGACTACACCCAGTGGGTGCACTCAGCGTGCCCCCACTGGATCAGTTTTCCACTCGGCGCGGCCTGACCAACCCGAGTGAAGAGCTTCAAGCAAAGATATTCTAAGACCCCCGCCGAATCAAAACTTCGACGGCGGTCTCGGGGACTACACCCAGTGGGTGCACTTAGCGTGCCCCCACTGGATCAATTTTCCACTCGGCACGGCCTGACCGGCTTGAGTGGAAGAAACACAGAGTAAAACGAAAAACACCCAGTGGGTGTACAAATTCAAGACAAAGTAAACCCAATCGAAAATCAACTTACGATCGGACTTACTTGGACATTCGCTTGGAGGGTTGTGCTGGCATCATAAGCTAACTTGCTGTTTTCATACACTTCCTTCAAATGCTGCATCATGAGACCGGCTTGGATCATGGCTTCCTTGCTAGCCCCGGTCTGGTCTTCAGGGACGTGATGCAGAGTGAACACAGTCGACACAGGAGCTGGTGATACAGTCGACACAGGTCCTGAAGCCGGAACAGTCGACACCAGAGGCGGAGTAGTGGACAGTGGAGCAGTGCTGATGGTTCCAATGCCAGACGAACCACCTGGCTCTTGAGGAGCAGCCGCAGGCGGCGCACGGGGTGTTCGACTTGACGGTACCCTTCGAGCAAGTCCTCAGGGAGCTGCCGAGGTCGCGCCCGTGTCACCTGCGTCCTTCTGGGGCTCATCTTCATCATTGTCAGCCAGATGGATGACGTCTGTTGGCACTGCAATCACTCGACAATGGCAACCCATTCAGTTGTCGAGTCAATCACTGAGGCGAAGCAGAGTGAAAGCTTGCCACACCTCGCCGAGAAGTTGCCATGTCCGTAGTTTCCGCCTCCGCGTGCTCCTCATCAACCTGCATAGCTGATGTCACAGAAGTAGCGGCCCTGGCACAATTCTCACTCGGTCAGCAAAAACATAAAGGTCTGCAGCAATAAGATAAAAAGTGAGAGAAGAAACACTCACGTTGAAGCAATGGGCACGTCAACTTTTATCCTGGGCAGGGCCTTCCGAGGCTTGGGAGGAACTGTCTTGGCTTGCTTGGCAATTTTCTCAGTCAGGTCAGGAATGGGCGTCCGAGTGCGCTTCTGGTTCCTGACACTCGACACCCCAGCCTTGCCCTGGCTAGCCGCCGGATCTTGAGTCTGCTTGGTACGACGCTTGGTGCGTGGTGGCGACTCAACTTCTTCACTATCTTCAGAGTCGACACTGTCGTCTTCACTGTTGTCAGCATAATCAATATCGGCACTCCCGCCCTCTCTCTCCATTCCTCCAGTGAATTGCTCCCCGTTCGGCATGGGCGAGTACATCTTCGTGAATACCTGCATGACACAGATTTCAGAATCAGTCGGGTTCCAATGCAGTGGCGTGATGAAAACAGATATGATTCATTCGACAAGCTATGTCTCACCTCTCCTGGTAGGTGTTCGGCGTCGAAAGGCTGAATCCGTTTGGCTCCGCGTGGATTATCTCGGGCACCAGTGATGCTCCTAAGCCACTGGGCCACGGTGTCCTCACTGACTTCTTCCGGATGAGTCTGAGCAGTGTTGTCTACACCCGAGTACAACCACATGGGATGATCGCGCGCTTGCAAAGCCTGGATGCGTCAACTGAGGAACACCTCCAGCAGATCCAAGCCCGTTACTCCACCCCAGATCAGCTCAACAACTGCCTCGACCAAGATTCCCACCTCGCCCTTCTCCTCCTCCTCCATGGTCAACGAACGAGGGGCATGGAGCCTCTCCAGAGAGAAAGGGGGAAGTCCAGTCGACGCACCGGGGGTCGGAATGTCAGTACAATAGAACCAGGACAACTGCCAACCCCTAACCGACTTGGGAAAAGTCATGGTAGGGAAGGCGCTTCTACCTCTCATCTAGATACCCAAACCCCCGCACATCAGAACCACGTGGGTTTTCGCATCACTCGGATTGGCTTTCTTAACCGACTAGGATCGGCAAGTAAAAATGTGTTTGAACAGCCCCCAATGAGGATGGCATCCCAGGAAGTTTTCGCACATTGAAACAAAGGCGGCGAGATTCAATATGGTGTTCGAAGGAAAATGGTGGATTTGTGCACCAAAGAAGTTCGAGGTCCTCCTCCATGACCGTCGAGGGGATCCAATCGCCCTGGATCCAACCCGGCAGCAGAGCGGGCCGCGAGCTCGACCCTTTCTTCCCCTTGGCCACCTTCTTGGCGCGCTCCAGAGCCTTCGTCTTGTCCTTCACCATCCCCGTAGTGGTCGACGGGAGTGAACGGGGCCACGCTGTGCTGAGATGGGTGAAGTAGAGGGATGGAGAAGAAAGGGGAAAAGTAGAGGGCACTGTCGCACGCCTCAGCCGCATCGTCTTTTATACCCGCCCGTCTGAGTGGCTGACCGGTGGGCCAGCGCAATCTCAGCGCATCCCACAACCGGCGCCAGCCTGATACATGGCGAAAAATGTGGAGCGAAGATTGAGGAGTCCATCCCCACTTGCCCCGCTTACCGAGTTCCGGCCGGCCCGCACGCTTCTCCAAATTTTGAATCCTGCAGAATCCGGGTCCAGTGAATCAATCGATTGCGTCAGAGATATCCAAATCCAGTCTGCTCAATGCTATGCTATTTGTTTCACTCGGATACTCAAGAAGCCAGAATCGATCAAGGCGATTTACGGAGGATTAAACAGCTCGCACACTTTCAGACCCCTAAAAAGCGTCTCCGAGACATTGAGTCGGGTCGAAATCAACTTTCAACCCTTCTTCACTCGATCTTTGATCCATTCGGGGGCTATGACGATGACATGTACCTAGGGTAGGGTCCTAGGCCTGACCTACATGCCCTACCCAAGGACACTACACAAGAGGCCAAGACCTACAAAGATAGAAAGGGGATACCGGCTGAAATCATCACAGAGTGCAACTCACTCGACAGAAGATCCACTCGGATGTCCCACTTCCACTCGACCTATGTTATTCACTCGGAGTACAAGATTCCACTCGGAGGACAGAAGACCTAGAGCCACCCCAGTATGGCAACGGTCGGGCATTCACTCCATCGCTATAAAGATCATTAAATACGGGCGTTACTTGTAACATTCGTACCTTTATTCTCTCATTGAACCCTTGCATAACTGAGGACTGCGAGGGTCGACGTACTCTATATAAGCCACCCCTCCCCTGTTGCACAAGGGTTCGCACCCCCTGTAACTCAACACTCCAATCAAACAAAGTGTGGCACCCTGGCTCAGAGAAACCAGAACGCCTCGTATTCCAGCCCAGAGATCGAGATGAAGTCTTCTGGAATACGGCACTACTTGGCATAGAACAAATCAGCTCTTATTACAAAGGGTAATAATACAAGGGTCTGATGTTACAAAGGATCACATCAGCATGGCGACGCTACACCTGCGATACTACACTTGCTCTATGCTAGCAGCAGAACAACTCGTAGCAGCGGAACAACGACGAAGGTGGTGAACTCCACTCCGCAGGGACTCTGGCTGGAACACGATCTAGCTCGCACGAACGAAAACCACGACAAACAATCAATCACGGCATCACCTGCAATCTGGCATGACACGCCAGGTCAGTACATTGAATGTACTTGCAAGCTCACAACAACCAAAAGCATCAAGGCAAGACAACAACATAGCAATTAAACAGGTTAATTAATTAACAACTACTATGATACGAAAGCAACTACTAAGCATGATATGAAACTATTACCATACTGATAAACCACCATCTCAGATCTCAGTAACCATCTCACTCTTGGCTAACCGGCCAAGCAATATACCATCTCAATCACCTCGTGATCCACCTGATCACCTCGTGATCAAAACATCCACATGATCACCTCGTGACCACAACATCCACATGATCACCTCATGACCACATCACAAACTGAATGATCATCCTCGAGATCATCCCAATATCATCATCAACATCCTGCCAAGCTGTTACTGCTCATAATATGTCAACATATAAATCACCTATAAGTCATTCCGTCATGTGAGTGTTGATCGAACGGTGTGACCTAGTACGAACTATGCCCATGACCGAGGACGCGGCTATTGATAGATTAACACACACTCTCTGTAGAGGTTAGCGCACTGTACCCACACCACGGAACCCATGGCCTCGCACTCCCATTCGTGTGGACCAACGGCGTTCCGACAAAACTGATCTACTGCCATGACACTCTCCCGGCCACTCCGACCAACTCCCTTTTGGGCTAAGTCATGGGTGGCCCCGATGTCTACCAAAGACATCCAACGGCCACCGTCGTGGCAAAACATAAACGGTCCCAAACGTGGACAAAAAGGCACCTACAACAACTACGGGCACACAAGGCTTATGTCCACCTACCTGATCAGGGTAGCGCGCGCCCATAACCTTCCCTCGTTGGAGGCACCGGCGAGAGGCATGCCAATAGACCGTGTTAGGGCCTTCCCATAAAAGGCAACTGTGGTTGCACTGGAAAAGCCTGGTTCGGTGGCACCTGACCAACTTAATGACGGAATTTATCCCCAAAATATAACAGTGATAACTGATACTTCGATATCATCTATCAACTTGTAATCCAAGTCATAGCAATATCCAACAACTAATCCAAAGCATACTATCGTCATATCAAAATACTCCGGGGCAATATATCACTACTATTATGATGTCCAAGAACGATAATACTACTACTCCAATAGCAAGAACAAGCTATCGAGCTAAGATCCATATGCAAGCATCATCTCCAAAACCATACTCCAAAACATAATATCAACTATCATCATCATGAAAATAATACTAGCCACTAATAATCCAAAGGCAACATGACATCCAAAGTAATACTCCAAAATATAATACCAGATATCAACATGAAAATAATCATAATAGCCGGTAATAATCCCAAGGCAACATGTCATCCTCATAAACTGCAAGATATTAGTCCTAGAACTCCAAGCAACATCATGGCAATAGCAAGATCGAAACTACTCCAAGAAATGCCATGAACAGATCATACATAGCTAATGCAATATTTTAAATAAGTTTAAATAATTTAAACCATGTCACTGCATTGCAATCATGCAAATGGAGGGTGTGGCTTGCCTGGGATGTGCCGGGGCCGGGACACACTATATCCCAGAAATTAACCCCTCGTGTCATCACCAGCCCAGGATTACTGTTACTGGTGGACACGTCCTTGTTACAGAACTACCAAGCTATTACAAGATTTGGATACAAGACCATAAAGGTCTAATAATACAACAGGGATTTCGGTGGTGGATGACGGAAATGACTCGTGGTTCTCCAGCGTCGATGGGGCTCCATTCCCATAGGAACAGCTGACCCGGATAATTCCTATCCGCGTGGCTGCTATCCTAGGCTCCGCACGGTCGTCGCTGTGGTACTCCACGTAGAACTTCTGACCTGGCCACGTAAATAGCCAGGGACAAGCCTGTGAGTACGTTGGAATGTACTCGCAAACATCATGAACAAAAGATATACCGAATGCAGTTGTTAATATATGATCATGATGAACTAAACTATATGCATATGCTCATGATGGGCTCATATTTAATGCCTGCTGTCAGGAATTAAATCATGGCATGATAACGTATTAGCATGTACAAATAAATGAATATATAAAAATATTAATGATAAACAAGGAAAGTTAAAGGAAAATAAAATAAAAGAAATGCTGGTCGGATGTCAAGTGACACCATGGTAGGTCTTGAAGAGAAATGCCAATCGGGTGTCTACAAGAGTAGTGGCGGGACCACCTGTAAACTCGAGAGACGCCACGAGAGGTCTTGAAGAGAAATGCCAGTCGGGTGTCAAGTGACGCCACGGTCGGACTTGAAGAGAAATGCCAATCGGGTGTCCACAAGAGTAGTGGCGTGATAAACCGCCTGTTAACTCGAGGGACGCCACGAGAGGTCTTGAAAATAAAATTGAGTGCCCGGGGTAGTCTAGCCAGCCCCTGAGACACTCAGGAAATTAAAATAAGAGAAACGGGTTAGTCCATAGTAATATGCATGACCACAGCAATGTTAATATGCATGACCATATCATTCATGATAACCAAAAATATTCATGATAGCATCAGTGGTGACAATAATTATCCAGCAAAGTAATTCAGGCTCAATTTAATTATTTCCTCTAGAGGCCGACACTAAGACCGATACTTGACCAACCCAGACTGTAGCCCTTAACCGCGGACACGGCTATTCGAATAGGTTTTAAAACTCTGCAGAGGGTGTACCCTTTACCCACAAGTAAAGGATTTCCTTAGTCAGCACCGAGACACTGACTAATTCCTATTACGGTCTTTGGGTTGAAAACACACCTAACCCGCACATACCAGCTTTAACTTACCAAAGCCAGGAATCACCCAAGGCAATGATGGAGTAAAACTCTAAGTGGGAAGGCTACAACCTCCAATAGCATGGGATCACAATATTTATATCGGCGCGCAAATAGGGGTGCGACCCCTCTCCGACTACAATCGGAGACACCCATGCCCCCGGACCAAGTGGCATGCCTACCAGTGAACAATGGTATCTTCCACTATGGCCTCTCTGTACGGTGTGTGCAGGAAAGGGGTTAACAACTTACTGAACCATACCCTACCTGTGGTAGGGACATGTGGTAGCACGGATCAAGTTTGGGGGTTACCGGAACAAGACTCGATCTACGGTCGACTCAGGAGGCTCAATTATTTCCTGCAGTGGTTAGCACAACAAGTATTTTCTCAACAGTAATAACAAACAGGGTCACAACCCTTGCCTGCTCCACATATATCACATGACACCATCGTGTCAAAAATGGCCCGTGCCCACCGGCACGTCCAAGGCAGGAGCACGCTCCTGGATTCTCACAATTTCTGCAGGTCAGAACTTGAGTGGAGTGCATGCAAGAGAAAATATATACATGATCATGCATGCATGCAAAAATTGCCATATGCCAAATTTTATTAGAATTCAAATTATTCATAATTCCACTATTCATGCAAATAACCAACCATGCATTCACCATATCAAGTGTTCGAGATGCTTGCCTTGAGCATGCAGAAGTGAGGAGTGCACTCCAAAAGTTTGAGTATTCTCTTCCCTCCATTTTCCTATTTCCAAAAAATATTGAAATCACCACATAAAACCAAAACAGTGCCAAAAATTGTTTCAATAATTTTTGAAATAAGCAGTAAAATAAACTAGATAAAAATTAAGGAATTTCAGAAAAAGAATCAAGTCATTTGGAGTTACTATGATTTTCCTAGGGATTTTCTAATATGGAGAGAGTAAAGAAATGGACTTATTTAATAAATCCAAAAGAAACAAGGCTTAAAAAAATGTTCACCTAATCTAGATAAATAAATGATGATTTTATAAGACTGTAGAAATTTGAATCACTGGATTTGGATTTGAAAAGATTGCTATGGAATTATTGGAAGTTTACTGGAAAAAGAAAAATGGAAAGGAATAGAGGTGTGCCCTGGGCGGGGTATAGTCGCGTGGGCTATTGGGCCAAGCCCAAAGATGCTCGGCTGCGCGGGAAATAAGCCGACGTCGAAGGCGTACATGGTAAGTACGTTTCCCTCGCGCAAAGGCGGCCTCTGAGGAACCCGCGTCCACTTACACCGCGCGCGGTGAGTCACTGACAGTGGGCCCGCCTGGCCCACTGGTCAGGTTTGACTTGGTCCGCCCGCGTCGTCCCCCCCCCCCCCCTGTGACAGAACGGAGCGGCGCTCCGGCGAGGTTTGCCGGCGAACGGCGGCACCGTTCAAGGAGCGGAAGCCACCGTCATGTTCAGGAGTGAGAGGCGGTTCATCCGGTGCTCGCCGTGGTAGCTGGGATGGACGGAGTTGCCGGTGACGAGGTCCTCGGCGGACGGCGGCGTCGGACGAAAGGGGAACTCCAGTTCTGGTGGATTTCAGGATGAATTGAGGCGTGGAAACGAGGTGCGGTGGTTCTGTGAACCCTCTGGTGCAGAAAATTTGGGAGGGGAGGCACTGGTTAGCTCGGAATCAACCGAGCCAGAGCGGCGGCCGTAGCTACCGGAGTTGGGGAAGATGGCCATTTCCGGCCGGGTGGCTGCTCGGGAAGGTGCCTAGGGGAGAGAGGGATGATCCGGTGCAGAGATATGAGCTCGGGGAAGTTTATATAGGCGGGGAGAAGGCGGTGCCGTGGCTTCCCGAATAAGTCACGACGGCGGCGACCATAACTGCGCCGTCGAAGTAGTTGTGGTCGGTGGCGTGGGTCAGCATGGTAGATGAGGGCGGTGGACGAACGGATGAACACTGGACGTTTGGCCATTAAGGCAAGACGGCGCCGACAGAGACGTGGCGAATCTGTGCTCATCGGGCGGCGGTCTTGGTCGCCGTGGACGGCGGTGGCTGGTGCCAGGCGACAAGGTGGGGTGTCGGCGAAGACCAGGGGTGACTGGATGATCCATATGAAGATCAGGACGAGCAAGGGAAGGAGCTGGGGAGCGGCAGTGCTCGGGCGCCGGCGGTGCAGTAACTACACTCTGCTCGCGCTCCTGACATGCCCCCGATGTGCTCGACGAAATGCCAACGGCATCTATATTGCCCCAAACAAGCTGAAAAATAGCATGATGACGTATGCATGAATGGAGGTGATGGTGGACATGCTGGTTGGGTCAGGTGATTAAGTTTCAAATGTAGTTTTAGGAGGTTGCCACATTCTGTCATGCCCAATAGGTGTTTGATGAAATGCTAAGGCCATTTAGAAGATTCCTGTGAAAGTTATATTTGGCAGAATGGTGTCTCATTAGATGATAGTGATGATGGTGGAGTTGGTTTGTGAAAATAGAAAACTTGTCTGTGCAAGTTTTAGAGAAATTCATTTCTGGACAGAAAATTCAGAGGAATATTTGGTGAACCAAAATGATTCCAATGGAGCTAAAATTTTGGACTTAAGGGTTTGGTTGGAGGGACTATAGGTGGGAAAAATTTCAGGATTTTTGGAGCAAGGAACAATAGGGTTGTAGTGCAAAAATTGGATCCGGACCAGAGATGAAAAGAGCTTGTTCCACTCAAAATTTTCAAAAGACCAAGATGGGTTCTTGCATAAAAGTGATTTATAGGCATCACATGACTTCCCATAATTTTTGTGGAATTATAAAAAAATTATTTAAAATGGTTGTAGTGCAACAGAGGCATTTAAAGTGTTGTAAATGCAATTAAAAGAATTGTTTTGGGCAATTTTTATTATGAAAATAATTCTTACTATTATTAAAATGTAATTGAAATGATTTGAGAAAACTACCAAAGCCACAATATTATTTCCAAATATTTCTATATGGAGGGAAGAATTTTGAAAATCAGAAACAGAAAATGGTTCTGAGATTAATAAAAGACCTAGTAAAAATTGAAAATTTTATTTCTGGACAAATTTTATTTAGTAAAAACATGATTAAATTTTTGGGGTGTTAAAGGATGGAGGGATTCATCGCGAAGAAGTGCGAGAAGCTCGCGGAAAGAATCGCCGAAAAAGTTCTCTCTCGAAGGGGGCTGAATAAGGGCAAGGGCATAATGGTCATTTTCAAAATGTTAACACATGGTGAAAATGATACCAACAGAACGGGCTCGATGAGACGAAGAAGTGGGCTTCGGAATCACCTCATTAGGAGCTAGTATCAAAAAGTTATGAAGTGTTTTCTGCCAGGGACCTATTTGCAAAGAAAAAATTCACAATCTGGGCCTGGACAGAAAAACTGAAAGCGTCTTTTCTAAAAATACGTTTTCCAGGAGGGAAAATGCATTTTGGCCCGAGGAAGAAGTAGAATACGCTTTTGATAAGTGAAGTCGAACTCCCAGGAGTACGTCTCCACTTATCCAACGTGGCGAGGCGGGGCCGGGGCTTGGGTCGCTGACGTGTGGGGCCTGCCGCATCTCTCTCTCTCCTCCCTCCTCCTCCTTCTCCTCCTGGACGCGCACGCAGAGTAGAGGAGGGGCGAGGCAGCAGCGAGGCCGGCGCCGGCCTCGCCAATTCCGGCCACCTCCCGCCGGAGTGAGGGCACCGGCGAGTGCGGGAAGATGTGCCGCATCCTCCTGGACCCCGCAGTAGCGCCAGGATGGAGCAGAACGACGGCGGCTAGCGGCGACCGAGGATGAGGGCAGCGGCCAAAACTTGGGCGCGTGGCCACGGCGGCTGCGGCGAGGAAAAGAGGGGTGGGAGAGGTTCCCCGGGGTCTGGGTGAGCTTCTGGTGTTGGAAAGATGAGAGGAAGAGCTCCGGTGTGCGCGAATTTAGGAGAAACTGAGTGGCGGCCATGGCGGCCAACCGAGGCGATGAGGGGCTCTAGAGTCGAACGGATGGGTCGGGGAGGTTGTTGGGAGAGTGAGGAAGAGCTTGGTGAGGTCGGGGCACCTCGGGGCTGGCTTAAATAGCCAGAGGAGGGGATGGCCGAGCTGGCGTTGCCGCGGACACGTGGCCACGCTCGCGAGCTCGATGGAAGGCGATGGGAGGGGAACAGGGGAGGGCTCACGGGGAGGTAGACGACGCCAGGAAGCACGAGGAGGAAGAAGACGGGCGCCATTAAAGCGAGACCGCCACTGTTCGCCCGTGGGCGTGCGTTGGCGAGCGCCGACGAGGAGGCTTCTGGAGGGGGAGAGAGGTCCAGAGAGAAGGCGACGTTGAGGTGAAGCCACTGGACATGCTCACGCGCGCGAAGACGACGAGAGGGGGAGGTGCTGGAGCTAGGCAACGTCCTGGATGCGGCCAACGCGAACAGAGCGCGTGAATAGGCATGCCAGCTGTGCGGTCACCACGCGACCTGCCACGGGGAGGACTGTAGAGGATGGAAAACCTTGTCTGGGGTGTTTTCTCTCCGCCCTGGAGACTGTAGAAAGCAAGAGCTCGAGAGAAGAGGCTCTGCATCTGAGTTAGGCATCGATTAAAGTTTGTTGTAGCAAACTTGGTTGTGCACTGGTGATCAACAGAGAATTGATTGAGGCCAACGGAGTTGTCTGGGAGGTTAATCTTAGGAAGGACTATAATCCTGGAGGTTTTGAGGGGAATTGGACCAACATACATCATAGTTGCTTCACAACTACATATTTGGTCCAGAATCAAGATCAAGATGATGCACTCTCATAGAGTAACCACTTGAGCTCAAATTTGGCAAGGCAGGGTTATCTGGCCATATAATGATGCTGTAAAAAATTTATACCAAATGGACTTGCCAAAATGGTACTTCCTTCACAGCTATCCTCTCTGTCTAGAAACTTGGGAAAATTCTAGAGAAGTATGGGCTTGATTAAATCATCCCAAAATTGATGGAGAGAGGTTTTATGGTCATGAGAATGTTCTGGTAAATTTTCAGACAAAATGAAGCAATATAAACTATACTTGCTTAACAACCTGAAAATATTGACAGAAGCAAAGATTTGGTCCTGTGCTCACATAGATGATTTGATGAAGCTGAAAATTGGAGGAGGGTGATAATATGAGCACATGAAGGAGTGTGCAAAATTTCAACTCATTTCGATACTCCTAGCTAGTACTTCCTTCACAATGCCTTCTGTCTGACAGAAACTTTGAAAAATTGCTGAGGAAGATTAGCTAGGCAAATAAAGTTGAATTTTTGCATGGGTTAATTATTTGGATGAAATAGCATGCCCAAAAAGTTTGGGAGCAATCAAGAAAGGATAGGTGGCACTTCCTTCACAGAAAGCCACATTGGACAGAATTGAAGAATAATTATTGGGGAATTATTCTTGGCCTAGGACAGGAAAGTTTGGGCATATTTGAGCAACATAGGACCCAAAGAAATTATGAGAATTATTAGGGAATTTTGGGAGTGACAGAAATATAGGTTGTTTCACAACCTAGGGCAGATAGGGTTATTCCTTTAATAAGAAAAGGAATATTCCCCAAGAAAAAGAATTATGGAGTTGGGCTAGGATGGAAATGTCATGGTCTTGGGAAAGTTTTGAGAATGATGAGCCACTTGGGAGAGGAAATGATGATGATCTCCCAGGTTGCAAGGCCACAGAACCACTCCAAAAAGAAAAATCAGAGCAAAAACCAATAAATTAAAAAGAAAAAGAACAGGGCCAAAAACCAGGGTGTTACAAACCTTCCCCCCTTAAAGAAATCTCGTCCTCGAGATTTGGTTGGTCAGGGAACAAGTATGACTTGAGGACACCGTGTCCAACTCAGGTATCCATTTCCTTTATATATTGTCCCCTCATATGATTTTCTTACCTTGCTCTGGGGTGGTTTGCTTCACCTTTCCCAAATCCTAACAGGTTTTTGCTCATAAACCAAATCCTTTTGCTGATGTTGATTCTCTCATATCTGCAGTGATATCCAATGGATCTGAGCATAAATTTCCTTTGGTCATGAAAACCTTTTTATTTCTGCCATCGGGTTTGCTCAAACAAATGCATGTCTTCCGGGTTCAAATAATGCTGAGAATTATGGCCATTCTCCTGACGGGATCTGACTGCTCACAGGTGGTACTGACTTATCTTGATTTGTTCCTTTGGCTCGAGCATGAGATATGTATCAAAGATTCGACTGCCATCTGTCGTGAGCAATATAAAGGGGTATGGATTTATGG
The DNA here is from genome assembly GCA_011799875.1 of Thinopyrum elongatum. NCBI lineage: Eukaryota > Viridiplantae > Streptophyta > Magnoliopsida > Poales > Poaceae > Thinopyrum > Thinopyrum elongatum. The sequence goes on along the minus strand of CM022299.1, from coordinate 29,766,824 downwards.
TTGTATCATACCTCAAATATTAACATCTTGAGACTACCCTAACAGGAGTGCTGGCGGGAAAATACTTTTCATGACCTGTTGTCCATGCACTTGGTTCCACTAGTGAATATACCTGGTCTGAGCTGATGGTTCGACTTTTGATTTACCCATTTTGTCGATATACCCATCTATGGTAATAGGCTGTGAGATGCTTTAACACTGCCACTGAAGTCAAACTGCAGAGTTTGCAAAGGAAATCTTGGGTCTGACAGAACAGACTTGGATATTCCACCCTAACCATTTTAAGCGGATCAGCGGGATATGAAGTCCTTGTAGAACAGAGTAGGCCTTTGAGGGTATGCCTTTGTGGATCCATATGGAATCATGGCATCCCACTGACTTGGGTATCCGGACCCTGATCGTCATGCAAAAGTCCTCATACCTTTGCTGTTAGGCTCACCCTTTAATGGTCATGATTTTATTTGTTAGGATACCTTGCTGAAATAGCTTGGCCACACATGTCCTTGATTCTTGGTATGACCATGGATGTGGCTAGTGCAATATTTTTGGCATTATTCCTTGTGCTTGCTTTCTGACCTGGGTCCACACATATATGACATATACTCGGGGCTTGTAGCTGTATAGAGCTTGTTGTTGTGGCCAACCATGCAAGAGGGTGACAAGGTTTTATGATATCTCCTTGTTAGTTGCGGGAATATTGACCTTGGTGACCATTGTCAAGACTGTGAATTTTGCGTTATCAGCTCCAGAACTTGTTGATCCTTGCATTACATGAGATGTGTATCTCTGCTTATCTTCATTTGCATGGCTCATGAGGTTGTGGGATTATTACCTTTCTTAGGTATATCTGCTTGATTACTGTCGCATCTCGTATGAGGGACTGAAATGACCGGGGATACATGCCCACCATATATATATAAGAAGAATATGCCACCGAACACTCAATCCTTGAGGTAGGCATTTGTCTTGGCTGAGTGATACTTCTAACAAAATCATTGGGAATCTGACCCTTGAATTGCACTGTCATATACTGCCAACTCACTGTGTCATCTCTTGTAGCAATACTGGATACGACATGTGGTGTCGTACTGAAGAAGGCAAGGTGTCGTGGGTTGAAAGCTATCCGAGTAACTTGCATGTCCGGGAATACATTCTCACCAAATATGTGGAAAGATATGTAGACGAACACTCGATTTCTGAAGAAGACCTATGCCTTGACTGATTTGTGCTTCTGACAAAAATGTTGCGAATCTGATGCTTGAGCGGTACTGCCATATATTGGCAACTCACCATATAATCTCTGGGGACGGTGCATAGTATGGTACTGTCGGGGGCTGAGTGGCTTTTGAGAGAAGCCATCCGAATAGCTGGCTGAGGAAGACTCGGTAGCTTCTGCTCAAAGCTTTTGCCTGGGTAGCGTGCTGGGGAAGCCTGGTTTCCGTATCTGAGAAGCTTCTCCTCTGATTGCTTACTGAGAAAGATTCATTTCTTTATGCCAGAAGCTTTTTCCGAGATGTTTTGTTGTGGAAGACTGAGTATCTGGGACCGGAATCTGTTCATATATTGTACTGGGAAAATTGAGGAGCCTTGCATCATACGTGTCTTCCGATAGCGTGTGGAGGAAGACTGAGTTTCTTATATCCAAAGCTTCATACTGATATGCAGACTGAAAGCCATACACACACCCATAATATTCTCCGGCTGATTACTTGCATGAGACAATTTGTTTGACTGTCTTCCTTGATCATAGCACATTCTGACTTTCTCTTGGAGTTTACATATTTCAAGCATCATTCATTGCTGAGCCAAAACTTTCTATATGATCCATACCTTTGACTGACAATATATCGTTGATCTTGTACCTGACTTGGCTTCTTGCTGGCTGGATCATTACTGCTGTGAGGATTAAGTACTGATGTAGACCTGATGTGTTTGGCTGAGCTTCTTCCAAAAATATTTGAAATCCTTATTGCTTCTTCAAGTCCGGTGTCGGTTGATGAGAAACTTCCATAAGGGGAAATAAGGTAACACCGAGGGCCCAAAAGAAAGAAGCAAAAGAAACAACTCAACTAAACCAAAAGCACACAAAACAATCAATTCACACACAAACAATGTCACATATTACTGCTAGTCACACAATATGCATGCCTACTTAAGCACACAAATCTCACGGGATCTCTAGTACTACGATCTAGCATGCTGTGACTATGTGCACGAGGACGAATTATGGTGTGGAAGGATTGGTGTAAACATCGCTACACCAAGTGCCGGCTTAGCCAGGTAGCAACCTGGACTAGCTTGGAGGTGAGGACGCACTCGATAACCATGTAGCAGGACACGAATGTCGCGGCCACATTTTTATCAAGCAAACGGAAAAGATCCGTACTCGTCCAAGAAATAGGATAGCGGGGAAAACTGAGGCTGCTGACATTGCCCTTTCTTGATGACTAAGATCAGTAAGGGTTGCCAACACGACAAGAAAAAAGGACGATCCGGGGTAGAAGCATGTCTATCACCGAAATGATAGGTGGGGCTGAAAGAAAGACATCGGCGCGATACCTGAGCACCATTTCTGCAAACAGTGTCGGGATCACTTGGCATCATTCCGCTGGGACAGAAATGACGCCAAACATCAAAGAACGAGCAAGAAAAGAAACTGGAAGAAATGCAGGGGCTGAGCTGTAGTGGATCCTAACCGATGCCATCTACACTCACCAGATTAAACCGTTAGCAGCAAAATAATAAGGCTATATGCATGCTATGCGACAAACAAATGCAGCAACCAAATGCAACAAACAAGGCAGACTCTATACTACCGATTTCTACCGCTCGCGCTGACTAGGGCGTCCTACAGCTAGACCTGCTCTGATACCAAGCTCTATGGCATCCCAGCTCAGAGAAACCGGAACGCCCCGTATTCCAGCCCAGAGATTGAGATGAAGTCTTCTGGAATACGGCACTGCTTGGCATAGAACAAATCAGCTCTTATTACAAAGGGTAATAATACAAGGGTCTGATGTTACAAAGGATCACATCAGCACGGCGACGCTACGCCTGCGATACTACACTTGCTCTATGCTAGCAGCGGAACAACGATGAAGGTGGTGAACTCCACTCCGCAGGGACTCTGGCTGGGACACGATCTAGCTCGCACAAACGGAAACCACGACAAACAATCAATCACGGCATCACCTGCAATCTGGCATGACACGCCGGGTCAGTACATTGAATGTACTTGCAAGCTCACAACAACCAAAAGCATCAAGGCAAGACAACAACATAGCAATTAAACAGGTTAATTAATTAACAACTACTATGATACGAAAGCAACTACTAAGCATGATATGAAACTACTACCATACTGATAAACCACCATCTCAGATCTCAGTAACCATCTCACTCTTGGCTAACCGGCCAAGCAATATACCATCTCGATCACCTCGTGATCCACCTGATCACCTCATGATCAAAACATCCACATGATCACCTCATGACCACAACATCCACATGATCACCTCGTGACCACATCACAAACTGAATGATCATCCTCGAGATCATCCCAATATCATCATCAACATCCTGCCAAGCTGGTACTGCTCACAATATGTCAACATATAAATCACCTATAAGTCATTCCGTCATGTGAGTGTTGATCGAATGGTGTGACCTAGTACGAACTGTGCCCATGACCGAGGATGCGGCTATCGATAGATTAACACACACACTCTGCAGAGGTTAGTGCAATGTACCAACACCACGGAACCCATGGCCTCGCACTCCCATTCGTGTGGACCAACGGCGTTCCGACAAAACCGACTACTGCCATGACACTCTCCCGGCCACTCCGACCAACTCCCTTTTGGGCTAAGTCATGGGTGGCCCCGATGTCTACCAAAGACATCCAACGGCCACCGTCGTGGCAAAACATAAACGGTCCCAAACAGGGACAAAAAGGCGCCTACAACAACTACGGGCACACAAGGCTTATGTCCGCCTACCTGATCAGGGTAGCGCGTGCCCATAACCTTCCCTCGTTGGAGGCACCAGCGAGAGGCATGCCAATAGACCGCGTTAGGGCCTTCCCATAAAAGCCAAATGTGGTTGCACTGGAAAAGCCCGGTTCGGTGGCACCTGACCAACTTAATGACGGAATTTATCCCCAAAATATAACAGTGATAACTGATACTCCGATATCATCTATCAACCTGTAATCCAAGTCATAGCAATATCCAACAACTAATTAAAAGCATACTATCGTCATATCAAAATACTCCGGGGCAACATATCACTACTATTATGATGAATCCAAGAACGATAATACTACTACTCCAATAGCAAGAACAAGCTATCCAGCTGAGATCCATATGCAAGCATCATCTCCAAAACCATACTCCAAAACATAATATCAACTATCATCATGATGAAAATAATACTAGCCACTAATAATCCAAAGGCAACATGACATCCAAAGTAATACTCCAAAATATGATACCAGATATCAACATGAAAATAATCATAATAGCCGGTAATAATCCCAAGGCAACATGTCATCCTCATAAACTGCAAGATATTAGTCCTAGAACTCCAAGCAACATCATGGCAATAGCAAGATCGAAACAACTCCAAGAAATGCCATGAACAGATCATACATAGCTAATGCAATATTTTAAATAAGTTTAAATAATTTAAATCATGTCACTGCATTGCAATCATGCAAATGGAGGGTGTGGCTTGCATGGGATGGAGGGATTCATCGCGAAGAAGTGCGAGAAGCTCGCGGAAAGAATCGCCGAAAAACGTTCTCTCTCGGAGGGGGCTGAATAAGGGCAAGGGCATAATGGTCATTTTTAGAATGTTAACACATGGTGAAAATGATACCAACAAAACGGGCTCGACGACACGAAGAAGTGGGCTTTGGAATCACCTCATTAGGAGCTAGGATCAAAAAGTTATGAAGTGTTTTCTGCCAGGGACCTATTTGCAAAGAAAAACTTCACAATCTGGGCCTGGACAGAAAAACTGAAAGCGTCTTTTCTGAAATTACGTTTTCCAGGAGGGAAAACGTATTTCGGCCCGAGGAAGAAGTAGAATACGCTTTCGATAAGTGAAGTCGTACTCCCAGGAGTACATCTCCACTTATCCAACGTGGCGAGGCGGGGCCGGGGCTTGGGTCGCTGACGTGTGGGGCCCGCCGCATCTCTCTCTCTCTCCTCCCTCCTTCTCCTTCTCCTCCCCGACGCGCACGCAGAGCAGAGGAGGGGCGAGGCAGCAGCGAGGCCGGCGCCGGCCTCGCTAACTCCGGCCACCTCCCGCCGGAGTGAGGGCACCGACGAGTGCGGGGAGATGTGCCGCATCCTCCTGGACACCGCAGCAGCGCCAGGACGGAGTGGAACAACGGTGGCTAGCGGCGACCGAGGACGAGGGTAGCGGCTGAAACTTGGGTGCGTGGCCACGGCGGCTCCGGCGAGGAAAAGAGGGGTGGGAGAGGTTCGCCAGGGTCTGGGTGAGCTTCTGGTGTTGGAAAGATGAGAGGAAGAGCTCCGGTGTGCGCGAATTTAGGAGAAATTGAGCGGCGGCCATGGCGGCCAACCGAGGCGATGAGGGGCTCTAGAGTCGAACGGATGGGTCGGGGAGGTTGCTGGGAGAGTGAGGAACAGCTTGGTGAGGTCGGCGCACCTCGGGGCTGGCTTAAATAGCCAGAGGAGGGGATGGCCGAGCTGGCGTCGCCGTGGATGCGTGGTCGGAGCCACGGACGCGTGGCCACGCTCGCGAGCTCGACGGAAGGCGACGGGAGGGGAACAGGGGAGGGCTCACGGGGAGGTAAATGACGCCAGGAAGCACGAGGAGGAAGAAGACGGGCGCAATTAAAGCGAGACCGCCACTGTTCGGCCGTGGGCGTGCGTTGGCGAGCGCCGACGAGGAGGCTTCTGGAGGGGGAGAGAGGTCCAGAGAGAAGGCGACGACGAGGTGAAGCCACTGGACATGCTCACGCGCGCGAAGACGACGAGAGGGGGAGGTGCTGGAGCTAGGCGACGTCCTGGACGCGGCCAACACGAACAGAGCGCGTGGATAGGCATGCCAGCTGCGCGGTCACCACATGACATGCCACGGGGAGGACTGTAGAGGATGGAAAACCTTGTCTGGGGTGTTTTATCTCCACCCTGGAGACTGTAGAAAGCAAGAGCTCGAGAGAATAGGCTCTGCATCTGAGTTAGGCATCGATTAAAGTTTGTTGTAGCAAACTTGGTTGTGCACTGGTGATCAACAGAGAATTTATTGAGGCCAACGGAGTTGTATGGGAGTTTAATATTAGGAAGGACTATAATCTTGGAGGTTTTGAGGGGAATTGGACCAAGAGACATCATAGTTGCTTCACAACTACATATTTGGTCCAGAATCAAGATCAAGATGATGCACTCTCATAGGGTAACCTCTTGAGCTAAAATTTGGCAAGGCAGGGTTATATGGCTATATAATTATTCTGTAAAAAAATTATACCAAATGGACTTGCCAAAATGGTACTTCCTTCACAGCTATCCTCTCTGTCCAGAAACTTGGGAAAATTCTAGAGAAGTATGGGCTTGATTAAATGATCCAAAAATTTATGGAGAGAGGTTTTATGGTCATGAGAATGCTCTGGTAAATTTTCAGACAAAATGAAGCAATATAAACTATACTTTCTTCACAACCTGAAAATATTGACAGAAGCAAAGATTTGGTCCTGTACTCACATAGTTGAATGGATGAAGCTCAAAATTGGAGGAGGGTTATAATATGAGCACTTGAAGGAGTGTGAAAAATTTAAACTCATTTGGATACTCCTAGCTAGTACTTCCTTCACAATGCCTTCTGTCTGACAGAAACTTTGAAAAATTTCTGAGGAAGATTCGTTAGGCAAATAAAGTTGAATTTTTGCATGGGTCAATTATTTGGATGAAATAGCATGCCCAAAAAGTTTGGGAGCAATCAAGAAAGGATAGGTGGCACTTCCTTCACAGAAAGCCACACTGGACAGAATTGAAGAATAATTATTGGGGAATTATTCTTGGGCTAGGACAGGAAAGTTTGGGCATATTTGAGCAACATATGACCCAAAGAAATTATGAGAATTATTTGGGAATTTTGGGAGTGACAGAAATATTGGTTGCTTCACAACCTAGAGCAGACAGGGTTATTCCTTTAATAAGAAAAGGAATATTCCCCAAGAAAAATAATTATGGAGTTGGGATAGGATGGAAATTTCATGGTCTTGGGAAAGTTTTGAGAATGATGAGCCACTTGGGAGAGGAAATGATGATGATCTCCCAGGTTGCAAGGCCACAGAACCACTCCAAAAAGAAAAATCAGAGCAAAAACCAATAAATTAAAAAGAAAAAAACAGGGCTAAAAACCAGGGTGTTACACAAAGCCTCCACGTCACCGAGATGTAGGGCTATTACCTCCTCCGAGAGGGGCCTGAACTCGTAAATCCGAGTGTACAACCGCGCCGTAGCTAGACTCTGCCCTCTCCTACATACCCCCTACCACTACTGTCAGATCCGTTCCCACGACAATGGTAACGCAATAAAAGAGACGGACTACTCAATAAAGGTTGCTATCATAAAGGGCAATATAAAGTGACTTTCCTTTGCATTAAGAGCTTGCGCATCCAAAAATCGAAAGCGCATGACAACCTCGGCTTCTATTTGCGAAGGGCCTATCTTTTATCTTTCAAATTTTTACTTTAACGAAAGAATCGAAAATATTACTATTTCAATCTCAATTATTCTCCACCGGCAAGCATCATGTGGTGGGGAAATATCCAGACACATATATCCAGTTGAGTATATATGTTCATGAGTAATTATTGTTGATGTTTATCCCTGTGGTAAGAAAGTAGGGAGGTGACTTATTAAACCCCCGTCCTCCACTGTGTCCGATGGAAACAGTTTGTTCTAAAAATATGCTTTGAGTGCCAGCAATCATGGAAGATTATATGATAGTTGAGTATGTGGAGTTTGCTAAACCAAAGCTCTTACATAAACCCTTCCTGAAAATAACATGAATTGTACATTTTTTAAGACTAAAGACATGTTTGTTGAGTTTCAAGATAGTTTATGGCTTACACTTTAAGACATGAATAACTTGCTACTTGATCATGAGAGGTTTTATGAGAAATGAGTTGTTGTTTATGATATATAATGATGCTAGAAAAAGTGAGCAGGAATATCACTGATCAAACTTATGCACAATTCTAGCATTCACACTTCATAAATTATTTCTTTTATCATTTACCTACTCGAGGAGGAGCAGGAATTAAGCTTGGGGGTGCTGGTACGTCTCCAACGTATCTATAATGTATAAAGTATTCATGCCATGTTTAGAATAATTTTATATGGTTTTGGTGCACTTTTATATTATCTTTGTGGACTAACATATTAATCTAGTGGCCAGTGCTAGTTCCTTTTTGCATTTTCTTTGTTTTGCAGAAAAACCATATGAAATGAAGTCCAAACGCGATAAAAATTTATGGTGATTTTTTTATGGAAGGAAAGAGTCCCAGGAAGCTTCGGGGGGAGCCGGAAGGTGGCTAGGGGGCCCACAAGCTCAAGGGCCGCCCCCCTAGTGTGCGCCATCAGCACTTGCGGGGCCCTCGAGACCCCCCTTGACGTGATTCCAACACTGGAAAATCCTATATAATGCAAAACCTCCGAAAAGTAACCTAGAACTTTTACTTCGGCGCCACAAGCCTCTGTTCCAAAGCAATCTCATTTAGAGCCATTTTCCGGCGCCCTGCTGGAGGGGGAAATCCATCACGGAGGCAATCTTCATCATCCTTGCTACCTCCATGGTGATGCACGAGTAGTTCATCCTCGGGGCTGAGGGTTTGTACCGGTAGCTATGTGTTTGATCTCTCTCTCTTGTATTCTTGATTTGACACAATCTTGATGTATCATGAGCTTTATCAATATAGTTGGATCATATGATGTTATTCCCCTCTACCTATTTTGTGGTGAACTAAGTCTTGCTCTTTGAGGTTTCTTTATGTTGGATTGAATGTTTTTGGATTTGAGATCACTTGATGCATGTCTCACTCGCGAATACTCGTGGTAACATTGGGGTATCTAGGTGACATTAGAGTTGATTGATTTGTATCATATGGTGTTGTCGGAGTATGATATCTAGAACTATTCGTGACACTTTAGGGTGGTTCAGTAGTTTGAGTGGAAACACAACATTGAGGTGGTTTACTACCTATGTGAATTCATCCTATAGTACTTTGGAGTGATTCTTTGCCACACTTTGAGGGATTATTATGTGATTCAGTTATGTTAGTATTGTTGAGAGATTGCACTAGTGAAAGTATGAACCACAGGCCTTGTTGCTAAGCATTGAGACATCGTTTTTACTCACTTTTGTTACTTGCTATCTTGGTATTTTTATTTATTCAGATTATAGAAACCTATTTCTATCATCCATATTACACGTGTATCACCATCTCTTTGCCGAACTTGTGCACCTATACAATTGACAACTGTATTGGGTGTGTTGGGGACACAAGAGATTTCTTGTATTTGATTGCAGTATTGTTTGAGACCATCTTCATTCTACACGTCCCATGGATTGAAAACCTTAGGTCACCCAATTGAGGGAAATTTGTTGTTGTCCTACAAAACTTTGCGCTTGGAGACCCAATAGAGTCTACAAGAATAAAGATAAATAGTAGACATCAGTGCCTACCAACTTTCAACTGTCCAGGGGGGTGCTTTTATAAATAATTTAGGAATGGGCATCCTTGTTAGCAGCCTCCCTCAAAATTAACGAGTGAATAAACTCTCGTCGTGAGTTAAACACACTTAGCATGGAAGATATTGACTACCCCACCACTCCATGAGTTGTACGGGCACACAACACAGATGTTTATTTGAAGGTTTAGAGGTGGCACAAGGAAAGTTACTTGTAACTGCAGAGTAATACCACATATAGGTAGTTATAGTGGATTCTTATCGCATAACTCTGTTTTCAGGAATTTGGATGCACAAGCAGTATTTCTGCTTAGTATAGGCGAAGGCTAGCAATAGACTGGGAAGCGACCAACTAGAGAGTGACAATGGTCATAATCATGCAGTTTGAATAATCAACAATGAAAATTAGCATGAGAAGGATATAAGCACTTTTAACATAAATATTATGGAAGTAATGGGTTTGAATCGATTACATGCGTGAAAAGTCAAACCACTTGAAATTTTCAGAGGAGGATACCATCCTAACATACCGCATCATAATCAATTTAATGCAGGTTGACACTCAAGATAACATATTGTCCACTCCTAGCAAATTAAGCATGGCATGAGCAACTATGAACTCTAATCATCACCATACACATGTTTATTCATAATAGGCTGAATCAAGACTACTAAGGTAAACATATCTACAAAAACAAAAACAAGTAGGGTTCATACCAGCTCTTCTTCACCATGTTCACCGATACGTCTCCAATGTATCTATAATTTTTGATTATTTCATGCTATTATATTATCACTTCTGTATGCTTTATATGCCATTTTATATTATTTTTATGGACTAACCTATTAACTTAGTCCAAAGTGCTACAGGGTGTTCTAGGATATTTAAACTTTACTAAAACTAATGCAAATAGAGAATAAAGTAAAGTTATAATTATGGAATTCATCTATTATATGTTCCTCAAAAAGTATCCATTAACAAGGTTGATCAAGTCATATGAATTCATGAACTATTTCTGATGTGGGTAATAGTTGATGTCTACTACACAACTTGTTCTTGTAGACTCGTGTTGGGTCTTCAAGCAAAGAGTTTTGTAGGACAGTAGCAAATTTCCCTCAAGTGGATAACCTAAGGTTTATCAATCCGTGGGAGGCGTAGGATGAAGATGGTCTCTCTCAAACAACCCTGCAACCAAATAATAAAAAGTCTCTTGTGTCCCCAACACACCAAATACAATGGTAATTTGTATAGGTGCACTAGTTCGCAAAGAGATGCTAATAAAAGCGTAGTAATGGTAGTAGATATTGATTTTTGTAATAGGAACTATAAAAAAACAACAAGGTAACAAGTAACAAAAGTGAGCACAAATGATATTGCAATGCTTGAAAATGAGCCCTAGAGTCCATACTTTCGCTAGTGCAATCTCTCAACAATGCTAATATAATTGGATCATATAACCATCCCTCAACGTGCGATGAAGAATCACTCCAAAGTTCTTATCTAGCGGAGAACATAAGAAGAAATTGTTTGTAGGGTACGAAACCACCTCAAAGTTATCCTTTCCGATCGATCTATCCAAGAGTTTGTACTAAAATAACACCAAGTTATCCTTTTCGATCGATCTATCTAAGAGTTCGTACTAAAATAACACCATATGATACACATCAACCAACTCTAATGTCACCTAGATACTCCAATGTCACCGCGAGTATCCGTGAGTTGATTATACGATATGCATCAAACAATTTCAGATTCATAATACTCAGTCCAATACAAAGAACCTCAAAGAGTGCCCCAAGATTTCTATCAGAGAAACAAGGACGAAAACGTGCATCAACCGCTATGCATAGATTACCCCAATGTCACCTCAAGAATCCGCGAGTTGAGTGCCAAGACATAGATCAAGTGCTCTCAAATCCAACAAAGTATTCAATACGATAAAAAAAACAAAATCTCAAAGGGAAAACTCAATTCATAACAACAAGATAGAGGGGGAAACACCATATGATCCAACTATATTAACAAAGCTCACGATACATCAAGATCGTGCCAACTCAAGAACACGAGAGAGAGATTAAACACATAGCTACTGGTACAAACCCTCAGCCCTGAGGGTGGACTACTCCCTCCTCATCATGGTGGCCATAGGGATGATGAAGATGGCCTCCGGTGATGATTTCCTCCTCCGGCAGGGTGCCGAAACGGGGTCTAGATTGGTTTTTCATGGCTACATAGGCTTGCAGCGGCGAAACTTCTGATCTAGGGTTATTTTTTGGGGTTTCTATATTTATAGGATTTTTTGGCGTTGGTTTCACGTGAAGATGGGCCTCGAGGTGACCACAACCCACCTGCACACGGGCAAGGGCCCAGGCGCACCCTGGTGGGTTGTGCTCACCTCCTTCACCTTCTAGTACTCCCACTAAGCTTCTAGTGCCTCTTTTGTTCCAAAAAAATTGTCAAAAAGTTTCGTTGCATTTGGAGAACTTTTATTTCTGCACAAAAAACAACACCATGGTAGTTCTGCAGAAAACAGCGTCAGTCCGGGTTAGTTCCTTGCTAATCATACCAAAACCATATAATATTGTTGTAAACATGGCATGAATACTTCATAAATTATAGATACGTTGGAGACGTATCAGCATCCCCAAGCTTAATTCCTACTCGTCCTCGAGTAGGTGAATGATAAAAGAAATAATTTATGAAGTGTGAATGCTAGCATAGTGCATAAGTTTGATCAATGATAATTTCAATCACTTTTCCTAGCATCATAACAGCAACTCTTTCTCATAAACCTCATCATGATAAAGTAGCAATTGAAAGCGGAATTTTTGTTGTGGAATGCTACCTATCGTATTCATCATATACTCTTTCTTTTGTAGCATGGACATTTGGAATTGAATGATTCAAAGCAATAGTCTATAATTTGACATGAAGACATCAATACTCAAGCACACTAACAAGCAACCATGTCTTTCAAAATATCAACGCTAAAGAAAGCTATCCCTAGCCCATTATGCTCAATCATTGATCCATTCATGAAACACACTCGACTATTATCTACATCCAGTGCACAGGTATGATCATAGTGCTCCCTAGTTGGTGCTTTATAAGAGAAATGGAGACTCAAATAAAAATAAAAATTGCATAATGTAAATAGATAGGCCCTTCGCAGAGGGAAGCAGAGATTTGTAGAGGTGCCAGAGCTCACAGCTTAATTGAGAGATAAAAATTTTTGAGAGGCATACTTTTCTCGTCAACGAAAACGACCGAGAATTCCCAACACTTTCCATGCTAGATACATCATAGGTGGTTCCCAAACAGAAAATAAAGTGAATAAACACTCATCTTGAGAATAACACATCTAGCATGGAAAATATTGGCCACCCCCTGCCGCTTCATGAGCGGTACGAGCACACAAAAATGAAATTCATTTTGAAAATTAGAGATGGCACATACAACTTTACTTAGAACGGCACGGAAATACCGCATATAGGTAGGTATGGTGGACTCATGTGGTAAAACTGGGTTTAAGGATTTTGGATGCATAAGTAGTATTCCCACTTAGTACAAATGAAGGCTAGCAAATAGATTGAGAAGCGACCAACCAAGAAACAAAAATGATCATAAACGAGCATTAAACATAACTAACACCGAATAATGCACCACAAGTAGGATATAACTTCATTGCATAACTATTCAATTCCGTGCATGCATAGGGAATCACAAACCTTAACACCAATATTCCTACTAAAGCATAATTACTCACCCACATGACGCAAATATTATTATCTACATATCGCAAAACTATTGCAAGGAATCAAACTTATCATATCCAATGATATACATGAAAGTTTTTATTATATCCTTCTTGGATATTCATCATATTAGGACCAATTTCATAGCTTGTGCAAATTTTCATCACTAGTATCAACTCTCAAAATAATAAAAGTGAACCATGAGAGTGTTCGACAAACTACTCCAAAAAGATATAAGTGAAGATCAAGCGAGTAGTTAAGTAAATGGGTAGCTATGTGAGGACTCTCTCTTATTTAAAAAAATTTAGATCTAAGTATTTTATTAAAACAGCGAGCAAAATTAAAATTAAATGACATTCTAAGAATAGCACACATCATGTGAAGAAGCAAAAACTTAGGCTCAACCGAGGCTAACCGATAATTGTTGATGAAGAAAGGTGGGATGCCTACCGTGGCATCCCCAAGCTTAGATGCTTGAGACTTCTTGGAATATTATCTTAGGATGCCTTGGGCATCCCCAAGCTTGAGCTTTTGTGTCACATTAATTCCTTTTATATCACGGTTTCCCTAAATCTTAAAAACTTCATCCACACAGAACTCAACAAGAACTCGTGAGATAATTTAGTATAAATCAACGCAATAACCTTATCATTCTCTACTGTAACAAATCACTAAAATTATTATTTAACATTGCATACTAAATGCCTCCGCATATTTAATACCCCTATCCTCAAATAGAATCATTAAACAAGCAAACATATGCAAACAATGAAACATAACAGCAATCGGTCTAAACAGGACAGCCTGCAAAGAGTGCAATTATACTCACACTTCCCTAACTCCAAAAATTCTGAAAATTTACCAAACTGTAGAAAAAATTTCATAGATTATTTTGCAAAAAAATCAAAATTTTATCACATTCTGACTTTTCTCAGGAATTCACGCACTAGCGTGCAACTTTCTGTTTTGAAACAGCAACTCAAATACTTGCAAACTAAGCATGGCAAAGGCTATACTTGACATTTTTATTGAAGTAAAAGATACAAAACATTATTATAAATAACAGCAAGCAAATCCTAATAAAATAAAATGATGCTTCAAGCAAAACACATATCATGTGACGAATAAAAATATAGCCCCAAGGTTACCGATAATGTTGGAGACGAAAGAGGGGATGCTTTCCGGGGCATCTCCAAGCTTAGTTGCTTGGATATTCCTTGAATATTACCTTGGGGTGCCTTGGGCATCCCCAAGATTAGGGTCTTGTCACTTCTTATTCTCCTCATATCGATATCTCACCCAAAACTTGAAAACTTCAATCACACAAAACTTAACGGAACTTCGTGAGATGGGTTAGTCTGATAAAGGCAAATCATTCACTTTCGTACTGTCAAGATAAGATTCATAATTGTTTCCACATAATTCCTGCTCTAATCTACAATTTCTACAATTTATATTAACCAATATAAGCCATATAGAAACTATAAGACAAGCAAACTATGCATTGAAAACAGAATCTGTCTAAAACAGAACAGTACGTAAAGATCTGAATTATAGTCATACTTATGTAACTCCAATTTTTTTGAAAAATTAGGAAAACGTAGAAAATTTGTATACTAATCAACTGTAATAAATTCAGAATTTTTAGAAGCTCCAGTGATTTTTAACATTTCTATTACTGGGCGCAAAAGTTTCTGTTTTTGCACAGAATCAAGTCAACTATCATCCACACTATCCCAAAGGCTTTACTTGGTACTTTATTGAAACAAAAGCTATAAAACATGATTAATACAGTAGAATAATCATGCGAACACACAAAAACAGTAGGTAATAGTGTTGGGTTGTATCCCAACAAGTGCTTTTCTTTAATGCCTTTTTAGCTAGGCATGATGATTTCAATGATGCTCACATAAAAGATAAGAATTGAAACATAACGGGAGCATCATGAAGCATATGACTAGCACATTTAAGTCTAGCTCACTTCCTATGCATAGGGATTATGTGAGCAAACAAATTATGGGATCAAGAATCAACTATCATAGGAAGGCAAAACAAGCAAAACTGCAAGATTTTCAACACATAGAGAGGAAACTTGATATTGTTGCAATATGTAAAAGCATATGTTCCCCTCTCATAATAATTTTCAGTGGCATCATGAATGAATTCAACAATATAGCTATCACATAAAGCATTCTTTTCATGATCCATATGCATAGAATTTTTATTACTCTCCACATAAGGAAATTTATTCTCATCAATAGTAGTGGGAGCAAATTCAACAAAATAACTATCATGTGATTGAAAATTAAAATCATGATGACAAGTTTCATGGTTATCATTATTGTTTATAGAATACATGTCATCACCATAATCATCATAGATAGCAACTTTGTTCTCATAATCAATTGAAACCTCTTCCGAAATAGTGGAATCATCACTAAATAAAGTCATGACCTCTCCAAATCAACTTTCATCAATATAATCATCATAAATAGGAGGCATGCTATCATCATAATAATTTTTCACATCCAAACTTGGGGGACTAAAAATATCATATTCATCAAAGATAGAATCCCCAAGCTTATGCCTTAGCATATCATTAACATCATGGATATTCAAAGAATTCATACTAGCAACATTGCAATCATGTTCATCATTCAAAGATTTTATGTCAAACATTTTATTGAATTCTTCTTCTATCAATTGAGCACAATTTTTCTTTCCATCATTTTCAAGAAAGACATGATAAAGACGAATAATATGAGGCCACCTCAATTCTATTTTTGTAGTTTTCTTTTATGAACCAAACTAGTGATAAAACAAGAAACTAAAAATATTCAACTGCAAGATCTAAAGATATACCTTCAAGCACTCACCTCCCCGGCAACAGCGCCAGAAAAGAGCCTGATGTCTACTACACAATTTGTTCTTGTAGACTCTTGTTGGGCCTCCAAGCGCAGAGTTTTGTAGGACAGTAGCAAATTTTCCTCAAGTGGATGACCTAAGGTTTATCAATCCATGGGAGGCGTAGGATGAAGATGGTCTCTCTCAAACAACCCTGCAACCAAATAATAAAAGTCTCTTGTGTCCCCAACACACCAAATACAATGGTAATTTGTATAGGTGCACTAGTTCGCGAAGAGATGCTAATAAAAGCGTAGTAATGGTAGTAGATATTGATTTTTGTAATAGGAACTATAAAAAAACAACAAGGTAACAAGTAACAAAAGTGAGCACAAAGGATATTCCAATGCTTGAAAATGAGCCCTAGAGTCCGTACTTTCGCTAGTGCAATCTCTCAACAATGCTAATATAATTGGATCATATAACCATCCCTCAACGTGCGATGAAGTATCACTCCAAAATTCTTATCTAGCGGAGAACATAAGAAGAAATTGTTTGTAGGGTACGAAACCACCTCAAAGTTATCATTTCTGAACAATCTATCCAAGAGTTCATAATAAAATAACACCAAGTTATCCTTTCCGATCGATCTATCTAAGAGTTCATACTAAAATAACTCCATATGATACACATCAACCAATTCTAATGTCACCTAGATACTCCAATGTCACCGTGAGTATCCGTGAGTTGATTATACGATATGCATCAAACAATTTCAGATTCATAATACTCAATCCAACATAAAGAACCTCAAAGAGTGCACCAAGATTTCTATCGAAGAAACAAGGATGAAAACATGCATCAACCCCTATGCATATATTACCCCAATGTCACCTCGGGGATCCACGAGTTGAGTGCCAAGACATAGATCAAGTGCTCTCAAATCCAACAAAGTATTCAATCCGATAAAAAACAAAATCTCAAAGGGAAAACTCAATTCGTCACAACAAGATAGAGAGGGGAAAATACCATACGATCCAACTATATTAACAAAGCTCGCGATACATCAAGATCGTGCCAACTCAAGAACACGAGAGAGAGATTAAACACATAGCTACTGGTACAAACCCTTAGCCCCGAGCGTGGACTACTCCCTCCTCATCATGGTGGCCATAGGGATGATGGAGATGGCCTCCGGTGATGATTTCCCCCTCTGGTAGGGTGCCGGAATGGGGTCTAGATTGGTTTTTCATGGCTATAGAGGCTTGCGGTGGCGGAACTTCTGATTTGGGGTTATTTCTGGGGGTTTCTGTATTTATAGGATTTTTTGGCTTTGGTTTCACGCGAAGATGGGCCTCGAGGTGACCACAACCCACCTGCACATGGGCAAGGGCCCAGGCGCGCCCTGGTGGGTTGTGCTCACCTCCTTCACCTTCTGGTCCTCCCACGAAGCTTCTAGTGCCTCTTTTGTTCCAAAAAAATCGTCAAAATGTTTCGTTGCATTTGCAGAACTTTTATTTCTGCACAAAAAACAACACCATGGTAGTTCTGGTGAAAACAGCGTCAGTCCAGGTTAGTTCCATGCAAATCATACCAAAACCATATAATTTTTTTTGTAAACATGGCATGAATACTGCATAAATTGTAGATACATTGGAGACGTATCAATAGTCATAATGGAAACTCAGCCTCACATTCTATGCATTAGCCGCCGCAAGACGAGCGGCTTCCTCCACTACCTGATGCGTCTCGTCTTCCTCTAAAGTTACATAATATCTCAGTTTGGCATGTTGATCAAATAAAGCAGGAGCAGGCAGGGTAATAGTAATATAACTATGCATATCAAAGGCTAATTTGTACTGATATTCACTCGTTCTATATTCAATAAATCCATGACATTGCATTGCCTCAGAATCTAGGAAACTAGTGGGGAGTTCATAGTCCTCATTAAATCTGATAGGTATCCCAAGGTAAGCAACAATACGAGAAGCATAAATCCCTCCATAAATATCACCGCTACCGATAATTCTACTCAAACGACATGCAATAATAGCCCCCAAGTTATAAGTCTTAAATCCATGCAAAGCAAAATTCAGAATACTTAAATCAGGGGCACAAGTAGCACTAAGATCATGTTTACCAGCTAAACATCTTCCTATGAAGTAAGCAAAGTAATGGACATCAAGAAAATGAATGCTTCTGATGACCCACAAGTATAGGGGATCTATCGTAGTCCTTTCGATAAGTAAGAGTGTCGAACCCAACAAGGAGCAGAAGGAAATGATAAGCGGTTTTCAGCAAGGTATTTTCTGCAAGCACTGGAATTATTGGTAACAGATAGTTTTGTGATAAGATAATTCGTAACGGGTAACAAGTAACAAGTGTAACAAAGGTGCAGCAAGGTGGCCCAATCCTTTTTGTAGCAAAGGACAAGCCTAGACGAACTCTTATATAAAGCAAAGCGCTCCCGAGGACACATGGGAATTGTTGTCAAGTTAGTTTTCATCATGATCATATGATTCGCGTTCGTTACTTTGATAATTTGATATGTGGGTGGACTGGTGCTTGGGTGCTGTCCTTACTTGGACAAGCCTCCCACTTATGATTAACCCCTCTCGCAAGCATCCGCAACTAAAAAATAAGAATTAAGATAAATCTAACCATAGCATGAGACATGTGGATCCAAATAAGCCCCTTACGAAGCAACGCATAAACTAGGGTTTAAGCTTCTATCACTCTAGCAACCCATCATCTACTTATTACTTCCCAATGCCTTCCCCTAGGCCCAAATCATGGTGAAGTGTCATGTAGTCGACATTCACATAACACCACTAGAGGGAAGACAACATACATCTCATCAAAATATCGAACGAATACCAAATTGACATGATTACTTATAACAAGACTTCTCCCATGTCCTCGGGAACAAACGTAACTACTCACAAAGCATATTCATGTTCATAATCAGAGGGGTAATAAATATCATTAAGGATCTGAACATATGATCTTCCACCGAATAAACCAACTAGCACCAACTACAAGGAGTAATCAACACTACTAGCAACCCACATGTACCAATCTGAGGTTTTGAGACAAATATCGGATACAAGAGATGAACTAGGGTTTGGAGAGGAGATGGTGCTAGTGAAGATGTTGATGGATATTGACCCCCTCTCAATGAGAGGATCGTTGGTGATGACGATGGCTTCGATTTCCCCCTCCCGGAGGGAAGTTTCCTCGGCAGAACAGCTCCGCCGGAGCCCTAGATTGCTTCTGCCCAGGTTCCGCCTCGAGACGGCGGTGCTTCGTCCCGAAAGCTCCCTTATGATTTTTTCCATGTCAAAACCCTCCATATAGCAGAAGATGGGCACCGGAGACCTGCCAAGGGGCCCACAAGCCCTAGGGGTGCGCCCAGGGGGTAGGGCGCGCCCCCAGGCTTGTGGCCACCTGGTGGGTCCCCTCTGTTATTTTCTTCGCCCAATATTTTTTATATATTCCAAAATAATTCTCCGTAAATTTTCAGGACTTTTGGAGTTGTGCAGAATAGGTCTCTCAGATTTGCTCCTTTCCGGTTCAGAATTCCAGCTGCCGGCATTCTCCCTCTTTGTGTAAACCTTGTAAAATAAGAGAGAAAAGGCATAAGTACTGTACCATATTGTGTAATAACAGCCCATAATGCAATAAATATCAACATAAAAGCATGATGCAAAATGGACGTATCAACTCCTCCAAGCTTAGACCTCGCTTGTCCTCAAGCGGAAACCGGAATCGATAATCATGTCCACACGTTTAGAGATAGAGGTGTCGATAAAATAAAATACGGACATGAAGGCATCATGATCATCTTTAGAACAGCAACATATATTGTCATATAATTTCTTATGCTAAAGTAACAATTTGTTCACAAGGTAAAGTATGAAACAAGAACTTTATTGAAAATCAACAAACTATGATCTTGGTCATTGAAACAATTGCAATTTATCATAACATCAGAAAGAGTCAATGTAAGAGCTTTTGTTTAGCAAGTTTCACATACTCAACTATCATTTAGTCTTTCATAATTGCTAACACTCATGCGATACTTATGAGATCAAAGTTTCAATCGGACACAGAGAAAGATAGGGGCTTATAACTTCGCCTCCCAACCTTTTACCTCAAGGATAACGTCAACAATAATAGTTTATGAATACCTACATCCGAGTGGATATATATATCTGGATCTCCCCCCAAAATATAGTGCTTTCCAAAAAGAAAAAGTATAAAAAGAAGAGGTGATGATCACCATGACTCTTGTATAAAGGTAGGAGATAAATAAAAGATAGGCCCTTCACAGAGGGAAGCATAGGTTGTCATGCGCTTTTATGGTTGGATGCACAAAATCTTAATGCGAAAGAACGTCACTTTATATTTCCGCTTGTGATAAAGAACTTTATTATGCAGTCCGTCACTTTTATTTCTTCCATATCACAAGTTCGTATAAAGCTTATTTTCCTCACACTAAAAGATCATTCATATTTAGAGAGCAATTTTTATTGCTTGCACCGATGACAACTTACTTGAAGGATCTTACTCAATCCATAGGTAGGTATGGTGGACTCTCATGGCAAAACTGGGTTTAGGGATTTTGGATGCACAAGTAGTATCTCTACTCAGTGCAAAAAGATTTGGCTAGCATAGGATGAGAAGCAAGCTCAACATGTTATCTTCTATTCGGATATAACTTCTATTCGGATATATGACTAGCATAGGATCCATGACAATATAACTTCTATTCGGATATAAAGAAACATAACCCATTATGTTGTCTTCCTTGTCCAACATCAACCTTTTAGCATATAATATTTTAATGAGTGCTCACAATCATAAAATATGTCCAAGATAGTGTATTTATATGTGAGACCTCTCTTTATTTATTACTTCCTATTAATTGCAACAATGACCAAAACTATGTTTGTCAACTCCCAACAAATTTTATGCGACATACTCCTTATATGTGAAGTCATCACTTCCCATAAGATCATTATATAATCTTTTTATTTCTTCCTCTTTTATTCTTTATTTCTTTTACTCAAGATCATAGCCAGAAAGCAAAGCCCTCAACTCAAAACTAATCTTTATTATATAACTCTCGGACTCGATTACATAGAGGGATCACAAAGCAAAACTCAAAGCTAGATCATACTAAAACTTTATTCTACTAAACTGAGATATATAACCAAAAGGATCGAACTAATAAAAATGATAAATGTAAAGGTGTGATGGTGATACGATACCGGGGCACCTCCCCCAAGCTTGGTAGTTGCCAAGGGGAGTGCCCATACCCATGTACTTAGGTCTCTTTCTTCGGAGGTGGTGATGCAATCTTCTTGGCGATAATACCCTTTAGGATGCAATTTTCTTCCTCGAGCCTATTGACTTGCTGTTTGAGACCCATTATTTCCTTACGGAGTTTGCCTATGATAGCTAGGGCTCCGATCACCCATGGATGCTTCCTGGCTGCGGGGGAAAAAGCAACACTCATTTTCATGTTATCATAAGAGAGAAATCTAGCATTGGGAGGTATGACCGAATCCGGTATTGCTGAGCTCTGGAGTTCCCCAAGTATGGGTCCAGGTTGAGGACGATAGGTGACTTCTTGATCCTCCTCCATGGCATCCACTCTTTTCAGGTCAGCCTCCATCTCTTCTTCCATTGACCACCCAAAGTGGTCAGCTTCGTTGTATGCTCTTTGGTCCGGCATCGGATGAGAGACACGACTCTCCCCTACTGACTCTTGCGAAGACATCTTGCTCCAAATCTACTGCAGAATTAGCTAAACACAAGAACAGAGGATTTTGCCGTGATACGGTGGTCAAAACCTTCGGGAGATTATATAATGAATTTTTACCGACCAAAAGGAGTGTACTACAAGAAAACGGAGTCCGGAGGGTACACGAGGTCGCCACAAGCCTGGGAGGCGCGCCCCCAGGGCTTGTCGCCTCCTCGTGCACTTCTCGCACTAAAACGGAGTAAAATTGCTTTTGGAAAAGTTTTGGGGTCGGTTTACTGAAACGTTCTGGTAGATATCCCTTATGTACTCCTCGGGTGTTATGGTATTAATGATATTGGTTTCAACATTTATGGGAGTACCTGAGATATAATGTTTGATTCTTTGCCCGTTTACCACCTTCGGGTTATTGCCTTCGGCATTGTTGATCTTGATGGCACCGGAACGATAAACTTCCTCAATAATGTAAGGCCCTTCCCATTTAGAGAGAAGCTTTCCTGCAAAAAAAATCTTAAACGAGAATTGTATAGCAAGACATGGTCACCTACATTAAATTCACGCTTTTGTATCCTTTTATCATGCCATCTTTTAAGTTTCGCTTTAAACAATTTGGCATTTTCATAGGCTTGGGTTCTCCATTCATCAAGTGAGCTAATGTCAAATAACCTCTTCTCACCGGCAAGTTTGAAATCATAGTTGAGCTCTTTAATTGCCCAATAAGCTTTATGTTCTAATTCAAGAGGTAAGTGACATGCTTTTCCATAAACCATTTTATATGGAGACATACCCATAGAGTTTTTATAAGCAGTTCTACAAGCCCATAATGCATCATCAAGTTTCTTAGACCAATTCTTTCTGGATCTATTAAAAGTCTTTTGCAAGATCAACTTTATTTCTCGGTTACTTAATTCTACTTGAACACTGGACTGAGGGTGATATGGAGATGCAATTCTATGGTTAACATCATATTTAGCAAGCAATTTACGGAAAGCACCATGAATAAAGTGTGAACCACCATCAGTCATGAAATATCTAGGGACTCCAAACCTCGGGAAAATAACTTCTTTAAGCATTTAATGGAGATGTTATGATCAACACTACTAGTTGGAATAGCTTCTACCCACTTAGTAACATAATCAACAGCAACCAAAATATGTGTGTACCCATTAGAGGAAGGAAAAGGTCCCATATAATCAAATCCCCAAACATCAAATGGTTCAATAACAAGTGAATAATTCATAGGTATTTCCTGACATCTACTAATATTACCAATTCTTTGACATTCATCACAAGACAAGACAAACTTACGAGCATCCTTGAAAAGAGTAGGCCAATAAAAACCAGATTATAATACCTTGTGTGCAGTTCTATCTCCAGCACGGTGTCCTCCGTAGGCCTCGGAGTGAAACTTGCGTAGGATCTGTTCCTGTTCCTGTTCATGCTCAGGTACACAACGTCTAATAACACCATCTACCCCTTCTTTATAAAGGTGTGGGTCATCCCAGAAGTAATGTCTTAAATCACATAAAAACTTTTTCTTTTGCTGGTATGTGAAACTAGGTGGTATAAATTTAGCAACAATATAATTGGCATAATCAGCATACCAAGGTGTACTACGAGAAGCATTTATGACAGCTAATTGTTCATTAGGGAAGCTATCATCAATAGGTAGTGGGTCATCAAGAACATTTTCTAACCTAGACAAGTTGTCTGCTACGGGGTTCTCAGCTCCCTTTTTATCAATAATATGTAAATCAAATTCTTGCAACAAGAGAACCCATCTAATAAGTCTAGGTTTAGCATCTTTCTTTTCCATAAGATATTTAATAGCAGCATGATCGGTGTGAACAGTTACTTTGGAATCAACAATATAAGATCTGAACTTATCACAAGCAAATACAACTGCTAAAAATTCTTTCTCAGTAGTAGCTGATGACCCACAAGTATAGGGGATCAATCGTAGTCCTTTCGATAAGTAAGAGTGTCAAACCCAACGAGGAGCAAAAGGAAATGACAAGTGGTTTTCAGCTAGGTATTTTCTGCAAGCACTGAAATAGTAGGTAAGAGATAGTTTGATAGCAAGATAATTTGTAACAAGTAAGTAACGGTAATGGTAAATAATATGCAGCAAGGTAGCCCATCCTTTTGTGGCAAAGGACAGGCCAAAACGGTCTCTTATGATAAGCAAAGCATTCTTGAGGGTACACGGGAATTTCATCATTTCACATTCATCATGTTGGTTTGATTCGTGTTCGCTACTTTGATAATTTGATATGTGGGTGGACCGGTGCTTAGGTGCTGTTCTTACTTGAACAAACCTCCTACTTATGATTAACCCCCTCGCAAGCATCCGCAACTATGAGAAAAGTATTAAGATAAAATCTAACCATAGAATTAAACTTTTGGATCCAAATCAGTCCCTTACGAAATAGCGCATAAACTAGGGTTTAAGTTTCTGTCACTCTGGCAACCCATCATCTAATAACTACTCCACAATGCATTCCCTTAGGCCCAAGTATGGTGAAGTGCCATGTAGTCGATGTTCACATGACACCACTAAGGGAATCACAACATACATATCATCAAAATATCGAACACATATCAAGTTCACATGATTACTTGCAACATGACTTTTCCCGTGACCTCAAGAACAAAAGTAACTACTCACAAATAATAATAATGCTCAAGATCAGAGGGGTATTAAATAGCATAATGGATCTTAAGATATAATCTTCCACCAAATAAACCATATAGTAATCAACTACAAGATGTAATCAAGACTATTAGTCACCCACAAGTACCAATCTAAGGTTCCGCTACAAAGATTGAACACAAGAGATGAACTAGGGTTTGAGAGGAGATGGTGCTGTTGAAAATGTTGATGGAGATGGCCCTCCCAAAGATGGGAGAGTTGTTGGTGATGACGATGGCGATGATTTCCCCCTCCAGGAGGGAAGTTCCCCCGCCGAATCGCTCCGCCGGAGGGCAAAAGTGCTCCTGCCCAAGTTCTGCCTCGAGACGGCGACGCTTCGTCCCGAAAGTCATCCCCTTATTTTTTTTCTAGGTCAAAATGACTTATATACCAGAAGAGGGGCACCGGAGGTGGGCCGAGGAGGGCACAACCCACCAGGGCGCGCCTGGGCTCCCTGGCGCGTCCAGGTGGGTTGTGCCCACTTGGTGGCCCCCCTCTGGTAATTATTTGCTCCAATATTCTTCATATATTGCAAAACAATTCTCCGTAAATTTTCAGCTCATTTGGAGATGTGCAGAATAGGTAACTCTGACGTAGCTTTTTCAGGTCCAGAATTCCAGCTGCCGGTATTCTCCCTCTTTGTGTAAACCTTGCATATTATGAGAGAAAAGGCATTAGAATTACTCATAAAAGCATTATTATGCATAAAAAACATTATAAATAACAGTAGGAAAACATGATGCAAAATAGACGTATCAACTCCCCCAAGCTTAGACCTCGCTTGTCCTCAAGCGAAAAACCGAAATCGGAAAACATGTCCACATGCTTTGAGAGAGAGGTGTCGATAAAAACAAAATACAGACATAGAAGCATCATGCATATGATTATAACAACAAGATATTTTAACATAAAACTTTATCAAATAACTTTTATCATATAACTTCCCATGAGAAAGTAACAATTCATCACAACATCGAAGTATAAAGCATAAACCTTATTGAAAACCAACAAACTATGTTCGCAGTCAACTTTGCAACTACAATTCATCATATTTTCAGGAAGGGTCACGTATCGGAGCCTTTAGGCAAGTCCACATACTCAACCATCATTTAATCTTCTATGATTGCTAACACTCATAGCGTACCCATGAACAAAAAGTTTCAACCGGACACATAGAAAGATAGGGGCTTATAGTTTCGCCTCCCAACATATTCACCTCAAGGGTGATGTCAACAATAATAACTCATGCCCACTCATATCCAACTGGATATATGTGCCTAGATCTTTCCTCACCACATGATGCTTGCAAAAAGAGAAAATAAAAAGGAATAGGGAAGAAAACTTTGACTCTACATAAAAGTAAATGCATAAAACTAAAAGATAGGCCCTTCACAGAGGGCAGCAGAGGTAGTCATGCGCTTATTTGTTTGTATGCCAAATCCCTTAATGCAAAAGAACGTCACGTTATATTGCCACTTATGATAACAACCTTTATTATGCAGTCTGTCGCTTTTATTACTTTGCCATCACAAGTTCGTACAACGCTCAATTTTCTCTTACACTAAATGATCCAACACATTTAGAAGCAATTTTTATTGCCTTATTGCACCGACGACAACTTACTTGAAGCATCTTACTCAATCCATAAATGAGCATTAAGCATAACTAACACCGAGTAATGCACACAAATAGGAATTGCATCATTTATGAGAATTTTTTTTCTTGGTTGGTTGCTTCTTAATCTATTTGCTAGCCTTTCCTTGTACTAAGTGGGAATACTACTTGTGCATCCAAAACCCTTAAACCCAGCTATGCCATATGAGTCCACCATACCTACCTATATGCGGTATTTCCGTGCCATTCCAAGTAAATTTGTATGTGCCAACTCTAATTTTCAAATGAATTTCCTTTTTATGTGCCCGTACCACTCATGAAGCGGCAAGGGGTGGCCAATATTTTTCCATGCTAGATGTGTTATTCTCAAGATGAGTGTTTATTCACTTATCTTTGCGCGAGAGTATGGCTATAATAGGGATGCCTAGTCCCGAAATGAAAAAGAAATTTACTTTATGTTGTCAAATAATAAATTCCTTGGAAAGTGTTGGTATGGAAGGCACCCGTGGGTATGGCTAGCCATGGATTGTGAAAGAATGGTGGATAAAGGAATAAACTTTATTTTATGTTTGGGAACCGCCTATGATGTATCTAGCATGGAAAGTATTGGGAATTACTCGGTCGTTTTCGTTGATGGGAAAAGCATGCCTCTCAAAATATTTTATCTCTAAATTTAAGCTTTGAGATCTGGCACCTCTACAAATCTCTGCTTCCCTCTGCGAAGGGCCTATCTATTTACTTTATGCAATTTTTATTTTTATTTGAGTCTCCATCTTCTCTTATAAAGCACCAACTAGGGAGCACTATGATCATACTTTTGCATTGGATGTAGCTAATATTCGAGTGTGTTTCATGAATGGATCAATGATTGAGCATGATGGGCTAGGGATAACTTTCTTTAGTGTTGATATTTTGAAAGACATGGTTGCTTGTTGATATGCTTGAGTATTGAAGTCTTCATGTCAATTATAGACTATTACTTTGAACCACCTAAAAGTCCAAATGTCCATGCTACAAAAGAAAAGAATATGTGATGAACATGTTAGGCAGTATTCCACATCAAAAATTCTGTTTTTATCATTTACCTACTCGAGGACGAGCAGGAATTAAGCTTGGGGATGCTGATACGTCTCCAACGTATCTATAATTTTTTATTGTTCCATGATATTATATTATCATTCTTGGATTTTTATATTCATTTTATAGCAACTTTATATCATTTTTTGGGACTAACCTATTGACATAGTGCCCAGTGCCAGTTGCTATTTTTTGCTTGTTGTTTTACTTCGCAGAATATCCATGTCAAACGGAGTCCAAACGCAGCGAAACTTTTTGGAGATTTTTTTCAGCCCAAAAGACAACTTGGGAGCCAAGGAAGTGCACGAGGGAAGGCCCGTGTGGCCCACCACCCACCTGGGCACGCCAGAGGCCCCTGGCATGCCCTGATAGGTGGTGGGACCCATGGAGGTCCTTTCCACTGCCTCTCAGCTCTATAAATACCGAAATATTCCAGAAACCCTAGGGGAGTCGACGAAACACAATTCCAGCCGCCGCAAGTTCCAGAACCATGAGATCCAATCTAGAGCCCTATTCCGGCACCCTGCCGGAGGGGAACACGATCATGGAGGGGTTCATCATCCTCATTGGTGTTCCTCCAATGATGCGTGAGTAGTTTACCATAGACCTACGGGTCCGTAGGCAGTAGCTAGATGGCTTCTTCTCTCTTTTTGATTCTCAATACAATGTTCTCCTCGATGTTCTTGGAGATCTATTTGATGTGATGACTTTTTGCGGAGTGTTTGTTGGGATCCGATGAAGTGCGAGTTTATGATCAGTTCTATCTATGAATATTATTTGAGTCTTCTTTGATCTCTTATATGCATGATTGTTATAGCCTCGTATTTCTTCTCCAAAACTTTGGTTTGGTTTGGCCAACTAGATTGATTTTTCTTGCAATGGGAAGAGGTGCTTTGTGATGGGTTCGATCTTGCGGTGTCCTCACCCAGTGACAGAAGGGGTAGCGAGGCAAGCATGTATTGTTGCTATTAAGGACAAAAAGATGGGGTCTATTCCTACATGAATAGATCTTATCTACATCATGCCATCGTTCTTATTGCATTACTCCGTTTCTCCATGAACTTAATACACTAGATGCATGCTGGATAATGGTCGATATGTGGAGTAATAGTAGTAGATGCAGGCAGGAGTCGGTCTACTAATCTTGGACGTGATGCCTATGTAACATCCCCAGCATCACACTATAGTAATCCCTTATAATCAGTGCCAAGTCATCATCATTTGCATCATAATGGTCTCAGTGGTTAAGCACTTCCATCCAATTTCCTCTCTGAAAACAATTCAAAATTCAAGTGCAAAATAAAGTTGCTTAAAATTTGCTGGAAAAATGTTCATCTTCTAGCAAAAATTCCAAAACAATTAGCTATTAAGGAAAACAGCATCACCTCTATCCTAAAATGAGTAGTAGCATTTAAATAGTGCTAATTCAGCAATTTAAAATTGCAAACTCATTTTTGTAAAATGCAATTGAATTCCACTGGTCTCCAAATTATTTGGGGCAGTGTCTAAAATCACCAGGGAATTAAAGGGGCACTTCCCATATTTTTCCTAAGTAAATAGGGTGCCCAAATATTCTCTTACCCATCTCTGTTTATTAAATAAAAAGAAAAATAGAAAAGAAATAAAGAAAAAGAAAAAGGGCCACTCTTGGCTGGGCCTTAGTGCATAGTGTGCAGGCCCAGCCCAATAGTCCCATCGTCGTCTCCCTCCTCCCCGTGTCGACGCCGCTATGGACGCGCGTGTTCGCACCGGCGAGCGGCCGACACCGCGATGCCACAGTGGCCGCGAGGGGATAAGGCCGAAGCCTCATCCCTCCCCCCTGGACCTCCTCGTCCATTCGCTCTCCCCTTGCTCTGCTCATTCTCCTCCCCTCCCCTGTTTTCCCCAGATCCCGAACACGCCCGTCGCCATGGCCCCGTCCTAGCCACGGCCACTATCATCCCCTCGACGCCTCTCCGTGTCTATCTGCTCCGCCGCTGATCGCTGCGTCGACCAGTGCCACTTGGCGGAGCTGGAACCCCTGCCTCGACGCGCACGACCTCGCCTTCTTCCTCGGACGCCAGAGATCACCGCCGCCGTGCCGTCTGCTTCGAGCCTTCCCCGAGCCCGCTTTGCACACCTACAGAACCGCGGTGAGCGCTGCGCCGTAACCCCTCTATTTCCCCTCCCCTGCCATGCCCGTAGCTGGCCACGCCACCATGGCCGAGCTCATCGCCGTCGTTCTGCTTCGCCACCACGGCCACCGCAGGCCTGGCTCGCTTTCGAGCCTGCAACCGAGCTCCTGGAGCTCCAGGGAGACGAACGCGCATGCGCACACACCTTCTTGAGCTTCATAGCCGCGGATCCATAGATGACCGAACGCGCCGCCGCGGAAGCTCATCGCCGGTGAGCTTCCAGCGACCAAATGGTCACGCGGCTATGCTCGTTGAACTCACCGCATCACACAGGTGTCGTAGCAACCACTCGCCGCTCGTTGTGCTCGCCGTAGCCCCGACTCTGACGGCGCCCAAAGTTCGCCGTCCACTGCGGTGCTCGCCGCCTGCGATTCCGATCACCTCGGCCCGTGAGACCACCGCAGAACGACACGGCTCGGAACGCACGATCGAACAAGCCAAACCCCGCGCAAAATGATGCACCACAGTGGAAATCCGAGCTCGCCGGAGTTTTCACCGCCGTTAGGCCTCGTCAGCGTGCTCTGGTGGCCGGCATCCAGCTGGCGCCGACGTGGCACCACGGGCCCCAAAGCACAACCACTGCCGCTGGGACCCACTCGGCCCAGTTGACTTGGTCAGCGCGGCCCCGCCCGCTGACATGTGGGTCCCGCGCGGTTTAAAACGATTTTAAAAATAAATAAACTGTTAATTAGTTAATCACTCATTGACCAGTAGGTGCCACCCTTAATTAAACCTAATTAGTCTAAATAAAACCTAATTAAACCACTGTGAGGCTGACCAGTGGGTCCCACTGGACCCACTGTCATGTTTGACCCCAGTCAACCGCACTGTTGACTGCTGACGTCAGCAATACATCATGCTGACGTCAGCCCTTACCGTTCTGGATAATTCGGATTTAGATAAATAAAATAAATTCCAGAAAATGCTTTAATCTTTGAAAATTCGTAGAAATTAAACCGTAGTTCAGATTGAAAAACTTTATATACGAAAGTTGCTCAGAACGATGAGACGAATCCAACCGTGCCATCAGTTTCCATGTGGGGACCCTCTACGAAGGTGAACCCGCAACTTTTAGCCTATTTCCGGTAGATGAATAGTGCATATATACCGGTTAATAATTCCAACTTAAATCCTAAAATAACTAAAATGGTTTAGACATGCTTTTAGGCAACCATACACTGCACGTTAGCATAGCATGCTCTGTGTTGCATAAGTTTGTTGTGTATTTATCTGTTTCTTCCCCCTCTTCTCTCTTGGTAGATCCCAGTACCGACGTAGTCCCCAAGACCGACGCAGCTCCAGAGACCGGCTACACTGTTGATGACACTTCTCTTGCCGCAGACCTTCCAGGCAAGCACTCCCCCTTTGAACATGCCTATATCGCCTATTCTTTCTCCCTCCTGCTTGCATTAGAATTTGCTACTGCTTTGAGTTATCCTATTCTGATGCATAGCCTGTTTATTGTAACCTACTATTGATACCTTACCTGCTTATCCTAAACTGCTTAGTATAGGCTGGTTAGAGACCCACCAGAGACACCACTTTGACCCAGTTGCCCCTGATGGATTATCAGATGACTCGATCAACATGATCGACAACCAGGCCCCGCACCGCACATCACCCCCTTAGTTGTACGACACTGCAATGTTACCATCGAGTGCCGAGGGTGACACCTCGTTTAGCACTTCTGATGTTAACTCTGTAGAGTAGCTATTCGGTCGTGGTCATCGAGGGTGATTCCTCCTTCACCACTTCCGATAACAACATCGTCGTGAAACACCTCAAGTGTGAACCTCGAGGGTGATTCCTCCTAAGTTCACCTTGACGGATACATATAGTAGGAATCTAACGAGGGTGATACCTCGGATTCCCTGATGTTATGGACACACGGATACTTGGACTTTACAACTGTTACTTGGAAAGGCGGGTCGACCCTGAGGGGTACCCGCGAGTGATGGGAAGTCAGGTTGACCTGGAGGGTACCCGAGAGATAAATACGACGCGTGACCGGGCATTCTTAGCCCTTGCCGCAAGTCCTCGAGACGGGGCGACGGGGTCACATCGATCGTGAGTCTCTACTCGTTACCGCACTACCAAAACATTAATGATTTGGATATTTGATCTGAGTGGGCCTCTGGCCCAACAGCACTAACCATCACGCGGGAAAAGTTATGGGTACTCTGCATCGTGGCATCAGCCGAAAGCTCTGTCAGACGTCCAGTTCAGCATGGCAGCCGGGTTGGGCTGGCACCATCCTGTAGTGGTGGAGCCTGGACCCGCCCTGCACGCAACGACCCGGAGTGCAACAGGCGATGGGCCCAAGACCCCGGAGTGCTTAGGATGTAGACCGGCGGGGACCTCTCTGCTGAGCTTTATGTAGGGTTGCGGTGTGTCGTTTGGCCGAGGCCGGGCATGACCCAGAAAAGTGTGTCCGGCCGGAGTTAAGCGAGCGTGGTGGGTAAGTTGGTGCACCCCTGCAGGGAAGAAAACATCTATGCATAGCCGGATCCTCGGTAACGGACGCTCGGAGTTATATCCCGATCGATACAACTAGAACTTAATAATGAGATGAGAAATGGATATTAGGGCTCTGGGATCGCTTTCTCGCAAGGAGTCGAGGAAGGATCTCTGGGCGAGGTTGATACTTAATACTACTACTACTTTATACTGTACTAATCTACACTCTTCTAATGCTGCAAGACCATAGAAGATGCTAGTCTTCGTTAGGACTAGGCCTTCTCTCTATTCTGGCATTGCTGCAGCCCAGTCCACATATACAGCCTTCCTTTGATAATGTTGCATATGTAGTGTAGATCCTTGCTTGCTGAGTACTTCGGATGAGTACTCACGGTTGCTTTGCTTCCTCTTTTTCCCCATATCCGTTTGATGCAACCAGATGATGGAGCCCCTCAGACAGCTGCCCCCGTCGATGACTGCTACTACTACCCCAAGGGTGGTTACTACTACGAGTTGGCGGACGACCAGGAGTAGGTTCAGAGGGTCCCAGGCAGGAGTCCTGCGCCTTTTCGATCGTAGCTTTTGTTTTGCACCGCCTTTTTAAAGGCTTGTCTGTTTCTCTTTTATATCTGTACTCAGATATCTAACGCTTCCGCTGATGCTTGTTGACATCAAGCTTATGTATTCGAGCCCTCGAGGCCCTGGCTTGTAATATAATGCTTGTATGCCTTTATTTATGTTTTAGAGTTGTGTTGTGATTCCTTCAAGCAAGTCCTTAGGCTTGATCATGTGCATTTGCGTGTATGATTAGTGCACGATTAAGCCGGGGCGTCACAGCCTATATACATGATCATTGCCTTGGATATCGTCATAATTATTTGCTCTTCTATCAATTTTCCAACAGTAATTTGTTTACCCACCGTATGTTATTTTCTCGAGAGAAGCCACTAGTGAAATCTACGGCCCCCGGTTCTATCTTTTATCATATTGTTTTCAGATCTATTATTCCAAAAACCCAAAAATACCTTGCTGCACTTTTTCTTTATTTATTTTATTTTGTGTTTTTGCTAGATCTATTTATCCAATATCATATAGTTTTATCTATCTTTTTACCGGGGAGGAATTGACAACCCCTCTTATGGATTGACAACCCCTCTTACATGTTGGGTTGCAAGTATTTGTTATTTGTGTGCAGGTGCCGTTTACATAGTGTTGCTTGGTTCTCCTACTGGATTGATAACCTTGGTTTCGTAACTGAGGGAAATACTTACCGTTGCTGTGTTGCATCATCCTCTCCTCTTCGGGGAAATACCAACGCAGATACAAGCAATCACTCACCACCGGGAGTGAGTAATTCCTTCGTGGGCTTGCTGGACGGTGATGGAGTTGGATGAGATATATCATGTAATCAAGTCAATTTGTTAGGGCTTGATCCCTAGTATCCACTATGTTCTGAGATTGATGTTGCTATGACTTTGCTATGCTTAATGCTTGTCACTAGGGCCTGAGTGCCATGATTTCATATCTGAACCCTCTATGTAATCACCAATATATGTGAGTTCTGATCCTATCTGCTAGTTGTATGCACTTGTTATTGTTCTGATCCATAGACCCCAAGGTGAATAATTGGGATACTCTCCGGGGATGACTGTAATTCGAGGAGTTCATGTATTCACCATGTGTTAATGCTTTGTCTTGGTTCTCTATTAAAAGGAGGCCTTAATATACCACGGGGGGTAGGACAAAAGATGACATGCAAGTTCTTATTAAAAGCAAGTATGACTATATACGGAATACATGCCTACATTGAATTGATGAATTGGAGTTATTGTGCATCACTCTAGGTTGTGACTATTACATGATGAATGTCATCCACACAAAGGAGGCCTTACTATTACTATTGTTACTATTACCGCTACTATCAAACTATTATACTACTGTGCTACTAAATACTTTGCTGCAGAAATATTATTTTCCAGGTGTGGTAGAATTGACAACTCAACTGTTAAGGCTCATAAATATTCTTTGGCTCCCCTTGTGTCGAATCAATAATTTTGGATGAAATACTACCCTCGAAGACTGTCGTGATCCCCTATACTCGTGGGTTATCAGTGCCCTAGGGGGCGCTCGAAGCCCATTGGGCCCTCCTTGTTGCGTTGATTCTTGTGCCAAAAATTCACATTTATTCCACAAAAAATCTCTGTAAACTTTCATCATCTTTAGACCTTCTTAGATATGGTTTTCTTGTGAAACAAAAAACATGCGACAAATAGGAACTGGCACTGGGCACTAGATTAATAAGTTAGTCCAAAAAATAGTATAAATTGTTGCCAAAAATATGTGGAAGTAGTAGGATAATGGCATGAACCAATAAAAAATCCTAGATAAGTCAAAGACGTATAATCATCCCCAAGCTTAATTTCTACTCGTCATCGAGTAGGTAAATATAATACAAATATAATTTTTGATGTGGAACTACCTAGCACAATCATGATCATGTAATATAATCATGGATTGAATATTTTGATATGAATGATTTAACTTGACATCAAAACGACAATATACAAGAGTAGTAGAAAATAACCATTGCCTTTCAAAACAGAAAATGCTAAAGAACGTTATTCCTAAACACTTAATAATGTAAGCATGGCATAGCTCGATCTTCCTAACATAACACGAACACCCCGGTATCAAACCAAGCAATTGAACCATACTTTTTCTTGCTTTAGCTTTTTCAACTTCACGCACTAGATGAGCGTGAGCCATGGACTTAGCACTTAGGATGGCAAGGAGAATGGTGATTGGGGTTTGTAAGGGAAGACAAAAGTATAAGAAAGTCTCCATCAAGGAGGCGGACCATTAGACAATGGAGAGGCCTTACAATCGACATCAATGTGAGGAGTAGGGATTGCCATGCAACGGATGCACTAGATCTATAAGCGTGTGAGGCTCTCCTGGTGCAGCTAAGAGGGTGCGCATCCAACTTGCTTGCTCATGAAGACCTCGAGCATTTGAGGATGCACATCATCGGAATATACAAGCCATGTTGTATAATGTAAAGATCCCACTGGCATAATCATGAAGTATATGAAATACATAGTGCTACTCTGAAGCACAAGTCTGGTAAAAGGATAGTAGCATTGCCCTTTCCACCTTTTCTCTTTTTTCATTTTTTCTCTTTTTTAGAACAGTCTCATGGACCTCATCCCCACTTTTTTGAGGACTCATAAGTCTCCACCATTATTGTCCTCACTGGGACAATGCTCTAATAATGATGATCATCACACTTTATTTTACTTACAACTTGATAAACTAAAGAATATAACTATATATAAATGCCTCTGGCAGTGTACTCGGATGTCCAGTGATCTAGCGTAACATGTAACAGTGATGAACGGTGGCTTTTCCACAAAATATCATCTTAGCTCTATATGATCATGGAAAGCAATATGACAACGAATGCTCAAGTCATGTAGATAGTATTGGTGGAAGTTGCATGGCAATATATCTCGGAATGGCTATGGAAATGCTATAATAGGTAGGTATGGTAGCTGTTTTGAGGAAGGATATAATAAGGCTTATGTGTGAAAGAGCAAATAATTTCACGGGATTTGGATGCACCGGTGAAGTTTGCAAAGTCTTGAGGTGAGAACGGGTAATGCACGGTACCAAAGAGGCTAGCAAAATATGGATAGGTGGAAGTGCTTATAGTCCAAAAACACAGATCAGTTATAAAGAACTCAAATACTTATTGTGAAAATCTATAATCCCTCAAAGCAAAGTACTACTCGCATGCCCCTAGGGGGGAGGTTGGGAGGAGATAACCATCACGTGCCCCCGATCTGAACAACACTAAGGATATCAATCAAGGATAAATTGTGTTCCAACTTCCTCGCTATGCCATAACCTACACTTTCATGAATTGGAAATCACAAATCTTAACATCAATATTTTTAATAAACCAGGATTATATAGTAGTACACCCACATATTACTACCACAATATTATTAAACTTTTACACGTAACATATTCAATGATCTACAAGTTTTATGCAGGTTTTCATGACTAACCATGTAAATAGCCAATTCCCATTAACTCCCTAAATTGATATAAGTGAAGCATGAGACTTTAATTCTTTCTACAAAGACTTGGCCAAGCTCTAATAAATATAAGTGAAGCAAAATAGCATTCTACAAATAACGGTGTTCCAAATGTAGAGAAACGATCATCCAAACTTCAAAAGATATGCTTGAAGCACAAGAAGCATTCTATAAAGCCATAATCAAAATATATAAGTGAAGTGCAAAGGGAATTCTATAAATAAACCAAGATCTATCTCATACCAGCATGGTGCATAAAATAAAAGGGAAAACCCATAAAATACTCTTCAAGAATTTACGCATATAATGTGAACAAAACAAAAACTGAGACATACCAACAATTATCGAGGAAGAAAGATGCGATACCTTCTGGGGCATCCCCAAGCTTGGTTGATTGAGTCTCCTTGGATATTTACTTGTGGTGCCTTGGGCATCCCCAAGCGTGAACCCTTGTTGCTCCTTATTCTTCTCATATTGATGTCTCCTCGGTCTTGGAACACTTCATCCACACAAAACTTAATTAACAAAATTTTATTAGAGGGGTTAGCACATATAACATCAAATCCCATAATGTCTTGCTGTAACAATATTGCATAATTATAATCCAATATCAGCTATTGTATGCTAACACAGTTCTAATGCTCCCACATTAATGGGGCTTGGCAAAATTGCCAACACAAACAGATAAAGAAACTATAACAGCAATCTGTGAAAACAAGACAGTCTGTAAAGATGCAAATGGAACATATAATTTTGTAACTCTAAAAATTCTGAAACATTACAATGTAATAAAAAAATCATAGCAGTATTGTGTAAAAATTTTAGAATTTTTGCATGTTCCAGCAAAATATGATAATTCAAATACTACAGCAAAAGTTTATGTTTCTACAGTTCACATACCAAACAAGCAATTTAAACACCCTAATGGTAAATCTTGGCACATTATTTTCATAATACAGTGGATTTTTATAAGGAAAACAAAATAAAATGACTCTAAAACTTCCGGGGTTGTCTCCCATGCAACGCTTTCTTTGAAGCTATTAAGCTAGGCATTAAGTGCTCAAGTAATTGATCCACCAGGATCCCAAGGTATGTGAAAGCTAATTTTAATTAACAATGACTTTTAATAATAAAAAAATAAAGGAACAATGACTAATAATTTAGTAGTGAGCACAAAGCAACATATATTATATAACAACAAAGTCTAAATCTCTTCCTATGCATTGGCATGTCATAAAAGAACAATTCATGCACACAAAGTAAAGGCCAATACATAGCATAAGTAGTTTATTACAATTTTATTGCATTAGAAAAATGGAGAGGAGATGTGGTGTTCCTCTTTCATAATAATTGCAAGTAGGAGCAACGAGCACATCCATATTATATCCATCAAAATCATCATGTGCAATGGTAAAACACAACACATCAATATAATCCTTAATAAGTGCAAACTTCTCCGGTATAGTGTAGTTGGGAGAATTCAAGAAGATAACATGACTATCATGTATGGATGCAATAGCAAAAATTTCATTCTTAACATAAGGAACTATAGAAAGTTCATATCCATTAGCATCATTCATATTGGCATCTTGGCCATAAGCATAGCAATCATCAAGTTCGTCAAGAATGGATATTTCAAACAAATTAAAGGGGTCATAGCAATCATCAACATAACATTCATCCTCCAGTAAGCATGAAGGGAATTTAAATAATGTATGAGTTAAAGAGTTACTCTCATTAGAAGATCGGCTCAGGTAACTAATCCGCTCTTCCTCCTTTTGTTCTTCGCTCTCCTCCTCATCTTTTCATCTAATGAGCTCACAATTTCATCAATTTCTTCTTCCATGGATTCCTATAAAAATATTAATCTCTTCCAGAGCAACAGACATTCTTGTAACAAATTCATTAATATACGCATTAGAAGCATAGTTTTCATAACAATGTTTAAGTAAGGCAAGATTTTTGAATTTGTAAAGAATAGCATCATACTTTTCAAGCAAAGAAGCAATTTCATAAACACCCTTAAAAGCAACAAATTATTTAATTTGTTCAATATCATAGTAATTATAAACGCCATTAGCATAAGAAGCCAATATTTCATTATCATTAAACTCACGTTGGTAGGGAAGGTGTTTAGGATCCTTACAATACAAAAAGTAAAATCATGTATAGTGCACAAATTCCAAGCATAGCTTTCTAAGCTAGTTATTTGATTCCATAAGTGTCTCCCTTTTTTAGACAAGTGGTGACGCACAAAATAAGCATGCTCATCTAATAGTTTTCCCTCAACTAAACTAGTTGGGTTTTAAGCACGCGCACGAATGGATCAAATATGATCCCAGTAGAAAGCTTCAATAGGACATAGGATTTTGGGTGGTTCCTCAACCAATGGGTAATGCACAAAATAAGCATGCTCATCTAATAATTTTCCCTCAACTAAATAGTTGGGTTTTTAGCATGCGCATGAACGGATCGAAGATGAACCAAGTAGAAAGCTTCAATAGGACTTAGGATTTTGGGTGGTTCCTCAACCAATGGGTTAGCAAGTACAACTTTTTTTGGTATTTTACGTTCCCTGCCTATAACTAAAGATAGAAAACCAAAACAGAAAATAAAAACTACTTAGAGATAAAGCCAACAAGCATGCACAAGAATATTCACCCCATGTTATTGCTCCCCGGCAACGACGCCAGAAAAGGTCTTGATAACCCACAAGTATAGGGGATCAACTGTAGCCTCTTCAGTAAATAAGAGTGTCGAACCCAATGATATGTCTCCAATGTATCTATAATTTATGAAGTATTCATGCCATGTTTACAACAATTCTATATGGTTTTGGTATGATTTGAATGCAACTAACCCGGACTGACGTTGTTTTCAGCAGAACTACCGTGGTGTTGTTTTTTGTGTAGAAATAAAAGTTCTCCAAATGAGCTGAAACTTTTTGACGGTTTTTTTGGAACAAAAGAGACTCCCGAAGCTTCATGAGAGGACCAGAAGGTGAAGGAGGTGGACACTACCTATCAGGGTGCGCCAGGGGCCTTAGTGGTGGGCTGGTAGGTAGTGGGCACCTCGTAGCCCATCTTAGCGTGAGACTGATGTCTACTACGCAACTTATTCTTGTAGACTCGTTGTAACATCCCCAGCATCACACTACAGTCATCCATTATGATCAGTGCCAAGTCATCTTGATATACAAAGCCTAATCATATTGGATTAATATCTCATTTCAATTTCCCTCTCTGAATTCAATTCAAATTCAAAGTGCAAAATAAAGTTGCTTAAAATTTTCCTGAAAAATGTTCACCTTCTAGCAAATATTCCAAAACAAATTTTTGTTAAGGAAAACAACATCACCACAAAGCTAAGATGGGCAGTAGCAATTATTATAGTGCAAAAACAACACTTTAAATGCCATATCCATTTTTTGAAAAATTCAAATGAATTCCAAAATTGCCCAAACTTTTTGTGGCAGTGCTGGATAATGCATTGTATTTATGTGACCAAGTTTCACATTTTACAAAATGCATTTGGCAGCTCATTATCTACAAAATTCTTCTGTAAAAAGAAAACTAAAAAATAAAAGTGAAAAAGGCCCTAATAGCTACTGTGAGCTGGGCCTAAGTGCACAGTGGCACGGCCCAGCCCACCTCTCTTTTCTCTCACCTCCCATCGCCGTGTCACCATCCCTGTGGCCGCGCGCGCCTCCTCCGGCCACTGCTCGCCACCGCGACGGGGCAGGTGGGCGAGAGGATAAGGCCGCGCCCGAGCCATTCCCCCTGGTCGTCTCCTCCATTCGCCTCACTCTCCCCTTCCTCCTCGCCTCTCCTCGCTCAGATCTAAGCGCACTCGAGCGCCACCACCGCCGCACCACTGTCGTCCCCATGACCATTGGCGCCTCCGCGGGCCACCATCATATTTGGGAGGAACTCCGTGCTCGACCACGTCGCTTGTCGCCTTCCGTTGGAGCCGAGGGCCACTGCAGACGCCGAACGACACCGCCCCCTTCCGCCTCTGCTCCAGCGATCTCCTCCGTCTCCGGCGACGTCTGCAGCTACTAAACTGTCGCTGGCCTTTCTTGAGCCTCCCGGTGAGCTACAGCTCCTACTCTGGCTATCTTCTCGCGTAGGATGCGCCCCTGTCGCCGTTCCCTTTGTACCCGAGTTCGCCTCCGCTGAGCTCGTCGCCGACGTGGCTCCGGCGACCAAACGGTCCCGTAACCATGCCAGTCAGCTTCGCTGCAGCGCGTAGAGCCCCGCCAGCTGCTTCGTTTGCTCGCCTGCGCACCGCAGCTCCGTTTCCTTCCTCACCCAAAGCCCACCACTGAGGCACCTCGCCGTCCGGCCATCTCCGGCCATCACCGAGTCGCCGCGCTAGCCCAGTTGGATGCGACGTTGCGCGCTCGTTCGAACGAGCCCAAAAACGCGCGGTTTGGCTCTCTGTAGCCGTTTTCCGACGCGCTCCAGTGAGAGCGCCACCGCGGGAGACTCACCGGCGCAACTCCGGCGCCGGAGCTGACCTGTCACCATGTGGGGCCCGCTCTGTGAGACCGATAGTGGGCCCCTGGACCCACTTTGACCCAGTTGACCGCGGTCAACTGCAATTACTGTTCACTACGGAGGATGACATGTGGGTCCCCCTTCTGTAATTAGATTAACTAAATAGTTTTTAAATAAAACCTAATTAGTCTAACCTAACTAGTCACTGACACCTGGGGCCCACTCCACTAATTATTTCTGTTAGTTTAGTTTAACCTCTATTAACCCACAGAGGCTGACAGGTGGGTCCCACCTAGCAGTTTGACCAGTCAGCAGCCCAGTTGACTGCTGATGCAGTGTTAACATCAGTATGATGTCATAATTCATTTTGACAATTTCTGTTAATTTAATTAATTCCAGAAAATGCTTTAATCTTTGAAAATTCGTAGAAATTAAACCATAGTTCAGAATGAAAAACTTTATATATGAAAGTTGCTCAGAACGACAAGACGAACCCAATCGTGCCATCTGTTTCCGTGTTGGGACCCTCTATGGAGGTGAACCCGCAATTTTTTCCCCGTTTCCGGTAGATGAATA
Source organism: Thinopyrum elongatum (assembly GCA_011799875.1). Lineage (NCBI taxonomy): Eukaryota > Viridiplantae > Streptophyta > Magnoliopsida > Poales > Poaceae > Thinopyrum > Thinopyrum elongatum. The sequence continues at coordinate 29,725,543 of CM022299.1, read as the reverse complement.
GTGCCTACATACCGGTTAATAAATCCAACTTAAATCCTAAAATAACTAATATGATTTAGACATGTCTTTAGGCAACCCTGCACTGCACGTTAGCATGACATGCTCTGTGTTGCATATGTTTGCTGTGCATTTATCTGTTTCCTCCCCCTCTTCTCTCTTGGTAGATTCCGGTACTGACGCAGTTCCCGAGACCAACGCAGCTCCGGAGATCGACTACGCCCCTGACGACCAGACTTTTGCCGTAGAGCTTCCAGGCAAGCACCCCCTCCCCCCTTGAACATACCGATATCGCCTATTCTTTCTCTCTTATGCTTGCACTAGAAAATGCTGCTGCTACTGTTTATCCTATTTCTGATGCATAGCCTGATTTTCTAACCTGCTATTGTTACCTACCTACTTATCCTAAACTGCTTAGTATAGGCTGGATAGAGACCCACTAGAGACCCCACTTTGTCCCATTTGCCCCGCTGGATTATCAGATGACTCAATCAACGTGATCGACAACCAGGCCCCGGCACCGCACATCACCCCCCTAGTTGTACGACATTGCAGCGTTACTATCGAGTGCCGAGGGTGATACCTCATTTAGCACTTATGATGTTAACTCTGTAGAGTAGCTATTCGGTCGTGGTCATCGAGGGTGATTCCTCCTTCACCACTCCCGATAACGACGTCGTCGTGCAACACCTCAAGTGTGAACCTCGAGGGTGATTCCTCCTAAGTTCACCTTGATGACTACATCAGGTGGAATCCATCGAGGGTGATTCCTTGGGTTTCCCCCTGGTGTTTGGACACACGGTTACATTGACTTAATACAGAACCATGATGACATCGGGTCGGCCCTAAGGGGTACCCGCGAGTGTTGGGAAGTCGGGTTGGCCTGGAGGGTACCCGAGAGATAAATATGAGGCGCAGCCAGGCATTCTTAGCCCTTGCAGCAAGTCCTCGAGACGGGGCGACGGGGTCACATCGATCATGAGTCTCTGCTCGTTACCGCACGCTACCAACACACTAACGATTTGGATATTTGATCCGAGTGGGGCTTTGGCTCGATAGCACTAACCATCACGTGGGAACAGTTATGGGCACTCTGCGTCGTATGCATCAGCCGAAGCTTAATAGACGTCAGCGACTGAGCGGCGCACGCTGGGTTGGACTGGTAACGCCCTGCACTTGTATAAGGGGGGCTAGGTCTACTCACCTGCCGCGTTCGCAACGTGCAGGAGTTCCCGGGGCGATGGCCCAAGACCCCTGGGCGCATAGGTTAGTCCGGCGTGCTGACCTCTCTGTTAAGCCTAGGTCGGGTTGTGGCGTATCGTTTGGCCGAGGCCGGGCATGACCCAGAAAAGTGTGTCCGGCCGAAGTTAATCGAGCGTGGTGGGTAAGTTGGTGCACCCCTGCAGGGAAGAAAACATCTATGCATAGCCGGATCCTTGGTAACAGACGCTCGGAGTTGTATCCTGATCGATACAACTAGAACTTAATGATGAGACGAGAAATGGATATTAGGGCTCTGGGATCACTTTCTCGCAGGGAGTCGAGGAAGGATCTCTGGGCGAGGTTGATACTTAATACTACTACTACTTTATACTGTACTAATCTACACTCTTCTAATGCTGCAAGACCGCTGAAGATGCTAGTCTTCGATAGGACTAGGCCTTCTCTCTATTCTGGCATTTCTGCAGCCCAGTCCACATATACAGCCTTTCTTTGATAATGTTGCATATGTAGTGTAGATCCTTGCTTGCTGAGTACTTCGGATGAGTACTCACGGTTGCTTTGCTTCCTCTTTTTCCCCATATCTGTTTGATGCAACCAGATGACGGAGCCTCTGAGATAGTTGTTCCCGCCGACGACTACTACTACTACCCCGAGGGTGGTTACTACTTCGAGTTGACCGATGACCAGGAGTACGTTCGAAGGGTCCCAGGCAGGAGGCCTGCGCCTTTTCGATCGTAGCTTTTATTTTGCACCGCCTTCTTAAAGGCTATCTATTTCTCTTTATATCTGTACTCAGATATCTAACACTTCCGCTGATGCTTGTTGACATCAAGCTTATGTATTCGAGCCCTCGAGGCCCTGGCTTGTAATATAATGCTTGTATGTCTTTATTTATGTTTTAGAGTTGTGTTGTGATTCCTTCAAGTGAGTCCTTAGGCTTGATCGTGTGCATTTGCGTGTATGATTAGTGCACGATTAAGCCGGGGGCGTCACACTCGTGTTGGGCCTCCAAGCGCAGAGTTTTGTAGGACAGTAGCAATTTTCCCTCAAGTGGATGACCTAAGGTTTATCAATCCGTGGGAGGCGTAGGATGAAGATGGTCTCTCTCAAACAACCCTGCAACCAAATAACAAAGAGTCTTTTGTGTCTCCAACACACCCAATATAATGGTAAATTATATAGGTGCACTAGTTCGGCGAAGAGATGGTGATACAAGTGTAATATGGATAGTAGATATAAGTTTTTGTAATCTGAAAATATAAAAACAGCAAGGTAACTTGTAACAAAAGTGAGCAAAAATAGTATTGCAATGCTTGAAAACAAGGCCTAGGATTCATACTTTCACTAGTGCAAATTCTCTCAACAATGATAACATAATTGGATCATATAACAATCCCTCAACATGCAACAAAGAATCACTCCAAAGTTTCTATCGGAGAACGTAGGACGAAAATGTGCATCAACCCCTATGCATAGATTACCCCAATGTCACCTTGGGAATCCGCGAGTTGAGTGCCAAAATATACATCAAGTGAATCAATAGAACATCCCATTGTCACCACAGATATCCCATCGCAAGACATACATCAAGTGTTCTAAAATCCAATACTCAATCCAACATAACGAAACCTCAAAGGGCAAGACTCAATTCATCACAAGAAGGTAGAGGGGGAAGAACACCATAAGATCCAAATATATTAACGAAGCTCGTGATACATCAAGGTCGTGCCAAATCAAGAACACAAGAGAGAGAGAGATCAAACACATAGCTACCGGTACATACCCTCAGCCCCGAGGGTGAACTACTCCCTCCTCATCATGGTGGCCGCCGGGATGATGAAGATGGCCTTCGGTGATGATTTCCCCCTCCGGCAGGGTGACGAAACGGGGTCCCGATTGGTTTTTTGTGGCTACAGAGGCTTGCAGCGGCGGAACTTCTCATCTAGGGTTCTTTTCGGGGGTCTTAGTATTTATAGGAATTTTTGGCGTCAGTCTCACATCAAGGGAGTGCCCAAGGGGCCCACAAGCTCGGGGGGTGCGCCCTAGGGGGTGGGTGCGCCCCCCAGGCTTGTGGCCTCCTCGTCCACTTCCTGGCCCAGCTCCAGTGCTTCGGGGGTATCTTTTGGTCCATAAAAAATCACCGTAAATTTTCAACCAATTCCGAGAACTTTTATTTCTGCACAAAAAACGACACCACGGTAGTTCTGCTCAAAACAGCGTCACTCCTAGTTAGTTCTAATCAAATCATACCAAAACCATATAAAATTGTTATAATCATGGCATGAATACTTCATAAATTATAGATACGTTGGAGACGTATCATACACCGACGCCAAAAAATCCTCTAAATACAGAAACCCCCAGAAATAACCCTAGAATTTCGACTCCGCCACCGCACGCCTCTATACCTTTGAAATACCATCTGGAGCCTGTTCCGGCACCCTGTCGGAGGGGGAAATCATCACCGAAGAGCATCTTTGTCATCCCGGTGGCCACCATGATGAGGAGGGAGTAGTCCACCCTTGGGGTAGAGGATTTGTACCATTAGCTATGTGTTTGATCTCTCTCTCTTTCTCTTGTGTTCTTGATTTGGCACGATCTTGATGTACCGAGAGCTTTGTTAATATAGTTGGATCGTATGGTTTTTTTTCCTCTCTATCTTGTTGTGATGAATTGAGTTTTACCTTTGAGGTTTCACTATTATCGGATTGAATACTTTTATGGATTTGAGAACAGTCGATGTATGTCTTGCGTATGATTACCCCTGGTGACAATGGGGTATCATATAGATTCACTTGATGTATGTTTTGGCACTCAACTCGCGGATTCCCGAGGTGACATTGGGGTAATCTATGCATAGGGGTTGATGCACATTTTCGTCTTTGTTTCTCCGGTAGAAATCTTGGAGCACTCTTTGAAGTTCTTTGTGTTGGATTGAATATTATGAATCTGAAGTTGTTTGATGCATATCGTCAACTCATGGATACTTGTGGTGACATTGGAGTATCTAGGTGACATTAGAGTTGGTTGATGCGTATCATATGGTGTTATTTTAGTACGAACTTTTGGGCTGTTTGTGACACTTATAGGAATAGCTCAATAGATTGATCGGAAAGGATACTTTGAGGTGGTTTCGTACCCTACAAACAATTTCATCTTATGTTCTCCGCTAGATAAGAACTTTGGAGTGATTCTTTATCGCACGTTGAGGGATTGTTATATGATTCAATTATGTTAGCATTGTTGAGAGATTGCACTAGCGAAAGTATGAACCCTAGGCCTTATTTTCAAGCATTGCAATACTGTTTGTGCTCACTTTTACTACTGGTTACCTTGTTGTTCTTATATTTTCAGATTACAAAAACCTATATCTACTATCCATAGTACACTTGTATCACCATCTCTTCGCCGAACTAGTGCACCTATACAATTTACCATTGTATTTGGCGTGTTGGGGACACAAGAGATTTCTTGTATTAGATTGGAGGGTTGTTTGAGAGAGACCATCTTCATCCTACGCCTCCCACGGATTGATAAACCTTAGGTCATCCACTTGAGGGAAAATTGCTATTGTCCTACAAAACTCTGCGCTAGGAGGCCCAACACGAGTCGACAAGAATAAAGTTGTGTAGTAGACATCAAGCTCTTATCTGGCGCCGTTGATGGGGAGGTGAGTGCTTGAAGGTATATCTTTAGATCTTGCAATTGAATCTTTTAGTTTCTTGTTTTATCACTAGTTCGGTTTATAAAAAGAAAAATACAAAAAAATGGAATTGAGGTTGCCTCATATTATTCGTCTTTATCATGTCTTTCTTGAAAATGATGGATCAGAAAATTGTGCTCAATTGATAGAAGAAGAATTCAACAAAATGTTTGGCATAAAATCTTTGAATGATGAGCATGATTGCAATGTTGCTAGTATGATTCTTTGAATATCCATGGTGCTAGTGATATGCAAATCCATAAGCTTGGGGATGCTATGTTTAATGAAGATGATATTTTTAGTCCCCCAAGTTTTGATGAGAAAATTTATTATGATAATTCCATGCCTCCTATTTATGATGATTATATTGAAAGAGTGTCAACTTTAGGTAATAATGATCCCACTATTTTGGAGGGTGTTGAATCTTATTCTAGTAATTATGAAAGTGGATTTGGAGAGGTCATGACTTTATTTAAAGATGATTCCACTATTTTGGAAGAGGCTTCAATTGAATATGACAACAAAGATGCTATCTATGATGATTATTGTGATGACATGTATGCTATAAATAATAATGATAACTATGAAACTTGTCATCATGATTTTAATTTTCAATTGGATTATGCCTCACATGATAGTTATTTTCTTGAGTTTGCTCCCACTACTATTCATGAGAATAAACTTACTTATGTGGAGAGTAATAAAATTTCTATGCTTGTGGATTATGAAAAGAATGCTTTATGTGATAGCCATATTGTGGAATTCATTCATGATGCTACTGAAAATTACTATGAGAGAGGAACATATACTTTTACATATTGCAATAATATCAAGTTTTCTCTTTATGTGTTGAAAATCTTGAAGTTTTGCTTGTTTTACCTTCCTATGCTAGTTGATTCTTGCTCCCATGAATTGTTTGCTCAGAAAATCCCTATGCATAGGAAGTGGGTTAGACTTAAATGTGCTTGCCATGTGATTCATGATGCTCTCTTTATATTTCAATTCTTATCTTTTATGCGAGCATCATTGAAATCATCATGCCTAGCTAAAAAGGCATTAAAGAAAAGTGCTTGTTGGGAGATAACCCAATACTCATACCTACTATTTTTTGTGTTTTCACATGATTAAGCTACTATAGTGATCATGTTTTATAGCTTTTGTTTCAATAAAGTGCCAAGTAAAGCCTTTGGGATAGTGTGGATGATAGTTGATTTGATTCTGTACAAAAACAAAAACTTTTACGCCTAGTTCTAGAATTTTGTAAATTAACATAAATATGCTTTTGCTCTGAATTTTTTTACATATGATTGATATACAAATTGCCTACGCTGTCCTAATTTTTCAGAAATTTTAGAGTTGCAGAAGTATGGTCATTGTTCAGATCATTACAGTCTGTTCTATTTTTGACAGATTCTGTTTTCAATGCATAGTTTGCTTGTTTTAGTGTTTCCATAGCTTATATTAAGTGACATAAATTGTGGAAATGATAAGGTATAGTGGGAATTATGTGTAAACAATTATGAATCTTGTCTTTGACAGTACGAAAATGAATGATTTGTTTTATTATACTAACGTATCTCACAAAGTCTCGTTAAGTTTTGTGTGATTGAAGTTTTCAAGTTTGGGTGAGATATCAATATGAGGAGAATAAGGAGTGGCAAGACCCTAAGCTTGGGGATGCCCAAGGCACCCCAAGGTAATATTCAAGTAATACCCAAGCAACTAAGCTTGGGGATGCCAAGGCATCCCCTCTTTCGTCTTCAACATTATCGGTAACCTCACTTGGAGCTACATTTTTATTTGTCACATGATATGTGTTTTGCTTGGAGCATCATTTTCTTTTGTTGATATTTGCTTGCTGTTATTTAGAATAATGTTTTGTATCTTATACATCAATAAAAGTGTCAAGTGTAGCCTTTACCATGCTTATTTTGCAAGTCTATATGTTGTTGTTTGAAAACAGAAAGTTTTCTATCATTGTCTGAATTCTTCCGAAAAGTCAGAACGTGATAAAATCTTGAATTTTTACACAATAAGCTACAAAAAAATCTGCAGTGCGGTAATTTTTCAGAATTTTTGGAGTTATAGAAGTATGAATCTTCCTGCATCCTTTACAAACTATCCTGTTTAGACAGATTGCTCTTATATTTGCATTGTTTACATATGTTTGCTTGTTTAATGATTCTATTTGAGGATAGGAGTATTAAATATGCAGAGGCATTTAGTATGCAATTTTAAATTATAATTTTAGTGATTTGTTACAGTAGAGAATGATAAGGTTTTGAGTTGATTTATACTCACTTATCTCACGAGTTCTTGTTGAGTTTTGTGTGGATGAAGTTTTTAAGATTTAGGGAAACCGTGATATGAGAGGAATTAAAGAGACAGAAGAGCTCAAGATTGGGGATGCCCAAGGCATCCCAAATGAATATTTCAAGAAGTCTAAAGCATCTAAGCTTGGGGATGCCCCGGTAGGCATCCCACCTTTCTTCATCAACAACTATCGGTTAGTATCGGTTGAGCCTAAGTTTTTGCTTCTTCACTTGAGTTGTGCTATTCTTGGAATGTCATTTAATTTTGTTTTGCTTGCTGTTTGAATAAAATACTTAAGATCTGAAAAAAAATGAGAGAGAGTCCTCACATAGCTACTTAATTATTTAACTACTCACTTGATCTTCACTTATATCTTTTTGGAGTAGTTTGTCATTTACTCTTGTGCTTCACTAATATCCTAAGAGTAAATTGTTGAATGTATTGAATATCATAAAGTTGAAATTATATGTGCTTCATATGCTTGTATTATACCTAGTAGTAGCTTCACATCGGGTTTAGAAAGTGAAATCTATTGAAGCTTGACAATCACAATATTGGTCATACAAGCAATTCATGAATGATTAGTATAAGGAAGAGAACTTTCACATACAAATATATTATCTTGGACATCTTTTATGATTGTGAATACCCATTAATTATTTTCAAACTTGAGCAAATTAGTTGAAGTTGGACAAGGAAGACAACATAATGAGTTTTTGGGTATATTTGCATAGAAGTTATATTGTTATGGATCCTCCAACATGTGGTGTTTGCTTAGGATCTTTTGCTAGCCAAAAACTCGTACTAAGTAGAGATACAACTTGTGCATCCAAAAACCCTTAAACCCAGTTTCTTGCCATGAGAGTCCACCATATCTACCTATGGATTGAATAAGACCCTTCAAGTAAGTTTTCATCGGTGCAAAAAGCAATAAAAATTGCTCCTAAATATGTATGATATTTTATTGCAAGGGAAAATAAGCGTTGTACTTGTGATGGTAAAGAAATAAAAGCGATGGACTGCATAATAAAGGTTGCTATGACAAGGGGCAATATAACATGATGTTCCTTTGCATTAAGAGCTTGCGCATCCAAAAATAAAAAGCGCATGACAACCTCTGCTTCCCTCTGCGAAGGGCCTATCTTTTACTTTTCAGTATTTACTTTTATGCAAGAGTCAATAGTATGCATTCTCATTTCAACCTCAATTATTCTCTAGTTGGCAAGCATCATGTGGTGGGGAAAGATCTAGGAACATATGGCCAGTAAAATATATTTGATCATGAATTATTATTGTTGACAATTATCTCTATGATAAATGAGTTGGGAGGCGAAACATTAAGCCCCTATCTTTCTCTGTGTTCGATGGATGCCATTTGTTCTAAAAATATGCTTTGAGTACTAGCAATCATAGAAGATTATATGATGATTGAGTATGTGGAGCTCTTACTTAGACTTTGTTGAGAATAAGTTGAATTGCAATTGTTTGGTGACTAAGAACATAGGTTGTTAAGTTTCAAGAGAATGCATTGTTTGAACCATAACATGTGAATCAATTGTTACTTTATCATGATGAGTTTTATGAGAAAGAGTTGCTGTTATGATGCTAGGAAAAGTGATTGAAATTATCATTCATCAAACTTATGCACTATGCTAGCATTCACACTTCATAAATTATTTCTTTTATCATTTACCTACTCGAGGACGAGTAGGAATTAAGCTTGGGGATGCAGATACGTCTCCAACGTATCTATAATTTATGAAGTATTCATGCCATGTTTACAACAATTCTATCTGGTTTTGGTATGATTTGAATGGAACTAACTTGGACTGACGCTGTTTTCAGCAGAACTACCTTGGTGTTGTTTTTTGTGTAGAAATAAAAGTTCTCCAAATGAGCTGAAACTTTTGACCATTTTTTTGGAACAAAAGAGACCCTTGAAGCTTCGTGGGAGGACCAGAAGGTGAAGGAGGTGGCCACTACCTATCAGGGCGCGCTAGGGGCCTTAGTGGTGGGCTGGTAGGTAGTGGGCACCTCGTGGCCCATCTTAGTGTGAGACCGACGCCAAAAAATCCTATAAATACATAAACCCCCAGAAATAACCCTAGAATTTTGACTCCGCCGCCACACGCCTCTGTACCTTTGAAATACCATCTGGAGCCCGTTCTGGCACCCTGCCGGAGGGGAAAATCATCACCGGAGGCCATTTTCATCATCCCGGCGGCCACCATGATGAGGAGGGAGTAGTCCACCCTCGGGGCTGAGGATTTGTACCATTAGCTATGTGTTTGATCTCTCTCTCTCTCTCCTGTTCTTGATTTGGCATGATCTTGATATACCGTGAGATTTGTTAATATAGTTGGATCATATGGTGTTTTTCCCTCTCTATCTTGTTGTGATGAATTGAGTTTTACCTTTGAGGTTTCACTATTATCGGATTGAATACTTTTATGGATTTGAGAACAGTTGATGTATGTCTTGCGTATGAATGCCCCTGGTGACAATGGGGTATCATATAGATTCACTTGATGTATGTTTTGGCACTCAACTCGCGGATTCCCGAGGTGGCATTGGGGTAATCTATGCATAGGGGTTGATGCACGTTTTCGTCTTTGTTTCTCCGGTATAAATCTTGGGGCACTCTTTGAAGTTCTTTGTGTTGGATTGAATATTATGAATCTGAAGTTGTTTGATGCATATCGTATAATCAACTCATAGATACTTGTGGTGACATTGGAGTATCTAGGTGACATTAGAGTTGGTTGATGCGTATCATATGGTGTTATTTTAGTACAAACTCTTGGGCTGTTTGTGACACTTATAGGAATAGCTCAATAGATTGATTGGAAAGGATAACTTTGAGGTGGTTTCGGACCCTACAAACAATTTCATCTTATGTTCTCCGCTAGATAAGAACTTTGGAGTGATTTTTTATCGCACGTTGAGGGATTGTTATATGATTCAATTATGTTAGCACTGTTGAGAGATTGCACTAGCGAAAGTATGAACCCTAGGACTTATTTTCAAGCATTGCAATACTGTTTGTGCTCACTTTTACTACTTGTTACCTTGTTGTTCTTATATTTTCAGATTACAAAAACCTATATCTACTATCCATACTACACTTGTATCACCATCTCTTCGCCGAACTAGTGCGCCTATACAATTTACCATTGTATTTGGTGTGTTGGGGACACAAGAGATTTCTTGTATTTGATTGCAGGGTTGTCTGAGAGAGACCATCTTCATCCTACGCCTCCCACGGATTGATAAACATTAGGTCATCCACTTGAGGGAAAATTGCTACTGTCCTACAAAACTCTGCGCTAGGAGGCCCAACACGAGTCGACAAGAATAAAGTTGCGTAGTAGACATCACCCAACGAGGAGCTAAAGGTAGAATTAATATTCTCTCAAGTTCTATCGACCACCGATACAACTCTATGCACGCTAACGCTCACTTTACCTAGAACAAGAATAAAACTACTTTGTGAGAATAAAACTAGAAGTGCATTACGGGATAATAAAGTGTTAGTTGTTGTTTTAATTAGAGAACAATAAAGTAAATAGTTTTGGAGAACAATGAGAAAAGGATTGTGCCTAGGCAATTGAATATGACATGATAGTGATAATTATCATATGTATGAGGGAGAGGCTTGAGCTAACATACTTTTCTTATTAGGATCACATGTACTTATGATTGGAACTCTAGCAAGCATCTGCAACTACTGAAGATTCATTACGGTGAAGCCCAACCATAGCATTAAGTGTAAAGTCCCCAATAATCCCATATGCAACAACTCACGAACTCGGGTTTAGGTTTCTGTCACTCCCGCAACTCACTATAAGCGAATCATCAACATATTGTGACACCCTACAACGCGAGTTCCACACGCTTGCACGACACGGAGGGCCCCGTAGGACAGCACCATAATAACATATAACTCATTTAACCACACCATACCACAATTAACCCACAGAACAAAACGAATCTACTCAAACATCATAGAGGTGCAACACATCAATGGATAATAATATATAGCATAGAGCACCATGTTCAAGTAGAGATTACAATGATAAAAGAGAGGTTACACCGATGTAGAGGGGGGGAGCAAGTTGGTGATGGCGGCGAATTTGTTAGAGTAGATTGTCGTCATGATGGTTCCCCCGGCGGCGCTCCGGCGCCACTGGGAGAGGGGGGGAGAGAGCCCCGTCCTTATTCTTCTTGCTTGGCCTTCCCCCTAGATGGGAGAGTGGCTTCCCCTCTAGTCCTTGGCCTCTCCGGCCCCCGAGGGGCGGAAACCCTCCGAGATTGGATCTCTCTCTCTCTCTCTCTCTCTCTCTCTCTCTCTCTCTGTGTGTGTGTGTGTGTGTGTGTGTGTGTGTGTGTGTGTGTGTGTGTGTGTGTGTGTTTTCTTCTCTGTTTCCAACTCTTGTTTTTTGACCGAACACCATTTCTTAAATAGCCAGAGATCTGTAACTCCGATCAGGATAAAATTTTAACATAGTTTTTTTTATATAAGCTTCCTTACGAGAGAAGGACACCTCCAACCGACTTATGAGGAGGCCACAAGTGCACCTGGCATGCCCCTTGAGCTTGTGAAGCCCATTCCCCCCTGCGTTGATTCTTGCGCCAAAAATTCACATATATTCCACAAAAAACTCTGTAAATTTTTATCGTGTTTGGACCTTCTTAGATATGGATTTTCTTCTAAACGAAAAACACGCAACAAATAGGAACTGGCATTGGGCACTAGATTAATAAGTTAGTCCAAAAATATATAAATTGTTGCCAAGAGTATGTGGAAGTAGTAGGATAATGGCATGAAACAATCAAAAATATAGATACGTCAGAGATGTATCAAGGATTACCCAACTACTCTTACGAGAGAGCAAGCAAGCACCCAAACATTAATTCGACCTGTAGAAATATGAAAAAAAATTGCCATGGACAAATGAGCAAGGACAAATCCTTGCATATAGCTCTCACACTCTAGAGCTTTCTACTACTTACACCTAAGATAACATTCATACATGCCAACATTTCTGCTTGTTTACGCCTACAACATACTATCTACAAACCTCTGAGATATTTGTTAGATGATATGGTTTTGATCTATGTTAATATATACCATAACAATAAAATGGAAAAAACAAATATTCATTTCTTTTGTAAAGGAGGAATTTCTTGTCTTTGCATATACACCGTAAGAAGCACACAAACCACAAATTCAATTATTATAAAAACATAACTAGAAAAATGCCTCGGGCTAACATGCGGTACACTATTATTCATTATGTGTATCGGAAAATATTATGTGTTTGATTAATACTTTAGTACAGAGACATATGATCTTTTTTTCTTATAGCTCTAGGAGACCGAGTTGCTTGGCACACTTTTATTGGGCACTTTACCAAGACGAAATAGTCATGTGGTTTCTATTGCAAAATACTTTTTCAGTTTAATGGGAGTGTATTTTCAACACTAAACATTAGAATTTCATAATTAATAAAATTGTATCTTAATATTCATATTGAGTATTAATTATGTGCTTAATTTGGTAAAGTGTAACAAGAAAATATATTGGTTTAAACAATGAGTTATAAGAAATAATGAAGTTTGACATAAGTATTAGTAATGTTTAATTTGAATATTATTAGGGCCCACAAGGTGTGCTCGGTGTATATTGGTATGCATTTGTAGAATTGATTGTTGTTTTGATGGTGTATGTCTAACAAATAGACTTGTGGATACCGATCAGAAGCTATTAGAGAGAATATGAAGAGTTGGGGTGAGTGGAAATGAAGAGCTCCCATTTTCAGATATGTAAGATAGAAGTAAAAAAGGTTAAATGAAGTGAATTGGTTTTTTCTCGAAAATTGTCATTCTTATTGTGAACCAATATATCTAAGTACAACACGATCCAGTGTCTTAATCAACTTTGATGCAAGGTTGTCAAAATTATAATTTTGTTTGATCCACTACAGGGAAAATTTTGTATGTCAGGTGCCACACTGCTTGCCAAGTGTTTTTCCATGGGTACTCAGCAAACAAGGCCTTTGTCAAGTTTTTTTTTCGTAAAATGCTTAGCAAAAAAGGTACTCAACAAACAAAAACTTTGTCGAGTCTTGCACTCACAAACAAAAACACTCGACAAAGAAGCACCTTTGTCGAATGTTTGGATAACACTCAACAAACAATTAAAAGCAATAAAATGTATGTGTCCATTTGGCTTTTCAAGACCAAACTCCATCTGTTAGCCTTGAAATTTTTTATACACTCAAGATAGATCCTAGCATGATCCATGTTAAACTTTTGCATTTTGGGGGGTCTATTTGCTATATTTAAGACATTAAATGCATTTCTATGAATTTAGTGAATTAATAAAAATAATGAATTGTAAGTGCATGAAAAACTTAGAAAAATTGTGTTGAAAAATCAAATATGTGTTCTTGAGTCCATGTTTAGGCCTTATCCAATAAAAAGAAAGGAATTTCAAACATAAGGCGCCAAGGTACGGTCTGGAACATGGAGTTTGTTAGTTTTTAATTTTATAAAATGCAAAAAACTGAAAACTAATGAAACTTGGCATGGTACCCTCACATGGCACCTATAGGTTGTGGTACAAATTTGAGAAAGTGTCACAAAAGTTGTGAGATACACCGCTTAGAAACTGGAACATCTCCAAGGAAAAGTCATGGTTTCGAGAGGGAACAGACTAGGTTTGAAGGCGATGCGGCCACCACGATGAAAACAAGGCGTGAAGCAAGTAATTAAAGACCAAGTCAAAGGGGGAGGAAGGAGTAATCGCCCCGTTTCAGCTCTGGCCAGTGCATGCCATGCTAGGTAGTCTCAAGTCATTGAAAGCATACATGCCCCACGTCTCTTATTGGTTGATTTGTTTATTCATGGCAAAAAAAGAAGGAACAAGGTGGAAGTTAATGCACCGCGCCTAAGCATTTTGGGATTATCTGGTTTTCATAATGTGCCTAATGCACCGGTACGGAGGGAGTACTAACTACTGTTGCTTCATCAATTGACCTTAAGTTTCCTTGTTCTACACTCACGTCACACTATTACATGATTCATGTCAAAGTTTTGCATTTTGGGGATCCGTTTAGTATATTTAAGTCATTAAGTGTATTTCTAGGCATTTAATAGGATAATTAAATTTTGAACACAAAATAGGGTTGAAAAATCATATTTGTATTCTTTAGCGAGTGTTTAGGCCTTATCCAAGAAAAGGAAGGGAATTGGAGACATCAGGGTGCGAGGACTCGATCCCGGACATGGAGGTTATTGGTTTTCTAATTCCGAAAAATGCATTGAATTCTAAAAAACATGAAACTTGACATTGTGTTATTATAGGATCCCTAGAGGATGTGGTGAAAATGTATAAGGCTTCATAGAAGTTATGACATATACTGCTGGGAAATCGAACCATCCCCGAGAAAAGAACATGGTTTTGAAAAGAAACAAGTCGGATTTGAAGATGAGATGTTTATTACTTTAACGTTTGACCTTGAGTTCAAGAGTCTAATGATGAGATGAAAACTACAAGGGTTAATTAGATAAATGCCACTCCAATTATGGCGATTCATAAAAATGCCACTGCAATTTCCAAACTTTGAAAAATGACACTGCAATTTTTGCAAACTTTGAAAAACGCCACTCCAGACTTCGAAAAATGCCACTGAAAATGGCATGAAATGGCATTTTTCAAAGTTAGGAAATTGCAGTGGCATTTCTCGGAATCGCCAGATTTGGAGTGGCATTTATCAAATTAACCCAAACTACAAAGGGTAAGAGCATCTACAGCCGCGGACACCATATCCAGGCCCTCAAACCCCCGCGGGCGTGCCCAGACACGTCCGCGAGTAGTGACCAGGCAGCCCTCAAATTTCCTTCTCTGCATCCGAATACCTCATTTTTCAAACCTTAAATCCATACAAAGCATGAAAAATAAAAACCTACGTACTACATAGATCAACTAAACATAGCCTACACTACTCATCGTTGTCGTCGGAGATGTCCACGATCGCAGTGCCGGGATCTAGGTACATGGCCGGGAGCTGCAACTCCGGCTCTTGCGGCTCCTCCTCCGCCTCCGCCTCCAGATCGTCGAAAGCTCGTCGATCTCTGTGTTCCGCTAGCGGAGGAAGCGGCGGTTGGCCTCCACCTCCGCCTCCGACTGAATGGAGGCGAGGATGGCCGCCTGTTGTGCCACCTGGGACAACTCGTACTCCACCGACGCCTCAGGCATGCCGAAGCCCGAAGCAAGGGCGTCGGATCCACGTCAGCCTCCTCCATCTTGTCCTCCTTCAGTTGTGCATCCTCCATGGCCACGTTGGCCTCCTCCTCCTTCTGCTCCTCCACCTCCGCCTCCGCGTCGGCCTTCTCCTCCTCCTCCTCCTCCTCCTTCCCTCTGACCAGTCCGGAGGCAGGCCGGCTGCGATCCAGGCTTCATGCCTAGCCCGGATCTCCTCGAGCTATTGGAGGCGCCGCTCAGGCGTCAGCACAACGTAGGTGATCACCTCTCTGTCGGGCCATGGCTCTCGGCGGATGGCGGGTGGAGAGGGGGGGAAGTGGATGTGGCTCGGGCTGGCGGCACGGAGAGGGAGGGAAGTGGATGTGGCTAGGGCTGGGGGTCGCCGTCCGACTTAAATAGCCGGAATTAGGCCCTCGAACGGCGAGCCGGAACGGCGCCACGTGGCATTCACACCCCCCGAAGAAGACGCCCGTCGGAATGTTGGGTTTTAGAGTGATTTTGTGTGGGACCCCAACGTCAGTCCAACACAGTGGACACGCTTGAGCATGCCCAGGCCGTCACATATCCGCCCCGTATATGGGCTGAATATGAGGGGTGTCGGTCAGCCCGGGCGTTTAAGGCCGGTTTGAGACACCCAGATGGGTTGGGTTTCTTCTTTTTTTTTATAGGTCCGTCCACCCGGGAGTTTGATAACGGTTTGAAGCGTCCGGTTGTAGATGCTCTAAACTTGCTGGACTTTCCCATATGCATAATAGTGCTCTGATCATTGGTAACCAACCAATCAAGTTTATTGCAATCAACGTGCAAGGGAATAGGAGTGGTAGGGGAGTACCGTTTGCACGGCTTAGGCGCACTGTGCATCTGAGATTTGGCCACCATGGAGTTGGCAGCGTCTGCGTGACAGAAAACAACACTGCCTCAAAAAGCAAATTAACGTACCCTGTCACAGCGAGCGAGCTGGTGCGGTGCGTGGTCCTGGATCCCTAGGCTAGGCCGCCGCTGAACCCCCTACTCCTTACACATCTGATCATCTAAGTGTCAAGCACACATACATACAGTCACACATACTAGCTACTACTATACTACCAGTACTGCTAGTGAGAAGTGCCCTTTGTCCTCGCGCATGCACTAGTACTCAACCCAATACAACGGGGGAGATGAGGATCCATTAACTCAAGTTTGTCCAAAGGCCCCCGGCCAAACCCAGTGCTAGTTTGCCCAAAAGTCATCATGGTGCCATTTCTGTGCATTTTCTTCCAAGCACCCTGCAAATGAGATTGGTCCATCTCTTCTGACCTCCATATGTGTGCAGATCAAATCCAGGTTAGAGATTTTTTGTGCATGTATGATATATGTTGATTGTGTTGTGTGTTGATAAAGGCGCTAATTTACGTTCGCTTAAAAGTTGCAAGTTTGTTAGGAAAAATATCATGTGACCATTAGCTGGGTTTCCCTAGGCCAATAATGGCTAAACATGTTTTGATGTATAGAGCATGCACAATGCACATGCCTAGATCATGCTCATAGAATGTTTTTTTGCCAACAATGGGCTAGCGCTCGTGGTAATTGAAGTATTTGTAGGCCCTCTTCAGCTTTTTTTTTTCTCTGAGCTACCCAGATCGGCGCCATCGGTGTTTTCTGGTACACTGGTCTAAATCAATGACTTCCCCGTCAATGCTTCTACAAGCTTCTGAATTTAAACAAGTTTGCTCTGTCAAGACGAAGGTCCAAAAATGACAACAAGCTTTTCTCACGGCGTGTCGCTGTTGGATGCAGGCAGAAGAAGACTTAGGCACCCCCAAGAATTTGGATGTGTTTCTTTTTTCTATAACGATGAGTTTATAAAGACATGTGATGCTTAATGTATGGCCTTAAGCCTTTATGCAAAATAAAAAACAATTGGTTGGTACTTGCAAAAGTGTTGGAAGTCCTTCAATTTTGCTTTGGCGATTGAGTGCAATTAAACGGTTTGACAACCTCCCCCTTTCAAAACTTATATTATGCATAAGGGCCTTGCATTGTTCATGGTTGAAGCATATATAGACTTGCAGAGGTCAGGGTTATCCTCTTCTTCGAAAAAGAAAAAGAGGAAGCCAGCGCCCCATCACATCTGGCCTCTTCAGATCCACCTAGGCATTCGGCAACCTTGGCCGCCGGACATCCTCGAAAGTGATAGTCACTTCCATCTCCAACTGCCAGTCCCCACCATAACCCGCTGAGCACCACTGTCACGCCGACTTCACAAGTCCGCCTCGCTCGCACGGAGATGAGTCGCGCTGGCCGGCGGCCGCCGAAACCCATGTCGCCGCAACAGAGCCCCGTCTAGCAGAGCCACCAGCGGTCCGCGCCGCCACCAGCTGCCAGATCCGGCGAATCCCGATCTACCGCCCCCACTTTCGATGGCACGCCTCGCCATGTCGGAGCCAGCCACTATAGCTTGAGCGGCGTAGATTTTTTTTCTCTTTTGTTATGATTGGTGTGGGAATATCTAGATTTTGGGGATTGCTGATGTGAAAAACAAATGTGATATGTTGCTGAAGCCATCCTATTTTGCACCCCAAAAAATACAAAATATAAACGGTAACGTTACCCAGCTGACGTTCGCTGGGAGAGTGGCAAGCGAACGCCATTTGATGACAGTTTCAATTGTGAAGAAAAATCAAACAACGGCAGTTTTAAAACAAGAAATGCCTTCTCTGAACGTTGGTGTTTTGCTCTTGGAAACTGTATACGGGAGAGGGATGGGAGGAGGGTTGCGGGCGGCGTCGATATTGACCCCAGCTTGAAACTCCAAAAGTCAACCCTAATTAGCTATAGGCAGTATATATGGAGTTAGTGCTGCACTGCCAGCAACCCTAATTAGCTTCTTAGCTAGGCCGGCCTGTGCTGCACTGCATGAGATCGACCAATTGACTTTTTCCCGGCTGGCTGGCGGGCGGGCGGGCGGCGCTGGCAGCTGGCCGGCCGTCCGGCAATCCACGCAGAGACCGTACTACAAGCTGATAGCTGAGCTGAGCTCCCAAGGGACTGTTGCATTAACTCGTCGCTGCGTGCGACTGCGAGAGCAATTGCTTTCCAGTTCGGGCGCTACATCGCCGCTAGCCTTTGGCCGTCCTAGGCGCCTCTGCTCCTTCATTGCTCTCGTGACTGTCCTCCGGCCAGGGACACCATGGCCTGAAAACATGGCCACCTTCGGGAAAAACGGATTGCACCGAAGTGTGCTGCCAATCTGCCATCACATGGACTGCACGCACGCATGGCAAGGAAACCAGTGACGCCGCAGGATGATACGTTGCGCCCACGCTCGTGTACTGTGGTGTTTATCTTCGATCAGACTTCAATGAAACACACGTGAAAAAACAGAAACGAAACAGACGCAGCAGGTAGTGTAGCGTGTGACTGTTCCGTCACTTTATTCTTCAGATCCAATAACGTCCTAATTTGTAGGACTTCATTTTTTTTTAAGTGAAGAGTGTGGCAACGTAATCAAATGTTGGTATGTACTAGTATCTCTGTAAACTAATATAAGACGTCTAAAACCTCTTATATTACTTTACATAGGGAGTATTTTAATTTAAGTTGTCCAAATTAAATCCAGAACACTACTGTAGTGATCATCTATGGGCAGGGGCCGAGTCCCGGCTTCGGGTGTGCAACCAGCAGGGATGCCTTGATCCGACCGGATCTAGACGAACTGGACGGTGACGAGGTGGTTCCGGGCGTTGAGAAGGTGCGCCGGCGGGCGGTTGGCGAGCTCCAGCTCGGCGGCTAGTCCCGTGGGAGGGAGGGCGAGCGTCGGCTCCGGCAAGACCAAGACCCACCGGCGCATGGCGGAAGGCCGCTCCTCGCTCGGGCGCGGGGACTGGACTGGCAGCATCCTCTACTTTGCCCTCGGTGCGGCAACGGCAACGGCGGGCCTATGCCTTGGCCGGGGTCGGGACAGGCGGCGGCGGGCCTCTGCCACTCGTCAGGACGGGCGGCGGTGTAGTGACGATAAGACGAACACGTTTTTTTTCTTCCAATGACAGGTGGACCCCATAGGGCCACACGTGATGATAACACTACCAAACGTCGCCGTTACATGTGTGATACTATTAAGCAGTGCCATGTCAGCCTGACTGGCGGGCCCCATCTTTCATAAACACACTTAATAGAGCCAGATCCAACGATCAGTGATTATTGCAAAATGATTACACAAGACGTGGTGTTTTCGGGCAAAGAAATGTAGCGTAGTGTTTTCTACTAATCTAGTCTCCAAAGTGGTGATTTTCTGCAATTTACTTCATTGTATAAGAATATAAGATAGATCTCGCACATGAGTGAACATCACCAAGCAACATACATAAACCTTATCTCTCCTCACCAAAAAAAAAAACTTATCCCTAGAACAAGGTTTAGCAATCTCATGCGTCACCTTATTCACGTTCCTCAAGAAGGTGGAATTTTCTAACTAATTGATTACCTCCCCCCCCCCCCCCCCCCCAACCCACCCAAACATATCTTTATACAAGACAATTAGTTTAGTTCTCCAAATAACAGAAAACAGAACCAGGGCCCAATTCGATTCGCCCGTTCACCCAGGAAAAAAATTGTTTGGTTCATTCAGTTCTTCTGCAGGTTTGCTCCATGTTTCTGTTATTTACATTTGGAGCATTTGAGAAAAATGTTCCAGTAGTTTTTAAAACTGTATTGAGAAAATGTTCGTGACATGTCAAAATTGGTTCACGCAAAAACTAAATTTGTACATATCATTCAAAAAAAAATATCCGTGACATTTTAGAAATGTTCGCACATTAAGAGTATGTTCACATTTTAAGAAATTTACAAATGTAAAAAATAAAATAAATATTGTTCGCATAATTTTGGAACAATGTTTTCTACCATCAACAAATGTTCATGAAACTAAGAAAAAGTTGGTAACAATTTAAAAAAATTGCATATTTTTTGAAATGTTCATGGTATTATGAAAAGTTCAATGTGCATTTTAAAAAATCGCCGCTTATTTTAAAATTGTTCAATGTGCATTTCATAAAATATTCACCATGTATTCGGATAAAAATGTTAACTAGCTAGGTAGGGTATAGGTCGCACGCACGCAAGCACGAAATAAAAAAAAATCTAGGTAGCACTTTTAAAATGTTTGCACATTTTGAAAACATGTTCCTGGCATTTATGAAAAAGTTCAATGTGTATTTTAAAAATGCTCGCCGTGTATTTAAAAAAAAATCTATATTCATCTCATAAAATATTTGACATGTATTTAGATAAAAATGATTAACTAGCTAAGTAGGGTATGTGGTAGCTTAGCTACGCCGAACACATGCGCGCATGAAATTAAAAAATGTAGGTAACACTTTTAAAATGTTTGCACATTTTGAAAACATGTTCTTGGCATATATGAAAAAGTTCAATGTGTATTTAAAAAAAGTTTGCGGTTTATTTATAAAATGTTCAACATGTATTTGGATAAAAATGTTAGTGTATTTGGAAAATGTTCAATGTGTATTTTAAAAAATCTTATACCTGTGTATGAAAAATCTTCAACTTACATGTAAAATTTTTGACGTGGATTTAGAAAAGGGAAAAAATAAAAACAAACAGGGAAATAAGGAAAATAAAATTGTAAAAAAGGATTAAAATACTTAGAAAATAGTCCCAGAAAGATCCGGTCATAAACTTCCGAAACTGGTGGAATGTTCCAGAACCGCTCCAAGGAATCTTTCGAAAACCAGAGATGAGAGGAGTGTATGTAAGTCTCACAATAAGCAAGACATAGTTCTTGCGAGTCAAGCGGACGAGCCGACCTACTAGCCCGCAGCTCTCCTTGCCTTGCGTGAGCGCCGAACAGGCTTATTGCGACGTAGAAGATAGTGTGTCGCCTGAAGGAGTTACCCATAGTGGACTGGCCTAAACGTATGGTATTGGGAAGGTTATATGCACCGGTTTAATAATTTCTGAGTAATTTTGGTTTTTTGTTTTCTATCGGTTTTCTGTGGTTTCCTTTTCTTTCACTTTTGTTCTACGTTTTTCATTTTCGATTTTCGTTGATTTTTCATTTGAGAAAAATGTTCCTATACTTTTTAAAAAAAATTGAAAAAATGTTCGTGGCATCGCAACATTTGTTCAGATAATTCAAAAAAATGTTTGTGACATATTAAAAAGTTCACACATTTAATAATATGTTCATGATTTTTTTAAATGCTCTTGAAATGTAAAAGTTTATAATAATTTATTGACGTGATTTTGGAAAAACAGATTGTACCATAAAAATGTTTATGAAATTAAAAAATGTTTTAACACTTAAAAAAATTTGCACATTTTTATAAAAAATGTTTATGACATTTATATAAAGTTCAATCTTTATTTAATAAAAATTTCACAGGGTATTTAGAAAAAAAATCAATGTGCATTTGATAAAATGGTCAACATCTATTCGGATAAAAATGTTCAATGTGTATTTGAAAATTGTTCAACATGTATATGAAAAAAATTCAACATGTATTCAAATTATTTGACATGTACTTGAAAAAAAGAATAGAAAAAAAATGGAAAATCAAAGTAGAAAACCAATTAAAAATAGAAAGGAGATAAATAAAAACTAGGTCAGAACCTTTCTAAAACTGGTGGAAGGTTCCCGAACAGCTCCAACGAAGTTTTCGAAAACTAGACGAACGCAAGTTATTGGGCTGACCCACAAGCGGAAGCTCCAGAGGTGCAAGGAGTGTAGGTCTTGCAAGCAGGACATAGTTCTTGCGAGTGAGCCGACCGAGCTGAGTGCTACTAGCTTGCGGCTCGCCATGGATCGCACGAGCGCCGAATAGGCTTTATTGCAAGGTGAAAGATAGTGTCGCCTCAAGGAGATCCCCTTAGTCGGCCCCCCAATTATGTGGTTTCGGGAAGGCACTATGGACCGGTTTTAGAACATTCCATGTGGTTTTTTCCTATTGTTTTCCTTGTGTGTTTTTAACGGTTTTATTTAGTTTTCTTTTGTTTTTACTTCCTGTTTTATTCTGGTTTTTTCTCTTTTCATTTTTATCTTTCCCTTTTGTTTTCTAGCACATGGCTATTTTTTTGATACACACTGTACATTTTTCATGTACACTTGGAACAATTTCCAAATTCATGTTATAAAGGTTTCTGAATACATGTTAAATAATTTTGAAATACACCTTCAACATTTTTTGAATGGTACGGATCATTTGTTTTAATTATGTTACCCTTTTTACATTGTATAAACATTTTTTAGAAAATTGGTCGTGCATATTTTTGAAAAGAATGATACAAAATATTTTTTTAAACTATGAGAACATTTTTTTACATTGTATAAACATTTCTGAAAAATATCACGAAAATGTTTTCCTACATTACAAGAACATTACATGTTATAATCAGTTTTCTAAAATGTCAGGAATATATTTTTAAAATGCGTTAACAAGCCGTAAATATTTTATTATAAACGTTTTCATGTTTAAAATGTCACAATACCTTTTGGATGGTATGAAAATGATTAATGCTCGAATACATTTTTTATACCGCATGAGCATTTCTCAAACTTCTGATGATCAATTTTGTAAATTTAAGTATAAAAGTCCTATTTCAAATATATATATATATATAATAGTACTAAAACATTAAAAAAAATACGTTTTTGTTTTTGTAGACAAAAAAAACATACGGTTTTTTTAGGGGATAAACAAACTAAGTTTTTTTTCTTGAGGGGTATAAACAAACATAAGTGTTTTTTTTCGAGGGTTATAAACAAAGGTAAGCTGCTGCTGGTAATGAGCAGCTAGGCATCAGACACCATAGTGTGCTTGGCCCATTTAGAAGCTCGCTGCAGGCGACAGGCGATTTCTATTTGGCGCTTAAGCGCCCATTCGCAAACGGGCGCCTGCAGGCGCGGCTGGTTGGGCTCGGCCCAGTTTGCTCTACTACTTTTTCTGTTAAAAAAGAACAAATGACCGCGCTGTAAAGGATTTTTTCTGTTAAAAAAGAAAAAATGACCGATTTGAACCTGCGACCTTCTCCTCGAGGGCTTGCTGCTGTAACCACCCCGCCAACAAGGGCAATCGTGCTAACAAATTAACCTATTCGTCTTTTATTCGATCCTTCTTCCTTTTTCTTTTTTTTCTTTTTCCTTTTTTTCCTTTTTTGGTTTCTGTTTTTTCTTTTTCTTCCGTTTCCTTGACCAACGAATTGTCCCCAACTACGTGAACTTTTTTTCAATTCATAGAATTTTTTTTCAAATCGATGAACTTTTTTTGAATTTCGATGAACTTTTTCCAAAATTAATGAACTTTTTTCCAATTGGATGAACTTTCTTTTCAATTTCGGTGAACTATTATCAATTTTTATGAATTTTTTTAAAAATGATGAACTTTTTTCAAAATCGACGAACTTTTTTCAGAATCTATGAACTTTTTTCAAATCCGATGAACTTTGTTTCAAATTTGATGAATTTTATTCAATATCGATGAACTTTTGCCAAAAATCTATGAACCTTTTTGAAAGGGATGAACTTTTTTCAAATGGATGAACTTTTTCTTTACATCTGTAAACCTGTTTTTATTTCGTAAGAAATAGGAAAACTGGGTGGTTTTTCAGCAAAAAAAAAAGGAAGAAAACTGGCTCCTAGCGAGCGTCCGAGCGAGCGACGGATCTAGCGAAAGAATTCGTTTCCCCGAGCGAGCGAGCGAGTGCGCTGGTGGGCCGGCCCATGCCAGCGACAGTGCGAGCGCCAGCTCCTTAACGGGCGCCTGCAGCGCTGACTAGGGCGGGTTCCTATATGGCGCATAGGGCGCCGCCGAGCGACCAGGCGCGCACCCCCTGGGGGGCTGAGCGCTCGTATGGGCCGGCCCATATCCCATTTATTTTCTTTTGGTTTTTTCATTAGTTCTCTTTTTTCTTTTTTTTTCTTTTTTTCTTTTCTTTTCTTTTCCTTTTTCTTTTTCTTTTTCCTTTTTTTTCTTTTATTTCCAAATTCGTGAACATTTTTTTGTATCAAATTCAAAAAATGTTCATAAAATTACTTGTTTGTTCAGCGGATTGAAAAAATGTTCATCAAAATTCAAAATTTGTTCATCGAATTGAAAAAAATGTTCATCAAATTGAAAAAATGTTCATCAAATTTGAAATTTGTTCATCAATTTCAAAAATTGTTCACCAATTTCAAAATTTGTTCATTGATTTCAAAAATTTGTTCACAAAATTCAGAATTTGTTCGTCAATTTCAAAATTTGTTCATCAAGTTCAAAATTTGTTCTTTTTTTTTCAAAATTCGTAAACATTTTTTTGTATGAAATTCAAAAAATGTTCATCAATGTGTAAAAATGTTCATAAAATTCCTTTTTTGTTCTTCGGATTGAAAAAATGTTTGTCAAAATTCAAAATTTGTTCATTGAATTCAAAAAATGTTCATCAAATTCGAAATTTGTTCATTGATTTCAAAAAATGTTCACCAATTTCAAAAATTGTTCATCATTGATTTAAAAAATTGTTCACCAAATTCAAAATTTGTTCGTCGAATTCAAAATTTGTTCATCCATTTTTTCAAAAAACAATTCTTGAATACAAATTTTGTTCATCAAGTTTAGAAAATGTTCATCGTATTCAAATTTTGTTCATCAAATATAAAAAATGTTCATCATTAGTAGAAAAATGCTCATTTAAATTTTTTCATCAAAATAAATAAATTTTCATTTGAATTCATAAAAAGTTCATTATTTTCAAATCACGAACATTTTTTTACAAAATTTACTTTTCTAATTTACGAATTATATTGAAGAAAAATGAAAAGAAAAAATAGTAAAAAACGAATTAAAAAAACTGGGGTGTTCAGGCCCGCTCGTGGGCCGGCCCACTAGGGGCCCAAGGGAGCGGAGGGGTGTGCGCTGGCATGTTCGCCAGCGCGTCACGCGCCATATAGGAGCTCTAGGGGCTCCCCAGGCGACACTACCCCGTGTGCTTCGCATTTGACTGGGCCTTCAGCCCAGCTTCCCTTTGGTAGTGTCGTCTGGGCTTCACGCCTTCACACCCACGATCGTAGTTTTGTTCACGTGGCTCCATGTCAGCCGGTATCGTCAACGTGGCGTCCACATCACCTTTCCTCCTTCTCTGTACCGTCATTCTCCTGCGTGTCTCCCTCCTCCCTGTTTGAGATCAAACGAAAGAGAGACGAGACAGATGTAAAAGTGAATCAGTAGTTCTTTCATTAGATGATTGTAGGTATTTATACAAGCGGAAGGGATGCATTGAAGAGACATCCGTTCGGGAGAGATGGCAGGAACCGACGCGACAGTTGGCTTGGCAACTGCCTGCGGTGGGTACAAGGGGAGATTCCCCCATAATTAAGCTTTAACACTCCCCCTAATCTACACTTGTCCATGTAATATCATCATCTTGAAAAGTCTCCTCCAAAAACCCATGTGGGAAAAATGCGAGGAGTATAGTGTTTGATATGTTGCTAAAACTCCTGGAAACCCAGTGGGAAAAATAAGGAGAAAATGATGCAACATATAATGGTTATTGTCTCTTTTAACTCAATACGAGAAAACCCATAGAGTTCAGAGGACAATAAATATGTCATATATACTTTCCCAAAAACCCTGTTGGGGAAAACAGAAAGTATGACATATGATCTCATGTTGATATTACCTCATTAAAAACCTTTATGAGAACCTGTATAGTAAACTCATGAAGGGAAAAAGAGTATAATATGATGCTTTAAACAGGAAGAATTCAGGAAGATACTCCCCCTGATTCTTGTATATTCCGAAGTCGTCATATACCAATTCCATGAACACATTTCTGGAACATAGAAGTTGGTAGAGACCTGGTGAACAAATCAGTCGCATGATTTGACTTGCAAGATATGCAATATAGTGATATTGCTTATTATGTAACCTGTTTGCATCCGGGCAACATAAGAAACATTATCGTTGAGATAATGGTTGGTGGATGTAGCCATGAGGTCTGTTTCGAAGACTCTTCATGAGAGCGCTACCACACCTAGTAGGAACACTAAGCTTGTCTACGATCTGACATAGTGGGGATCTGATCGATGTATCCAATGATATTGGTGTTCACATTTCTGTGAAACCGAAAAACCAGGACAAGATGTTTGATGCCTTGGAGATATCGAAAGATATTCTTGAGTACCGACCAATTGTGTTTGGTGGATCCAATGGCATTATGGAACGTTGAGTCCCAATATCTCATTTCCATCATCTCTTGGTCTAAATAGATCTTTCTCTACGTCTAGAGAATGAACTACCATGAGAGTTATGGATGGATAAGATTTGTCCACAATGAATTTCTCCAATATATTATGGATATAGACAACATAGTATACCATAATGTATGAATGAAGGTGCTCAATTTGTAGTAACGAGCGGTATTTTGGTTTACCCAAATCCTTCATTTTAAACTCCGTCATTTAGATGATTACATGTGTCGTCATTGCAGACACACAAACATGGATAATCATCATTGTAGGAGTAATCCTTGTGAATAAGGAACTCACTACGTCGGTTGTACCAAATGTACCGACAACAATAAGTCATATGGTGACTTCCTGATTTTACACAATATATGTTGCATTTTGTATTTCGATTCAGAATTGAGATTCCATCGGGAATCAATCATATATGTCTGAATCTAGTGATCTACATGGATAAGTAACCACTACATCTATCAACTGTAGAGATAGATGATTTTGTACTGCCAATGATATAAATTATCGGAAAGAGATTCCACCTCCGGAGAATAGTTGGGTATCTGCGTGAACCCTTGTGCTACAATACTTACTCCCTGTTTCACCACCTTGTTGTTCTCAATCCTGTTTCCAGAAGAAAACTGGTGTAGGTATTGCTTATGAATACCTTCCCATTATTGAGCAAGATTATTTCTACCTAGATTATACCCTTTGCTTGAGTTCAGTCCGAGTGTTGTTCACACTTTGCCATGGCCATGGTCTTTGGATCTGAATTCATTTGAAAGGATTTGGCAATCTAGTTGAGAAATATATGTCGACAATTGTAGACTTCCGGTCATATGGTTCTCCAGAATCTATATATGTATATATACAGTTGATGGAAATATCGTTACCCATGGTGACTGCCTGCGATTTCCCAATGCGGTTGAGTCGGGTATTCCGATGTCCCGGTCATTGTGTGCACTATGACCTAGGTTGGTGGAGGTTTCCCATCCACCGGGTGTATACTATCCATCAGGTGTCTGTCAACGTAAAGTTGACTTGCATTTACTGATTCAAAGGCCTTGATATCCTTGCTTGCAAGAAGTTGAATCCTGATGTACTATTGCCGTACTTCTCCCCCTGTTGCTTTGAACGGGGAGTTGAGTGGTTTTAGTTGGTACCTCCACTCTTTCCGACATATTTTTGCAGGATGTAGGATTGTGTGACACTATAGTCAGTAAATGAATCTGGCAGGTTATTTGCAATGTGTTGCAAATCTTCTGAACGCATGGTTCAGATCTTTAAGTATGTGGATTTGAGGCGGAAATGTGTTGAACATTCCACTAATTTCCTGGCATTCTTTATGGTACTTGAAATCTCCCCCTAATGCCTGGAAATGTTCCTCACTGAATCAGCATACTGGCCTTGAATAACTCCCCATGTGAGGGGCTTGAGGTATTGACGGTAATACAGTTATTCCTCATATAGATCCCAACTATATGTTGAGGGGCCAATGATGTATGCCGGGTGGTGATATCGGTAGTATGCAGCCGAATTACCGCAGATAGGAAATACTTGGTAGATATCCACATATCAAAGATAGAGGGGAATGATATTATGTAGTTTTGTTATGAGCGTGTAAAACTGCATGACTCCAACGTAAAGTTGGTAAGTTGCAATTCCAAAGTAAAGATAATGCAATGAGCTTAACTCTTTGGATAGAATTCTACCAAACCATTTTTAGTCTAGACATTAGGACAAATTGCTAAACTTCAATCCAACGTCTATAGAGAAGGCACTCAAGGAGAATTCTGCAATGTTATCCATTCGATTTTCTTGAAATCGATGTCAGGATAATGAGCCAATGGTTTCGTGTGAATAAAGCACACACTTAAGACCATCATGTAGATATGTCTTTTAGAACCATGGAATACCTGAATAGTCTAGTCAATGGATGGGAAGAGCCACTTACCTCAACTTGATGCATTCAAGGAGTCTGAGTGGTTCAGCGTAGACTTTAAGGTGTGCGGGCCTTAAAATTAGCTTCCCTGTGTCACTTGTAGTGCACATAAAATCCAAATGTTGTTAGAATTTAGCATCATAATAATCATAAACTATTGGAATTGCTGATAGTTTTGGTTTCAACCCAATGTATCGATGACCAAGGCGAGTATGCCAAGTTTGTCATGTACAAGACACTCTGGAAAACTATCTCGTACGCAACATGTGCTGCGGGTTGTGTCGTATGTGTAGTACAATCCAGATGATACACAGAGAATATGCTTGCCATATCCGTTGCATATGGTAAAGAGAAGTTATTTCTCTTTGTTGTCATCATAAGTTTCGCTATGGAAACTATTTTGATGGATACCTCCATAGTTTAGTAGGGTACGAGTTAAACCTGGGAAGCAATAAAGCATCCCGACGTTACTCAAGTACCCACAGGGATAGTAAATATGACTCGAGTTGAGCCAACAAATACCTCATCGCGTCTAGCGATTTTAAAATATCTCCTTTCTCTCAAT
Organism: Thinopyrum elongatum; assembly: GCA_011799875.1. NCBI lineage: Eukaryota > Viridiplantae > Streptophyta > Magnoliopsida > Poales > Poaceae > Thinopyrum > Thinopyrum elongatum. Next base: position 29,696,318 of record CM022299.1, on the reverse strand, counting down.
GAGAGTGGAAACATTGGACTTCCCTGAGTATAGTGTTTGTGGTGCATATGTCCACAAGGCACATATCATTTTTCATCGGATTGACTCCCGTAGAAATCTATATATAGACATGAAGATTCTCAATATGAAAATCACTGTCAGATATATAGAATACATACAAATGTATTTGTACCAAAGTGCTGATACAATATATTGTGATATACAATATATGATGACAACAATACTTATGTTGTTGTTACAACATCGTAAATGGACATCAATTATATTGACCACTCAGGAGATTGAAAGACTATTCATAGTCTCCAAACATGTCGGTTGAGGCATATTCAACCATCACATTCTCCGTGCCCATAGGGTCCCGTCACAGCTGGTGATGTCGGATTGAAGGTTGAAGTAAGATTCAAACCTTTGCCCTTGAGGTTCATTGTATCCCAGGAATTGCTGATACAGAATAACCAGATGCTGAGATCTGAATCTAATGCCTTATGATATATAAGACACCATTTTTCTGTTAGTGGTGTGATCCTGACTAGAGGTGAATCCAGGATTGCACACATTATCCCACGAGACACAAGAGCGATCATGATGTCCATGGCCCAGATAGGGCAGTGGTGGCCATTGAGGGCGAATGCCTCAAACTCTATAGCCATATGTTACCTCTATGGGTAAACCAGAGATAATTAATTTACAACCAGTAAATTAAAGACCATCATGGTTGATGTTGTAATGAAGTTAACAAAATCAATGGGTATTTCAAGAAGTTGGCTTGAAACCATTAGTGTGAATCTCAAATTGCTAAGTATGACACCATGAAGATAATCTCCAAAATAGATTAGATCTGCAGCATAGGGAGTATAATCTGATGAAATCAGTAGATACTCACTCCTGATGCCTTATGTCATGACTTAGTAAAATGTGAGGGAGAGCACTTTGTAAAGCAATCATAATGTCGAAACGACAAAATATAGGCTTTATCAGTAGTCATCGATAATCTGCGTAGGCAGTAGATCCATATGACTACCTTGTGATCTCAAGCATCAATTTGAAGAAATCACCTTGAATTTTGCATCCGTATTTGCAAGAAATTGAAAATCTCAATTGCAAATAGACGTATTAATCTCGACATGTGGGAACATGGAAATAGATACATCATGGAAATATTCCGGAATATCTTGTACTCAACGGAGAAACAGTACTGTAAAGGTACTGAATTTATCTTTGCAAGAGATAAAAAAATCTCAATTGCAAATAATGGACATAATTAATCTCGACACGTGATAAACATGGAAATGTATTACATCAACTTAAGATCTGGAATACATCTCGGTACTCAACAGAAAAATACTACTAATGTAGTGAATAATAATGATGTTGCAAACTTGATGTTCAAGGGAAAAACTTGAATTGTGTAGACCTCAAATTAAAATAAGATGATCTTGTATCAAGTTGCAAATAATTCAGCGAAGTGAATTAATAATTTGCGAGAGAAAATTGATCTCAATCGTAATGAGATTGTTTTGCGAGAAAATAATGATTCTCAATCGCAAATCTATATTGTTGTGCGAGAAAACTTAATCTCAATCGCAATGAGATTGTTTTGCGAGAAAATAATAATTCTCAATCGCAAATCTACATTGTTGTGCGAGAGAACTTAATCTCAATCGCGAAAAACATGTTCTAGAGAATTTGATATGTGGTAAACACAATGAACATGTCAAGTATCAACATACACATATTTCTGGAATTTTAAAACTCAACAGAAAATGGCTAAAAGTTGATCTGTATATGGTCTAAACGTGACCAGTGCTAATGAATATCACTAATAGTTGGACCATGTTGAATTATCCTGAGACGCACAAGAATTAGTCGCAAGACTTATACACACGAGCCTATTGTGGAAATAGGTAAAGCCTCAAGGGCTAAAGTGCATAACTCGCTTCATGTGCGGCTATGAATTCCCAGTGGGGAATTTTTCTACGATAGGCTCGCCTGCCGGAGGTGCCGCTGCTTCCGCTGCGGGAGGGCCGCTGCTGTGGGCGCGCCGTCGTCTCCACTGCGGGGAGCCACGCCGGAGGGCGACTCTGTCGCGCCATCGGCCGGCAGTAGGATGCCGCCACCTGCGCGCCTAGGCGGCCACGCCTCCGCGAGGAGCCCGGCCGGGGGTCACGGCCATAGGCAGCACCGTCCTGGGAGGAGCAGCGTCGAGGCCGCGCCGGTGGCCTGTAGCGCTGCCCTCGCGGTGTGCACCTCCGTCTCTCGCCGAAGCCGAAGGCCATGGCTGCACCGTGGGCGCCGCCTCTGTTGACGGCTGAGCGCCGCTGCCACGACCTCCAGGTCCAGCCAGAGCCTCCGCGTGATGTAGACAACCGAGAAGATGTTGCTGTTCTTCTGGCTGTTGCTTGCCTGAAGCCAAATGCCAAAGGTACTAGTTCCTGACGATGGCTTTTGTGGTTTGCAAAAATTAAATCGGAAAGTAGCACCTTGTTCATGTAGTAATTAGATCAAGATTTTGCTTATCTGTGTGGTTGCCTGATCTCCTGTGATTCCAATTTCTTTCTCGAGCAAGGATTTTCCTGGAGCCCAGAAGTGAAGATCGCCATAGATCAGAACCGCCGGAGTTGCTGCCTCTGCTTCCCAACTACGGTGCCAGCCGTCGTCTTCTTCTCTGATCTGACCGAACCCAGCGGTTCGAGAAGGGCTCGCCAGGCACATCCACCGGGACATGCTGCATCGCATGGCTCCATCGACCAGAGGGAGGAGCACTGTGCCATCGTCGCGATGCGGCTCGATGTGCGGCACTGCCGTCGCCGGGGAGTGCGTCACCGGAAACGCTCTATCGGGAGCGTGCTGATAACGTGTTTGAGATCAAACGAAAGAGAGACGAGACAGATGTAAAAGTGAATCAGTAGTTCTTTCATTAGATGATTGTAGGTATTTATACAAGCGGAAGGGATGCATTGAAGAGACATCCGTTCGGGAGAGATGGCAGGAACCGACGCGACAGTTGGCTCGGCAACGCCTGCGGTTGGTACAAGGGGAGATTCCCCCGTAATTAACATATGTTAATTAAGCTTTAACACTCCCATCCTCTTCGCCCCGGCTCCATCGCCAGCCATGGCACATGGAGTTGCCGGCGAGGCGTGTCCGTGTCCCCAGCGGAGACCACTTCACGGACGCGGTGCAGTCGTGCTGGTCCACGTCTCCACCGAGAAGCCTGAGCCCTGAGCTCTGAGCTCTACTGTAAGTAACAACGGATCAGAACGCATTCCCTTGGGTTGCTTACCCTTCGATCCTGTGTTCCCTATCTATTTTAATCACAAAATTTGGGTTCTCGATGCTTCAAATCGTGCGCAGGATCAGCAGGCAAAGGGGTTCTGAATTCTGATGGATCAGTGTCGCCCGGAACGCGTTCGACAGAATGCCCCAACCAAAACGTGGGTATCTGTCCACTGGTCTGCCCGGAAATTGCAGTGACACGAAAGAGCCTGCTGCCCCCCGACAACGACACTGCAAATGTACTGGCAAATCTTGTCGATGGAAGAAGACCAATACATTCATCCCACCGGCACATGCTCGGTAATGTAGCGGCAATCCAATAGTGTCCCCTTGAATATTTTCTTCCTCTTCATTGTTTCCAAAGTTTTCTTTGTTCCAGGTGTCTGTGGACTTACTATAAACAAGAACAGCTGGGTCACGACACTTGTTAGATTAGTACGTGCCACATCCTCAACCATAGCCTTAATCTTTATTGGTTTCCATCTAGAGTGGTATTTTCCCGGATACTCAAGGCCACATCAGCTGGAAAATGACACTACGTACGGTCGTAAATAGCAACCAAGGACAAGAGCAAGAGACGCTAGCTAGATCTAAACTATTGACCGTTTTGGTGGCGAATCTTCTTGCAAAAGTATAAAAGGTTAAATCAGTATGTGCCCCATCATCAACCACAGCCTTAATCCTTTTTTTTTGGTTTCCACCTAAAGTGGTATATTCCCGGATACTCAATTGAAGACCAATACAACATTCATCCAACCAGCACAGGCTCGGTAATCTACTGGCAAAGCACTGGTGTCAATATTTCTTCTGCCACATTGGGTTCATCATATTATTTGTTTCAGTTTTTTGTGGACTTCTTATAAACAATACTAAATTAGTAGGTGCCCCGTCATCAACCGTTGCCTTAATCTTTTATTAGTTTGCATCTAAAGTGGTATATTCCCAGATACTCGAGGCCACATCAGCTTGAAAACGATGCTACGGTTGTAAATAGCAACCAAGACAACAGCAAGAGACGCTAGATAGATGTAAACTGTTGACCGTTTTGGTGGTGAATCTTCTTGGAAAGATAAAAGATTCCATATTTTCAGGTCTTGAAAGGGACAAGGGCGGTGCTTTGGGTGTGCTACCACTAAACAATAGTACTCCCTCCGTTCGGAATTACTTGTCTCGGAAATGGATGTATCTAGAACTAAAATACGTCTAGATACATCCATTTCTGCGACAAGTAATTCCGAACGGAGGGAGTAATATTCAAGCTTCCTGTATGGTTGAATGGTTACTTTAGAAATATGCACAATGCACACCACAGGATTGGTTTGGAGTTGTCCACTAACCGAAGATATAAACGTTCTGTGGTCCTCATAGCATACTCATGAGTCATTACCCAACAACTCCATTACTGAAGCAAAGGTTTGTATAGCCAGCTCCATCTAGGCAACCATGTTAGAGGGTGTAATCTGGTTGCTAATCCTGAAGCTTGGGGATGCCCTGGCAAATGAAGCAGCTGTGCTAGGGAAGTCGTTTCTCGTCGAAGCATCTGCTCTGCAAGGCCTGTTTGGTGAGATACGGAAAATGAAGGAGGAGCTGGAGAGCATGCAGGCCTTCTTCCGAACTGTCGAGCGCTTCAAGGATGCAGACGAGACAACGGTTGCATTCGTGAAGCAGATCAGGGGTCTTGCCTTTAACATCGAGGATGTTATTGACGAGTTCACCTTCAAGCTGGGGGAAGACCGTGAGGGGATGTTCCTGTTTAAAGCAATTAGGAGGGTCAGACAGATCAAGACATGGTACCGGCTAGCCAACAGTTTGCGTGATATCAAAGCCAACCTCAAGAATGCTGCAGAGAGAAGGCGCAGGTATGACCTCAAGGGTGTTGAGAGGGACGCAAAGCTGACAAGAATAGGCAGCTTAAGTATTAGACCTGCAGAGTCTGTACATTTTAGAAGGGCAGATGATCTTGTGGGGATTGCGGAGAATAGAGACTTGCTGAAGAAATGGATGAAAGATGAGGAGCAGCGACACATGATCATCACTGTTTGGGGCATGGGAGGTGTTGGTAAGACAACACTTGTTGCGCATGTCTACAACGCCATCAAGACTGACTTTGACATTTGTGCTTGGATCACTGTGTCTCATAGCTATGAGGCTAATGATTTGCTAAGACAGATTGTTGAAGAGTTCCGAAAGAATGACAGGAAGAAGGAATTTCCGAAGGATGTTGATGTCACAGATTACAGAAGCCTGGTGGAGACAATCCGCCGTTACCTAGAGAAGAAAAGGAATGTTCTTGTCCTAGATGATGTTTGGAGTGTGAATGTTTGGTTTGACAGCAAAGATGCATTTTTTGGTGGCAAACTTGGTCGGATAATTTTCACATCAAGGATATATGAGGTCGCACTGCTTGCTTCCGAAGCCCAGATGATCAACCTACAACCCTTGCAAAATCACTATGCATGGGATCTGTTTTGTAAAGAGGCATTTTGGAAGAGTGAAAACAGAGACTGTCCACCAGAATTGCAGTATTGGGCAAACAAGTTTGTGGAGAAATGCAATGGCTTGCCAATTGCTATTGTGTGCATTGGGTGCCTCCTGTCATTCAAGAGCGCGACTTTTCTGGAGTGGGAGAATGTATACAAAACTCTTGAGCTGCAATTTACAAACAATTGCATCCTGGATATGAACATAATCTTGAAGGTTAGTTTGGAAGACTTGCCACACAACATGAAGAACTGCTTTCTTTACTGCTGCATGTTCCCAGAGAATCATGTGATGCAAAGGAAGTGGCTAGTACGGCTCTGGGTCGCAGAAGGATTTGTTGAGGCGAGTGAGCATAAGACGTTGGAGGAGGTTGCAGAAGATTACTTGACCGAACTCATCAATCGGTGTCTGTTGGTGGAGGTTAAGAGGAATGAATCAGGATATGTTGATGATTTCCAGATGCATGACATCCTTCGTGTGTTGGCCCTCTCCAAGGCACGCGAAGAGAATTTCTGCATCGTCCTTGATTACTCAAGGACTAATCTTGTTGGGAAAGCACACCGTTTATCAATCCAAAGAGGGGATATTGCACACCTTGCAGAGTCTGTGCCGCACCTCCGCTCCCTGCTTGTGTTCCAGAATTCGCTGACTTTTGGCTCGCTCCGTTCATTCTCAAGGTCTGTTCAGTTAATGTCTGTCTTGAATCTGCAAGATAGTTCGATTGAGAGTCTGCCAAACGAGGTGTTTGACTTGTTCAACCTGCGTTATCTGGGCCTTAGACAGACTAAAATTGCAAATACCTCACGGCTGATTGGAAGGCTACAGAATCTGCTTGTACTGGACGCCTGGAAAAGCAAGATCACCAACCTGCCAGTGGAAATCACAAGGCTCTCTAAGTTGACGCATCTCATCGTCACCGTGAAGCCGCAGATACCAGCCATGCAGTTTGTTCCTTCTATTGGTGTGCCAGCACCTATTGGCATGTGGTCTTTGGCAAGCCTGCAGACATTATTGCTGGTGGAATCCAGCTCCGAAATGGTCCGTTACCTTGGTGCTCTGGTTCTGTTGAGATCATTCCGCATCAGTAGAGTTCAGGGCCGCCATTGTGAAAAGCTCTTCAAAGCCATCACCAATATGGTCCATCTAACCCGGCTCGGGATCCATGCGGATGATGACCAGGAGGTTCTGCAGCTCGACGCACTCAACCCGCCTCCATTACTCCAGAAGCTCTTCTTGCTAGGGACGTTAGAGAAGGAATCACTGCCTCGGTTCTTCTTATCAATCAGCAAACTGAAAAGCCTCACCATTCTACGGCTTGTCTGGTCAAAGCTCGAGGAGGACATGTTCTGCTACCTTGAGGAGCTGCAGCAGCTGGTGAAGCTTCAGCTTTATGATGCGTTTGATGGCACCAGGATGCACTTCCGAGCGACGTCGTTTCAGAAGCTCCGGGTGCTGAAGATCTGGGGAGCTCCACATCTCAGCCAGATGACGATAAGAAGTGGGGCGATGCCCAGCTTGGTTGATCTGAAGCTCCTGCTCTGTCCGGAGTTGAAGTCGTTGCCGTGCGGGATCGAACACGTGACCACTCTTGAAGAGCTGACCCTGGATTCTACGGCGGAAGAGCTTGTGGACAGGGTTCGCCGGAAGAAAGAGGACAACATATCTCATGTTCAGAGAGTTTACGTCGGTTTCGTCAGGAACCGCGAGCTAGCTGCAGAGAGGATTCAGTAGATAGATGCAGCTCCATCCTCTACTGTTATTTATTTCTTCTCTACTGCAAGTAATCTATATACTATAAGTCATCTGTGGAACCTTCTGTTTTTATTCAGACAGTGGCCTTAATTTTTGTGTATTTAAAGTCTTCTTGTATCAATGTAACGTGTTGTGCTGCCATACATATGACTGAACCAAAATTATATCATTCTCAATCCTTGGCTTCCTTCTCTCACAGACTGCTCCTCTTTCGTATTTTAGTCATAGCAAGGTAATCAGTTGTGATTCATGTGGGATAAATGGCTTATTAAATCATCTCAGCAGAAGTGTGCTATATCATAACAGGAAGTAGCCCTCGGCAAAAAACACAGGAAATAGAAATGCTAATTGCGATGTATGCCCCTATTATGAGTTTCTCTATGCATTTCCATTATTCGGATTCAATAGAATTTTTTTCCATAATTGTGTATGTTAAGGTGTTGTGTTGTTTTCAGCGGCTGAGCCCTACTCGTCCTGAGGAAATTGTTCCGTAACATAGTTCTTTTATCCAAAATGTGAGGAACTTGGTCTGTCCCGTGGGAGCTTTCTTTGAATACCTAGAATTATGTTCTTCTTCCCCCACTCCAACATGGTTCGCTTATGTCTGAACTTCCACTTCCATGATATACCAAAGAATTGCTGATCCATTGGTATACTGCTGCTAGCTTGCTGTATATTTGTTGTCATATTGCTATAAAAATTGCACAAATGAATACCAATGAATACCAAGGAAGAAATTCCTGGCTCCGCCACTGCTCTTGGCTAGGTAAAGTTGTGCTGCTCTGGTCATCTACTGCTTGTATTTTTACTTAGTCGGTTGGTTATATTGCCCCAGAGTGATAATGATGGTTATAGTCTGTAGTTACAAGGATTTATTACGGTCAATTTCTGTTGCTACTGCCTACTACTCCTATGTTTTTCTTTCTGTACACACGGACAATATATACTTTGTTAACAAACAGTCTGACTGACTGCTGATTTGCTTGACCGACAAAACCATGTTGCTGACATGCTGGATTGAGGATGCGATTTTTCAAATCTTTGGAATTTTTGAAAAGCCATGTAATACGCTGACAACTGTAGTTGCTCTAGTGCTATTGCACAGCACTAGGATGATTTTACATTACATTTTTCTGACATGGAGCAAAGAAAATAGCTCCGATAATACACAAATGCTCCGTCGTGCAGAGGTATTTTTTTAGTAATTCTTGGAATTTAGCATGATGTGTTCCTGCAAATTGTTGCCCAACGTATCTGAATAGTACCAACGCACTTCTAATTAGGGATATTTTTCCTGATGCTGTGTGAATCTATGTTGTTCTGCTTCCTGATCGCATACTGTCAAGTATGTCCATTTGCTATTACTGGACTATGCTTTGTGGTGCAGTCTGAATTCTTGTCAGTAGCTTTACCTCAAGCATGAACTAATATTGCCTGCACGTGTACAGTTTTTTAAGGAAGGAAAAACAATTACACTGATTGATTTCTCAAACTCTCTACAACTTACTGTGGTGCTATTATCGCAGAACACCATGGTTCTACTTTTATTTGATACAGTTTTAAAGCAACATACCTCTGAGAACAATTACTAGCCAATACATAAATTTATTATTATGCAGAATCATGTCTTGTACTAGCTTCTTTATGCAACACTGTTCTGGATTTCTCGAGTTGAGGCTTCTCTTTCTGGTCCTTGCTCCCCTATAAACTTGAGGTATGCATCTCTGATTGCATGTATCTCCGCCGCTGCATTTCTCGTCAGTGCTCGGTCTTGAGGCTGTTGCTTTGAGCAAGATATGCCAAGTCTGAAGACTGAAACCAAGCACTCCTGCATTCTAATACTTGTAGTGTCATCCTGTTGTCCGCTGTGGAGCCACATCGTTGGGTCAGCTATCTCCAGCGTTCTATCTGGAAGAGCATCGTCGGCAAACTTATGCAGATCCAATGAATCTCTGAACATGCCTTCTGTTGGGCTCCTTCCCGTAAACATCTCAAGCAGCAATATGCCAAGGCTATAAATATCACCGGTTGTTGAGACCGTAGAGCCTTCTCCGTACTCTGCAATTATGCAAAATTTTGTGGTTAGCATGCTATCGAGTGAAAATTAAAATATAAAATTAGAAGAGTTTAAGTTACCTGGAGCAACATAGCCTATGGAACCTCTAATTCCAGTTGAGCTATATGAAGTTTGCATCCCCTCACTTGTATTTTCTTGAAGGATCCTTGATATGCCAAAGTCTCCAACTCGTGCGCTCATGTCTTCAGCAAGAAGAATGTTGCTTGGCTTAAGATCGCAATGGATTACCAATGGTTGACAGTAGTTGTGCAGATATTCTACTGCATCCACAATATCGACAGCAATGGCAAGCCTCTGGGCAAGGCTAAGCGTGTTGTTTGTTGTGGGCTCTTGAGATTTTGGATGAAGCCAACTATCCAAGTTACCATTGGGCATGAACTCAAAAACCAATGCCTTGAACTCTTGACCTTGGTGGTTGACGCTTGAACAAGAAGTAACGATCTTGATGAGACAACGGTGTCGTATCCTTCTCATGGCCTCACATTCAGCCTCAAAACTCTTGGAATACCTAGATTGACCAAGGTTAAACACCTTGACAGCCAATGTTCTGTCTTCAGTGTCCAGAACACACTTATAAACCGCACCATAACTTCCTCTCCCAAGCAAGTTGACTTCTGAAAATCCATTAGTTCCTCTCAGTAATGCATGATAGGGAATTCTCTTGTAATGGTCATCATCAACTGAATTTTGTGCTGATGTCTTCTGGCTTGCTTTGAGCTTCTTGCGAAGTATCCAAACAAGAAGAATAACTGAAAGTGAGAACAAGATTGCTCCAGTTGTTGCTAGAGAAATCACAAGAGACTTCGGCACCTTTTTTTTGTTCTTGCTTATGGAGCATGGAGCCAAATGAAGTTGAGGTGTACCACCACACAAGTTGACATTCCCGGCCACTGCTAAGTAAGTGATGTTTCTGAAAACACCTTCATTTGGAACCTCGCCTTGCAAATTATTGAAGGATACATCCAGTTTGGATAATGCTGTCAAATTCTCTAGAACTGCTGGGATTGACCCTGACAAATTGTTGTGCGCTAGGTACAGTCCCTGCAGGTTTCCAATGCTACCAAGGGCCTCAGGAATATTACCAGAGAACTTATTCATGGTCAGGTTCAGTATAACGAGCCCCTTTATATTTGCCAGTGACCGAGGTATGCTTCCTTCTAGCGAATTGTTGTCTAAGAATAGCCATTCCAACACTATGCAATTCTGTATACTGTCAGGTATCTTGCCAGACAACTGATTTCCTGATAGAACCAGATGGTTAAGATTTGACAAGCTACCAACTTCTTCAGAAAGGGGTCCAGAAAAGGAGTTGTATGACAAGTCCAGATAGTAAGAAAGGCCAGGTAATTTGAAGATCTCTCTGGGTATTGATCCATTAAGATAGTTCATTGACAAATCCAGTCCAAAGAGGTTTTTCAACTCCCCCAGGCTTGCCGGAATTGGCCCCTCCAAGTTGCCAAGGTATGCATTAAGCTTATTCAACTGTGAAAGGTTTCCTAGCGATGGCGGTATGAGGCCAGACAAGTTATTATTATACAATGATAGCACGTTCAAGTTCTGTAGCTTGCCGATGCTCTTTGGAATCACTCCGGACATGTAAGTATTTGCTATCACCAGTATTTTCAGACCAACCAAATTGCCGATATCTGCAGGTATGCTCCCGGAGATCCTATTATCCTGTAAGTATAGCCGCTGGAGAGTCGTTGTGAGGTTCACAACTGAACCCGGTAGCTGTCCTCCAAAAGAATTGTTGCTGAGTACCAATACCTGCAGCCCGCTGCAGTTTGCCAAAGAAGTGACGAACTCCCACCCCTTACTATCATTAGCTTCGAGCCTATTGTCAGACACGTGCAAAGATTGAAGCACTCCGAGCCTCCCTAGTGTGGGAGGCACATGCCCACTAAATCTATTTCCCCAGGCAATAAGTGACCTGAGATGAGACATGTTGGATAGTGATGAAGGGAGGACTCCAGTGAGTTGATTAGAAGGTAAGCTTAGAACTCTCAACTTGGGGAACTTGCTTCCGATATCGTTTGGAAGGCCTCCATGAAGCGTGTTAAACGCTACCACAAAGAACTCCAATGACGACCAGTTGTAGAGAGAAGGTGGAATCATACCAGAGAGGTTGTTTTGGGCGAGACTGAATTTCCGCATGCTCTGGAAGCTTCCGAACCTCGATGGGATCGAGCCGGTGAGCTGGTTACTGCCTAGATCAAGGTACCATAGATGGGACAGATTGACCAGTGACGCAGGAACAGGGCCCGTGAAGCTGTTGCTGCTCAGCGAGATCACTGCCAGAGACGCCAGCTTCTCCCCGAGCTCAGGTGGGATGCGCCCGCCAAGCTTGTTGTTGTCCAGCACCATCTCGGTCATGCTGACGCAGGAGCTCAGGTTCACCGGGAAGGTGCCGGAGAAGGAGTTGCCGTCCAAGTAGAGCCTCTGCAGGCGGCGGAGGTGGCCCAGGCTCTCCGGGATGCCATCGCGGAGCGAGTTGGAGCTCAGGTTGAGCGTCCGCAGGAACGTGAGGTTCCCGATGGCCGGGGAGAGCGCTCCGGCGAGCCCGGCGCCGTTCAGTCTAAGCGCAACCACCCGCGCCGGCCTCCGGCGGCTGCACGTCACGCCTTCCCAGCCGCAGAAACCGGCGCTGCTGTTCCAGGAGGCCAGCGAGCCACCAGCGTCGCTGACCTCCGCCTTGAAAGCAAGCAGCGCGGCCTCATCATCGCTAGCGGTCGCCATGGCGGCCAGGAATGAGCATACTAGCAAACTCATGCCCCACTTCGCCATCGCCATTGCCATTCTCCCGGGCTCTTGGTTTGGTTGGCAAGTAGTAGAAGCAGTAGCCTCGTTGCTCCGTTACTATAATGTATGCCCTTCTGGTCTTTTGCGTGAGGGACTGTCCTGAGTGCTGCGCTAACTGTACGTAGGCCCCAGAAATAATGCATGTAGGCTTCGTCCTCTTTTGACGACTTGGGAACGACTAGATCGCGGGTCAGCAGTGGCTGCTACATACTGAACCAGATGCTATCACAAGTTGTTCGGTGTTTTAACTTGACACTGACAAGATTTTCCATGTGTTTGATGAACGTGGCCAGAGAAAACTGAGCCAAGGAGGAGAAACTGGATTCTGCTGTGTTTTTTAATGCAAAACCCAGATGATCATATTTTTCAGATAAATTTCAGCAACTGCACAGGCTCCAGCCATATCTAGCTATCACTGAAACTTTTGGGGGTTTTTAAACACCTTAATTTTCAGATAAATTGCACAGGCTCCTTCCTGCCCTAGACTGAAGCTTCGGTGATCCATCAATAGAACATTGGAATCCATTGCTCAGAGAGTTGCTCAACGTAACCGGCCCATCAGAGAATTGCCATTCTTTTAGCACAAGGCTGGCTGACAGTTAACTGCATTCAAGCATTATATGGCCGACATGAATTATGCACTTGTAACTGGCAAGCAAACTACCAGTTCTCTGTTTCCTCCATTAACAGTTATTTTGCTTCATTCACAGCTTGCTTATCCAGGTTGAGAAAAGTCCACATTTCAACCCCGAACTAACCACCCGGATTGATTTACAACCCTGAACTACGAAACCGGCCGAAATACACCCCCAACTAACCACGAGGTTCAAAACTCAACCCTGCTCTCACTGTTCACCGGTTTTGACCTGGTTGACCGGTTTTTAACCCGTTTGACTGGGTGAACAGTAATTCAAAAAAAACAAAAACATAAAAACATAAAAAATTTAAATAAAAAGTTGAAAAAATATTTCCTTTTTTTCACCTGTTGGAATTTTTTTTCTCACGAGATGAACAGTAAAATAAAAAGTTGAAAAAATACATTTTTTTAAGAAAATTAAAAATTGGCCTTTTTGTTTTTTCACGAGGTGAACAGTAAACCCAAAAAAATGTTTTCTCCACGGGGTGAACAGTTACCTGTTTGCGCAGTTGTCGGATTTTTTCGAAACTTTTTATTTTACTGTTCATCTCGTAAAAAAACAAAAAAGTTCCAACCGGTGAAAAAAATGAAATATTTTTTCAACTTTTTATTTAAATTTTTTATGTTTTTCATTTATGTTTTTTTGATTACTGTTCACCCAGTCAACGGGTCAACAACCGGTCAACCAGGTCAAAAAACCGGTGAACAGTGAGAGCAGGGTTGAGTTTTGAACCTCGTGGTTAGTTGGGGGTGTATTTCGGCCGGTTTCGTAGTTCAGGGTTGTAAATCAATCCGGGTGGTTAGTTCGGGGTTGAAATATGGACTTTTCTCATCCAGGTTTAATGTAAGTCATGGCTCACTCTGAATTATACCATTGTTCTTCCTCCACTCCAACATTGTGTTCACTTGCGTCTGAACCTTTTCTTTTCTTCTGCGAGGACAACTATGTCTGAACTTCAGTGACAGATCCTGCTAGAATGGCAGAAGGGTGCTTAAACCTGAATGCATGTGGATTCATTGGACAATTCATGGTCAGTCAGAAGTATGTCACTGTAGTTTGGGCTTTAGAGGAACATGATGCGGTTGTCGTAAGAATGTTCCTTCTCTGAACATTGGTTCCCAGCGCTGGAAGGTTAACCTGAAACTTCAATAGGTTATTTTTAGAAAATAGCTTTTTCTTATTGCACTCTCCCATTTTGTATAAATACAGGATAATCAGAAACGGAAGATGCGTACAGTTCGTTAACATCTTCGAGCCGTGGCACAGCAGAGCTGTTAGCTTATTGTTCGGATTGAATTTTGCATCATCATTGAGTATCTTATCATAAATCAAGTGTTTGAGAAGGTTGGAAAAAAAATCATGATTCTGGTTTATCTGTACTAGCATTTCGCATGAGAAAAGGTAACATTCTCAGTAATCCAATTTGAGCGATGAAATGCTTTGCTTAATGTGAGCCCGTAAGTAGGAAAAAGTGGATTCTTCTGGGTTTTTTAATGCAAAAAAAGCCCAGATAGCCATATTTTCAGATAATTTTTAGCAGTTGCCCATGTTCCAGCCATATCTTTCACTGTGAAAATTTTGAAACAAAAATCCATACGGGGTCAAGTCACCAGTCAAGGATTTGGTTACTGGTACCAAAAAATAAATAACAGAGGGGGCATGTTGATCTATAGTAACCATCGGTAACCAGGAAATACCAGTTTCTTATTGCTAAAATCTTCAGACTTCAAAATAATGTAAAAAAATAAGGAAATCTTGTCAAATTCGTCAAGTCCATTACCAAAACCATGGTAGCATTGTATACCCGTGTGTAAAATGGTGAGCCTTTGGTAAGCTGCAAATACTGATGCTTCAGCACTAGAGATACCACAAGTCATTTTACACTCTTTCTGAAAATTTACAACTCGTTTTCAAGGGTTTTTGTACAACTTTAAGGGCGTCGGGACGTGATGATTTCGCCGTGATTTCCTACCCGCCTACTTACTTACAAGCAACCGCTGATAAATTACATAGTTCTGCGAAAAATGATTAGCACTTTTGCCATCTTGTTTGTCGAGTGTACTTGTTGATCTAACTAGCAGGACGTCCTTGGAGCCTTGGAGGACCGGAGGATGTCCTGACGATTTCAGAACCAAGGTCATGTATCTTTTGCAGCATCAGGGCCTTCTCCCGCTCCAGCTGCTGTATGTACAAATCCTGCTCGTCCTGGACGCTCTCCACCTCCGTCAGGGCTAGCGACAGCGCCTCCGCGTCGCCGCCATCGTCGACCAAGCCCGAGCATTTCTTCAGGCTGTCTCTCATCTGTACAGAGTTTCAAAGGATGTTCATCACACAGGACATACAAACAGTGATGGATGTCACAGAGGAAAATTAAAGTGGCAGGGGTGAACAGCAAGCATGGATTTATGCATTGGCTCACCTGTGCTGATATCTTGTGTCCTTTGCCAAGGGCAGACGCGTCTGTCAGCAGGCTGGTTTTCTTTTCCGAGTCTGCTGCAACTCTCCGGGCGATCTTCACGTGGATTTCTCCGCTCCGCACTCCTTGCAGAGGTATCCATTTGTCGGCAGGTTGATTCGGAGAAAGCATGCTGTATTCGACGGTGCAGTTTCCTATGCTGGCAGTTGGAAGGACCGCGTTATGGTCCTTGACATGCAGGATCAGGGGTTCTCCAGTTTCTGCAAACTCAAATGTCTGGTTCCAGTTTGGAGCCAGTGTCTTGTAGATGACCTGCAAGGAAATAATTATTCAGCTCAAACTGGTTGCCGCACCTAGCAACTGCAAGTAAAAGACTGACTTATTCTGGAGCCTCAGATATAGAAATGGCGGCAATTGCAAGAGTTAGCATTATAACTCCCTGACGTTCTCACGTGAGCTCTTCCACTATGCTCACTGCTAAGCAGAGACTGCTATGCTTACAGGATTTGGATAATCATTATTAATGACACACTATCAAATAATTATTCATGACAGGTACTGCTACATTAGTGTGTGTGCACAGTTTATGCCTTCGCCATGGTACTGAGCTTATTTTCTCTGTTTTAAAACTGCTCAGAAATTCAGTATGACTCGCGCTGTTTCTACTGGGACGGATTCCATGTAAGAGAAATGTAATGGAGCTCTTGACTGATGAAAAATATCAATAGAACTCATCACCAAACCTTGGTTCGCTTCTTCTTGTTCCCATATTGCACCCTGACATAAGGATCACTAGTTCCTCTAAGATCAGCAGCAACAAGATCCCTGGCTTCAATTATTACTAGCTCGATCCAGCCAGCTTCAACTTTACTGCTTGATCTCTGTAAAAAAGAAGCACAATCAACACCCAAGAGGCACAAATCAGTTGGCAAAATGAAGACTATATGAGGCTACCTGACTTTAACAGAAATCAAGGATACACACACAACTAGCAGTGAAGGGTTTCATGGGTACTACTAAGATAGTTCTAGTAGGATCCTTGTCAGCAAAAAGTACTGGTGGTTGGTACTCTTTCACAATCAAGAAATTTAATGCTTAAGGATGCGCCCACCTTCAGACTGTCGTTGTGATCATTCGGTATTGCCTCTATTTCGAGCCTGATCTCTCCCGAATCTACTTTTTCAAGAGGTACCCAAACATCTCGGCTAGCACCATCTAGAAGTCCCTCCAGATTTACTCTTGCACTGCCAATGCTATCATCACTGAATGTATCCAGATTATAGCATTTGACCTTCAGATACTCACCACCACCAATCTCATCAAATTCAAACTTGTCATTCCAAACTGGTTGGGCCGTACGAGAGAGCGTCTTTGTTCTGTACAGAGCCTAGTGGAATAATCTGATGTTAGAATACAAATCTATCTAAGCTGAATATATTGTTTTTTTAGTGAAACCAAAGTTGAGCAAGGTAACAAAAACCTTTCCATACTGGAGTTTTACATAAGGATCACATTTCCCAGATTTACTGTTTACTGCAAGGGCCCTACCCTCCACTACTTTGACTCTGAGCATCCTTCCTGTCCTGGACTGAAGCTTCGGTGATCCATCAATAGAACATTGAAATTCATTGCTCAGAGAGTTACTCAATGTGACCGACCCATCAGAGAATTGCCATTCTTTTAGCACAAGGCTGACAGTTAACTGCAAACAAAAGGATATGGAATCGTTTGCCGTGCAATCAATAAGTACATAAGCAGTTCAAAAAAAATAAGTAAATATTAACGAAAACAACTAAAAGGAAAGAAATGGCATAACGAGCCAATCCTATGGTTAACCAGTTTGTAGTCGACAATAAGCACCCATGGACTTACTTAACATTACTAGCTTACTACTGTGCTAGTTTGATTTGAAATGATGTTATTGCCCTACCAATAGATCCTTCAACATTCCAAATTTTAAGGATGACATTGTATAACAAAGACCGAGAGCATCATTAAAAAGAAAACATGAGCATGCCACGTGAGCAGGTTGTAAGCCATCTTGGGAGTGCAATCTATGAAGTTGTTGGACCTAGTTGATCACATCATACAATTTGAAGGACCACGGGTGCAGACAAGAGCAATGACTTTTTTATAAGGTAGCTTATGGAAATTAGCCAGCAAATATGAATTGAAGCATTAGAAGTTACAATCTTATATCATGTCTAGAAACAAACAGGGTATATATTATGTGAAAGGAACTGATGATGCACAGATAGTTACTAAAGATAAAGAAGAAACGAAAATAAATAGGCAAGTTACCTCGCCTGTGATATCCTCCTCAAATGGTACCACCATCCCAACTTCTTTCCCACAATGCTCAGCATGCCTTGCAACCACACCATCATTATGTCCTATAGCCCAGAATATTGTCGAACCATCTAGAACATACTTGACCTGTTTAAATCGATTCCTTAGTGTCTTTGTTATGCAGGAAAAACCTCAAACGTCTAAAGTGATGAAAAGCATAGTGAAAGAAGAAACTTGACATCCTACCTTTATCTCGCAGCTTGTCAAGTAATTATACTTGACTCCATCAGAATCCAGTTCATACAGAAGAAACTTGACAACACCTGTCTCTCCATGCAGTACCATGTTAAATGTGCTATTCCATGTAGGATTTGGACCCTCACAAGTAGTTGTTTTTCTCATCAAAGTGCCAACTTCTACCTCAATAAATGTATGTGCCTTCCTGTTAAGAGGAGTCCGAGGTGTAGTGTTTCCACTTGAGCTTTGGTGGTTCCCTAACTCATTAGTTCTGCTCTTTCTGCCAAGATTACTAGCTGAAACAACAGTAACAGAAAGAACACCACCAACTGCTTGTTTCTTCAGATCTACTGGTGGCAAAGAAAAGCAGAGACGGCGAGGCTCAACCATTGTCTTAGCTATTGTTTCAGTCAAAAGCTTTACCTGAATGGATTTAAGAAGCATGCATTAGATATGTCAACTGAAATTCGCTTCTAAATGGCAGTACACAATGGCCGCCACCATTACGTTAAGAAAATGCAAAGATATCTAGGACTGAACTAAATGGCCACACAGACCCACCAGCCATGTTGAGACACCCGGTAACTCCATACCAGGAACTGTTTGGCTTCCACCACTTCCAAATGCTACACCTATCCTGACTTCTGGAGTAGATTCAAAAGAATAGAGGACAGCTTCACCATCAAGAATGGGACTCAGTAGAAGCTGCAACAATGTAATCTGGATCAGAGACAGTAGCAGAACTCAATCCTGCACAGCACGGTACGGTGCTGCAACTCTGGAGAGTCGATTGTTATCAATTCAGATCTGTTAAACATACAATGTACTCCCCCCATTGCAAATTTAGAAAATTATACTCCCTCCTTCCCACAAATTAGATCCCCTAAGTTTTTTCTTAAGTCAAACTTTCTCAAGTTTGACCAAACTTTAAAAAGTCTGACATAAGATAAGACAAACTTAAAGGAGTTAATCTTTTGGGAAGGAGGGAGTATAAACATCTACAACACCAAATTAGTTCATCATATCCATCATAAAATATATTTTCTGTACTATATATACTTGATTTGTCGATATTAGCACATTTTCCCATAGACTGAGTCAAATCTAGAGAGTTTGAATTAGGGCAAAACTAGAACTTCAAGTAATTTGCAACGGAGAGAGTAGTCAAGACAAAAACAGGTAATGGCATAACCATTGGGGTAAAAAAGATCAATGTACGGAAAATGCACTAAGCCTCGCAAAAAATTGTTTCCTGTGAAATAACACAAGACACCATGTCCTTGCTGTGACAAAACGCTTATAATCTAAACTGCATGCTAAAGCTTTTTTCCTTTGTCAACCACTCATAATTAAATGGCTCTCACGAAACACATTTTTCGTAGTCAGCCACTTGACATCATTAAAAAAATTTGGAAACATGTCACTTTCAAATTAGATATAATGGTTAGAAAGAGCATAACCAATGGAGAGAGCAGAAGACATACATCTCCCTTGATGTGGATGCTGTTTATAACAATGCGAGCAGTGCCCATCAGAGGTTTTGCTAATTTCGCCATAAACATCACGCTCATCTCTTTGCTGTGCCAATCAAAACCCAAGGACATGACTTGCTGCATATTCAAAAATAAACAAATTATAGTGTTAAGTTGTGTCTTAAATAAACTATGGATTGTACAAGTCTTTCAGATAGCACACAATACAGAATATGGACAACTACCTGTTCACCTGAAGTCATCCAGCGCATACCCTGCTCTCCCAAGGTTGGTGGGCAAGAACCGAGCGAGAATTCCTGTAATTCTATTTTATCCTGGGGATGTAAGACCAAGGTTTTAGCACTGCAACCACAATAGCAAACGAAGAAGGAAAATGAATTAAAGGGAACTTACAATCAGTTTTGGTTTTCGATTCTTTAAGCGTCTCTGCAAAGTTATAGACTCAAGTCAGCTACTTATAAACAAAAAACTGTACAAACCAGTAAGCAACATATCTTGCAATGCATATTGACTACCACAAATTAACAGAACCAAAGGGAATTTTGTAATTAATTTGATTCGCAGAGAATCAACTTCCATGGATCAAATGCATCTGGTACAATCTAATTTGATTTGCCAAAACCTTTTGGGCTACTGACTGCTAAGTTTCATCCAAGCACAAAATATAATATCCAGAAATGGTGCAGAAGCTGACCTCGACAGTAGATTGAAATTTCTTTGATAGTTTCGGTTCCATGTAGTTTGGCCAAACTTCAATCAGAAGTTTGTTCAACCACTCGCAAGGCTCTATCGGTGTGGTAGGCTACAACAGAGGTAAAATGAGTATTGACTATATGTCCGTAAATAAACAGTAACATAAATAAAGCAAGGGAACATCACATACTGTTGTGTTCAGTATAAGGTGCTTCCATCTTTTGTTCAAATCTTCTACAGCCATCTTCCGTTTAAACCTGCCATACTGCATCAGTGATACAAAAGGGTGAGAACTAAGAAGACAAACGAAACCATTAGGGACCCAGATAAAATGCTGTTTGCTGCTAATCTCGCATTCAAAATCGTTTAACACTTGACAGAGCAAAACAGATCAGAATGTCTGAATAAATAAAAAGCTATAGTTCAGACTCTGTTTCTCTTTCAGAAAGTACAGAGTATCATGTGAACACCCAAGACCAGACATTATATATGCTATGCTAAAAGTAAGATGGCATCAAACGAGCTATGAATCTATTCATGATCTGAACAAAACACAGGGGAAAGAAACAAGAGCTACCTGAATGGTCGCCCAGACGGCAGCCGCAAGGGGCACCCAGTTGGAGAAGGGCACGACCCAGCGCTCGACGAACCACGCGAAGAGGCCGAGCGGGATGAGGAACGGGAGCAGGGGCTGCTCCACCATGACCTGGTTGAAGAAGTCGAGCGCATCCTTGGCGTGCAGCTTCTTGAGCCCCTTCTTCGGCATCTCTGCACCCTTGGCCCTGCCGGCTTCAGGAACAAGCCGCTCCACAACCTGGTGTGGTGACTGACAGACAGATAGATGACTTTGTTTGGTGCTTTACGGCTTTGTTTCCACTGGTTTCTGTCTTGCTCCTAAGCCCATCTCATCTTTTTGGCCCGCACCACACACAACTTTCTGAGCCACTACCTGTCGTCCGTCCACCTGCAATTTAGCACCCGCATCATGAAGAGACACCACCATGGCACCATGAGATGATTATTAGGTCCTAGAACTGCTATTGGCTACTACTATTGCTCCCACTTGTGAGATCTTTCAGTTTCACCTGTCCTTTCTCTCCCCATCCCCCATCTAGTGTCTAGAGAGAGAATTATACAGAACCTGAACTAAAATCCATGTCGCGTGCTAGCAATTATCATGGAGAAATTGACCTACTGCTGTTTGGTTTGGCTATCGCAATTGCTCTGCTCCCCCCACTTCTCATGAGATCTTTCGGCTTCACCTGTCCTTTTCCTCCATGTAGATAAAATTCATGCCGCGCCGCGTGCGTGCTAGGCAATTATTATGAAGAAATTGACCCAGATGAGGCTGCCTGACCAAGTCAATGGCCGAATCACGAGCCGTCTAGAACCGCAGAAAAGTAGAGGGGGGAAGTCTATGGTCTAGTGTCCCGAAATTGGGCGACATCGCAATCTGCTACTGAAGAGTCGGGGATTGGGTGTGAATAATCGGCCGGAAGACTTGCATGAATGCGCAGAAAAGAAAGGCCTTGCGAGTAGGAGGAGGAGAAGAGAAGCAACCAACCTGGCGCCGCCGGGCGGCGTGGTCTCCAGCAGTTTCCTCCTCCTTGCCTCGCAGTCTCAATTTCAACGGCCGGAGGAGCCCGGAACCTCGATCGATCTCCCGAGCGGAACCGCGAACTGGCCTCCTCCTCGCCTCGCCGCCTGGCACGGGAACCCCGGCAATAAGGACCGCCGGGCCTGGCGACGAGTATGGCAAGATTTGGGGCCGGGATCGATCGGGGCGGGGCGGGCGGTTTCCTTCCTTGCTTGCTCTGGATTTTGGAGCGCTCGCTGCCCGTCGCGTCGCTGGTTGGTTTTTTGGAAAGAGAACTTTGGGTGGGAGCGGAGGAGGAGCGGAATGCGTCAGATTTGGAAGGTTCCTCTCCTCTGCTCTGCCCTGCCCGCCTGCGAGACGGAAATGAAGAGGGCAGTTGAATCAACCGCGCCGCACTCGTCCGCTCCGCTGCGCTGCAGCAGAGTCTGACAGGCACCACGAGGGAGGCGAGGCCGCGTCCAGTTTCGCTTTCGTCCACACCCCCGAAACCGAAGACAGAGAGGAGGAGGAAAAAGACGCCGCCTGTGCCTGTGCGGCGTCGCGGTCGGATCGGAACCGCCACACCACTCCACCGGGTAGCGAATAAATGATGACGAGATTCCGTTTGGGCGGGTGGGTGGCGGTCGCCGTCGATCTGTCCTCCACGGCGACGCGTGCCGGGCTGGTTCGCGCTCACGCCGCCTGCGTGCGCGTACGGACTTGGTTATGTCTGCCTCCCACCATCTGTCTGTATGTTTGTGGCCCGGTCACCCCTCGTTTTCGTCGTGTGCTGCAATTATATAAATAGTATAAACCTACCCCACCCTAAATTCATACTGCACCGTGCAACAAAAAGTAGCGACGTAGTACAACGTCATACATAGATAAACCTACCCTAGTACTACTCGTGGTCAGAGAGGTCGACGACCTCCGTGTTGGCAGTGCCGGACGGAACGGCCTGGTCGTTGGCCGCAGAACACATGCAGCTCCGGCTCCACGTCGGTGTCCACGTCTGCGGAGACTCCCTCCAGCTCCGCGTCCGCCTGACGGGGTTATAGCCGGTTTACCGCGGCCTCAAGCTCTGACTGGATGGAGTCGAGAATGGTACTGCCTCCTTCTTTTGGGCCATCTCGAACTCAACCAACGCGGCGCCATGCCAAATTCGACAGCAGGATGTGCCGGATCCTCCTCACCTTCCTTTTTATCCTCCTCCTCGTCCGTTTCCGCGTTCAGCGCCTCCTAAACCTCCTCCTCCGGAGAGCCCGGAGACAAGCTATTTGTAATGTGAGCAGAGTATCGTGCCTGGATCTCCGATAGGAGCTCCGATCGGCGCTGCAGAGTGAGCATGGCGTAGGTGATGATCCGGCATCGAACCATGACAACCGGTAGACGACGAGCTCCGAGTTTGGATGATGTCTCTCACTCTCCTCTTGGTCCGTCTGGTCCACTGTCAATCATAGCTCGCCGTCAAGAAATGAGGGATACCGCGTCAAAAAGAAAAACGAGGGATACCGTTGAAGGGTGGCAGTTGTACACGGACATTTGAGGTGGTCCGTTTGATGTTTTCCATTGAAGATGTCTTTTTTTTTTGTGGGGTCATTGAAGATATTTTTATATGAACAAAACATGCACGCTGCAAACCATAGCAACCATGAATGAAGAAGAAATTGACTCGGGCGAGCCTCTCCAACTAAAAGTCAACGCCTCAATCATGTGGCCTCGTATAGACCACCGAAAAGCAGAGGAGGAGGAGGCCTGGCCTACGGCACACCGCAATTCACAACGGGATCTGATCCAGAACAGTCAACGAATTGAACTAGGCAAAAAAAAAAGTAGCGCTTGTTAAAAAAAAAGGCGTGGTTAGGTCTCAATCGACTGAGATTTAAGCAAGTCTCAATCAAGTGACATATCATGTAAGAAAAAAAAAATCTAAAAAAAATACGCGGATCTCAATGTATGATTTAACGAATATAGTATCGACTGAGACATAATGAAGTCTAAGTCGACTGAGACTTAGACAGACTGTACAAAAAATGTAGAAGCAGGATCGGTCTCCTCTGCTCTGAGTCTGAAACCACGAGGCCGTTCCTGTTCGCTTCGGTCTAGAAACGAAAAGGCAGCGACGACGGCGACGTCTGCCCCCGTGTGTCGCGGTCGGACCGGAACCGCCACAGGCATAGCGACTTGGGACGGCGAATAGTATTGGTGCTCGACAAATTTCGTTTAGGTGGTCGTCGCCGTCGGTCGACCTGTCAACCCGTCGTGACATGTTTATGAACGGGAGGAAATGATCTACAGACAGCGCTCGCGAGTGGACTGGCTCAAGGATGGGGATCAAAACACTAAATATTTCCAAAATAGAGCTACTCACCGAAAGAGGAAGAATATTGTGCGTGCGCTCAAACGTGAGGATGGGTCTAGGTGCTCCGCTGATGATGAGATGAGGGAGATGGCGGCTTCCTTCTATGAGAATCTTTTCACATCTGAGGGCTCGTCGGGATCGGAAGCTCTTCTCAGTAGCATTGCGCAGCTTGTTAGTGAGGAGATGAATGCTAAGCTTACATCCCAGATTACGGACAAGGAAATCGAAGTGGCTCTGTTTCAGATGGGCCCGACGAAATATAGCATTGCGCAGCTTGTTAGTGAGGAGATGAATGCTAAGCTTACATCCCAGATTATGGACAAGGAAATCGAAGTGGCTCTGTTTCAGATGGGCCCGACGAAATCGCCGGGGCCTGATGGCTTTCCTGCGTTATTCTACCAACGACACTGGTCTTTGGTTAGAGAGGATGTGTGCGGTGCTGTTCATGGTTTCCTTATGGCGGAGACCACCCCGGAGTCCTTTAATGCAACAGTGATTGTCATGATTCCGAAGGTGAACTCACCGGAGTTGCTTTCGCAGTTCAGGCCGATTAGTCTCTGCAATGTGCGGTACAATATCGCTACTAAAGTGTTGGCTAATCGCCTTAAGTGTATTCTTCCTGTCTTTATCTCGGAGGAGCAGAGTGCGTTTGTTCCGGGAAGGCTAATTACTGATAACGTTCTGGTCGCCTACGAGTGTGTTCATGCTATCAGGACTAGGAAGAGGAAGAAATGTTTGTGTGCGGTGAAGCTGGACATGATGAAGGCTTATGATTGTGTAGAGTGGATCTTTCTAGAGCAAGTCCTGGGCAAGTTTGGTTTTGCCGCGGAGTGGATTAGGATGGTCATGAGATGTGTTACCTCAGCGAGTTTCCGTGTCAAGCTAAATGGTGGTTTGTCAAGGATGTTTGTCCCTTCCAGGGGGCTCAGACAGGGTGACCCTCTCTCCCCGTATTTGTTTCTTTTCTGTGTGGAAGGGTCCTCAGTGTTGCTTAAACGAGCCCAAGAGGAGAAGGCGATCAGTGGGGTGTCCTTTGGTACAAACGGCTCTCAGGTGACGCATTTGTTGTTTGCGGATGATAGTATTGTCTTCCTTGAAGGGACTCAAGCAAGCATGGTGGTGCTGAAAGATATTTTGGAGAGATATGAGGCTGCGTATAGACAGAGAGTGAACCTGCAGAAATCATCCACCTTCTTTGGGAAAGGCTGTCCGGAGGAAACCAAAGTGTTGCTTAAGCAAACTAGCGGGATCTCGTCGGAGGCACTGAGTGAGAAATATTTGGGCTTACCCACATGGGTGGGGAGGTCTAAGGATGGAGCTTTTAAACATGTAATGAAGAGCTCTAAAGGTAAGGTTGGAGGATGGAAGGGGCAGGGCCTATCTAAGAAGGCCCGGGAAGTTTTAGTGAAATCATCGCTTCAAGCTACACCGACCCATACTATGAGTTGCTTCCAGCTCACTAAGGAAATATGCCGGAGCCTGAAATCAATCTCGTCGAAATTCTGGTGGGGAGCAACGAATGGTGAGAGGAAGGTGCATTGGATCTCGTGGGAAAAGATGTGCGAGGCAAGAAAGGAAGGAGGACTTGGCTTTCGGGACCCGGAGGTGTTCAATCAAGCCTTGCTGGCCAAGCAAGCGTGGTGCCTCCTCCAGCAGCGGTCGTCCCTTTGTGCGAGAGTCTTGAAGTCTCGTTACTACCCGAACTGTTCCATTATGAATGCTACTTGTCCATCGGCTGGCTCCTTTACGTTCAGAAGTATCATCCACGGCAGGGAGCTGCTGCGGGAGGGCTCCATCTGGTGGATCGGCGACGGTTCTACGGTTAACATTCACCACAGTAACTGGATCCCGAGGACTGGTTGCATGCGGCCACTGGGCCACACTTTTATCCCGGGCATTACAAAGGTGGTTGATCTATTATCGCCGGATGGTTCTTCTTGGGATTACGCTAAGGTTGACTCCATGTTCTCCGCCGATGATGCTCATGATATTAAGCAGATTGCGGTAGGGGGCCCGGGGACTGACTATCTTGCATAGAATTTCACGAGAAATGGTGTGCTCTCAGTCCGATCTGCCTATCACCTTAGGATGTCGATGAAGAAGATGCGCTCTGGACAGCCAGAAGCATCCAACTCGGTGGCAAAGCATAAAGGGTATATGGCGCTGTGGGGTTCTGACGCGCCAGGCAAGGCCAAGATACATGTGTGGAGATTGATTCAGAATGGTTTGGCTGTTGGGTCTGAGCTCCATAGGCGAAGAATCAAGCCGGGTGTCTTTTGTTCAGTTTGTGGAAGAGAAGAGACGACATTCCATAGGTTTTGGGGCTGCCATCATTCTGCTCACTTTTGGAGGCTGATGCGATCGGAAAAGGGCATCGGGGTGGCATCCCCACCTTGTCAGATGGACTCCCAGAGAGCATTGGCCGATTGGCTCCTTGATTGGTTTTCTTCGGCGCAAGAGGATGAGAGAGAGGCCATGATTCACGCCATATATGGGTTGTGGCTGGCCTGGAACGAAGCACGGGATGGTAGGAGGATCGTGTCTCCGCAGGAAGTCCTAGCTCGAGTGTCTACATCCATGCTCCAATGGAGAGAGGTGCATGTTGCTCCGGAGAAGCCGACGGCGGCCAAGATGGTGCAGCGTTGGGAGGTGCCCGAGGAAGGCTGGATCAAGGCGAATGCGGATGGGGCAGTGGGAAAACAGCGAGATAAAGGTGGCGGCGGGTCTATTCTGCGTGATCACCATGTTGGCTTCGTCGCCGCGGCATGCCATTTTTTTCCTCAATGTGCCGATCCGGAAAGTGCGGAAATCAGGGCCTATCTAAAGCTTCTTCAAGTGGCAAGGGAGCAACATGTTCAGCGGATTCATGTGGAACTCGATTGCCAGACTGCGGTGAAGATGATCCTAAGCCCGGAGAAGAACTTGTCGTCGGTTGGCCCTTGGGTGGAAGAAATAAAGAGTTCACTGCGGGAGTTCATGGACTTTAGAGTCGAGTGGACTCGTCGACCTACGAACTCGGTCGCTCATAAGTTGGCTAGGGTTGGAGTAGGGGATGAAAGGTGTCAGGTGTGGGTTGGTGTGCCTCCAGATTTCATCCTGGACGTTGTAGCTAATGACATTCCGACCTCTGTTTAAATAGAATGGAAGTGATTTACCTAAAAAAACGTCGTGACGACGGACGGGTGGTCGCGGCTGACATGGTTTACGTGCGTGTACACGGGTTCGTTGGCGAATGGTGCGGCCACGTTTTTTCACTCCAGAGCAGCGCACATTACGATCAACGTTACTCTGTTGGACTGCCTGTCTCCCGTGTGTATCCATGCCCTTCGACGCACTACGCGCCGTCCGATCCGCGCCCTGCTGCCCACGTGGTGCTCTTTGCGTTATCTGATCATGCAATCTAGTGCTTAAGAGCATCTACATCCGGACGCCCCAAACCGGTCTCAAACGCCTGGACGGCCCGCCCGGTCACAAAAATCAGACCTAGAAGGGCACCTCGAATGGGCCTCAAACGCCCGGGCTGACCGGCACCCCTTATATCCAACCCAAATATAGGACGGATATGTGGCGCCCGGACGCGCCCTCCAAGTAGGACTGACGATGGGTTCCACGCGGAAACCGGACGCCTCTTCCTCGCTGCAGTGTGAATGCCGCGTGGCGTCGCTTCGGCTCGCCGCCCGAGGCCAAAGCCGACCGTCGTCCCCCAACCCTAGCCCATCCACCTTCTCCCTCTCTGCGCCGCCACCCGAGCACGCCTGCCTCCTCTTCCCCGCTCTCCCACACTCTCCGGCATTGCCATGGTCCGGCGGGTGATCATCACGTATGCTATGCTCATGCCAAAGCACCGGAGGCAGATCGCGGAGGAGATCCAGGCACGACGCGCCGCCCGCATCGCTACCGGCTGCCTCCAGACTCGCCGGAGCCGAAGAAGGAGGAGCGGCAGCTGATACGTCCATTTTGCATCATGTTTACCTACTATTATTTATAATGTTTTTATGCATAATAATGCCTTTTGGAGTAATTCTAATGCCTTTTCTCTCATAATATGCAAGGTTCACACAAAGAGGGAGAATTCCGGCAGCTGGAAATCTGGACCTTAAAAAGCTACGTCAGGCTACCTATTCTGCACAACTCCAAATGAGCTGAAACTTCACGAGGAATTTTTATGGAATAAATGAGAATTATTGGAGCAAATAAGTACCAGAGGGGGCCCACCAGGTGGGCACAACCCACCTGGGCGCGCCAGGGAGCCCAGGCGCGCCCTGGTGGGTTGTGCCCTCTTCGGCCCACCTTCGGTGCCCATCTTCTGGTATATAAGTCATTTTGACCTAGAAAAAATAAAGAGAGGACTTTCGGGACGAAGCGCCGCCGTCTCGAGGTGGAACTTGGGCAGGAGCACTTTTGCCCTCCGGGGTGCTTGCCTGCAAGCTCTGGGGCAAGTGGCTGGTCGTCGAGGACGTAGTCGTACTCCGGAGCGGCGTCTGCCTCAGGAGCTATGTCAACGTCGGGGTCTAATCGAGAGAGAAAAGGGGGAGGAAACAGGTAAACATAATGCAATCAATTGCAACACGGGGCATGCTATGCCACAATGCAGTGCAGGGTTGCCTAAAGATGCATCTAGGTCATTTTAATTATTTAAGGAATTAAGTTGGATTTATTTACCGGTGATTATGCACTATTCATCTACCGGAATCGGGCTAAAAGTTACGGGTTCTTCTACGTAGGGGGTTCCGACAAAGAAACAGATGACACGGTCAAATTCGTCTCGTCGTTCTGAGCAAGTTTCATGTTTTAAGTTTTTCAATCCGAGCTACGGTTTAAAAGTTACGAATTTTCGAAGTTTAAATGATTTTCTAGAATTATTTTATTTACAGAAAATGATATATGACGTCAGCATGATGTCATGCTGACATCAGCAGGTCAACAGGTCGGCTGACCAGTCAAACCTGACATGTGGGTCCGGTGGGACCCACCTGTCAGCCTCTGTTAAGACTAACAGTGGATTAATTAAATTGACAGAGTGATTAGTGGGGTGAGCCCCACATATCAGTGAGACATTAGTCTAATTAATTAGTTTTTATTTATTTAAACATTTATTAGGTTAATTATCAGAGGGGGGGTCCCACATGTCAGTGGCTGGGCTGCCCAGTCAGCGCATTTGACTGGGTCAATCCAGTCTACTGGGGCCCCCAGGGCCCACGGTCAGTGACCCAGGGCGGGGCCCACCGAGCCACATCGACAGCCGGCGCCGGAGCTGCTCCCGCGACCAAAACAACGGCGGCGCGTCGCCGGAGCTCGTCGGGATCGCGCTAAGGGGCTCCATTTCGTGCGCGGTCTGTTGCGTTCGAACGAGCGAGCTGAGCCGCATCCAACGCGGGTGGTCTCCGGGCCAGAGGTGGCCGGAAATGACGGCGGCGACCAGCTATGGCGGCGGCGGCATTCGGGCGAGTGTGGAAACGGCGACTCCGGACACGGCAAGCAATGGCAGCTAGCGTGTTCGACTTCTACGACGACGGCGAGCACGACCGTGAGCTCGGACGAGATCTTCAACGGCCACAGCGATAGCAGTGCCAACGACGGCGAAGCTCCGTTCGGCCAAGTGCGGCGCAGCGGCTACGGACAGCGCAAAGCATCGTAGAGAGGTAAGGGAGCGAAGGTGAGGCTCACCGAGCGGTTACGAAAAACCCTCGACGGATTAGTAGCAGCAGAGGAGCTCGAATCCGTCGGCGAGCACCGGAGTCGGAGAAGAAAGGGGTGGCAGCGTCCGACAGCTACAGGGCCTCCCCGCTCCTGCTGGGTGCACCGATCGACGAGGCAGACGCTGGCGGACCGCCTGGACACCAAGGAGGGAGGAGCAAGCGCCGGTGGCCGCGGCGAACAGCGAAACGCGGCGACGATGGATCTCGGCCTCGCGCGGATCTGAGGGGGGGTGGGGGGGGGGAACAGACGGATCGAGCGAGGAGAGGGAGGAGAATGACGGAGAGGCCAGGAGGAACGCACCAGCGCGGCCTTATCCCCTCCGCCTCCCTATTTCGTCGGTGGGCGCCGGCGTGTCGCCGCGCGAGCGGCGCACGCGCGCTCGGCCATGGAGGAGACGACACGCGAGGGAGAGAGAAGGAGTTGGGGCAGGTGGGCCGGTGGTCGGGGCACTGTGCACTTAGGCCCAGTTCACAGTGCCTCGTTTTATTTTTCTTATTTCTGTTTTACTTTTTCTTTTATTCTTTTCTGTTTTGTATTAGTTAGGTCACTTGTGCACTTTTATAAAATGTGAGAGCTGACCCAAATATTATTGTGCAATGTTGGCTTTCATCAAAAACTGGTTTGGGCAAAGTTGGATTTCTTTTGGATTTGAATTTAATTATAAATGAATTAAATAGTGTTGTTTTGGTACTGTTACATGGGTTTGAGTTACTTAATTAACTGCATCATCATTGTTTATATTTTTATGATTGCTTCTGGAATATTTGCTATTTAGTGAACATTTTCCCCATAGTGTTCGAGCAAATTTATTTTGCACTTTTGAATTTGAGGTGATTTCTAGAATAGAATTTGAATTGATTTGGTTAACCACTATGACTAGGCACTGCAAATGATATGACTTGGCATGATTAGCAGCTGATCACAGTGGCAGTTACACAGGGGTGTTACAGGATGTTCCATTTGTTTTTGATGATGATTGCGTAGAAGCATTTGAAACACTTAAGAAAGTCTTGATTACTGCACCTATTGTTCAACCACCTGATTGGAACTTGCCTTTTGAAATTATGTGTGATGCTAGTGATTATGCTGTTGGTGCTGTTCTTGGACAAAGAGTTGATAAGAAATTAAATGTCATTCATTATGCTAGTAAAACTCTAGACAGTGCTCAACGAAATTATGCTACTACTGAAAAAGAATTCTTAGCAGTGGTGTTTGCTTGTGATAAATTTAGATCTTACATTGTTGATTCTAAAGTGACTGTTCACACTGATCATGCTGCTATAAAATACCTTATGGAAAAGAAAGATGCTAAACCTAGACTCATTAGGTGGGTTCTTTTGCTACAAGAATTTGATTTGCATATCACTGATAGAAAAGGAGCGGAGAACCCCGTGGCTGATAACTTGTCTAGGATTGAAAATAGTCTTGATGACCCACAACCTATTAATGATAGCTTCCCTGATGAGAAGTTAGCTGCAATAAATGTTTCTAATAGTACACCTTGGTATGCTGACTATGCTAATTATATTGTTGCTAAATACATACCACCTAGCTTCACTTACCAACAAAAGAAAAAATTCTTCTATGATTTAAGACATTACTTTTGGGATGACCCACATCTTTATAAAGAAGGAGTAGATGGTATTATTAGACGTTGTGTACCTGAGCATGAACAGGAACAAATCCTTCAGAAATGTCACTCCGAAGCTTATGGAGGACATCATGCGGGAGACAGAACTGCTCACAAGGTATTGCAATCTGGATTTTATTGGCCTACTCTCTTCAAGGATGCTCGTAAGTTCATCTTATCTTGTGATGAATGTCAAAGAATAGGTAATAACGGTAAGCATCAAGAAATGCCTAGGAATTATTCACTTGCTGTTGAACCATTTGATGTTTGGGGATTTGATTACATGGGACCTTTTCCTTCCTCTAATGGGTATACTCATATTTTGGTTGCTATTGATTATGTTACTAAGTGGGTAGAAGCTATTCCAACTAGTAGTACTGATCACAACACCTCTATTAAAATGCTTAAAGAAGTTATTTTCCCGAGGTTTGGAGTCCCTAGATATTTAATGACTGATGGTGGTTCACACTTTATTCATGGTGCTTTCCGTAAAATGCTTGCCAAGTATGATGTTAACCATAGAATTGCATCATCCTATCATCCTCAGCCTAGTGGTCAAGTTGAACTTAGCAATAGAGAAATAAAGTTAATTTTACAAAAGACTGTCAATAGGTCCCGGAAGAATTGGTCTAAGAAATTAGATGATGCACTTTGGGCTTATAGAACAACATATAAAAATCCTATGGGTATGTCTCCTTATAAAATGGTTTATGGAAAAGCTTGTCATTTGCCTCTTGAGTTAGAACATAAAGCTTATTGGGCAATTAAAGAACTCAACTATGATTTCAAACTTGCTGGTGAGAAGAGGTTATTTGATATTAGCTCATTAGATGAATGGAGAACCCAAGCTTATGAAAATGCCAAGTTATTCAAAGAAAAAAGTTAAAAGATGGCATGATAAAAGAATCCAAAAGCGTGAGTTCAAAGTTGGAGAATATGTCCTTTTGTACAACTCTCGTTTCAGATTCTTTGCAGGAAAACTCCTCTCCAAATGGGAAGGACCCTATGTTATCGAGGAGGTTTATCGATCTGGAGCTATCAAAATAAATAATACCGAAGGCACTAACCCGAAGGTTGTTAATGGGCAACGAATAAAATATTATATCTCAGGTACGCCCATTAATGTTGAAAGCAATATTATCCAAACTATGACACCGGAAGAACACATAAAAGAAACCTTCCGGAACACTCCAGAATCGTGAAAAAGAGGAGGTACGTGATACGGTAAGTAAACGGACTCCGAAAAATCCGCAAAAATATTTTTTGTCATTTTTGGAATATTTAAAAAATTAGGAAAATAAGAAACTACCAGGAAGGTGATCCCGGTGGGCACAAGACACCAGGGCGCGCCTGGCTTGCCAGGCGCGCCCAGGTGGGTTGTGCCCACCTCGGGTACCTTCCGGACTCCGTTCTTCTTCCGTTTGCTTGTTTCCCAAGATAAAAAATCTTTATATACCCCCCCGAACCTATTGACCTCCGTATCGCGGAGAAATCTCCTATTTTCTTTTCTCAGTGTTTTCCTAACAGATCTGAGAATATGTCATCCCAAGACTCGGAGGGTGAGAGCTACGTTGCTGATTATATCGCAGACCCTAAGGTTTATGGGGATGTGGAGCACTATAGCTGGACTTCAGAGGAAGAAGAAGACTATGATCCTAAAATGGAGGAGGAGACAAGCTCAGACGAGGATGAAGCCCCATTGCCTCAACCTGGGGACATGCACGTTGAATTTAAGAAGTCGAGTCTCCCCAACAAAGCAAAGAAGCATAAGATCCAGTTTATCCCCTTTCGTCTTTTGCAGGAAAACAAGCAAGATTTATGAAAAAAGGTATTGGAGCTTGAGCAGGAGATCGGTGAATTGAAGGAGGAGAATTCCATCCTCAAGCGTAAGCTAAGGAAGAAAGACAAACCCTCTACTTCATCACCACCACCTCCTTCTTCACCACCAAAAGAAAATTGAGTATCGGGTATGGGCACTCCCCTTGGGCTTGTGCCAAGCTTGGGGGAGGTGCCCCGGTATCATATCACCTCCACTATCTTTTGCCTTTATTTACCTTAGTTCGATCCATAGTTATCTTTTGCTTTAGATGAATAAAAGTTTAGTTTGATCCTTTCTTTTCGAGAGTTTGCTTAGTGATCTATCCTTGTAATTGTGTGCGAGTTATATAATAAAGTTTAGTTTAAGTTTTGCTTTCTTTACTTTCATATTTCAATAAAAATAAAGGAAATAAATGAAAATATCATATGCTAATCTTATGGTAAGTAATGACATCACATAAGGAAAAGTATAAGTAGAAAATTTTATTGGAGATTGACAAACATAGCATTGGTCAATGATGTAATTCATGAAAGAATTAATAAGGGAAGAGAAGATTCACATGCAAATACACCATCTTGGAAATCTTTTGTGATTGTCAGCCCCCGTCAAAATATTATATGCCAAAATTGTTGACGTTGGACAAGGAAGACAACGTAATTATTTATGTTTGTTCATGTTCACATAGAAGTTATATTGTGATAGATCCTTCAACATGTGGTGCTTGCCCCCTATCTTTGCTAGCCAAAAATTCCGCACTAAGTAGAGATACTACTTGTGCATCCAAAACCCTTAAGCCCAAATCTTGTTTTGAGAGTCCACCATACCTACCTATGGATTGAGTAAGATCCTTCAAGTAAGTTGTCATCGGTGCAATAAGGCAATAAAAATTGCTTCTAAAAGTGTTAGATCATTTAGTGTAAGAGAAAATTGAGCGTTGTACGAACTTGTGATGGCAAAGAATAAAAGCGACAGACTGCATAATAAATGTTGCTATCATAAGGGGCAATATAATGTGACGTTCTTTTGCACTAAGGGATTGAGCATACAAACAAAAAACGCATGGCAACCTCTGCTTCCCTCTGCGAAGGGCCTATCTTTTACTTTTATGAACTTACTTTCATGCAAGCGTCAAAGTTTTTCTCTCTATTCCTTTTTATTTTTCTCCTTTGGCAAGCATTATGTGGTGAGGAAAGATCTAGGCACATATATCCAGTTGGATATGGGTATCATGAGTTATTATTGTTGACATCACCCTTGAGGTGAATACGTTGGGAGGCGAAATTATGAGCCCCTATCTTTCTATGTGTTCGGTTGAAACGTTTTGCTCATGTGCATGCGGTGAGTGTTAGCAATCATAGAAGACTATGATGGTTGAGTATGTGGACTTGCCTAAAGGCTCCGATACGTGACCCTTCCTGAAAAGATGATGAATTGTAGTCGCAAAGTTGCCTGAGAACATAGTTTGTTGGTTTCCAATAGAGTTTATGCTTTATACTTCGTTGTTGTGATGAATTGTTACTTATTCATGAGAAGCCTATGATAAAAGTTCTATGATAAAGTTTTATGTTAAAGTTTGTTGCTGTTATAATAATTGACATGATGCTTCTATGTCCGTATTTTGTTTTTATCGACACCTCTCTCTCTAAGCATGTGGACATGTTTTTCGATTTCGGTTTTCGCTTGAGGACAAGCGAGGTCTAAGCTTGGGGGAGTTGATACGTCCATTTTGCATCATGTTTACCTACTGTTATTATAATATTTTTATGCATAATAATGCCTTTTGGAGTAATTCTAATGCCTTTTCTCTCATAATATGCAAGGTTCACACAAAGAGGGAGAATTCCGGCAGTTGGAAATCTGGACCTTAAAAAGCTACGTCAGGCTACCTATTCTGCACAACTCCAAATGAGTTGAAACTTCACGAGGAATTTTTATGGAATAAATGAGAATTATTGGAGCAAATAAGTACCAGAGGGGGCCCACCAGGTGGGCACAACCCACCTGGGTGTGCCAGGGAGCCCAGGTGCGCCCTGGTGGGTTGTGCCCTCGTCGGCCCACCTTCGGTGCCCATCTTCTGGTATATAAGTCATTTTGACCTAGAAAAAAAATAAAGAAAGGACTTTCGGGACGAAGCGCCGCCGTCTCGAGGCGGAACTTGGGCAGGAGCACTTTTGCCCTCCGGCAGAGCGATTCCGCCGGGGGAACTTCCCTCCCGGAGGGGGAAATCATCATCATCATCATCAACAACAACCCTCTCATCTTGAGGAGGCCAATCTTCATCAACATCTTCACCAGCACCATCTCCTCTCAAACCCTAGTTCATCTCTTGTGTTCAATCTTTGTACCGGAACCTCAGATTGATACCTGTGGGTGACTAGTAGTGTTGATTACATCTTGTAGTTGATCACTATATGGTTTATTTGGTGGAAGGTTATATGTTCAGATCCATTATGCTATTTAATACCCCTCTGATCATGAACATGTTTATCACTTGTGAGTAGTTACTTTTGTTCTTGAGGTCACGGAAGAAATCATGTTGCAAGTAATCATGTGAACTTGATATGTGTTCGATATTTTGATAGTATGTATGTTGTGATTCCCTTAGTGGTGTCATGTGAACGTCGACTGCATGACACTTCACCATACTTGAGCCTAAGGGAATGCATTGTGGAGTAGTTATTAGATGATGGGTTGTTAGAGTGACAGAAGCTTGAACCCTAGTTTATGCGCTACTTCGTAAGGGACCGATTTGGATCCAAAAGTTTAATGCTATGGTTAGATTCTATCTTAATACTTTTCTCGTAGTTGCGGATGCTTGCGAGGGGGTTAATCATAAGTAGGAGGTTTGTTCAAGTAAGAACAGCACCAAAGCACCGATCCACCCACATATCAAATTATTAAAGCAACGAACACAAATCAAACCAACATGATGAAAGTGGCTAGATGAAATTCCCGTGTACCCTCAAGAACACTTTGCTTATTATAAGAGACCGTTTTGGCCTATCCTTTGCCTCAAAAGGATTGGGCTACCTTGCTGCACTTTTGTTACCGTTACCGTTACTGTTACTTGCTCGTTACAAACTATCTTGCTATCAAACTACTCGTTACTTACAATTTCAGCGCTTGCAGACATTACCTTGCTGAAAACCACTTGTCATTTCATTCTGCTCCTCGTTGGGTTCGACACTCTTACTTATCGAAAGGACTACGATTGATCCCCTATACTTGTGGGTCATCAGCAGCAGCCGGAGGAGGAGGAGGAGGAAGAGCCGCTGCAGGAGCCGATGGAGGTGGCGGATCCGGAGAAGGAGGAGGAGGAGGCGGAGCAGCCTGCTCCGGGGAGGGGGGGAGGGGGTTCACCAAGGCGGAGGCAGAGGCGGAGTTTACCATCGCCCAAGCCACGGAGATGACGGAGCAGCATGCCATCTTGGTGTCCATCCAGGATGAGGCCTATATGGAGGCCAACTGGCCATTCCTCCGGCAGGAGCAAGCGACGTCCAACGCGCTGATACGTCCATTTTGCATCATGTTTTCCTACTGTTATTTATAATGTTTTCGATCAATATAATACTTAGTGGTGCAATTGTAATGCCTTTTCTCTCTTAATTTGCAAGATTTACATGAAGAGGGAGATTGCCGGCAGCTGGAATTCTGGTCCTGAAAAAGTTATGTCAAAGATACCTATTCTGCACAACTCCAAATGAGCTAAAATTTCACGGAGAATTATTTTGAAATATGTAAAAAATATTGGAGAAAAGAAATAGCAGAGGAGGCCCACCAGGTGCCCATGAGGCACCTGGACGCCCCCCCCCCCACGCCCAGGTGGCTCGTGGGGCCCCTGGCCAGCCTCCAAGGCCCATCTTCTCCTATATGATGCCATTTTCCCTAGAAAAAAATCGAGAGAGAACTTTCGGGACAAAGTGCCGCCGTCTCTAGGCGGAACCTGGGCAGGAGCCCGGTCACCACTTAGGGCTCCTGTGATTCAAAGGAATTCTATTGAATTTATGGTAGGAATTTTTTCTGTGTTAGGATTGGGTCCCATAGGAATTTTTTGTACTACATTTTATAGGAAATCTAACATCCACTCTGATCTCTTTTTGTAGTTCCTTTATTTTTCCTGTGCCATCAAACACTCCTTGCTAATCCTACATGATTCAAGTGAGCATGCCGCTCCAACCCTATGTGCTCCAACCTATACTTTTCCTATTCCTACGTTTTCAAAAACCTACGAATCACTATTCAAGAATTCATCCGATTAATCAGTTAACGGGCCAGTTAATCACTACTTTGTAGGGTGACCGAATCGAATAACACCTATTCATCGTGTTAACTTGTCAGGCCTATTAATTGGCCAGTTAGACCGATTAATCGGTTGTTAGACCGATTAATCGGTGCTGAACCATTAAGTTCTGGGCAAACAAAGCCCAATTTTTTTCCCCGTAACCCCTCCCATCCCCCTCTCGCTCCTCAATAGCTAGGGATCGACCAAACAGTTGCATATTTTGGTATATTACACAGTTGAGAGCATGAGAGTATGGTATAATACATAAAAAAATAGATATATGTTGGCAATTCCTGTTTAATCTACCGATTAATGGTCGACCGATTAATCCAGTTAATAGGCCGATTCACCAATTATTCACTACCCCAAGCCGACCGAGCAGCTACCAGTTACCGATTTCCTGAACAATGCTATGAATCAAAGAGGCCCTTATTTTCTCGTCTGCTGCAACCGAAAACCTTGAAATATCACACCCTAAATCCATACTACATCATGCAACATAAAATAGCTATTAGTACACCGATAGAACTACACTAGTAGTGCTTGTCGTTGGAGATGTCGACGATCTTCATGTCGGTGGTGTTGGACGGACCGGCCTGGTCGTTGGCCGCGGCCCGCAACTCCGGCTCCTCGTCGGTGTCCAGGTTCGTGAAGACCTAAGTGAGTGTCTAGGTCCGCAGTGTCGGCGGACCTCCTCATGTCCGCCCCAGATATGGGATGAATATGAGGTGTCAGTCATCCCGAATATATAGGCTGGTTTGAGGACGTCGATTGGATCACGATTTTGTGACAGGTCACTGACTGGGTTGTTCGCCTGTACGGGATGGGTATTAAGGCCAGTTCTTTTGCTAGCTTCTAGAATAAGCTAAAATATGCTACCCCTATCCAGTTTATTCTAGAAGCCCAAACAAAATTATTTTTTTAGAAGCCTAATATTTAAGACTTGACTAGTAGGCTTCTAAAAGAGAAAATTTGGTTCGGCTTCTAGAATAAGCTGGGTAAGAGGCAGCTTATTCTGAAAACCCAAAAAATCCAGCAAAAAAACTGGCCTTTATTACCCATCCAGTGTGGCTTATGGAATCTACTCGAATTGGTCCAGACATCTAAAATCCCATGGGAGCTATATGAAAGTCGAGACAGTCCGTCCAACCCACTGTGAGTTGGATCATGTCTCTCGTTCTTCTTTTGATCCGTCTGGTCCACTATTTGTCACAGCTCACGGTCAAGAAATGAGGGATACCTTTGAAGGGTCTCTGACTACCGGCTATCCGTGGACATTTGAGATGGTCCGTTTGATGACTTCCATCAAAGATGCTTCTATATATACACACAAAGCATGCACGCTGCAAACCATAGCAACCATGAATGAACCGACGAGCCTCGACGACGGGCGTGATGATGATGACGTCGGGCTGCAACCTCGACGACGGTTTTTCCTTGGCGATGTGTGTGTGTTTTTGTGTGGGTTGTCAGGTCGTCCTGTGTGTCTTATTGTTGCGGGCCTGTTGTGACGGTTTTTGCTCGGTTTTTCGTTAATTAATCGGACAATTCTTTTCTACCTTTTTAATGAATCAGGTCCTAAGGGACCGCGTTTAAAAAAAAACATGAATGAAGAAGAAATTGACCCGGACGAGCCTCTCCAACCAAAGTCAGCGCCTCAACCATGTGGCCTTTTAGAGACCACCGAAAAGCAGAGGAGGAGGCCTGGCCTACGGCACACCGCAATTCACAACGGGATCTGATCTAGAACAGTCAACGAATTGAACTAGGCAAAAAAAAAGTAGCGCTTGTTAAAAAAAAAATGTAGAAGCAGGATCGGTCTCCCCTGCTCTGAGTCTGAAACCACGAGGCCGTTGTTCCCGTCCGCTTCGGTCCAGAAACGAAAAAGGCAGCGACGACGGCGACGTCTGCTCCCGTGCGTCGCGGTCGGACCGGAACCGCGACGGGTACAGCGAGTTGGCGACGGCGAATAGTACTAGCTAGTGCTCGACCAATTCCGCTTAGGTGGCCGTCGCCGTCGATTGTCAACCCGTCGTGACGACGGACGGGCGGTTGCGGCTGACATGATATTGCGTGCGTGTACGGGTTCGTAGGCGGATGGCGCGGCCATGTTTTTTTCACACCGGAGAACAGCAACAAGGTTTTCTTTTCTCGCCACCCTCCATTGGAAGCAAGCAACACGAAGCTTCATGGGAGGCCCCATTTAAAAAATAAAAAAGCTTCATTGGAGGCCGCGCCACTAGCATCGATCCATCCGGTGATGGAGCAGCGGGGCCATGGGCAGCGCACGTACGATCAACGTTGCCATGCTCGAGTGCATGCCTCCCGGGTGTATCCATGCCGATTCGCGCCCTGCTGCCCACGTGGTGCCCTTTGCGTTGTCTGATCATGCAATCCAGTGCCAACGGCACCTCTAAAGCTGGCTGCAAATGTCTTCGGTATATGTTCGTTTTTAATGTTCGAACATGATCCACGGGCATGATGCTGAAGGAAGCCACTCAAAATTATTCACAAATTAATCCGGTTGAAGAAGAGAGGAACCATGCATGTGAAGAGAGAGAAGAGAGGAGGACCAGACGGAGGCTTTCCGGACTGCTAAGCGAACATATACAGCTCCCCATTGGATGACAAAAATGGTCCGAACATTGTGGTCCGGACATATAGTGGAAGTTTGAGGGCCCGCTTTGGGGATGCCCTAACCATCCCGGCGTCTTCAGGGTCCATGGCACCTGGGTCGCGAGCACCCACGACCACCTCGTTCGACGTCTTTTTGCTGTTTGGCGTTGCTGGGGCTGCCCGGTGGTGTAGTTGTAGGTTGTCTGTTCGGTGGTGTCTGATCGGTCCACCCTACTGATAGACGCTGAGAGGGTTGCCCAGTTGCCCGAGTCTGTGGGGCGTTTTGCGATCGGGCGATGCAGCTTGGTTAGTCGAGTCCGTTTGGGCGTTTTATGATCTGGCGGCGCAGCTCGATTGGCACTGATATGTCTCCACCCGGATGTTGGGCGCCGGTGAGACCGCTTGTTTTTGCGGAGGTCCCCGTGAGGCGGTGCGTTGGCTGTATGGAAGGGTGTGGTCCCGTATTTAACTCGGTCGGTAAAAGCTTGGCTTATGCTCTTGGTTCGTACATGGTAGGCGGGCATGTGAATGGACAGGTAACACTCCTCTTTGTTGTGTCTTGCTCGGTACTCACTGAGTTCTGAATGGGCAAGTTATCGACCATGGGATGAATGGAAGATTTTTAACAAATTCTTTGAAGGAAGCTATTTCTTCGAAGAAATTTGAACTAAACAGACGAAAGGAATACAAGCTAGAAGTAATTCTACGCCAGGCATGCATTTAATGAGAGGACAAAGTCATCAGAACATAAGACATGATGCATGTAAGGTAAAAGCACAAGTAAACTAGACACACATAAAAGCATACACACTCAAGCACAATAAGATTAAAGACAAGCAACAACATGA
The DNA here is from genome assembly GCA_011799875.1 of Thinopyrum elongatum. NCBI lineage: Eukaryota > Viridiplantae > Streptophyta > Magnoliopsida > Poales > Poaceae > Thinopyrum > Thinopyrum elongatum. The sequence goes on along the minus strand of CM022299.1, from coordinate 29,655,334 downwards.
ATCAGACAGAAAAAATGAAAGTCTTCAGACAAAGTCTCTAGAAAAGAGAGGGAGACAAAGTCTTCAACATACAGAAACTGAATGTAAAGGGGTTGAAGAAATAGAACCAATTGCTGGATGAAGACAATGATTTGTTTGACCAGTTCAATTTGATGTGACAACTGTACTTTTGGTTGGAGATGCTCGAGATTTAACTTAGAAGACACTTAGTCTTCATCTTATTCTCATTGATCTAAGATCACTTAGACATTGCCCAATCATGTGGTAAGTCATTAAGATAGAATTTCATAACCTTCGCATACTCATTCTATGGCACTCCACAATTTCTTATTGGATGCTTAGAACATGACGTCTAACCGTCTGAAAGATCACAATCTTCAAAGTTAATAAGTCATCGGATCACACAGAACACATTCTTCGGTGATGCTCAATCACTTTGGGTTTAGGTGTTTGGGTTATCCTAACTTAGAATTTTCTCAGATTCTTTGGTGGGTGGGTTACTCTAGATGACACTTGTTATGCAATAACTCGGGGCAGCCGACCAATAGCTGGTGGTTGGGGCAGCTATTTATAGCTGGTGCGCAACTCGAGGGGAAAAGAACAATAGGCCCTTCCGATGTGACCGATGTCAAATAAGGATCCACATGACAACTGGCACTCGCACATTAACGGTCGGCACTCATTTGAACTCTTAGTTTCCTCACGATAGGAGAACCACACTCGAAATTTCGTAACTCTTCAGTGAGAACAAATTCATCAATGTCCCGAAGAACGAACATCGTCTCTAATGCTGAAGAAAACTAAATGCACTACAAGAGATTTTCAAAGTCTTCACTCAAAGAAATAAGATTGTTTGAGCATCACTTTGGAAATACGTCTTTGTATCACCTAGTCCCCGTTTAATGGTACGATGTTCCATATGACTCAAGTAAGAAGAAAACAAACTATTAAAAGACAAAGTCTTCACGTTCCAATTCTCCATGCAATTTCTTCAAGGGCGCACCAATATCTTCAATGTATTCCATACATTTTTAGAGGTCGTCTTTGACGGTTAAACCAAATCTTCAGAGACTATTCTCCTATGTATACTCACAAATACATTAATCTCTTAACCCTTTTGTCTTCAATACTCCAAAACCACAAAGGGGGCACTAGATTTACTTATAGGCTCATGTGGATGGGATGGGTAACTTTACTCCTTGTTGCTCATGCTGGAGGTCCGGTGCTCATCCCCAGTCTACACAACTACTTGATGGGGGTGGATTATGGTTTGGGTCTACCTACCAGTGTTTTGGGCCGACGATCGCTTAATTGGTTCTTCAACCTTGTTTGCACTGTGCACAGTGGGTGGTCGTGGGGTGGGATGAGTAACGTTTCTCATGGTTACCTGTGTTGGTGCTTCCATACTCCTTTTTAGTCTACTTAGATGATTGTCGGCACCAAGTTAGCATTTAAGTTCTGAAAGAGCGTTTAATTGACCAAAGGGGGTGAATGAAGGATTTTTTTAATCAAATTCTTTGAAAGAAGCTAATTCTTCGAAGAAACATGAATTTAGCAGTACAAAGAAATATTTATAGAAAGAAAATTAGGCTAAGCATGCATTCAATGTAGAGAGAAAAGTCGCCAAAATAGAGGAAAAACACGCAAGCAAACAAGGTAGCAATACAAGTAAACTAGACACACGAACATGCAAACACACTTAAGTACTACTAGGCTGAAGATGAAGCAAAACATAGCATGCACATCGGAATAGATAGTCTTCAGATAACATCTTTAGAGAGAAAAAAGGAAATAAGGTCTTCACAAGTGCAGAAAGTAAACGGTCAAGAAATAAAACCAGTTGCTCGAAGAAGACACAAGATACGTTTAACCATTTTAAATTGTTGTGACAACTTTAAGTCTCGTTCGAGAGATTCACTACAAGAAATATGTTAATTTGCAACCCTCCATATTGATCCCAGAAATGTCATTGTTTTTCATTTAACTTTTTTATGACCAAAAGTAGTTGGTCAAAAGCTGACCGTCTTTAATGAAACTTAACGACCTTTTTTGTGAAATGTTCGTGGATTGTTATGACCAAAATAAAAGGTCGTAGATTTTACGACCAATTGTTTTGGTCACCGGCAACCTGCCCAGACCACGTCAGATCCAACTTGGCAAGCTGACGTGGAAAAATTGCGACCAAATGAATTGGTCGTAGATTAGAATCAGCACGGTCCAGTTCAGCCGTCTACATGTGCCAAGCCCAGTATTTCAGCCCATTTATTATTTGTTTTCCTTATAATTTTGGGAAGCCACATGGGCCAAGCCCAACTATTTGGCCCTTTTGTTTTATGAGCTTCTTCCATTTTTCTGTACCTCAGCCTTTTTGTGGTCCATTTCTTTTTTATTTTTTAAGAGTTTTTTCGTTTCATTTTTTGTCTAGTATTGTTTGGACCAAGGCCTCTTCTAGCCCATCAATATTTTCAGCCCACTAATTCAAAGGACTGGACAACAGAGAAATAGTTGAGTTTTTTTTTCCAAGTTTGCTATCAAAGCAACATTTGTTTCACCGTACAATCATACATCATTTGTTACAATTACATCTTCATGACATTATCTATACATAAGAAGTAGCAACTAAAAGCTTGTCATCTATAACAAATGGCAACCAGGTTTAAATAACCTTGGCAACAAAAAAGATCACCATCACAGCTCCAGCGACTGCTAATATACACCACAACTTTCGCTTATGTGCAAACCTACAAGACACTACTGCAGGATGCTGCTAACGCGACACTACAATCAGAGACCCTTCGATGAAATTGTGTGCGATGCATTAATCACAAATGATGATGTAATAAAACCATAAAAAATGATACAAAACGTTAGCGATGGCGTAGACATCAAACACGGTTTAGATTATAGTTGTGTGTGTGATGCGTGGCATACAGTTAAGTCATAAGAACTGTTTGCGATGAGGCAATACAACAGAAACGGTCAGCCAGATCAAGGTGTGTGTGATACACGACATACAGTTCACTCGGACAAACTGTTTGCGAGTAGGGAACGCAACAGAAACGGTCAGCCAGATCAAGATGTGTGTGATATACATCATACGGTTCACTCGGATGAACTGTTTTCGATTAGGCAACGCAACAGAAACGATTCAGCCAGATTAAGATGTGTGCAATGAAGGGCATACAGTTCATTCTGATAAACTGGTTGTGTTGAGGCAAGAGAACAAAAACGTTTCGTGTAAACAAGATGTGTGTGATATGCGGTAAACATCCAATTACATAGGTGGCTAGTAGACACATGACATTTCCACACACCAAAGTAAACTATTACATGCCTAATTAACTAGGATAAACGATCATCTGATCATCATCTACTTCTTCTTGTGACGCTTGCCGCCACTGCTCTACTAGGATAAACAGAACAATATTTTTTTACTATGAATAGTGTGCTTTGTTGGGCACACAAATATATGGATCATAGCTATGCAATGTGCTCGCACGCGTCGTGCTAGCTCGATGTTCCTTCTATGCTAAGTTTCCATTAATTGGTGATGTTTTATGAACACGCCACCGTTTCCCGCCATTTCCTCACCGGTTTCCTGCCGGCACTCAGCGATATTGCGCATAAACCTAGGCGACGCACCGAGGCAACAAGCGCAGCCTGTAGCACATCCACCTTTTCCAAGCATGCCAACCCACCAAAGCGTCGCCTCTGCCATCAACCTCCTCGACGAGGAAAACAAGAAGGCACCACGACTCGTCGAGGCCGAGGCGCTCCCCGGCAACGTGATGGACGACGCCGTGATGCGCATCATCACCAGGGTTGAGCAGACCCTTGGCGCACGGCGCTTCAGTGCTGCAGATCAAGATAGGTGTCAGCACCGAGAGGCTGCAGCTCGATGCACAACATGATCGATGGTGCGCCGCAGAGCAAGCTAGGCGCATCCGCTCCGATAGGCTGTGGCTTGCCACACAGCGAGACCGTTGGAGCGCCGCAGAGCGAGAGGCGCGGCGTGCCGCACAGCAAGAGCGGATCCATTGGCGCTTGCCTGCTGTCGACAGGGCATCGCAGCTAAGTACATGTCCCGTCAGTATCCCCATTCCTCGCCAGGAGCGGGCAGAGGCCGTCTGCGTCGTACTTGCACCAGAGGCCGGCCGCGCCGTACTTGCACCGGACGCCCGCCGCGCCGTTCGTATGGGTCGCGCCGTTTGCCTTGTCTGCGACCCGCTCGACGCCAACGCGCTGGTCGCTAGGCTCGACCGCTTCCTTAGCCCAGGTGTCCACTTGGGCGCAGTAGAGGAATATGGCCATCGCATCCTCGAGCTGGTGCTCTCCGATGAAATATCCAACTTGGAGCTCGAGATCGTGCTCCAGATGTACCGCGAGCGTGTCGACCGCTTGGACGAACGCCTGCACGAGTTCAGGCAGAGCCAAGAGCTACCGTAGGCAAGGGCTGCTGGTCATGGATGCGTTTTATTTTGTTGACTCATTTCGACGTGGATCGCTATGTATTCACAACAATCATAATATTGCTCTGTTTATTGCTCTGTTTCAATGTGTGTACTCTGTTTTCCGTTCTTATATGTTCTGTTTTAATGTGTGTATATATGCTTTCCATTCTGTATATGTGGATGATAACATCTAGATACAAATTAGTATACAAAAATAGATAGAAAAATGGAATTCATAATATATATTTATTGTTCATTACAATCATCACAGAATATATATAATATCATCACTTATATGTGATGATACTTAACTACTATGTACAATGCATAAAATTGAAAACTAACAATACTAAAACTAATAATCCCTTCTGGGGGTAGTATTCCGGTAGCCCCTCGCCAGCAGCCCCCTAGTGCGCGGCGTCTTTCCAGTGTGGAGGCAGTACTCCTTCTCCTCCGCCTCGCAGCACTTGACGTACCGATCTGCCTCTTACTGGCGGACGAGCGCGAACGATCTTGCCATTTTGTTGGGCGCCCACCGGAGCTCCTCGTTGGTGGCACGCTGGAGCTTATCGGCCCACCTCCACGCAGCGATGAGGCGCCTAGCGCCTTTGACCTTCCTCGTGAAGTACCCGTCTTCGTACACCTCCTCCGCACGACGACGCGCCCGCCCCCAAAGCTCCACCGCCTCCTTTTTCCAGGCGGCCTCACGGGCTTCACAGGCCGCCTGGTACCTGGCTTCCTCCTCCGCCATCTCCTTCTTGAACGCCACTTTCCCGGCTTTCTCAGCCAGAGGCAGCGATTTCCACAGACAAAGATTGTACTGGCCCCAAAACCACTCCAAAGTTGGGGGTCTGGCGCAACCTCGTACGGCGGCCTGTAGGGGTCCTCCTCGTCGCTGCTCTTCGACTGAACGTCCTCGGGGGGCGGCGCCTCCTCGTCGGCGCGTGGGCAGATCGGCGGCGCCATGGCAGAGATTTGTGTGTGTGAGAGAGAGTGGCGAGCGAGGGGAGGATGTAGATGAGAATGCAGGCGGGACGACGTGAGCGAGGTAGTATTTATTGGCGGCCGAAATCTAGATCGACGGGAAGAATACACATGTCGGTCGCCGGAATTTACGAGTACTGTAGTTTGAATTGCACAGGATTCCCGCAGCAAAAATCGTGTGTGAACTTAATAGCTGACGGTTTCTAATACAGAACCGCGTCTGATTAATAACCCGCGCCACTCACCTTCCAAAGCTCGAGGCGCGAAATAGAGTGCAATCGTGTGGGGCCCGGTTGTCTTGCCAGATATTACATTTTCTTTCCTCATATAAGGGATGAATGCTTATTTTGAGTTACCATGGCACTCCATGCATGTGTCCAAGCCATGACACCAATATGTTTGAAAATTCCTTCCAATTTACTGCACATGAAATTAGATCGTACACAACAAATACACAAATATGATTTTTCAAACCGTTATGGTTAGCTGTTGCATGTACATGTAGTTCAAATTTGAATTACGATCATTAAATGGCTAGAAAATCACTTACATGTCTTAAAAAGGTCAAATGACCCCTGAATTTTTCTAAATTTTGACATGACAGTTTTATTAGTGCACGTTAACTGTAGAAATTTTTTGAAGGCCATAAGAGGAAGCTATCGTCGGTTCGTCATCAAACACGCATTGTTTCCTCTCGGAACCACGAGGCTTCTAGTGAGTAGCTCCGGTTTGTGAGGGGTGTGTGTCCAAACTTTCGTCAAACAGGCCAATTTTTTTACCACATCATCTTGGTGGGATGCCATTACGTCAAGCAAGGTTTCATGTATTTCTGATCATTTTTGAATTTTTTGGAATTTAAATGCCATGGCATGCACTCCATGCTTTGTCCAAACCGTGACACCAATATGTTCGAAAATTCCTTTCTATTTACTGCACATCGAATTGACTCACACACAAGTACACAAATATGATTTTTCAAACCGTTATGGTTAGCTGTTGCATATACATGTAGTTCAAATTTGAATTACGATCATTAAGTGGCTAGAAAATCACTTAAATGTATTAAAAAGTTCAAATGACCCCTAAAATTTTCCAAATTTTTACATGACAGTTGTATTAGTGCACGTTAACTGTAGAATTTTTTTGAAGGTCATAAGAGGAAGCTATTACCGGTTCGTCATCAAACATGCATTGTGCCCTCTCGGAACCACGACCCTTCTAGTGAGTTGTTCCGGTTTGTGAGGGGTGTGTGTCCAAACTTTTGTCAAAGAGGCCAATTTTTTTACCACACCATCTTGGTACCATGCCATTACGTCAAGCAAGGTTTCATGTGTTTCTGATCATTTTTGAATTTTTTGGGAATTTAAATGCCATGGCATGCACTCGATGCTTTGTGTCCAAGCCGTGACACCAATATGTTTAAGAATCTTTCAATTTACTGCACATTGAATTAACTCGCACATAAGTACACAAATATGATTTTTGAAAACCATTATGGTTAGCTGTTGCATGTACATGTAGTTCAAATTTGAATTACGGTCATTAAATGGCTAGAAAATCACTTAACTGTCTTAAAAAGGTCAAATGACCCCTGGAATTTTCCAAATTTTGACATGACAGTTGTATTAGTGCACGTTAACTGTAGAATTTTTTGAAGGCCATAAGAGTAAGCTATCACCGGTTCGTCATCAAAGATGTATTGTGTTCTCTCGGAACCACGAGCCTTCTAGTGAGTAGCTCCGGTTTATAAGGGATGTGTGTCCAAAGTTCCGTCAAACAGGCCAATTTTTTTACCACAGCATCCTGGTGACATGCCATTACGTCAAGCAAGGTTTCATGTATTTCTGATCATTTTTTTTGGAATTTAAATGTCATGACACTCCTTGCTTGTGTCCAAGCCGTGACACCAATATGTTCGGAAATTCCTTCCAATTTACTGCACATGGAATTAACTCTCACACAAGTACACAAATATGATTTTTCAAACTGTTATGGTTAGCTGTTGCATATATATGTAGTTCAAATTTGAATTACGATCATTAAATGGCTAGAAAATCACTTAAATGTCTTAAAAAGGTCAAATGACCCCTGGAATTTTCTAAATTTTGACATGACAGTTGTATTAGTGCATGTTAACTGTAGAAAAATTTGGAAGACCATAAGAGGAAGCTATCGCCGGTTCGTCATCAAACATGCATTGTGCCCTCTTGGAACCACGAGCTTTCTAGTGAGTTGCTCCGGTTTGTGAGGAGTGTGTGTCCAAACTTTCGTCCAACAGGACAATTTTTTTACCATACCATCCTGGTGCCATGCCATTACATCAAGCAAGGTTTCATGTGTTTCTGATCATTTTTTATTTTTTTGGAATTTCAATGCCATGGCACTCGATGCTTTGTGTCCAAGCCATGACACCAATATGTTTGAAAATTTCGTCCAATTTACCGCACATGGAATTAACTCGCACACAAGTATTCAAATATGACTTTTCAAACCATTATGGTTAGCTGTTGCATGTAGTTTAAATTTGAATTACGGTAATTAAATGGCTAGAAAATCACTTAAATGTCTTAAAAAGGTCAAATGACCCCTGAAAGTTTCCAAATTTTGACATGACAGTTGTATTAGTACTCCAAATTTTCTCGTACATTTAAAACACCATCCGTTGCCACTGCACCCCAAATTCGTCTTTCACAGCTAATACAAAATATCAATAACATCACACATAGTTTGTTGTAGGGACCATTGGCGATGAAAATTCGTGGGTCTACTTAAGTCTTCCTCCATAAGCTTCGCCGGCTTCGTCTGCTCTAGTGCCGGTCACCCCCGAATCCACGAATCCCAGATCCCCATTCCCGCAACCCCTTCTTGCTAAGAATGACGCCGTGGAAACGCTTCGTGAGGGCCCGTACGGTGGACGCGTCCTCCCCGAGCGCGCCGCCTGCACCGAGAGCGCGGCCGCATCTGCATTGAGCGCGGCCGCATCCGCCGAGAGGGCGTCTACGGCAGCCGACAGGGCAGCTGCAGCAGCCGAGACGGCTGCAGCAGCTGCTGCGACAGCGGCTGCAAACGCAGAGAGCGCTCGAGCTGCCGTCCGCGCAGCCGATGTCGCCCTGGCCCAGGTCGAGGCCATCCACGCCAAGATCGAGGATGCACACGCCAAGACATTCCAGGCCACCTCAGAATCCAGCATGCAACCCACGTCCGAAAAGGCGGAGGAGGCCATGGAGTACCTGCTTCCTCATGAGATTGCCGAGCAGGAGCTGGAGATGCAGGAGGCGGCGGAGATCGAGGAGCGCCGGGAGAAGGAGTTGCGCGTGGCCCAGGACGAGGTTGAGAAGAGCCACTCCGTTGAGGAATCGGCGGTGGAGTACCAGCACGAGCTCTGGCGCAACCACTACTATGAGTACTACAACCTTGAGGGCGGCGCCGAGGACAAGGACAAGGACGAGGACGACGACGCGGTCGACTTCAGCCGGGGGGACGCGGGGTCCACCAATGGCGGCATGTCGTCAGGACAAGTCATCGACGTCTTATCTTACACCGGCGAAGCGTAGGGCGGCGCGACGGTGGCTTTGTTAAAATTATGCGTACTTAGTCTTTGTTTATAACGCTGGTCTTTTGTTAGAGCAATGTTTAGGTCAACTGGCTCTGTTTAATTACTAAAATTGCTCGATTCAGGAACTTTGGTCTATGTGCCGTAGGCTCTTTTGTGTGCCCAAATTAGCAAGCGATGTTAAATTATGTAATGACGTGGATGAGGACAGTACCTAGGGAAATTTCCACCAATATTTGAATGATCAAACTCATCGCATGCGCGTAAAGTAGAAGAATCGTTTGTGATGCACACATTCATTCAAAGTGAATGGTGTCCGGCGGCACCGCGCGCAAAGTTTCCCTCCACCTTTCCAAATTTTTGGCCTACCGCCGAAATATCTACCCCCTCCTCACCCCCTTTTCTCCCCGACCACAAGTCATATTTCCCGTGTTTCCTCCTTCCTTCCTTCCCAAGTTATAGCCGCTTCCTCGCTCTCGCCGTCTCGCATCCGACCGCCGCGGTCGCCATGGTCTTGGGTATGCCTCTCTTCTCTCTCTCGAGTTATGATTTGGAATGAAGGATTTTAACCCGGCGGTCGATTTGAGTCATTTCTTCCTCTTGTAGCTCCCTAGGACCATCAGTTGCAACAAATGAAGCAGGATGGCTGAAGATCTGCCTGCTCATTGTCACCATCAATCTCCATGCATGAAGTTAGATGTGTTTGAATCTATGGACAGTGGGAGGAAGTTTCTGGCATGTGCAGAGAAGGTTAGCCCCACTTTCATTGTTACAAATCATTTGTTAGATGTAATTCAGACACTGTCACTGTGCTATGTTATTCTGGATGTGATTAAGACCATCACAGTTTCTACCTAGCATCTAAAAAATGTTGCCACATCATCAATGATGCCATTAGAAAATTATTTGGCACCGCTTCAGCAGTTTGTGCAGCCAACTTTGGTCCACACATCCGAGCAGCCAAGCAGTAAAATACTAAAAACTTTATGGCACAAAGGAAATGGGCATCGGAGCAACTTGGTGCTCCGGAGTCTGGTTCCCTGATTTTTTTCCTCTGCATCAGCTCGCCAGTGCAGGGCACCGGTGCGAAATGTAGCAACAGCTGTCTTGACACCGGGTTTGGCATACATAGTGGACGACCTTAGTGCTATTAGTTCTATGTTACTAAATTTGTGCATGTACACACCTGTTAGTATCAATTTGATGTCATCCAAACACTGTTGCTATGCTGTTGCGGTTATATTTAGCTTCCTCATAAAATGTTCAATTCGTTATTTATAGTACATGACTAAGAACTTGTAGCATTGTTGCGGTTAATTATAACTTCTGATGTTTCTAAATTTGGTTGTTGTCTCAGTAGCAATTAATTCATTTGCACATTGATCTTTTTGAGAAGATATGTCATAATTAATCTGTTTCTTCAGTTTTTTAAAATATGTATTTGGTGATTCTCTATGTTGCTAGAAACCCATTTTCCCTACAATTGTTACTGATTTAGTTTTAAATATTATAGGATGAACGGAAGTGTTCTTACCTGGAGTGGGTTGATCAAGAGTGGCCACAGTCTCTGAAGATGTGCCTAGCAAAGCTCTGGAGCATGTATGAGGAAGAGAATAGAGATAGGCTTAGAGAAAGTGTTGTCAACGCTGAAGAATATTTTAAGATGCGGGAAAAAAAGAGGAAGACGGAGAATGAGCTCAGATTTTTTAAATTAGACTTTGCTAAGATGGTGTACGCGAAGGAGGAGGCACTTTCCCAGTTGGTCAGTGCAAAACAGGTTCTTACTGAACTGAAAGCAGAGGTGGATAAGACGAACATGGCTGATCATGCATCATCGATTAGGGAAATGAATATATTATTCTAATATTATTCTTATGAAGGTGAACTAGCTATATGCTGTACTGTGATGTTTTCAGGTCGCTATCGTACTGTGATGTTAAAATATATTTATGTGCCTGATATGAAATTGGCAAACAACTGTTCGATATGAAATGTGAATTTGCATAATACTGGAATTATTAATTGTAAACTAATAAACCTGCTAAATGGGTCATGGAGTTTTGCAAACGGTTCTAGTAGTAAAAGCGGTTGTGATGGATAGCCCAATGCCATACAGTTTTCTTCATCAAATCGTGTGTGATATCACTACTGCAGGATGCTGCTAACGCGACACTACAATCAGAGACCATTCGACGAAATTGTGTGCGATGCATTAATCGCAAACGATGATGTAAAAAACCCGTCAAAAAAGATGCAAAACGTTTGCGATGGTGGATACATCAAACACGGTTCAGATTTTAAATACTTGTGCGATGCGTGGCATACGGTTGATCCGTACAAAATGTTTGCGATGAGACAGAACAACAGAAACAGGCAGCCAGATCAAGGTGTGTGTGTGATATACGGCATACAGTTCACCCCGATAAACTGTTTGTGATGAGGCGGAATAACAGAAACGGGCAGCCAGATGAAGGTGTGTGCGATATACGGCATACAGTTCACTCGGATGAACTGTTTGTGATTAGGCAACACAAAAGAAACGGTCAGCCCGATGAATGTGTGTGCAATATACGGCATACAGTTCACTCGGATGAACTGTTTGCGTTGAGCCAAGAGAACAGAAACGGTTCAACTTAACAAGATGTGTGTGATACGCGGCAAATAGGTCTGCAATCGGAAATATGTGGGAAGACCGATAACAACACAGACGATTCCTGTTAACAAGCCGTGTGTGTTGTGAGCAAACGATTGCTGGTATACAATTGTGAGTGATTGATGAAAACATCACCGACGGGTTCCATTGTTTAGTCCGTGTGCGATGTGATTTGCTCTGTCCGCACAACATCTATGCACTGTCTACAGAGCATCAACACATATACTTAAAAAGACAGCATTGCATAACCAAATTAAGCATACAATTACACAAGTGACTACACATATAACATTTCCACACACCAAAGTAAGCAATTACATACATACTAAACTAGGAGAAACGAGGATCTAATCATCTACTTCTAGTTGCGACGACGCTTGCCATTGCTCTGCTTTCGGCTGGATCCCTGGCCGTTTTGGGGGAGGATGCACTTCCTCATGTCAACGATCCGCCTGTACATCTCGTAGCTCATGTACGCCTCCTTGGCCACGTACACGACGTGAGCTTTGTCAAGTTTCTCCATCCAGGACGAGTGCCAGGCACGCTTGTCCTTGTTGCAGGAATCCTTCATGTCTCTGTAGTAGGGATCGATGATGGCCTCGGCGAGGTGAACCAATGAGTCCTTCTCATGCTCGTTGCTGCTCCAGATATTGTATTGGCCCTGGATGTCGCCAAGATTCTGGCAGGTGATGCCCGAATTCTTGAGCACCTTTACATCGTTGCTGATGTCCACCGTAGCGAACATGTAGTGGGGGCTGTTGACAAACCTGGCGAAACGCTCGCAAGGCCTTGTGGCCAGGCAGTAGTGGTAGACGAGGACGTGATTGCGCACGCACATCTGTGCGATGACGACCTTGGGACGAGACCCGGCACGAGCGCGGGTGTACTCGAGGTCGAACCCGACCACCTTGTACTTCTCCTCAGCAAGCAACAGCTCCATGATGTGGATGGAGTGCTCCACCCAGACCGGGTTGTTGGTGTACACCACTGAGAGCTCCGTGAACCTTCTGTGGGTGTCCACCACGACATGCATGGTGAACTGCTGCTCGTCGTCGGCAGCCGCTCGGAGCACCATTGGAGCCGCGCAGGAAATTTTTCGTGGTGGGTGTGCTTCTTGCAGTAGTGGGTCGTGATCGAAAGGTTGAAGAGACACAAGGGTTAAATGGCCGCTGTAATAAATGGGGGCCGACCGGCCGGTAATCGTCACGTCTTGTCACCGTGTTCATAGCGGAGGATTCCAGTGCATGCTTGAGAACACCGCACGCGTTTCATTTGACCACGCGTGGGCTCGAAGAGGCGCCAAATGTATCGTTGGTGAGCCTGTTCCCGCGCAACCGCTCAGTTTACCGCGCAAGCTTCCTACCCGGTTAGTTTGGCCATGCGTCGGCTAGAAGAGGGACAAATCATGGGCGTTTATTAGCAAAAAGCTTTGTAAAAATGAAGTGTGTGGAATGACTTCGGTCATAAGTTTACCCGTGGGTGATGAGGTCAAAGTTACACAGAAGGGTGATGATGGACACTCGAGTGCGATAATTAATTCTGCGCTCTACAGGGCACACGGTTGAAGAAACCAACTATGGGCAATAATGTCGAAGATCACAGTCGAGTTAGCTATACAGATCGTGTGCTATGAGATTGACAAGGTAAACACATTCGAGAATGGTTAATAAAATCTAAGTCCATTGCATATTAAGGTCAGAATAATGCTACCAATATACGAGTCTCATACGATGCCATTTCAACGATTGTACCACAAAAGCTTGAAATATTACAAGGTTCAAATTCCAGAGTTATATGGCTCAAATTCAAAGATTACAAGGTTCAAACTGATATTAGAAATGAAATTCAGCTCATCAGCTGTAAACACCCGCGCTGATCCGCTGAACATGGATATAAGAGAGGTTCAAACTAATATTACCACTTGTAAGGCTGGTTTTGAAACCTCATAATTATTGCGAAGGGGTCAGCCACTGAGAAGTCATGTATGGGGATGACACGATGACTTCCGATTACTCTATCGTCTGAAGTTCCAAAATGAAATTCAGCTTTTTCGGAGCCTATTCCATTCTGCCGCAGCCACCAGCGCTGATCAACAAACCATTCATTTTTGCGAAATAAATGTAGGGCAAACCTCATTACCTTCAGCACCCTTGCTCTGACAACAAAGAACCTGGCGAATATAATCTCCGGTAAGGTCCCTCGGTAGGAGTTCAAAGTAATTTCTGAGAGATGCAGATCTAGGCATTCGATGTGATTGTTATAGTGTATCACATTATCCACCACCGGGCCTAATCTTATCTGCAAAAGAAGAAAACGTGTTAGTGCCTACATGCAGTTTTGAACACTACTACAGGCCTATTTGGTTTGCAGGATTTGTAAAATGCACTAACGTGCCATCTTCAATCCGACATGATTAACATGGGCATTGCTACTTCTTGAGCTTGCGCTGGTTTTTCCCTTGAAGAGGAAAGGGTGATGCAGCAAAGTAGAGATAAGTATTTCCCTCAGTTAAGAACCAAGGTATCAATCCAGTAGAAAATACACGCAAGTCTCCAATCTATGCACCTGCACAAACAATCAAACACTTGCACCCAACGCGATAAAGGGGTTGTCAATCCCTTCACAGTCACTTGCAAAGGTGAGATCAGATAGAGATAGATATAAAAGCTTACTAAAACATAAAACAAAGTAACAACAAATAAATTATAGCAAGGTATTTTTGGGTTTTTTGGTTTATAGATCTGAAAATATATGATGGAAAATAGACCCGGGGGCCAGAGGTTTCACTAGAGGTTTCTCTCTTGAAAGCAAATAATACGGTGGGTGAACAAATTACTGTCGAGCAATTGATAGAAAAGTGCAAAGTTATGATGATATCCAAGGCAATGATTATGAATATAGGCATCATGTCCGTGGCAAGTAGACTGATCATAGGGAATTACTGTAGTGTGATGCTGGGGATGTTACATATTAGTCCACACATCGACCGCTATCCAGCATGCATCTAGAGTATTAAGTTCATAAGAACGGAGTAATGCCTTAAGTAAGATGACATGATGTAGAGGGATAAACTCAAGCAATATGATGAAAACCCCATCTTTTTACCCTTGATGGCAACAATACAATACGTGCCTCGCTACCCCTACTTTGTCACTGGGTGAGGACACCGCAAGATTGAACGCAAAACTAAGCACCTCTCCCATTGCAAGAAGAACCAATCTAGTTGGCCAAACCAAACCGATAATTCGAAGAGAAATAAAAAGATATCAAATCATGCATATAAGAATTCAGAGAAGATTCAAATAATATTCATAGATAAACTGGTCATAAATCCATAATTCATCGGATCTCGACAAATACACCGCAAACGAATATTACATCGGATAGATCTCCAAGAACATCAAGGAGAACATGGTATTGAGGATCAAAGAGAGAGAAGAAGCCATCTAGCTACTAGCTATGGACCCGTAGGTCTGTGGTAAACTACTCATGCTTCATCGGAAGGGCAATAGAGTTGATGTAGAAGCCCTCCGTGATCGAATCCCCCTCCGGCAGGATGCCGAAAAAGGCCCCAAGATGGGATCTCACGGGTACAGAAGGTTGCGGCAGCGGAAAAGTATTTTGGTGGACGCTTCTGGTCGTTTGGGAATATTTCTGAATTTATAGGCCAAGAATTAGGGTTGTAGGAGCTCCGAGGGGCCCACAAGCCCTCAGGGCGCGCCCCTGAGGCTTGTGGCCTCCTCGGGACTCGTCTGACTTCATCTCCAAGTCCTACGTGTGTCTTCTGGTCCAAGAAAAATCATCGCGAAAGTTTTATTCCGTTTGGTATTCCTTTTCTGTAAAACTCAAAAACAAGAAAAAAAAACAGAAACTGGCACTGGGCTCTAGGTTAATAAGTTAGTCCAAAAAATAATATAAAATAGCATATTAATGCATATAAAACATCCAAAACAGATAATATAATAGCATGGAACAATAAAAAATTATAGATACGTTGGAGATGTATCAAGCATCCCCACGCTTAATTCCTGCTCATCCTCGAGTAGGTAAATGATAAAAACAGAATTTTTGATGTGGAATGCTACCTAACATATTTATCCATGTAATTTTCTTTATTGTGGCATGAATATTCACATCCATAAGATTCAAAACAAAAGTTTAATATTGACATAAAAACAATAATACTTCAAGCATACTAATAAAGCAATCGTGTCTTCTCAAAATAACATGGCCAAAGAAAGTTATCCCTACAAAATCATATAGTCTGGCTATGCTCCATCTTCATCACACAAAGTATTAAATCATGCACAACCCCGATGACAAGGCAAGCAATTGTTTCATACTTTTGATGTTCTCAAACTTTTTCAACTTTCATGCAATACATGAGCGTGAGCCATGGATATATCACTATAGGTGGAATAGAATATGGTGGTTGTGGAGAAGACAAAAAGAAGGAGATAGTCTCACATCAACTAGGCGTATTAATGGGCTATGGAGATGCCCATCAATAGATATCAATGTGAGTGAGTAGGGATTGCCATGCAACGGATGCACTAGAGCTATAAGTTTATGAAAGCTCAAAAAGAAACTAAGTGGGTGTGCATCCAACTCGCTTGCTCACGAAGACCTAGGGCAATTTGAGGAAGCCCATCATTGGAATATAGAAGCCAAGTTCTATAATGAAAAATTCCCACTAGTATATGAAAGTGACAACATAGGAGACTCTCTATCATGAAGATCATGGTGCTACTTTCTCTCTTTTTTTTGTTTGGGCTTCTTTTGGCCTCTTCTATTTTTGTAAAGTCCAGAGACTCATCCCTACTTGTGAGGGAATCATAGCTTCCATCATCCTTTCCTCACATGGGACAATTCTCTAATAATGATGATCATCACACTTTTATTTACTTACAACTCAAGAATTACAACTCGATAATAGAACAAAGATATGACTATATATGAATGCCTCCGGTGGTGTACCGGGATGTGCAATGATCAAGAGAGACATGTATAAAAAAATATGAATGGTGGCCTTGCCACAAATACTATGTAAACTACATGATCATGCAAAGCAATATGACAATGATGAAGCGTGTTATAATAAAATGGAACGGTGGAAGTTGCATGGCAATATATCTCGGAATGGCTATGGAAATGCCATAATAGGTAGGTATGGTGGCTGTTTTGAGGAAGGGTATATGGTGGGTGTAATGCACCGGCGAAAGTTGCGCGGTACTTGGGAGGCTAGCAATGGTGGATGGGTGAGAGTGCGTATAATCCATGGACTCAACATTAGTCATAAAGAACTCACATACTTATTGCAAAAAATTATTAGCTATCGAAACAAAGTATTACACACATGCTCCTATGGGGGTGGATTGGTAGGAAAAGACCATCGCTCGTCCCCGACCGCCACTCATAAGGAAGACAATCAATAAATAAACCATGCTCCGACTTCATCACATAACGGTTCATCATACATGCATGCTACAGGAATCACAAACTTTAACACAGGTATTTCTACCAATCCACAATTACTCACTAGCATGACTCTAATATCACCATCTTTATATCTCAAAACAATCATAAGGAATCAAACTTCTCATAGTATTCAACGCTCTTTATATGAAAGTTTTTATTATATCCCTCTTGGATGCCCATCATATTAGGACTAAATTCATAACCTAAGAAAATTACCATGATGTTTAGAGAGACTCTCAGAATAATATAAGTGAAGCATGAGAGTTCAACAATTTCTATAAAATAAAGCCACCGCCGTGCTCTAAAAAGATATAAGTGAAGCACTAGAGCAAAATTGCCTAGCTCAAAAGATATAAGTGAAGCACATAGAGTATTCTAATAAATTCATGATTCATGCGTGTCCCTCTCAAAAGGTGTGTACAGCAAGGATGATTGTGGCAAACTAAAAAGCAAAGAATCATATCATACAAGACGCTCCAAGCAAAACACATATCATGTGGTGAATAAAAATATAGCCTCAAATAAATTTACCGATAGACGAAGACGAAAGAGGGGATGCCATCCGGGGCATCCCCAAGCTTAGATGCTTGGTTATACTTTAATATTACCTTGGGGTGCCTTGGGAATCCCAAGCTTAGGCTCTTTCCACTCCTTATTCCATAGTCCATCAAATCTTTACCCAAAACTTGAAAACTTCACAACACAAAACTCAACAGAAAACTCATGAGATCCGTTAGTATAAGAAAATAAATCACTAATGTTGTGAACTCATTATTTATTTATATTCATGTAATATCTACTGTATTCCAACTTTTCCATGGTTCATACCCTCCGATACTACCCATAGATTCATCAAAATAAGCAAACAACACAAAGAAAATAGAATCTGTCAAAAACAGAACAGTCTGTGAAGATCTGAATTTTACTCCTACTTATGTAACTCCACAAATTCTGAAAAAATTAGGAAAACAGAGTAAATTTATATATCAATCTTTTGTAAAAAAAATCAGAGTTTTTAGATGCTCCAGTGAATTTAAACAATTCTGTTACTGGAAGCAAAAGTTTCTGTTTTTCAGCAAGATCAAATCAACTTTCACCGTAAGCCATCCCAAAGGTCTTACTTGGCTCAAACACTAATTAAAACACCAAAACACAATTAATACAAAGGGAATAATGTGTATACTCATAAAACCAAAAAAATAAAGATATTGGGTTGTCTCCCAACAAGCGCTTTTCTTTAAAGCCTTTTAGCTAGGCGTTGATAATTCTAATGATGCTCATATAAAAGACAAAAAATTAAAGCAAAAAGAGAGCATCGCATAGCATGTGAAAAACAAGTTTAAGTCTAACATACTTCCTATGCATAGGCATTTTATAGGGTAAAGATTTATCAAGACAAGCAAAAACTAGCATATGCAAGGAAGAAGAAAGAAACAATAGCAATCTCAACAAAACGAGCGGAAATTTAGTAACATGAAAGTTTCTACAACCATATTTTCCTCTCTCATAGTAATTACATGTATGATCATAATCAAATTCAACAATATAAATATCACATAAAATATTCTCAACATGATCCACATGCATGCAAAGTTGACACTCTTCCAAAATAGTGGGATTATCATCAAATAAAGTCACGACCTCTCCAAACCCACTTTTATCAAAAAATTCATAAGACTTATCAATCTCCAAAGTAGTGGGATAATTATTTCCTAAAGTTGACACTCTTCCAAACCCACTTTCAGTATTATTGCAAACATTATTATCATGAGGCTTAAATAAATTTTCAAGATCATAAGAAGCATTATCACCCCAATCATGATCATTGCAATAAGTAGTGGAAATAGCAAAACTAGCATCCCCAAGCTTGGGGTTTTGCATATTATTAGCACAATTGAAATTAATAGGATTTATACTAACATCATTGCAATCATGCTTTTTATTCAAGGAGCTATCGTGAATCACTTCATAAATTTCTTCATCACAATTTTCAGATTCACGAATTTCAAGCAAAACTTCATAAAGATAATCTAGTGCACACAACTCACTAGCAATTGGTTCATCATAATTGGATCTCTTAAAAAGATTAGCAAGTGGATGAGGATCCATAAACTTTTTTCTTTCTGATTTTCAATAAATACACAATTATTCCAAGCGAACAAGCAAACAAACCAAGCAAGACATAGAAGGCAAATGAAAAGAAGGCAAATATTTTTGTGTTTTTCTGAAATCGTTTTAGAAGTGGGGGAGAGGAAAATGAGAGGCAAATGGCAAATAATTTAATGCAAGAGATGAGAGTTTATGGTGGGTACTTGGTAGGCTTGATGTAGGTCTCCCCGGCAACGGCGCCGGAAATTCTTCCTGCTACTTCTTGAGCTTGCATTGGTTTTTCCCTTGAAGAGGAAAGGGTGATGCAGCAAAGTAGAGATAAGTATTTCCCTCAGTTAAGAACCAAGGTATCAATCCAGTAGGAGATACACGCAAGTCTCCAATCTATGCACCTGCACAAACAATCAAACACTTGCACCCAACGCGATAAAGGGGTTGTCAATCCCTTCACGGTCACTTGCAAAGGTGAGATCTGATAGAGATAGATATAAAAGCTTACTAAAACGTAAAACAAAGTAAAAAAAAAATTGCAGCAAGGTATTTTTGGGTTTTTTGGTTTATAGATCTGAAAATATATAATGAAAAATAGACCCGGGGGCCATAGGTTTCACTAGAGGCTTCTCTCTTGAAAGCAAATAATATGGTGGGTGAACAAATTACTGTCAAGCAATTGATAGAAAAGTGCAAAGTTATGACGATATCCAAGGCAATGATTATGAATATAGGCATCACGTCCATGTCAAGTAGACCGACTCCTGCCTGCATCTACTACTATTATGTGACGACCTCGGCTTAATCGTGCACTAACCATACACGCAAATGCACACGATCAAGCCTAAGGACTCACTTGAAGATATCACAACACAACTCTAAAACATAAATAAAGTCATACAAGCTTTATATTACAAGCCAGGGCCTCGAGGGCTCGAATACATAGCTCGATGGCATACAAGTGGCAGCGGAAGTATCAGATATCTAGGTACAGATATTACAGAAAAACAGCTAGGCCTTTAGAAAGGCGAGGCAAAATAAAATACTACGATCGAAAGGCGTAGGCCTCCTGCCTAGGACCCTCCGAATCCTACTCCTTGTCGTCAGTCGGCTCCTCATAGTAGTACTTGCCGGGAGGGTAGTAGTAGTAGCCGTAGTCGTCGACGGGGGCCGCTATCTTAGGGGCTCCGTCATCTGGTGGCGACATATGGATATGGGGGAAAAAGAAAGTAAAGCAAACGTGAGTACTCATCCCAAGTACTTAGCAAGCAAGGATCTACACTACATATGCAACATTTTCAAAGGAGGGCAGTTTATGTGGACTGGGCTGCAGAAATGCCAGAATAGAGGGGAAAGCCTAGTCCTATCAAAGACTAGCATCTTCAATCATCTTCATCGGTCTTGCAGCATTAGAAGAGTGCAGATTAACATAATGTAAAGTAGTTGTAGTATCATCAACCTCACCCAGAGATTCTTCCTCGACTCCCTGCGAGAAAGCAATCCCAGAGCCATACTATCCATTTAATCTCAAGTCATCAGTTCTAGTTGTATCGATCGGGATACAACTCTGAGTGTCCATTACCGTAGGATAGGCTATCGATAGATTAGTTCTTTCCTGCAGGGGTGCACCAACTTACCCACCACGCTCGCTTAACTCCGGCCGGACACACTTTTCTAGGTCATGCCCGGCCTCGGCTAAGCAACACGCCGCAACCCGACCAAATACTTAACAGAGAGGTCAGCACGCCAGACTAACCTATGCCCCCAGGGGTCTTGGGAATTCACCCCGGGAACTCCTGCACGTTACGTTCACGGCCGAGAGCAGACCTAGCAACCCCTTAATACAAGCGCAGTTGCGTAACCAGTCCATCTCGGTGCGCGCCGCTCAATCACTGACGTCCATTAAGCTTTGGCTGAAGTATACGACGCAGAACGCCCATACTATGCCCACGTGATGGTTAGTGCTATCAGGCCAGAGGCCCCTTGGATCAAATATCCAAACCGTTAGTGTGTTGGCAGTGCGGTAACAAGCAGAGACTCACGAAAGATGTGACCCCGTCGCCCCGTCTCGAGGACTTGTGGCAAGGGCTAGGAATGCCCGGCCACGCCTCGTGTTCAACTCTCGGGCACCATCCAGGTCCACCCGATTCCACATCACTCGCTATTAAGCTCGCGCGGGTACCCCTCAGGGCCGACCCGTCTTTAGTATCATGTTTCAGTGTAAGTCATAGTAACAATAGTAACCGTGTGTCTAACACCAAGGGGAACCCTGAGGAATCACCCTCGATGGAGTTCCCTCTGATGTTACCGTCAAGGTGAACAAAGGAGGAATCACCCTCGAGGTCCACTCTTGAGGAGTTGCATGACGGTGTCGTTATCGGGGGTGGTGTAGGAGGAATCACCCTCGCTGACCACGCCCGATTAACTAACCTACAAGGTTATCATCAGAAGTGTTGACGAGGTATCACCCTCGGCACTCGATAGTAACCAGTAGTGTCGAGCAACTAAGGGGAAGTGACGTGCGGTGCCGGGGCCTGGTCTTCGATCCCATTGCTCGGGTCTTCTGTTAATCCAGCGGGGCAGTCGGGATATAGTGGGGTCTTTGCTGGGTCTCTACCCAAACTATACTAAACCGTTTAGGATAAGCAGGCAGGTAACAATAGCAGGTTACAATAAACAGGCTATGCAGCAGAAATAGGATAACAGCAGCAGCAGTAACTTCTAATGCAAGCATAAGAGAGAAGAGAGTGGGCGATATCGAAATTCTCAAAAAGGGGGTGCTTGCCTGGAAGCTCGGTGGCAAGGGTCTGATCGTCAGGAGTGTAGTCGACCTCCGGAGCTACGTCAGTCTCGGGAGCTACGTCGACGTCGGGGTCTATCGAGAAAGAAGAGGGGGAAGAAACATATAAATGCACAGCAAACGATGCAATACAGGGCATGCTATGCTAAGATGCAGTGTAGGGTTGCCTAAAGATGCATCTAGGTCATTTTAGTTATTATAGGATTAATGTTGGATTTATTATCCGGTGATCATGCAGTATTCATCTACGGGATACGGCCTCGAACTTGTGGTTTCACCTACGTAGGGGGTTTCGGCATCAAAACAGACGACATGATCAGATTCATCTCGTCGTTCTGAGCAACTTTCATGTATAAAGTTTTTCGATCTGAGCTACGGTTTATTTTCTATGAATTTTCAAAGATAAATGATTTTTTGGAATTATTTTATTTAACAGAAATGGATTATGACATCAGCATTGCGTGGGGATGACATCAGCAGTCTACAGGCACGCTGACCAGTCAACGGGGCCCACCAGTCAGTGACTGGGGCTGCCCAGTTAGCCGTTGACCTGGTCAACTAGGTCAACTAGGCCCGCGGGGCCCAGCTGCCAGTGACTCAGGGGGCCCCACCTGTCGGGCCACGTTGGCGACACATCGGCACTGGCACCGGAATTACCCCGGCGACCTCAAATGCGGCGGAGAGGCCACGACCGGCGTCGGAGTTCACCGCCTGGCGTCCATTTGACATGCGGGAGGCACCGTTCGAGCGAGCGGAAGGTGCCGCGTCCAGCGGTGGTACTGGGCGGCACTGGGGATGCCGGAGTTGGCACCGGCGACGAGGTCCGCGACCGCCAGAGTCGGGCGCAGACGGAAACGATGCTACGGGGCACGGCAGGGCGCGCCAGAGGCGGCGTTGGGCTCACGCGAAAGCGCTGAGCACATCTACGGGCTCGGACGGCCACGACATCGTCTACCTCGACGGCGGCAAGCTACGCGGCGGAGCCGCGTTCGGATGGCTCCGACGAAGGTGGCTACGAGCGCGGAGAATAGTGGGGAGGAGAGGGGATCGAGAAGGGGCTCACCGAGGGGCGCATGAAAGGCCCGGTGAGTGCGTAGGAGCGGCAGCGATGCCGGGATCGAGGACGAACGCCGACGAGGCAGAGGATGAGGACAAGCTCGATCCACACGTCGTAGGGGCGAGGAGCTCGGTCTTGGGATTGCGGTCGACGTGGACGAGGCCGGCGGTCCTCCTGGGCATCACCGTGCGGCGTGGGGTGCTCGGTGGCCGCGGTGAAGACGGACGGCGACGGCGGCATTCAGGCAGAGGAAAAGGGAATAGAGAGAGCCGGGCGAGGGAGGGAAGCAGAGGAATGGCGAGGCGTCCAGGGGAGCGAATGGGGGCTCGGCCTTATCCGCGGCTCGCCTGCCCGTCGCGGTGGCAGCCAGCGGGCGGTAGAGGCGCGCGCGTCCACGGGGACGACGACACGGCGGCGGGGGGGGGGGGGGTGGTGGGGTGGGGGGGGTGGGGGGGGGGGTGGGGGGGGGGGGGGGGGGGGGGGTGGGGGGGGGGGGGGGGTGGGGGACTTAAGTTGATGTAGGCTGGGCGGCTCGCTCCTGTAGTCAGGTAAGTGGCCTCTGGCTCTTTCCTATTTTCTTTGTTTTCTCTTTTTATTTAATCTCAGAGGTGGGAAAAGAAATATTTGGGCTACCAAATCAATTTGGAAAAATATGGAACTAAGCCATAATATTACCTAGTGATATTTGGTATTGCCACAAGAAGTTGGGAGGCAATTGGAAAAGGTTAGGTGTTTTTTTAGAAATTGAAAAGGACAAATTAAATGCTGCTGGACTACTGTTTTAAAGTCCAGGGGCATTTTGGGAATTCTGGTAAGGTTGGTTTCAATTTTATAATTGCCTTGAGACTATTTGCAACATGGTGAACTATTTTTCAGAAATTTTGGTGCAACTTTATTTTGCAATTGAATTTGAATTGATTTTGGGGAGAAATTAGAATTGAGGTGTTTGAACACTGTGATCAAGAAATGCAAATGATGATGACTTGGCACTGATCATAGGGAATTACTGTAGTGTGATGCTGGGGATGTTACAAATCTCCTCCACTACAAGAAATCTCGTCCCGAGATTTAAGTGGGGAAGAAAAGGGTAACTTCGGGAGAACTGACCCTTGCGAGGTCGATTATCTGGTGGATAATTTGGGGAATACGACAAGAGCATGTCTCGAGTTGGAGCTTAGGAAAACATCGAGAGCAAAGTATGAAGGTACAATAAGAAGCTTCAAATGGGTAGGCGATCGTTCGATGCCTGAGGCAAAGTGAAAGGGGGTTCAAAGTAACGGGAATAGATCAACTCTCAGGAAGTGGCTCGTGATATGATTCGAAGCGAGGTACAAAGGATATTTCGAAATCAAGGATGTACAGGAGAGTCAGGTTCCGATCCTGTGGAACTATGGGGGGGGGGGTCAATTATAAGTAGGGTGAATGGTCACATCCTACCGGTCACGGCAAAGAGACATGTCAAAGGGAAGTCTGTCAGTTATGTCGGTAACAAGGTCGGTACCAAGGGCGAGGGACGAAGAGAACCATTTTCCTGCTCGTGGAACGAGGCGGACCAAAAGGCAAAGTTCTCATCCATCGGGGGTTACCGAAATGTCATCAACAATAGTAACAGGGTCTCACTGACAGAGTTGTAGACCGAGATGTTTTCATAGGCAGAGAATTAATCTCTGCCCAGACAAGTTAGATTACAGGAAAGGTTAAACAAAACAATGGAAAGGAAAATGTGTTTTCTCACAAGAATTGGGAGTATATCCTGTCCAAGGAAAAACGGAGCAGGATATACATGATGGGACAGCAAGTTCAAAAGCATTTAGATAGAGGAGCGAAGGAAGAATCATGATATTACCCATACAACGGTGTTTGGATAATTGATCGAGAAACATTTGGCAATGTGCTTCCAATGTTCTTGTCGAGATTCGGAATACCATTATCATGCTTCGAGGTAGCAACGATATGGTGTCAAGTAAAGATTGGGTTCGAAGATCTTCAAGAGATGCCGAGAAACAATTCCAAGGTTATCTCAGAGCGTAAGGAATAACCAAGCACAACCAGGTCTGTGTTGGCAGAGAGTCAAGATGTCATCGATGATATCACAAATCATCGAGGGGCAGGGATGGTATTTCTAGCCATGAATTCAATTGATATCCTGAAAGAGCTCGGAATATTGATGATGATCCCCACACATTTGTCGAGAGGTTTCAAGAAGATGTAATCGGTTGGTGATGACATCAAACAAAAGGAATGCCAAAGCGAAAGGTTATTTGAACCACGGATACGGCACAAGCTCGAAATCAAGCTTGTTGTTCGAGGTGAAATGACAAGATGAGAAAGATCGACGTAAGCTTAACTCATCGTCGAAAATTGTGCTCCAGGAAGAAGGGCCAGGTAGCACAGTTAAAAGTTAGCACGATAGGGATATAGCCGAACGGGCTAGGAATGACTTGAAGGATTGTTAAACCTATAAGCAATGAAAGTTACTTAGAGTTATCAAATCGGAGTGCGGAATCGATTCACTTACCGGTGTTCTCGAGTGACCAACCACTCAGAACTCGGGGATATTGGAATTGGTGGTCAATTGTAGTTCGATGAAGAACTCATAAGAAGTTATGTAGTTCCTATGATATTCTTGAGATACCAAGGGGTAACACTCGAGGGTAAATCAGGACAGAGGTGGGGCAGGCATATTGGTTTGCAGAAGACAAGTGCTTTAGCTTGTCCACGAAATGAGATGAAAGAAGGACAATCATGGTCGGAACCACGATTGCAAAGGATCAATTCATAGATACAAGATAAACTTATTCCAAAGAAATAATTATTTTTATGAGCAGCTTCCATGATAAGTTCTACATCGGGTCCATGGGTATGAACACAAAGGTTCAAGGTCGACTCCCATTTCTTCAATGCATAACCTCTCATTCACTCCTCGTTTTCGAAGAAATTGTAGTGCTAATTTTTTTTCTGGCGAAGCACCAGAAGAGTATGACTCGCATAACTTTCGAGTTCACACAAATTAGGGAAAGCATAGGTTCAACCCATCGGGACATTTTTACGAAGCTATACAACCATCAACCAAAGCAAGGGGTGCAAGATCGAAAACAGAGTATCGAAGTCAAAGCAGATGATACAATTTACCGGAGGTACTAATTACCAAGGGAAGAGCTCATAAGATGTTTGAATATGAAGGATACTGCCGGATATTAATCCAACAAAGGATTCAGCAGTCCTCAATGGATCTGATGTGAGTATCAGTACTCAATCAGAAGAAGGAAAGAATGCAAAGGCATCGGATTATAGAAACAGCTGAATAATTCGACGTTCAAGTTGAAGTGATCTAGATGGACCATCAATTGCAACATGATTGGCCAAGATCCAACTCATGTCCAAAATGACGTCTGAGCCGGTAGGACAAATTCTAGGAAAGAACTGATGATTGCGAACATTCGCAGCATATTGATTCAAGGGATTCAAAATGGTAATGGCAAAGGATGTTGACGGGGAATACTAGACATATGGAATTAGCCATAGTGCAGGCATGCAAGAATTTCAAGAGCAATAGGCTGCAAAGGAATCTCGGAAAGTCAGATAGTATTTCAAGGTATTTTGGGAATCACAAGAACAACTGGGGACAAACGGACCTCGGGTAAGTACGAGGATTTATTCGTAAGTGTGTTCAGGTGGAGAGGAACTGCAAGGCAGTAGATTCAGAGAATTCTCGAAATGTCGGATAGTGTTCCGATATGTCGGATAGAACCCGAGAGTAACTGGAATGAATATATGAACGACAGTTGCAAGTAGTTATCCATCGGAGTTTATCGGTGGTTAGGAACTGCAAAGCAGTGGGCACAAGGGTCTCGGGAACTTCGAGGAGTATCTTCGGAGTCTTCTGATGAACCAAGCGATCATCTGGCATGCGGGGCTCTCCGGAATGAAGTGGTTACGAGAACCTAATGTCAAGTTAGTAAAATCTTTAACCTGAATAGAAGAGAGTTCAGAGTCCCAGAGTATAGACGAGGAATAAAAGATCCTAATACCACCCAGTTGGCGACGTGGGCCCGTAAGCCACACAGCCATGTTGGTAAAACAGTTTTCGACCACTAGACTGAACTTCGGCCAAGGAATTAGATAGGGGGATTCCTAGAGGTAGTCAGCTCTGATACCAACCTGTGATGACCCCGGCTTAATCGTGCACTAACCATACACGCAAATGCACATGATCAAGCCTAAGGACTCACTTGAAGATATCACAACACAACTCTAAAACATAAATAAAGTCATACAAGCTTAATATTACAAGCCAGGATCTCGAGGGCTCGAATACATAGCTCGATGGCATACAAGTGTCAGCGGAAGCATCAGATATCTTGGTACAGATATTACAGAGAAACAGCTAGGCCTTTAGAATGGCAAGGCAAAATAAAATACTACGATCGAAAGGCGTAGGCCTCCTGCCTAGGACCCTCCGAATCCTACTCTTGGTCGTCAGTCGGCTCCTCGTAGTAGTACTCGCCGGGAGGGTAGTAGTAGTAGCCATAGTCGTCGACGGGGGCCGCAATCTCAGGGGCTCCGTCATCTGGTGGCGACATATGGATATGCGGGAAAAAGAAAGTAAAGCAAACGTGAGTACTCATCCCAAGTACTCAGCAAGCAAGGATCTACACTACATATGCAACATTTTCAAAGGAGGGCAGTTTATGTGGACTGGGCTGCAGAAATGCCAGAATAGAGGGGAAAGCATAGTCCTATCGAAGACTAGCATCTTCAATCATCTTCATCGGTCTTGCAGCATTAGAAGAGTGCAGATTAACATAATGTAAAGTAGTTGTAGTATCATCAACCTCGCCCAGAGATTCTTCCTCGACTCCCTGCGAGAAAGCAATCCCAGAGCCATACTATCCATTTAATCTCAAGTCATCAGTTCTAGTTGTACCGATTGGGATACAACTCCGAGTGTCCGTTACTGTAGGACAGGCTATCGATAGATTAGTTCTTCCCTGCAGGGGTGCACCAACTTACCCACCACGCTCGCTTAACTCCGGCCGGACACACTTTTCTGGGTCATGCCCGGCCTCGGCTAAGCAACACGCCGCAACCCGACCAAATACTTAACAGAGAGGTCAGCACGCCAGACTAACCTATGCCCCCAGGGGTCTTGGGCCTTCGCCCCAGGAACTCCTGCATGTTACGTTCATGGCCGAGAGCAGACCTAGCAACCCCTTAATACAAGCGCAGTTGCGTAACCAGTCCAACTCGGCGCACGCCGCTCAATCGCTGACGTCCATTAAGCTTTGGCTGAAGTATACGACGCAGAACGCCCATACTATGCCCACGTGATGGTTAGTGCTATCAGGCCAGAGGCCCCTTGGATCAAATATGCAAACCGTTAGTGTGTTGGCAGTGCGGTAACAAGCAGAGACTCACGAAAGATGTGACCCCGTCGCCCCGTCTCGAGGACTTGCGGCAAGGGCTAGGAATGCCAGGCCACGCCTCGTGTTCAACTCTCGGGCACCATCCAGGTCCACCCGATTCCACATCACTCGCTATTAAGCTCGCGCGGGTACCCCTCAGGGCCGACCCGTCTTTAGTATCATGTTTCAGTGTAAGTCATAGTAACAATAGTAACCGTGTGTCTAACACCAAGGGGAACCCTGAGGAATCACCCTCGATGGAGTTCCCTCTGATGTTACCGTCAAGGTGAACGAAGGAGGAATCACCCTCGAGGTCCACTCTTGAGGAGTTGCGCGACGGTGTCGTTATCGGGGGTGGTGTAGGAGGAATCACCCTCGCTGACCACGCCCGATTAACTAACCTACAAGGTTATCATCAGAAGTGCTGACGAGGTATCACCCTCGACACTCGATAGTAACCCAGTAGTGTCAAGCAACCAAGGGGAAGTGACGTGCGGTGCCAGGGCCTGGTCTTCGATCCCGTTGCTCGGGTCTTCAGTTAATCCAGCGGGGCAGTCGGGATATAGTGGGGTCTCTGCTGGGTCTCTACCCAAACTATACTAAACCGTTTAGGATAAGCAGGCAGGTCACAATAGCAGGTTACAATAAACAGGCTATGCAGCAGAAATAGGATAATAGCAGCAGCAGTAACTTCTAATGCAAGCATAAGAGAGAAGAGAGTGGGCGATATCGGAATGCTCAAAAAGGGCGTGCTTGCCTGGAAGCTCGGTGGCAAGGGTCTGATCGTCAGGAGCGTAGTCGACCTCCGGAGCTACGTCAGTCTCGGGAGCTACGTCGACGTCGGGGTCTATCGAGAAAGAAGAGGGGGAAGAAACATATAAATGCACAGCAAATGATGCAATACAGGGCATGCTATGCTAAGATGCAGTGCAGGGTTGCCTAAAGATGCATCTAGGTCATTTTAGTTATTATAGGATTAATGTTGGATTTATTATCCGGTGATCATGCACTGTTCATCTACCGGATACGGCCTCGAAGTTGCAGTTTCACCTATGTAGGGGGTTCCGGCATCAAAACAGACGACACGATCAAATTTGTCTCGTCGTTCTGAGCAACTTTCATGTATAAAGTTTTTCGATCTAAGCTACGGTTTATTTTCTATGAATTTTCAAAGATTAAATGATTTTCTGGAATTATTTTATTTAACAGAAATGGATTATGACATCAGCATTGCGTGGGGATGACGTCAGCGGTCAACAGACACGCTGGCCAGTCAATGGGGCCCACCAGTCAGTGACTGGGGCTGCCGAGTCAGCAGTTGTCCTGGTCAACTGGGTCAACTGGGCCCGCGGGGCCCAGCTGCCAGTGACTCAGGGGGGCCCACCTGTCGGGCCATGTCGGCACCAGCGCCGGAATTACCCCGGCGACCTCAAATGCGACGGAGAGGCCACGGCCGGCGTCGGAGTTCACCGCCTGGCGTCCATTTGACGTGCGGGAGGCACCGTTCGAGCGAGCGGAAGGTGCCGCATCCAGCGGTGGTACTGGGCGGCACTGGGGATGCCGGAGTTGGCACCAGCGACGAGGTCCGAGGCCGCCGGAGTCGGGCGCAGACGGAAACAATGCTACGAGGCACGGCAGGGCGCGCCAGAGGTAGCGTTGGGCTCGCGCGAAAGCGCTGAGCACATCTACGGGCTCGGATGGCCACGAGGTCGTCTACCTCGATGGCGGCGAGCTACGCGGTGGAGCCACGTTCGGACGACGTCGACGAAGGTGGCTACGAGCGCGAAGAAGAGTAGGGAGGAGAGGGGATCGAGGAGGGGCTCACCGAGGGGCGCATGAAAGGCCCAGTGAGTGCGTAGGAGCGGCAGCGGCGCCGGGATCGAGGACGAACACCGACGAGGCAGAGGATGAGGACGAGCTCGATCCGCACGTCGTAGGGGCGAGGAGCTCGGTCTTGGGATCGCGGTCGACGTGGACAAGGCCGGCGGTCCTCCTGGGCATCACCGTGCAGCGTGGGGTGCTCGGTGGCCGCGGTGAAGATGGACGGCGACGGCGGCGTTCGGGTAGAGGAAAAGGGAATAGAGAGAGCCGAGCGAGGGAGGGAAGCAGAGGATTGGCGAGGCGTCCAAGGGGAGCGAATGGGGGCTCGGCCTTATCCGCGGCTCGCCTGCCCGTCGCGGTGGCAGCCAGCGGGCGGTGGAGGCGCGCGCGTCCATGGGGATGACGACACGGCGGCGGGGGGGAAGAGGTAAGTGAAATGGGCTGGGCCGGCTCGGCCCAGTAGTCAGGTAAGTGGCCTCTGGCTCTTTCCTATTTTCTCTGTTTTCTCTTTTTATTTAATCTCAGAGGTGGGAAAAGAAATATTTGGGCTACCAAATCAATTTGGAAAAATATGGAACTAAGCCATAATATTACCTAGTGATATTTGGTATTGCCACAAGAAGTTGGGAGGCAATTGGAAAAGGTTAGGTGTTTTTTTAGAAATTGAAAAGGACAAATTAAATGCTGCTGGACTACTGTTTTAAAGTCCAGGGGCATTTTGGGAATTCTGGTAAGGTTGGTTCCAATTTTATAATTGCCTTGAGACTATTTGCAACATGGTGAACTATTTTTCAGAAATTTTGGTGCAACTTTATTTTGCAATTGAATTTGAATTGATTTCGGGGAGAAATTAGAATTAAGGTGTTTGAACACTGTGATCAAGAAATGCAAATGATGATGACTTGGCACTGATCATAGGGAATTACTGTAGTGTGATGCTGGGAATGTTACATATTACTCCACACATCGACCGCTACCCAGCATGCATCTAGAGTATTAAGTTCGTAAGAACGGAGTAACGCCTTAAGTAAGACGACATGATGTAGAGGGATAAACTCAAGCAATATGATGAAAACCCCAGCTTTTTACCCTTGAAGGCAACAATACAATACGTGCCTCGCTACCCCTAATTTGTCACTGGGTGAGGACACCACAAGATTGAACCCAAAACTAAGCACCTCTCCCATTACAAGAAGAACCGATATAGTTGGCAAAACCAAACCGATAATTCAAAGAGAAATACAAAGATATCAAATCATGGATATAAGAATTCAGAGAAGATTCAAATAATATTCATAGATAAACTGATCATAAATCCACAATTCATCGGATCTCGACAAACACACCGCAAAAGAATATTAGATCAGATAGATCTCCAAGAACATCAAGGATAACATGCTATTGAGAATCAAAGAGAGAGAAGAAGCCATCTAGCTACTAGCTATGGACCCGTAGGTCTGTGGTAAACTACTCACGCTTCATCAGAAGGGCAATAGAGTTGATGTAGAAGCCCTCCGTGATCGAATCCCCCTCCGGCAGGATGCCAGAAAAGGCCCCAAGATGTGATCTCATGGGTACAGAAGGTTGTGGCGGCGGAAAAGTATTTTGGTGGACGCTTCTGGTCGTTTGGGAATATTTCTGAATTTATAGGCCAAGAATTAGGGTTGGAGGAGCTCCGAGGGGCCCACAAGCCCTCAGGGCGCCCCCCTAGGGCGCGCCCATGAGGCTTGTGTCCTCCTCAGGACTCCTCTGACTTCATCTCCAAGTCCTACGTGTGTCTTCTGGTCCAAGAAGAATCATCGCGAAAGTTTTATTCCGTTTGGACTCCGTTTGGTATTCCTTTTCTGTAAAACTCAAAAACAAGGAAAAAACAGAAACTGGCACTGGGCTCTAGGTTAATAAGTTAGTCCCAAAAATAATATAAACTAGCATATTAATGCATATAAAACATCCAAAATAGATAATATAATAGCATGGAACAATAAAAAATTATAGATACGTTGGAGACGTATCAGGCATTTGATTACAATCTAGAAAAATGTAGCCTTCTTCACAAGAGGTTGGAGTGGATGAAAAGTTCCCTAAGAAAACTAGTACAGATGAATCCAAAGGAGAAACGCTTATGGATTGTAACCATATGGATCAAGCAACTAATATGGGGGGGAAACATGGATGTACTGAAATCCTCCAAAAATCCTTCAGAAATCGTAGTACATTGTCATTGTAAACTTGGAAAAAGGTGTCAAAAATTGAACTCCCTTATGTTAAGATTTAACAGGAAAGGAACATCACCTCGATATATAGCTTCTCCAGGCACGAAAAGCATCTCAGGAAACTGACAACTTGGTCCAGGTTGGGGCCGATAGATTCTAGTGCCAAGACATTCACTGTGCGCAGTTTCGGGGTCAAGCTTGTCAGAATCATTTTCTGGATGACAGACGAACATACATCTTCAAAATTAGAAATAATGTTAATTTCTAGAAGGAGAGGTAGAAGGCGGCTGTTGTACCTGAACGGGTGTGGATCCAATAACAAGTTC
Source organism: Thinopyrum elongatum (assembly GCA_011799875.1). Lineage (NCBI taxonomy): Eukaryota > Viridiplantae > Streptophyta > Magnoliopsida > Poales > Poaceae > Thinopyrum > Thinopyrum elongatum. Next base: position 29,622,493 of record CM022299.1, on the reverse strand, counting down.
GGAGTATTTGTCAGACGAGTAGCCCACCACTGTCAATTTCGGAGGAGAAATGACATTGATTCTTGTTTGACCTTCTTGATCAACTACAAGTAATCTCTCAAGTGAAGGTGTGTCCTCAATGACCATACCGTCGTACACATTTTGTGATGTCTTCTTGTAGCACCAGCAACACACATAAATAGTCCGGAGAGTCATGAAGGTGATGTGGAAGCTACTCAACCCATTGATCGCTTGAAGACGAAGGTACTCGAGTGCAGTACAGCCACGGAGCATGCGCTCCATGTCACCATTTGGGAGGCAGACGACGACGAGCTCGAGGTGCTTCAGTCGTGGTAGAATAAGAGCGGGCACATCATTAAGGGGGGGGATGGTAGTTACTGAACTTGGTGACGCGCAGCATGGGCGCGAGGCGGAGCGCGGACGTTGGCAGCAAGCGCATATGCCCATCGTCAAAAGTGAGCTCCTCGAGTTGATCTAGGGCGGGGGATCGGAACCACTCGTCAAGCTTGGCTCGGTCCTTGCCGTTGGAACAGAACTTGCCCATGTTAAGGCCTCTGGTTGGGCCATGGTGACTGTCGAGGATCTTGGAGAACGCATCCAAGCTTTTGCGATAGCCATGGCAGAGCTCGTGGGTGTCGATGAGGTCGAGAGGGGTGGAGTGCCATAGGGGGCACCACCGCCGGGAAAGGACGGTTGTCTGCGCCCCATATTTGATTGAGAGGAGGGAGATGATGACTATCAACATATCATCAGGGAGGCTGCTGATGAAGTCTAGGCCTACTGGAGTCGCTTGCGGTTCTTGCTCGACCCGCCTCCGCTTGTTGGCAGCCCCGTTCTCCACCTCCGGAGTCTCCTCTTTGGCGGTACTTTCTGATAGAAGTGGGAGTGCAGGGTATATTTAGATAAACATGGCAATACAAAAGTGTATTGGTAACTAGAAGTTAGTAGGTAGGTATAGAGTAAGAAAATGGAATAACAATTGGTTGCTTAAATACTACACAATTCCTTTGATATTTCTGTGTAAGTCAACATGCAGATACTTGAAAAGAACACTTACTTGGAACAAAGTCTGGACGGATGATATCGTCGGGGAAGTTAGCATATATCTCATGACCAGGCTCTTTTATGTGCAGTGCAATTTTAGTGCCAGCTTTCAGTACATAAAACTTAGAAATTTTTGTCCAAAGGCCCCTGCCGAAATAGGAGTGACCACGTTCATCAAGTCTTACAATAGCAACGATTGTAAATCCATGGTTTGTGTTCAGTATGACGTCCCTGCAGTCTTGATTTATGTAAAGGGAAAGATTGTGTACTACAGATTATGTTGCATAGCAAGGGACGCGCTGCAGAAAATGGTAGGATTGTTAAAGAATATGGTAACATGCAAATATGGGCGAAATTGAAAGAATTGTACAGCAGTTGAAATCAAAGGACAAAAATCTATAATTAAACAGATAGGGTAACCATGATGTCATGAAAATATGAGAGTAATCGAAAGAACAATACATCATTAATTTGCCTACTATAGAAAGAAGAGGGGGGAAATCCCCTTTGACGTATATGATGCATGTGGCACCTTTTATCCAGATGCGGCAATATATAGTATATGTTCAGGAAAGTAGGCCATGCCAACCGATTTAGGGTGAGATTCAACATACCGCGCGCATCCTCAAGTCATTTGGTACGATGAGATGGAACTCCATGGATGTCTGGCCGAGGCCATAAAGTTCTGATGTGTCCGCGCACTGTACACTCTATGAATGAAAGAAAATCCTCAAATCAGCTCGAATAAAAATGAATTCACGGCGATTTCGGCCGGGTGATTAAATGAGGCAGATGAACTGGGATAAGAGATGAGATAATATCTCATTAAATTAGTTACCTAGTTGTCCATGAGAAAAAAACCTCAATACGGCGGATTCCCCAATCGGGTGGAGCTGGGTCGACCGCAAGCAGCGTCGAGAAAGTCGATGGCAATAGGCCACAGCAAGCGAAAGTGGCGAAATGTGATGGGGTTTGCCGGCAGCCTGGCGGCGGCGACAGGCATCGAGCTAAGTGGTTGCCGCGGCGATAGGCGGTGCCATGCAGAGTCTCGGAGGAGCCTGTGCAGGTGTGAATGGGGACCGAAGGGGGTGGCGGGCGTGGTGAGGGTTTTTGTGACGTGGGGATGGTGAGGGTTTTCTTTTTTCTTTTTTGAATTGGGTGGTGAGGGTTTTCTGTCCCATAAAGAGTTTCGGAGGCAACGGTTTGCTAGAGCCAACCGTGTGTGATTGACGTAACAGGGAAAATGAAAGTCATTGCACACGGTTCCAATTTTTAGAACCGTGTGTGATTGACGTACTACCTCCGTCCTGGTTTATTGGTCCCCTTTGTAATTTGTGCCAAATTTTGACCAAAGATTTAACTAACAAATGTTTATGCATGTCACCAAAAATTATATCATTGAACACTATGTTCAAATATGCATCCAACGATATAATTTTTGCTGGCCTGCACTAACATTTTGTCAGTTAAATCTTTGGTCAAAATTTAACACAAATTACAAAGGGGACCAATAAACCAGGACGGAGGTAGATTTCATCAACCGAACTGATTGCATCCATATCCCACTTTTAGACATAAGTAAACATAGATTAAACATACTCAGACATAGATAATAAGCATACACAAGCATAGTTCAACCATAAGTAAATAGTTCAACCGTCATTAAGACAATACATAGCCATACATAGTTTGATCCCACGTCTTATCTCATCCGCCGGCACGATCCTGAAACTTCTCCAGGTACTCGGCGTACGCGGCGTGTGCCACCCTGCGAGAATACTTCTGCTTGAAGGAGCCAACGGCTCATCCTCTTGCATGCGCCAGAACACTTTGATACGCGTGATTGAGCTTTTGGTTGCAAAATGGGCATCGATAGCCCCCGTTCCAGGTCCTAATACACTTGTTATGCATTCCCGCATAAAGCTCCCTGAGGATTTGCCTCTTGTACCTCCTCTGGCCATCTTCATCCTCGCTGTCGACATCGTCAGATAGCACCTATACATATAGTAAAAAAAAATATGGCGTCAAATTTGGAATACAAACTAATCTCTAGCGAACATTTGGCAGTTGCCAAAATTTGGCATCAAATCAATGTTTACATGCCGTAAAGTAGGATGAGGAATTTATGGCTATTTTTTAGATATATCCAGAGATTATGGTTCGATTTTTAAGTACAATCGTCTATGTACAGACCAATCTTGAAGAAAATAATGGCACAAACATATATGTAGGTCATTCAAAATCAATTGTCAAGACCTGGCTATGAATTATTAGCACGAACACTAACCCTAGTTGGATTATTAGCAGAAATCATTTGCACAGATGAAACAACTAATCACTTATCACTTGTACCATTCAAACAATCAATACACTACACGGATCTAATGAAACTTACTCAGATTTCATGAATTGGGAGAACATAACCATAGGATTTCTATTCCAAAAAGGGGGAGGCAGGACACAGGAGTAACCAGAGAAACCCTAGGATGTATTTGACACATAAATGGGTATAGATGACTAACCGGTTCTCCGTCGTTGTCGGAGTCATCGCCCGAGTCATCACCGGAGTCGTCACCGGAGTCGATGTAGACCTCCGGCTCCGGCTGTGGAAGCACGACGACGTCAGGGTGCAGCGATACCTCGCCGGCGGCGATGGACCTCTGTCTCCATCTCCACGCCATGCTCCGGTGCTTCAGCAGCCCCGGCGTCGCCACTCCCTCCGATAGGGCGCTTCGGCGACATCCTCATACACAGACGGCTTTGTGGACTGAGAGCGGCGTCGAGGATGCAATTGGAGAGAGACGATGGTGTGTGTGGCGAGGATGGGGGGTGCGGCCGCTCGGGCGCGCCATTAATATGGAGTAGTGGGAGAGAGGCGGGCGGTGGTCAAACCGCTGGCTCGCCTCCCAGTGAGCCTGCGCACCGGACTGCTGGCATGCCTACCGTCATTTCACACAGCTACTCACACGCCTCCCGATGACACTGTGCAGCGAGCATGCCTCCCGTCAATTCACACACCTGCACGCATGCCTCCCGGTCTGCCTGCGTGACGGACTGCTCGCATGCATCCTGTCAACTCACGCCTGCTCGCACGACACAGGGGTCGCGTGGCAGCACGTATTTTGTTTTTCTATTTTGATGATTAATGCTGCCGCTTTATTGCTGAACCGAAGCATGGCACGTATCCATTGTTGGTCTAACGCCCACGGTTCGAATAAATAATACGTTTGCTATTTTGGTTCCGAGTTATTAATAATATCCCATTTGTAAGAAGATAAAGATTACATCAAAACTTGTCTCAATTTGACAAAAAATGTACAATGCCACCGTGTATTGGTGTCCATATGAAAACACGATAAGTTTCATGAATTTCAAATAAGTTTTGAATGTACTAGATTTTAAAAATCAAGATTCTCAATGTTTGAAATTTCTTGCACTGGGAGTAAACATATGCACCCTGTGAGACACATGTGTTTTTCCAATCAATTTAGGTGCACTGTCACGTGTGCATGTAGCTCAAATTTGATTTTTGCACATTATACCCCTAGAGAATCAATCAATGTACTAAAACGTCTTAATGATCTCTGTTTTTTTTTCAAAATTAAAACGTCCCTCCTTTGATAACATATGTTCACCGCAGGGAAATTTAACATGCATCCTAGTTGTGGTGGATGCACGGTGTGTGTGTGTGTGTGTGTGTGTGTGTGTGTGTGTGTGTGTGTGTGCGTCTGGGGGGGTGGCTGGCAGTACACTACGAGTCATGAGCCACCGTGTGGGTTGGCCGTTTTGTGAGGCAGGTGCCACATTAGAGTCGTGAATTCATTATTTAAAACATTACACAACCCTTTCATACATACATGTTTTGGCCACATGCAGTCGGTGGTTGTCCTACACGACACTCACTCGCGTGTGACGCTTTCTGTGGGCCCGCGAGGTCATCGTCCATCACTTCTTTGACCAACAGCCGGTAGAGAGGTTAATTTGACCAGCAAGGTAGAATGTTTTTTGTTTGTGTTATGGTGGGAGTATATAGTACGCGTCGAATAGGTGGGAGGGGACTAGCATATATACTACGTACGCGTCCATGAACACGTACACCTCACTCAGTGTCGGGACTTTTTGGTTTCCGAGGCACATGCCACATCAAAGTTGTGCATTGGCTATTCAAACATCACAGAACACCTCTTTGGGCTACATGCATGTAGGCGGTAGTTATCTTAGGACACTCACTTACATCTGTGGGCCCACGAGGTCATCATCGATGCATGCATCACTTTGACCTACATCGGGAGAGGTTAATTAATTTCACCATCAAGGAGGATTCTTTTTGGGTTGTATTACGGTAGGAGCATATAGTATGCGTCGAAGAGGGGGAAGGGGACCAGCATATGTAGTACGCTTCATGAACCTCGCTCTGTGTGGGGACTTTACGATTTTCGAGGCATGTGCCACATCAAAGTTGTGCATTTTGGGTATTCAACATATGTTTGGCCCACATGCACAGCAATGGTGGTTGTCCTCTCGCACCCACTCACGTGGTTATCAGCGATTTCGATGCTTTCCATCTGTGGGCCCGCTTGGTCCATCACTACTTTTTCTGACAACGAGAGAGGTTAATTTGACTTAGGAGGGGATTATTTTTTTGTTTGTATTACGGTATATAGGTCATGCTCTGGGATGACATGATACAGTTTGAGCACACATGCATGTGTACGCATGAATCCCTCCCATTGAGTCGAAGTGGCCAGTACCACGACACGTCATGAATCAATCTCGCTCTGTGTGGGGACTGTATGATTTTCGACGCACGCGCCACATCAATGTTGTGAATGGTATTCAAACATGCATGCACGCATCACCTCCATACATACATATGCATGTAGTGTTGTCTTCGAACGGTACACTCCCTCGCGTGGTTATCGGCGACAAGCCTATATATTCGTGGGCCCGCGTGGACATCCATGATCACGTTGACCGACAACAAGATAGTTTACCATGGAGGACTAATTCTAACTTTGGTTCTTGTTATTGTAGTAGGTCATGGTGAGATTCAGACCTAATTAAGTTTGAGCGCATACTATGCATGCATGAATCCCCGTCATTGGCTCGAAGTGTGGTGTCACATACATATGCATCATCAACTAACCCTCGCTCTGTGTGGGGATTTCTGGTTCCAAAGCACGGTGCCACATCAAAGTTGTTCCATTGTGTATTCAAACATCAACACCTCCATATATACATATGTTTGGGCCACACACAGGCAGTGGTTGTCTTCGGGGACTAGCTACTTGCGAGATTATTGGTGAGCTAGCCCATCTCTGGGGTCGCATGGACGGCCATCACTTTGACCAACAATAAGAGAGAGGTTGTACGACCAAGGTGGATTATTCTTGGTCCGTTTTATGATACATCTTGGTGAGATGCCCTCTCCCGCCGTCTGAAAGTGTGTGTGTGTGTGTGTGGGTGTGTGTGTGAGTGTGAGTGTGTGTGTTTGGGGGGGGGGGGGTGGGTGTGTGTGTGTGTGCGTGCGTGCGTGTGTGTGTGTGTGTGGGCGCGCGCGCACGTGTGTGTGTGTGTGATGGGGGGGGGGGGCTGCTACTTTGCACTTTGGTTGGTGAACCTCCATGGGGGGCTGATACGTCTCCAACGTATCTATAATTTAGGAAGTATTCATGCCATGTTTACAATAATTTTATATGGTTTTGGTATGATTTGATTAGAACTAACTCGGACTGACATTGTTTTTAGCAGAACTACTGTGGTGTTGTTTTTTGTGCAGAAATAGAAGTTCTCGGCATGGGCTGAAAATTCATGGTGATTTTTTATGGACCAAAAGAGACCCCTGAAGCACCGGAGCTGGGCAAGGAGGTGACCGAGGTGGCCACAAGCCGCCAGCGCGCGCCCTGGGGGTAGGGCGCGCCCCTACGGCTTGTGGGCACCTCGGGCACCCCCTTGACGTGAGACCGGCGTAAAAAATTCTTATAAATACCCAAACCTCCGAAAAGAACCCTAGATCGGAAGTTCCGCCGCCGCAAGCCTCTGTAGCCATGAAAAATCGATCTAGGCCATCTCCGGCACCCTGCCGGAGGCGGCCATCATCACCGGAGGCCATGGAGGAGGAAGTCGGAAGGGGCCATCATCACCATGGAGACCAAGGACCAGAGGGAGAACCTCTCCCCATCTAGGGGGGAGGCCATGGAGGAGGAAGCACAAGGGGGAGACTCTCTCCCCCTCTCTCTCGGTGGCGCCGGAGTGCCGCCGGGGAAACCATCGCCGCAGTGATCGTCTTCATCAACATCACCATCTTCATCACCTTCCTCATCTCTTTTAAGCGGTCCACTCTCCCGCACCCCGCTGTAATCCCCTACTTGAACATGGTGCTTTATGCCACATATTATGATCCAATGATGTGTTGCCATCCTATGATGTTTTGAGTAGATTTCTTTTGTCTTTTGGATTGATTGATGATCTAGATTGGTTTGAGTTGTATGTTTTTATTTCTGTGCTATCCTATGGTGCCGCGCACATGTGAAGGATTCCCGCTGTAGGGTGTTGCAATACGTTCATGATTCGCTTATAGTGGGTTGCTAGAGTGACAGAAGCTTAAACCTGAGTAAGGAGGTTGTTGTGTATGGGATAAAGGGGACTTGATAATTTAATGCTATGGTTGGGTTTTACCTTAATGATCTTTAGTAGTTCGGATGCTTGCTAGAGTTCCAATCATAAGTGCATATGATCCAAGTAGAGAAAGTATGTTAGCTTATGCCTCTCCCTCATATAAAATTGCAATAATGATTACCGATCTTGTTAACAATTGCCTAGGATAATTCCGCACACCGATCCATCATTATTCCACACTCGCTATTTGTAATATATAGTACTATATTCTAACTTTATGTTAACAACACCTATTTTTATATTTTAGTTCTCTGATATCATGCAAAGCTACCCTCTTGATACCCACAACGTAGTTTTATTTCTCGTTTCTAGATGAAAGCAAATGTTCGGTGTACGTAGAGTCGTATCAGTGGCAGATAGGACTTGAGAGAATATTGATCTTACCTTTAGCTCCTTGTGGGTTTGACACTCCATACTTATCACTTCCACCTTTGGAAATTGCTGCGATGATTCCTTGCACTTGGGGATTATCAAGCTCTTTTCTGGCGCCGTTGCCGGGGAGCAATAGCGTGGGGTTGATATTCTCGTGTGTGCTTGTTTGCTTTCTTCACTAAGTAGATTTTGTTTTCTCCTTTTTTTTATTTTCTTTAGTTGTGGGTGAAACAAAAAAAATTAAAGAATGCAAAATACAAAAAAATTACTTGCACTACTAGGAGAAAGCCTACTAGTAGCGCTTGAAATACCTATAGCAGTAGCGCTGGGGGCAGCGCTACTGCTAACGCGCTATAGCTAAGTTTTAACAGTAGCGCTGCCTGGACCAGCGCTACTGGTAAGTATGGTTAGTAGTAGCGCTGCCTGGACCAGCGCTACTGCTAACTATCTGTAGCGCTGCACCAAAGCAAGCGCTACTGCTAATCCAGCGATGCCTCTAGATGCTTTCCAGCGCTACTGCTAGTATTCCTGCTTTCACAGATTTTCCCCCTCTACGTATTTGTGATGTATTTGTGCATGCTCTATACAGTAGTTTCATCAGATCATAATAAACATACACTATTCTCATCATATCATACACATACAGTAGTCTCGTCATACCATCATCATCATCATCATTCAACACAAATATCATCACATCTCGAAAATAGCGATACACAAGTCATGTCATGTCTCGAATAAATGCAACTGCATGGTCATGGCACACACACAAGTTTCATCATCTCTATCTAAACCATGATGTAGAAGAGAAGAGCGATCAGCATGAGCAAGAGCGCGACTATGTAGTACTTCTTGAGGCACCGGCGGTTTCGCTCCCGCTCTTACCGGAGCGTCCACCTCAAGTAACTACTTTCCGCTTCGGCTCTGCTATCGAACCCTCTGTGGCTAGCACCCGGGTACTTGTCCACCTGGTCCTGAGCATCTGGCCAGTGGTCGTACACTCCTGGAACCCTCCCAACGAACACGGCGTAGCAGTCCTTCGCCATCTCTGATCTATGTACCTGCATCATCAGTTGATGAATTCAACGATAATATGCAACATAATGTACTTAAGAAAACAAAGAAGCATAATTAGCAAAATACAAGCAACCTATAGTAAACATAAATAATGAAGTTCCTCATACCCAAACTAATTAACTAGAGCAATCTACGCTAGTTCAGGAGGACGGTTTAATTACATCACAGAGTTTCACTGTGCATAAATTCAAAGTTTTGCCATAGAAAGACAGTAGTGACACATTGTCATCGACAATCAGTCCTCCATGTCGGCGGTCCAATCTTCATAGTCAAGGAGGAAGCACCCGAGCTTCTTGAAAGGCTTCAGGTCTAGATGCTGAGCGAGTAGCAGTGCTCGGGCATCATCCCGCGTGATTGGCCCATGGTAGAACATCCCTGTTTGGTTTGAGGACCTCCTTCATGATCACTTGGGCAAGTTCACACTGTACGTGATAAAACTCAGCTCGGATTCGATGATCCGGTGTCTTTCCTATGCTTGTGGCCCAGTTGACAATCTCGGCATCGTTGGTAGTGGCTGATATGCAAAGACGTTGATTATCCCTTCTGTACTCGATCAGGTGATGCATGAGGTAGAATCCATCAGCCTTACTGGTGTACGGTTGCTAGATGCAGCAGAAGTCGGTCTTATGGCTGAAAGCCAGCCCATTCTTCCTATACTTTTTCACCTTGAGATATCCACTAGACAGGCTGAAGGTTAACAGGGCACTATCGAGAACACTCTTTATGTGCGTGTAATCCTTTTTCTTGATGTTCTTCGATGAGTCCAAGTACATAGCATGGGAGTATTCTTGGTACAGAACGATGAGGACGGTGCCCCCCCCCCCCCGCGCTGCGCAAAATAAGTACACCTCAAATTAGCCTCCATGCTTGCAAAGGAATGATTAAAACTTATGAAAGGATATGCGCGGATGACTTACGTGGGATTATAAGGCAGGAGAATCGCTTCCTTGTCCTTATTAGCGATCATGAAGTTGCCGATGTACTTGCTTGCATAGTCACGGTGCTCTTTGCAAACTGCCAAGAAGCTCTCGTGCATATAGTACGGGTCCGTGACGCAGATAAATTTTATGTTCTCAAGCCTGATGAAGTAGTTGAGATACAATGCATACATGCAGATGAACTGGAAATTCAGCTTGGTCATGTGGAACATGTCGTAGATGTAGTCAAATCGCAGGATGAACTTATCCGCTGGCCATCTCTCGACGTACAACTTCCCACCCGGCACCTGAGCGGCGTAAAGCGGGCATCCTGGTTTTTCCAAGATGAGAAGGCTTTTCTCTCTGGCCAGCACATCTTCATGGAGTCTCCTTAGATCATTGTTTAGTATGTGCTCTAGCGCTTTCGAAGGTAGGATCAGGTCGCCAGCGACATGGAAATGCTGCGCACCTTCGACAGGTATTCTGTCTGCCTCCCGGGCTTCAGAGGCGGCTGGCTGCTTGAAGCAGCTCTGGCGCCTTTAGGGCCTTTCTTGTCCGGTCTCCTCCTTTGCTTCTTGGCGGGTGGCGGTAGTGAGCCCACCATACCTTCCCTAACCACCACCCCCAGTGTCGTCGGGCTAATCAGTGGACGGCCCTCGAGTTGTTGCTAGGTAGAGGCGGCATCTGGAGGCGTCTCCTCCAAGGATCGCATGAAGAGAGACTTTTTGCATTCCGCCTTAGGACATTCCGGCTCCGGCAAATCAGGCAGCATCAAGTCATCATCTCCACGCTCATAGCCCGAGTCATAGTCCCCAGCCATCAATCCTCCATCGTCATAGGCGGTATTGATATAATTGAGAGGGTCATCATCATCCTCCTCCATGACATCATCAGCATTTGCTTCTTCGATGGGGGCGACGTTATCTGGTACTAATGGAGACTCTCCCGCACGTTGTCCGCTATCACCCGCCACGGCAGGTGCAGGTAATTGGGTAGGTGGGGTGGTGTTCATACCTTCTTGATAAGCTGTCGTTGGTGTGATACTAGCCGCCTCGACACGAAGAAGAGTCTTCGGCCAAGGCAAGAACCAGCTCTTGCATGCGCCAATCCGTTTAGGGGTCTCCTCATCATCGACTGGTACCGGAGGAGGCAAATGCTCGAAGCCCGCTAAGACACTGGCCACATTAACCTTGAAGACGCCATGGGGCATCTCTCGGTTGTGGAACACGCGGTCCTTCGGCTTCACGATCGTTGCCTTTCCCACGGCCACCTTCTAGCCCTTGATGTTGTATAGTAGGGTGCACGGGGTATCGTCGGCCTACAAAGACATGTCTGCGATGTCATACATCCGAAAGGCAACTGAAACGGAAGACTATAGACATGCTGGTTAAAGGGTATGACACGTAATTACCGTGAGGGCGTCGAGCTCAGCCATAGACGAAGCCCCGCCGAGCATGCCAGAGACGGAGGTCGGGCTGCTATGAACAGGAGTGGGGCCTTTTGCGGTTGCTTGAGCAGGTGCTGGTGGTGTGATGTTCACCGAATTGCTCCTGACGTAGCTGGGAAGGGGAAAGTCCGCTGGCCCTTTATCTGGATTGCTCTTAGACCAATCGATAATTGCCGGAATCAAGCTGGTAATAATTGAAGATTGGAAGTGAGCCGTGACGCCAGCCACCACGTCATTGACCGCTGCATTGACTACCCCGAGCAACTCTTCTTTGGTCTCAGCTTTGGTCTTATTGACCGCAATCGCGACCTTCTCGTCGATGGTCTGTTGAGTGAGCAACCATCTCTTCCTTCTTTCCTCTGGCTCCTCGTGGTAGCACGTCGTCCACGAGGCGCCATCTCCGACACCGTGCACACGTCCATAGGACGGTGGTTTGTCCTCCGGGACCTTTTTCAGTATGTTCAAGGCCCAGTTGAATGGGGTGTCCCACTTGGGCCTCGCCGACGACTGTGATGACTCGTCACTTTCAGCTGCCTTTTGGTGCTGCTCTTTCTGCAAAAGGAACGTGGATGGTTTACTAATGTGACAAAACTTGTAGTCGAATTGATTGGAAGCTAATATCATAAGGTGGTAATATAACAATTACCAGAAATCTCATGAACTCCCTCGTGTTCGGGTCCGTGTAAAAGATCTTATTGACGCGGTCCCACTTGTATCGGGACCTGATCTAGTCACGCTCCAGTGGGTCAGTGAACTCCGCCAAGGGGTCTGGGATTCTGTGACTTTCACATTCGCCGTCCTCCTTGGCCCATACGTGCCTCTTCCCCTCGTAACCACGGCTTCCGAGGCGGTGGGGAGGCATGTTCCTGGCTTGGAGAGCCTTCATTTTCTCCGACCTTGCCTTGACTTCTTCTTTAGCACAAGTCTCCTTGAATTTTTCAAAGTCCTCTTCCTTTAGTGACGGATTGTCAGCATGAATCTTGGACCACAGTTCATTCTTCGCAATCGATTTTTTCACCCGAACTTTCCAGGCGGACAAGTCATTGGTGAACATCACCATCGCCTTGCTGTTTATCTTTGTCATGGCGTCGTTGTCCCACGGATGTTTGCTTTCATCCCGGCCGAGGAACAGGAACCTATTATGCAACTTCTTTAGGAGCATGTGCTCCATATGTGGTATCTTCTTCAACTTCTCGTCGTTGATGTTGGCGGTTTCCCTAAGGATGCATCCTAGTTGATTGCCCCAGCACGAGCGCGCTTCCTTCGGCGCCGTTGGCTCTAATTTCTTGGGGTGCATCTCCATGACCACAATTTGTCCGATGCCGAGCTCATTTGGTTGTTCGTATCCTCTTCTGCTTCGGTGCTTTAATGGCTACGACAACATCATTGCTGGTCTCGGGGGTAGTGTCGGTGCCGGTGCCAATGCCGGTGTCGGCGTCGGTGTCGGGGTTGGTGCCACTGCCGCCACCCTGCACCCACAACTGGTGTTCGTCCAGGTAGTCGAAATAATGATTTGCTGCCTCGACGGGGTCTTCTTCGAGGCGACCAGAACCCCCAGCTTCGGCGTGGCTAGACTTGTTTCCTATTCAACAATTGTAAATAAAAGATATAATGAAGAGAAATAAGGGGCCTATATTTGGTCGGAATGTTGATTCATTCCCCCCGGCAAATCCCGGGCACTCCATATGTCCTAGTTTCTAGCACAAGTCATGCCAAAAATCACGGAAATTTTCGGCATGACCTTTGCTAAAAAGTGGACATACGGAGCGCCTGAAATTTGCCGGAACAGAAATGAATCAACATTCCGGCAAAACATAGGCCACTCGGATATTCTTCGACATTCAACCAACATTGCAAAATCATATAACATCAATGACATATATCATTTGCAAAATATATCATTCAAGCAAGTACATAGAGTGAAATGACCTCACTAAACATTGCAAAATAGTGGTCTTTTCAAAAACCAAAAACCTTTGCAAAATGACCTCACTAAACATTTGCTACTGTTTTTTTATTTATAGCTATTATATATACCTACAAAAATTCCTAAATGCTCTCTCTCTGCTACTGCCCTAACCAACTAAATTGCCCTAAACTAATTTGCTACTGTTTTTTTTCCTAGCTAAATGCCCTAGCTAAATGCCTTAGCTAAATTTGCTAAAAATGCCCTAGCTAAATGTCATAGCTAATTTTTCTAGCTAAATGCCCTAGCTAAATGCTACTGTTTTTTATAGCTAAATGCCCTAGCTAATTTTCCTAGCTAAATGCCCTAGCTAAAAAATTTGCCCTAGCTAAATTTGCTAAAAATGCCCAAGGTAAATGCCATAGCTAATTATTTTCCCTAGCTAACTACTCTCTGTTAACCACTCTCTGTTAACTCAAAATTTTACTAATTTTGTTTAAAGGAGCAACAACATCACCTAATTGTTGCGGTTAAAGAAATTTCTATAAATTTTGACATATGAACCCTAGAACCCTAGAAATTTTGCTTGCTAATAAATATTTGTCCTAATAAAAATTCCTAAATTGAACCCTAAAATTGATTCCTACTGCCTACCTAATTGAACCCTAAATTGAAAACCTAGTTTCATTTCTAAAAAAAAAGAAAACCTAATTGACAGAGAGAGGGGGAGGGGGGGGGGTCGGCCAGTACCTGAAGGAAGGCAGAAGGGGACGCTGGCTACCGAGGGTCAGGTCGATGGCGGCGGCGCAGACGAGGAGGCCAAAGCGGCGGCGGCGCAGATGAGGAGGCCGAAGCGGCGGCGGCGCGGACGAGGAGGAGGTCAGAGCGGCGGCGGGGCGGACAAGGAGGAGGTCGGAGCGGCGGGCAGGGGCTCGGGCCGGCGTCGAGGCCGAGGGCGGGCAGGGGCTCGGGCCGGCGTCGAGGTCCAGGTCGAGGGGCGGGCAGGGGCGATGGCGGCACGCGACAGCAGAGAGGAGGGGGAGAGGTGGGAGAGTGGGAGGGGGGGGGAATGGGACTTGGCAAAATTTTGAGCCCACGCGGTGGTTAACTCAAAATAGCAGTAGCGCTGGATTAGGTAGCTATAGCGCTGGATCCTGATCCAGCACTACTGCTAACTATTGCAATTTTTTTAAATTCTAAAATACAAATAGCAGTAGTGCTGTATTATGGTCCAGCGCTATAGCTAACATAGCTATAGCGCTGGTTCCCGGTCCAGCGCTACCGCTATTTTTCTTTTCTTTTTTTTTCCTTTTCTAGTTTTTAGTTTTCTTTTCTTTTTATTATTTTACTTTTCTTTCTGTATACATCATTTGACCGATAACGGTTACTTGAGTGCGTACACAAAATAGATACATATATATAAATGATGGTTTTTCAGCTGCGTCGACTATGTTTCACATTGAGCTTCTTCCCTTTCTTGTTCGTTGTCAAATAATTGAGCCCCTCCTTGTAACTTTTCCGGTACCATGGAGTACGATCTTTCTTAGGTAATGTAGTATTGATTCTTTTCATGTATGCTTCATCGTCATTGTCATCTTCCCTCATCGGGTTGCCGTATTGGTCGTAGTCTTCCTCGTTGGCGACTCCATCCATTCCGACGATGCTCCTTTTGCCTCTCCTCACGACAACACGGCTGGGATTGGTCTGGTCGGTTATGAAGAAGCATTGTGTCACGTGCTTAGCGTGTACCCATGGCTCAGTTTTGGCGATGACGTTAATGTTCACGGTAGCGCTCTTCGCGTCGGGTATAGACATGGTAGTGAAATACTTGTTTTCTCTTACGACGTCCTTAGCCCATCTGACACGGAACATCGTCGCATCGTGCATTCCAGCATAGTCAAGCTCCCAGATCTCTTCTACCCTTCCGTAGAATCTTTCAGTTGTGCCGTTGGCGTCGGTCACGCATTCAATCGTCACCCCTGAGTTCTGGTAATCACTGTCCATGTCTTTGGCCTCCGTGTAGAACGTGTACCTGTTGATATCGTATGCCTGATAGGTCGCGAGTTTGGGCGCGGGGCCATGTGCTAAGGCGTGTATGAGCAATCCGTCCGAACTGCCCTCTTCCGGGGGATTAGCAAGAACTTCCTCTTTGAACCAACGCAAGAAAGTGGCATTTTGCTCTACAGTAACTTCGTCGTCCGTCTTGAGCATCCCCTTATCACGGTACTTCTTTGCGATGGTTTCTTTGTGCCGTGTCACATAATCATCTGCCACATCTAGGTGTTGTAGCACTACTAAGTTAGCCCTGTCAAAGTCGTTCCGTCGATCCGAGTAGTCCACGTGCAATTCCCTCTGGCCGTTCTCGTGACCTTCTCCTCCGAGCCTCCCATCGTGCTTCTTGACGGGCAAACCAACAACAGCGACGCCTATATAATTCTCGCAAAAGGAGATGCACTCATGCTTCAGATACCCCTGGACGATGCTCCCATCATGATGGGACATGTTACGAACGAATCCTTTGATGACCCCATTCATCCTCTCGAATGGCATCATGCTGTGAAGGAATGTCGGCCCAAGGTCGATGATGTCGTCCATGATGTGGACACATAGATGCACCATGACGTCAAAGAACGCGGGCGGGAAGTACATCTCAAGCTCACATAGTATGACAACGATCTCTTCCTGTAGCCTTCGGAGCTGCTTCACACTGATGGACTTTCGAGAAATAACGTCGAAGAAGTTGCAGAGACCAGTAAGCGTGTCACGGACGTGCTTGTCCATTATCCCTCTAATGGCAACCGGGAGTATCTGCGTCATCATCACGTGACAGTCATGAGACTTCATCCCGCTGAACCTTTTCTTCTTGGTGTCTAGAAATCTGCTTATCTTCTCACAGTAACCGAAACTGACTTTGATTCTCGTAAGACACTTGATGAATTGATTGATCTCCTTCGCACTTAAGGTGAAGCAAGAAGGGGGGCAATAATTCTCCTCCTTCTTGTTGACTTTTCTACCCCTTTCCCCCTCCTCCGTCTCCATCTCCGTCTCCTCCGTCGACTTTTTACGGGGCGGCATGTGGAGATCTTTCCTGATCTTCAAATCTTCCAAGTCTTTCCTTGCCTTCGGCACATTGTTGGTCTTCTCCGGCATGTTCATCAGTGTGCCAAGCAAGCTCTCGAGGACATTCTTTGTGATATGCATTTGATCAAGGCAATGAGGTGTGTCGTGATTGGGCCAGTACTCCAAGTCCCAGAAAATAGACCTCGTTTTCCATACCTTCAGCAGCACCTCCGGCGCCTTTTTCATCTTTCCCGGCGCCGGGCACTGTTCCCAGTTTTTCAACAGCTCGTTGATTTCGGCGCCGCTCCTCTTATGTGGAGGTCCTCAATGCTAAGCCAACCCATTGAATAGATCTCCACGCTTTCTCCATGGGTCATCCTTCTCGAGCCATCTACGATGCCCCATGTACACGATTTTCCCAGACCCGCCA
Organism: Thinopyrum elongatum; assembly: GCA_011799875.1. NCBI lineage: Eukaryota > Viridiplantae > Streptophyta > Magnoliopsida > Poales > Poaceae > Thinopyrum > Thinopyrum elongatum. The sequence goes on along the minus strand of CM022299.1, from coordinate 29,605,562 downwards.
TCTTTCATTGACGTAAACTGCTGAGACGTTGTATCATCCATGCACGTCGTGCATCCGCAGTATCCATGGCACACCTGGCCCGAGGTGTACCCGTAACTGAGATAGTCGTGCACCGTCGTCATCAGCGCGGCTCTCATATAGAAATACTCTCCTTTGCTGGCGTCCCATGTCCATGCCGGTGTTTTCCATAACGTGTCTAGCTCCTCTTTCAGAAGCCCCATATACAGGTTAATATTATTTCCCGGTTGTTTCGGCCCTTGAATCAGCATGCTCATGTGTATGTACTTTGTCTTCATGCACTTCCATGGGGGGAGGTTGTACATCCATACAAAGACGGGCCATGTGCTGTGGTTGGTGTTCTGGTTTCCAAATGGATTCATGCCATCGGTACTCGCACCAAGCACGATGTTCCTTGGATCATCTACAGCAAATCCATATACGGCGTTGAAAGCTCTCCACTGGCTACTATCTACGAGGTGTCTCAGCTTCGGATCATCTCCATCGTCGGTCTTCTTCCTCTCCGCGTGCCAGCACATGAGCTTTGCTTCCTTAGGATCTACGAAATACCGCTGCAGACGGGGAGTGATCGGAAAGTACCATACAACTTTCTGACGAGCTTTCTTTCCTGCCTTCTTGTATCGAGAAGCATTGCACACTAGACAGCTGGTTTTTTCCGCGTTCTCCCCCCGATAAATGATGCAATCGTTGATGCATGCATGGTACCTAATGTGCGGCAAATCAAAAGGGCAAATGATTTTCTTGGCCTCCTCGACACTAGTAGGACACAGGTTCCCCGCGGGGAGAACTTTATTATGTAGATACTTCAAATGCTCATCGAGGCTTTTGTCTGTCCATTTGTTTTTTGCCTTCGTCTTTAGAAGTTCGAGCGTGAAACTCAAGCGGGTCACCTCGGGATCGCAACCGTCATACAATAGAGTCTTCGAGTCTACTTCAAGTTGCGCCAGCTTGGCCTCCTCTCTAGAAGCAGCTCTCTCGCTAGTCGTACTCTTGCGAAGGAGATCTCGAACATGAGGGTCCTGCACAATGGCACTTAGTAGCGTCGAAGACTGCGGCGTGACCACCGCCTCTTCTCCGCCATGTCCGGACTCTTCTTCGCCGTGTCCGGAATCTTCTCCGTCGCCGTCATGTCCGGACTCTTCCCCGCCGCCATGTCCGGCGCCATCGTCTTCGTGTCAATCGGTCATCTCTTCGTCTAGCCCCATGTCGTTATTCCCTGCCATGTGGACGTCCTCATCATCATCTTCACTTATCCACCGAGTATAGCCATCCATGAAACCATTCATCAGCAGGTGCGCCTTCAAACTGCCATGATCAAAAGGGTCCAAAAGGACTCCTTCTTTGCATCTTGTACATGGACATCTAATCCTAGTCCGATTATTTGCATACATGTCCATCACCGCGGATTGCAAGTATCGCTCCACCTTCCATCCACTCACCTCCATGACCGAGACTGCACGGTATAACAAGCAAAAGGGTTATAAACAAAATGCATGCATGCATCAAAGTCATATAAAAATTTGGCATGACCTTGCCTAAAAATAGGACATATGGAGTTTGCTCGAAATTCACCGAAACGGAAATAAATCGACATTTCGGCAAAACATAAGCAACTCGGGGCATGTCACTCGCACAAATCTCTCCATATCCCCAACACACATATTCCCATTCTTGAAATGCACAACTTTTTACTCACCTATCTCCCGAGAGAGACCGAGCACGGTTAGATGAGGCCTTTCGCTACCTATAGGGATCGAAAGTGTGGACGGCTAAATAGCTAGCTAGATCTAGTTGTTGGGGAGGAGAGATGACTCTACCTAACTAATGGACAGGGAGAGAGATGAGCTAGCTAGATCTATATCTATGGAATGGAGGGAGAGCCAAATAAATGAGGTAGCTAGATAGAGATGAGAAGGCCATTTATGGAGGAGAGTTATGGTGGAGGGGGGCATTAATGGGGAGAGAAGAGAGGTAGGAGGAAGAGAGAAGAAGGGCAACAATGGTGGAGAACTAACTTAGAGAGGGGAGAGGGGAAAGGAGGGGGAAGGGGGGGGGAGGGGGAGAGGGGGGTGAAAAGGTGGCACCAGCCGCAACTAGCAGTAGCGCTGTTTCCCAGAAAGCGTTGCCGCAATGATACTTAGTAGTAGCGCTTCCCAGGAAAAGCGCTACTATTAAGTGGGGCCCATTAATAGTAGCGGTGCTGCCAAATAAACCGCTACTGCTAAAATCTTAGTAGTAGCGCTGTATTCTGGACAGCGCTGCTACTACAGCTAGTGTCGGTGGGCTCGTTGGGTCCCACTTAGTAGTAGCACTTTTTACTTTTCGAGCGCTACTGCTAACGAGTTACTTGTAGCGCTGCCCCAGAAAAGCGCTACTGCTAATTAGCAGCAGCGCCTGCTATTTTCCAGTGCTACTACTAATGTCCTACCTATAAGCATTTCCCTAGTAGTGTTGCCTCTTATGCCTAAAAACTTTTTCAAAAAAAAAGAGAAGTGATTGGAAGGTTATGCATTGGAGATGTGAGGGTCGACCTTGAACACTTGTGTTCATGCTCATGGAAACAATGTAGAATTTTTCATGGAAGTTTCTCAAAAATAATTACCCCCTTTTATATATCCATTGTATTATAAAAATAATGTGCCTAGATTTGTCTTTAGGATGATTAGATTGCTTGTTTGGTATGTGCGGTGTAAAAACAGAAACTTTTGATGTAGTGCGTGAATTTACATTTTTTACTGGTTTGTGAAAAAATTCTGAAATTTTTACACAGTACTCCTATGAAATTTTTTTATTTTTCCTAAGTTTTCAGAATATTTGGAGTTACAGAAGTATACGAAATTTCCAGATTGCTACAGACTGTCCTGTTTTTGACAGATTCTGTTTTCTATGTGTTGTTCACTTATTTTCATGAATCTATGGGTTGTGTCGGGGGGTACGAACCATGGTGAAGTTGTAATATAGTATATATAATGCTAATATGAAATTGGAATGAGTTTACAACAGTACCTAAAGGTAGTGATTGCTTTATTATACTAACGGATCTCACAAGGTTTTTTGTTAAGTTTTGTGTGGATGAAGTGTTCGAAGATCGAGGAGTTATCGATATGAGAAGAATAAGGAGAGGCAATATTTCAAGCTTGGGGATGCCCAAGGCACCCCAAGTAAATATTTCAAGGATACTCAAGCATCTAAGCTTGGGGATGCCCCGGTTGGCATCCCATCTTTCTTCTTCAACAGTTATCGGTATACCTCGGTTTTTGTTTTGTTCACATGATATGCGTCTTTTGTGTTTATTTTTCTTTTCTTTTCCTTTATGAACCATGCTAGTATGAGATAGTACTTCATTGATTTATATAATGCTTCATGTGCTTCACTTAAATCTTTTGAGTATGGCTTTATAGAATGCTCTTTGTGCTTCACTTAAATCTTTTGAGTATGGCTTTATAGAATGCTTCGTGTGCTTCACTTATATATTTTGAGCTTGGATATTGGTCAATCTATATTAATTGTAGGATGCTCTATGAACTTCACATATATCTTTTAGAGTATGAATAAAATTATCATCGAAATTGGGCTTGGAAGAATATCATTAAAATTTCATGCCTAGCTAAAAAGGCATTAAAGAAGAGCGCTTGTTGGGAGACAACCCAATACTTACCCCTACTGTTTTTGTGTGTTCACATGATTAAGCTACTGTAGTAATCATGTTTTATAGATTTTGTTTCAATAAAGTGCCAAGTAAAGCCTTTGGGATAGTGTGGTTGATAGTTGATTTGATTCTGTGCAAAAACAGAAACTTTTGCGTCTAGTAACAGAATTGTTAAAATTCATTGGAATGTGGAAAAATTCTGAATTTTTTAAACAAGATTTATATAAAAAGTTTCTAAGTTGTCCTAATTTTTCAGACTTTTTTGAGTAACAGAAGTATGAGCATAATTCAGATATTTACAGACTATTCTGTTTTTGACAGATTCTGTTTTCGATGCATAGTTTGCTTGTTTTCTAGTATCTATGGCTTATATTGCTTAATATAAATTGTGGAAATTATAGAGTACAGTAGGCATTATGTGGAAACAATTATGAATCTTGTCTCTGACAGTACCAAAGTGAATGATTTGTCTTTATCATACTAACCCATCTCACGAAGTTCCGTTAAGTTTTGTGTGATTGAAGTTTTCAAGTTTTGAGTGAGATGTCGATATGAGGAGAATAAGGAGTGAAAAAAAACCTAAGCTTGGGGATGCCCAAGGCACCCCAAGGTAATATTCAAGGAAGACTCAAGCCCCTAAGCTTGGGGATGCCCCAGAAGGCATCCCCTCTTTCGTCTTCAAAACTATCGGTATACCTTACTTGGAGCTATATTTTTATTCATCACATGATATGTGTTTTGCTTGGAGCGTATTTTCATTTTACTAGCTGTTTGAATAAAATCATTGGATCTGAAATCTTGAATGGGAGAGAGCCCTCACATGGCTAATTAACTATTGGGCTACTCTTTGATCTTCACTTATATGTTTTTGGGAGTAGTTTTGTCATTTACTCTCGTACTTCACTTATATCCTATGAGTAAACGGTTGAATGAATTTAATATCATAAATATGAAATTATATATGTTGCATATGCTTATCCCATGGGGAGTAATGACTTCACATATGAGAAGTATATGTGGTAAAATTTATTGAAAGTTAGCAAACACCGCATTGGTCACTTGAACAATTCATGATAGAATATTGAAGGAAGAGAGATTTCACGTATAAATATACTATCTTGGACATCTTCTATGATTGTGAGCCCCATTAGTTATTTTCAAACTTGAGCAAATTAGTTGAAGTTGGACAAGGAAGACAACATAATGAGTTATGTTTGGATATATTTGTATAGAAGTTATATTGTTATGGATCCTCCAACAGGTGGTGCTTGCTTAGGATCTTTTGCTAGCCAAAATTTTGTACTAAGTAGAGATACTACTTGTGCATCCAAAAAACCCTTAAACCCCATTTCTTGCCTAGGATAATTCCGCACACCGATCCATCATTATTCCACACTCACTATTTGTAATATATAGTAATATATTCTAACTTTATGTTAACAGCACCTATTTTATATTTTAGTTCTCCGATATCATGCAAAGCTACCCTCTTCATACCCATAATGTAGTTTTATTTCTCGTTTCTAGATGAAAGCAAATGTTCGGTGTACATAAAGTCGTATTAGTGGCAGATAGGACTTGAGAGAATATTGATCTTACCTTTAGCTCCTTGTGGGTTTGACACTCCATACTTACCACTTCCACCTTTGGAAATTGCTACGATGATTCCTTGCACGTGGGGATTATCAGGGGCGGGCATGCGTTCATAGCTTAGGATCCCCTCCTGCCGACACGAGGGGGGCAAGCAATACCGTGCGCTTTGCGAGAGAGGTGCCACATCGAAGTTGCATTTGGTATTTGAACATCAAACCACCCTTTTAATACATATATTTGATCTACATGCAAGTGTGTTCGTGTTCTGACCCTTTCCCGCGTCATTTTCGCCAAATTTATGAACATTAGACAAGTCGGATGACGAAACAGACACGGTTCACTCACACTAACCGTGTGCCACGCCGGTGCCCCTGTCACGCACATCAGCACAGTACATTGGGCTCTACGAGGCTTCCCCTCTCAAAAATATCTACCCGCCTGCAGGTTTTTTCTGTTTGATAACACACGGTTATTATGTTTTGACCGTGTGTGATGTTTGTTGTTCCCTCTCCCGCCAGCATCCCTCGAAAATATCTGCCCGGCACGAGGGTTTTTCTGTTTCATAACACACGGTTGTTATTTATGGACCGTGTGCGATGCACCATCATCCAATTCTTCAATAGCCCTGGCATTTCACTCCCGCGTTTGACTCCCGCGTAGTAAAATTTTCAGTAGCCGTGTCATTTCTTCAAACACACCCCCCTCCACACACACACCCCAAAACCTACTCGGGCGTGCGCGCGCGCACACACACACACCCACCACAACCCCTCCCTCGCTCGAAACCCTAGCAAGGTCGTCGCCGCCGCCGCAAGGCCTCCATTGTCAACATCTGCCGGTTTGCCCGTGCAGCTTACCCACCGATCTCCATACCCAGGCCGCCTTGAGTTTCTTAGATGACGCCTGCCAAACGCCCCCTTTCCCACAGATCCCCATCCCCCACTCCAGAGCGTCGCAGCCTAAGCCCGGCTACGCTTCCCATGGAGCTCGAGGAGCGACTGGCCCAAAAGAGCTGTACCGCGGCCTCTTTGCCCGACGTCGCCGAGGTGGCCGCCGAGGAAGTTGACGACCATTACTGGCCGCGGGCACTCAATCAGCGGGCTAGAGTATGCGGGTATGTCACGGACGCCGGCTACGACATCGAGGTCGTTGACAGCGACGGCCTGACGCGGGCCATGTCATAGGTTAAGTGGCCCATCCCCAACCCCTCGGGTTCAACCACCATCGATCTCATCCATGGCCCCGCCACTGATCTCCTCTGGCTCGCTGTCAAGAATTTGCCATTCTGCATCGCCATCGAGCCCCTTTTGTCATTTCTGAAGGACACGTTCTGTGATGCTGGCTTGGGATCCACAGCTTCCAAGTCATACCTCATCGACGATGACAACAAGGAGGGCACCCTCTCCGACTGTACTAAGGGGAAAGAGCCCATCTGCTCTTCCAAGAGGAAAGAGCCCATCTGCAACATCAGGGAGGGCACCCTACAGCCGTGCTCTTCCAAGGGTAAGGAGCCCATCTGCGACAACATGGAGCGCACCCAGGGTCCGTGCTCTTCCCACGGGAACGAGCCCATATGTGACAAGTGAAAGCACAAGTGCTCCCCAGGTGATTTTGGTAATTAATGTCAACATATCTCTTGTTGGACTAATACCTTTACCTAGTGTATTTCAGATCAGTTCAACAATGGCGTGGCAAGGACAAGAGGATGTGGAACCCCTTCAAAATGCTAAGGACAAAGATTGGCAAAAGCTCAAGACTCTTCATTTCCATTTTAGTGATCCAAGATCACATTGAGTCCATAGGAAAAGCCAATACTATTAAAACGGGATGAGGTGTTGCTTAATGGTCTACTTGCTCAAAATGCTTAGTGATATTGCTCCAAAACCCTCAGCCACTTTCTCTCTTTTCCATATATGTCCAAAACCCAAAGTCAAACTCGGCCCCACCGATTTGATCTATCCGGCGCCACCGAGTTCAGTTGACATAGTCACTGCCAGAAACCCTAGACAATTCAGTCTCACCGATACGGATCTCGGTCTCACCGAGATGGCCTTGCAAACTCTCTATTGCCTGTTGTAATTATTTCGGTCTCACCGAAATGTGCAATCGGTCTCACCGAGTTTGCTTGACCAAATCTCTGTTTGCTCTTTGCTGAAATCGGTCCCACCGAGTTCATGCAATTGGTCTCACCGAGATGAGGTTTGCCCTAAGCCCTAGCACATCGGTCCCACCGAGTTGATCCAGTCGGTCCCACCGAGATTCCTAACGTTCACATTTTGAACTAAATCGGTCTCACCGAGTTCTCCTATTCGGTCTGACCGAGTTGGGACAAATGTGTGTAACGGTTGGATTTTGTGTCGAGGCTATATATACCCCTCCACCCCCTTCTCCATTTGAGAGAGAGCTATCAGAACGTGCCTACACTTTCACTCATTTTCTGAGAGAGAACCACCTACTCATGTGTTGAGACCAAGACATTCCAATCCAACCACAAGAACCTTGATCTCTAGCCTTCCCCAAGTTGCTTTCCACTCAAATCATCTTTCCACCATAGCCAAATCTATGAGAGAGAGTTGAGTGTTGGGGAGACTATCATTTGAAGCACAAGAGCAAGGAGTTCATCATCAACACACCATTTATTACCTTTTGGAGAGTGGTGTCTCCTAGATTGGTTAGGTGTCGCTTGGGAGCCTCCGACAAGATTGTGGAGTTGAACCAAGAAGTTTGTAAGGGTAAGGAGATCGCCTACTTCGTGAAGATCTACCCGAGTGAGGCAAGTACTTCATGGGCGATGGCCATGGTTGGATAGACAAGGTTGCTTCTTTGTGGACCCTTCATGGGTAGAGCCCTCCATGGACTCGCACAACCGTTACCCTTCGTGGGTTGAAGTCTCCATCAACATGGACGTATGATAGCACCACCTATCGGAACCACGCCAAAAATCTCCGTGTCTTCATTACGTTTGCACACTCCAATCCCATCCCTTACTTTCTTGTAATTTGCATGCTTTATCTTTTCCGCTGCTTATACTCTTGCCATGCTTGCTTGAAATGTATTGTGAATGCTTAAACTTGTGCTAAAACTCCACCTCAACTTCAAGAAATTAAAAACTGCTACTTTTGCTTGTTGAGGGTCTAATCACCCCCCTCTAGACACCTCTTCTCGATCCTTTCAATTGGTATCAGAGCTTTGGTCTCCATTGCTTTGGTTTAATCACCATTGGAGGAAGATGGATGAGTCTACGATTGGGAGTATTAGACGTAGAGTGCCTATGCTTGATGGAGAGTTCTATAGTGCTTGGAAAAATGAGATGCTTGAGATTTTCAATTAATATAATTTGAACAAGTATATTACTAGCCCTTGTGCGCCTCCTATTGATTCCTTGCATCCTACCCCCGATGAGTATCTTGACATGACCCGGAATCTTTGAACTATTAATCTTATCATTAGAGGATTGCCTAGAAATTTGTTGGTGTGCTTGCCTACTTTTAATGTGCTTATACTATATGGAGATATCTTGAGGAGCGTTTTCCAAACTATTCCCTGAAAAATCTAGAAGAAATTCTTCAAAAGTCCATAGCTTTTCATAAGATGAAACCTAGTGATCCTAATTTTGATGATTGTCTTTTTGAGCTTCGTGACCTTATGCGTGCCAAAGGAGATGTTGGAGTCATTAGTAGCATCATCTCTCAAGTCATTAGAATTCATAAAGATGAACATTGTCATGGATATAAATCTAATGAATCACTCTCTCTAGGTGATGATCATTCACATGATGACGTTGAACATGGATATTATGATGAGGATGATGATAGTGACTTTGATCTTGATGAGTCTATGAGACATTTTGGTCTTATGGCTAACCTTCGTGGTTACATGGCCGGAGGAAAGGAATGGTTTCTTGATAGTGGATGTACCGATCACATGAACGGAGATAAGGACATGTTTCGTGAGCTTGCTGAAAATGACGATCCCCGAAAGTATGCCACTTTTGGTGATAACTCAAAGGGTAAGGTGGTTGGCCTTGGTAAGGTGGCCATCTCACATGATAGCTCTATCCAAAATGTTATGCTCATTGAATCTCTGGGCTACAATTTGCTTTCCGTATCTAGACTAGCCGATTTCGGTTTTATTGTTCTATTCACTGAAGTAGATTGTCAAGTGTTTCAAAGAGATAATCATAATATGGTCTTTACCGGTATACATAGAGGTGATATATACATTGTTGATTTCACTAAAAAGGCTCGACCTAGAACTTGCTTAATTGCTAAATCTTCTAAAGGTTGGTTATGGCATAGAAGGTTAGGTCACGTGAGCATGCGAAATCTTGATAAGCTTATTAAAGGTGATCATATCCTTGGTATTAAAGATGTCATATTTGATAAGGATAGACTTTGCAATGCTTGTCAAGCAGGAAAACAGGTTGGAGGAAGTCATCCCATAAAGAACATCATGACCACAAGGAGACCTCTTGAGCTACTCCATATGGATCTTTTTGGTCCCAACGCCTACAAGAGTCTCGGTGGTAACTCGTTTGGTTTGGTCATTGTTGATGACTTTTCAAGATTTACGTGGGTGTTCTTTCTTGATGATAAATCGCAGGTCCAAAAGATCTTCAAGAACTTCGCTAGGAAGGCCCAAAACCAATTTGAAGTGAAGATCAAGAAGGTTCGGAGCGACAACGGAACGGAGTTCAAGAACGCCAATGTGGACACCTTTCTTGACGAAGAAGGGATTTCACATGAGTTCTCGGCTACGTACACACCTCAACAAAATGGAGTTGTTGAGAGGAAGAACCGGACACTTATCGAGATGGCAAGAATGATGCTTGATGAATACAAGACGCCAAGACACTTTTGGGCGGAAGCGGTTGAGACAGCTTGTCATGCAACAAATCGATTGTATCTTCACAAGCTTCTCGGCAAGACGGCATACGAGCTTCTCACCGGTAACAAACCCCAAGTTGGATACTTCCGAGTATTTGGCTCAAAGTGCTATATTCTAGATAAGCATCGTCGTTCGAAATTTGCTTCTAAATCACATGAAGGTTTCCTACTCGGTTATGGCTCAAACTCTCACACTTACCGTGTCTACAACAATTTCACCCGAAAGGTTGAAGAGACGGTAGATGTGAAGTTTGATGAATCTAACAGCTCGCAAGTAGAGCAATTACCAATTGATGTAGGAGACAAAGATCCTTCAGAAGCAATTCAAGACTTGTCTATTGGCAAGATTCGCCCAAGGGAGGTGAAGGAGAGTACTTCGTCCATTCAAGTGGAAGCCTCAACTTCACGACATGGTGAACCACAAGTTGACTTGGAGGCATCCACAAGTGGAACACGTCAAGACGAAGGAAACAAGGAAGTGCAACAAGATGAACCACATCGACATCCCTCTCCACCTCCACAAGAGAACAACAACGTCAACAACAATGAAGAAGGACAAGAAGAAGAAAAAGAACACAATGAAGAGGATGTTCCACGCCGACCCAAACAAAAGCTCTCACGAGTTAGAGCAAGAGTCTCAAGAGATCATCCTATCGAACAAATCTTCGATGATATTCAAATCGGGAGAACACTATTCATTCATTTCTAGTATTGAACCTATGAAGGTTGAAGAAGCTCTTGATGATCTAGATTGGTGAACGCAATGCATGAAGAACTACAGAATTTCGAGAGGAATCAAGTATGGACGTTGGTTGAACAGCCTGATGAGAAGCACAATGTCATTGGAACCAAATGGGTGTTTCGAAATAAGCAAGATGAGGATGGACAAGTTTTACGCAACAAGGCCCGTCTCGTCGCTCAAGGCTACACTCAAGTCGAAGGTATGGACTATGGTGAGACATATGCCCCAGTTGCTAGACTTGAGTCCATACGCATCTTACTTGCTTATGCCAATCATCATGATATCACTTTATACCAAATGGATATTAAAAGTGCTTTTCTTAATGGTGAAATTGAGGAGGAAGTCTATGTTAAACAACCTCCCGGCTTTGTTAATCCCAAGAAACCCGATCATGTTTACAAACTTCACAAAGCTCTTTGTGGTCTTAAACAAGCTCCTAGAGCATGGTATAAATGCTTGACCAAGTTTCTTATTGAAAAAGGCTTTGAAATTGGGAAGATTGATTCTACACTTTTTACTAAAAGGGTTAATGGTGAACTATTTGTGTGCCAAATTTATGTGGATGATATCATATTTGGTTCGACTAACCCTCACTTTAGTGAAAAGTTTGGAAGGCTAATGTCGAAGAAGTTTGGGATATCTATGATGAGTGAACTCAAATTCTTTCTTGGTTTGCAAATCAAGCAAACTAAGGAAGGTACCTTTGTTTCTCAAACAAAGTATACCAAGGACCTTTTCAAGAAGTTCAACATGCAAGAAAGCAAAGGTATGAAAACACCCATGCCTACTAGTGGACATCTTGACTTGACTAAGGATGGCAAATCGGTTGATCAAAAGGTTTACCGCTCTATGATTGGTTCATTATTATATCTATGTGCCTCCCGTCCCGATATTATGCTAAGTGTGTGCATGTGTGCACGATATCAAGCGGCCCCTAAAGAATGTCATCTTAAGGCTGTGAAATGGATAGTGAGATACTTAATTCATACACCAAACTTTGGCATTTGGTATCCTAAGAGGTCTTCTTTTGATCTTGTTGGCTACTCCGATTCGGACTATGCCGGTGACAAGGTTGATAGAAAGTCCACTTCGGGTACTTGTCAATTTCTTGGTAGATCTCTTGTGTCTTGGTCTTCCAAGAAACAAAACTCGGTATCCTTATCCACCGCCGAAGCGGAATACATTGCCGCCGGATCATGTTGTGCTCAATTACTTTGGATGACCCAACCCCTTAAGGATTATGGGATACATGTGAAACATGTTCCATTGCTTTGTGACAATGAAAGTGCTATTAAGATTGCTCACAATCCCGTGCAACATTCTCGAACTAATCATATTGAAGTTCGACATCATTTCATTCAAGATCATGTTGCTAAAGGTGACATAGATCTTAAGCATGTTCGTACCAATAAGCAATTGGCGGATATATTCACCAAACCGCTTGATGAGAAAGTATTTTGCCGTTTGAGAGGTGAATTGAACATCATTGATGCCTCAAACTTGGAGTAGGAACTCCATTTGAATACATGCAAGGCATGAGCCTTATTGACTAATCCTTGATATTTCTTTTATGATGATGATTATATGTCTTGGATCTATACTTGCACCCTTGCATGTTATCTAACCCTTGTAGGTACTTGGATGAATTCAAATCTATGGGATTGCAAGTCATTCAGATCTTAAGCAATCTCTACATCACCAAGTCTCTACTATATGGTTGTTGATTACAAGGAAGCATGAATCCACTCAACATATCCTTTGACAATTTCTATATATCAATTTCATGTGGTATCAAGTTTCATGATTATCGTTTTGGATACACAAGTGCTCTTCCTTGCAAAACTAACTCATGTTGGAAGATGAACTCAAACGACAAGTGGTGCTCCCAACTTATGATGAACTACATCAACCTTGAGCATCCAACAAAAGTTCAACTACATGATCAAGATCAACACCACCCAAGGTATGTCATTCCATCTTAGAGAAGCTTTACTCCAAGTCATGAGTCAAAGCAACTCAACAAGATGTGAATACATCAAAATGCTTAAACGAAAAATGGTAACCCCATTTTGAGCTTAAACGATGAGTATGACCTATGATCAAGTGATCTCACTTGACTCCTAAGTCAATATACTCTAACATAGTTGACTTTGTCGCCAACCCCTTCTAGATAAAGTTATCTAGTGTTTCTTTGTTCACTTACTTTGTGTGCTTGCATATATTTCTTGCAATCATGTTCCCATTATTAAAAAAACTTCATCTAGATCTCTTTTCTTTTGTTTCTTTTCCTCTGTATTTTCTGCATCTAATTCATTGCAAATCTTTCAGTTAATTCATTGCAAATCCTTGTGAGATTTAATTTGCCTAGTGAGCTGAGTTGACAAAAAAAATTCCTCTGCTTTGAACTCGGACTCACCGATCCAAGCCTATCGACTAGATCGAACTACAAGAATACCTTGTAGATAGTTCATCGGTACAACCAACACGGACTAACCCGATCTGACCGAGATGCATCATCCATGACACTGCCAAACTCAGTACCGATGAAAACAGATTGGCGTCACCGATTTCACTGCTGAGAAAACCTTTTGTCATTGAATATTTCATTTCTTCTCCAGCTCCACTCGATGATTCTTATCCTCTACTCGCATCTTAATCTACATGCTGCTTTGTAGTGTGTCTCCAGGACCAAACCTATTTGACTCATGCTCCAGAAGTTCCCTTCTTGGAAATTGATGTCAAAGGGGGAGAGAGAGCACATCAAAGCTTATCACATGGGAAAGAGAGCACATCTAAGCTCCTCCAGATGCCTGTTTACAAAAGAGGAGAGAAGTTACATGTATTTAAGAGGGGAAAGACATGGCAATGTATGGTTGATTGCACCATTTCCTGCTCTATTTTTGTTTCTTGCTCTGATTTTCTCTTACCCTACCTTCTCCCATTATCCATTATCAGATTCAGGGGGAGAAAGAGTCCATATCTAGGGGAGAAAATCTTTTGGAATTCATTGCATACCTTTAATCTTTGGGGACATGTCTATATCCAAATGAAGTACTAAGTACTCACTCATTACATGTCATCCCAGTCTTGGTACTCTTGTGGTTTCTTGAAATTGCTTTGTTTAGAGTGTTCTTGTGTTATCTAACCCTGTTTTCTCAAGTTCACCTCTTCCAAAGCCAGCTCAAGACCACAAGGTAAGTATATGCATCACACTCATGTCCATAATGATCTCTTGCTGATGAACATATTGTTTGCAAGAAGGATTCATGAACATGAAGGTACACTTCTCTTTATCTACATCATTTGCTCTGATGCATATAGCCAAGATACATGTAACTCATTGCTTGCTCTGACATGCTTATCCATTCACATGTTCTTATATCCCATTCTTACATGATTGCATATATGTAGGGGGAGCCTATGCATGTTACATGTCTTTCCAGAGCTTTACTTGTTACTCTTCTTATCCTTTATCTAAAGCATTGATGTATGTTGTCATCAATTACCAAAAAGGGGGAGATTGAAAGCACAAGTGCTACCCGGGTGATTTTGGTAATTAATGTCAACATATCTCTTGTTGGACTAATACCTTTACATAATGTATTTCAGATCAGTTCAACAATGGCGTGGCAAGGACAAGAGGATGTGGAACCCCTTCAAAATGCTAAGGATAAAGATTGGCAAAAGCTCAAGACTCTTCATTTCCATTTTAGTGATCCACGATCACATTGAGTCCATAGGAAAAGCCAATACTATTAAAAGGGGATGAGGTGTTGCTTAATGGTCTACTTGCTCAAAATGCTTAGTGATATTGCTCCAAAACCCTCAGCCACTTTCTCTCTTTTCCATATATGTCCAAAACCCAAAGTCAAACTCGGCCCCACCGATTTGATCTATCTGGAGCCACCGAGTTCAGTTGACATAGCCACTGCCAGAAACCCTAGACAATTCGGTCTCACCGATACGGATGTCGGTCTCACCGAGATGGCCTTGCAAACTCTCTGTTGCCTGTTGTAATTATTTCGGTCTCACCGAAATGTGCAATCGGTCTCACTGAGTTTGCTTGACCAACTCTCTGTTTGCTCTTTGCTGAAATCGGTCCCACCGAGTTCATGCAATTGGTCTCACCGAGATGAGGTTTGCCCTAAGCCCTAGCACATCGGTCCCACCGATTTGATCCAGTCGGTCCCACCGTGATTCCTAACGTTCATATTTTGAACTAAATCGGTCTCACCGAGTTCTCCTATTCGGTCTGACCGAGTTGGGTCAAATGTGTGTAATGGTTGGATTTTGTGTGGAGGCTATATATACCCCTCCACCCCCTTCTCCATTTGAGAGAGAGCCATCAGAACGTGCCTACACTTCCACTACTCATTTTCTGAGAGAGAACCACCTACTCATGTGTTGAGACCAAGACATTCCAATCCAACCACAAGAATCTTGATCTCTAGCCTTTCCCAAGTTGCTTTCCACTCAAATCATCTTTCCACCATAGCCAAATCTGTGAGAGAGAGTTGAGTGTTGGGGAGACAATCATTTGAAGCACAAGAGCAAGGAGTTCATCATCAACACACCATTTATTACCTTTTGGAGAGTGGTGTCTCCTAGATTGGTTAGGTGTCACTTGGGAGCCTCCGACAAGATTGTGGAGTTGAACCAAGAAGTTTGTAAGGGCAAGGAGATCACCTACTTCGTGAAGATCTACCCGAGTGAGGCAAGTCCTTCGTGGGCGATGGCCATGGTGGGATAGACAAGGTTGCTTCTTCGTGGACCCTTCGTGGGTGGAGCCCTCCGTGGACTCGCGCAACCGTTACCCTTCGTGGGTTGAAGTCTCCATCAACGTGGACATACGATAGCACCACCTATCGGAACCACGCCAAAAATCTTCGTGTCTTCATTGCGTTTGCACACTCCAATCCCATCCCTTACTTTCTTGCAATTTACATGCTTTATCTTTTCCGCTGCTTATACTCTTTCCATGCTTGCTTGAAATGTATTGTGAATGCTTAAACTTGTGCTAAAACTCCACCTCAACTTCAAGAAATTAAAAACTGCTACTTTTGCTTGTTGAGGGTCTAATCACCCCCCTCTAGACACCTCTTCTCGATCCTTTCAACAAGTGAGGAAACCCATGATTTGTTTTGCCGTGCCTCTTCATAGGGGGGAACCCATGATTTGTTTTGTCGAGTCCCTTTTGTA
The DNA here is from genome assembly GCA_011799875.1 of Thinopyrum elongatum. Lineage (NCBI taxonomy): Eukaryota > Viridiplantae > Streptophyta > Magnoliopsida > Poales > Poaceae > Thinopyrum > Thinopyrum elongatum. Next base: position 29,589,475 of record CM022299.1, on the reverse strand, counting down.
GTGTAGTGAGAATATGTCCAGTTTTAATTGCTATATTTGGTTGTTTGCAGTATGCCTTGTTTATTTCAGTTGTTCACAATGTGATGCTCTATATGTGCAACTATTTACTGTGCAGTACATTTTCATCAATACCAGTTTTAAACATACCGATAGGAATGCATATATTTGCTTGTTGTTAAGCCTGTTATAGCTAGCATATGGCTCTTTTAAAGTTTTTTGGTTGTTCGGTTGTTTGTAGTTAGCATATGTCCAGTTTCAAATGCTATCTTTGGTTGTTCGTAGTATGTCTTGTTTATTCCAGATATTCACAACATGATGTTTTATATGTGCAAGTATGAACTGTGCAGTTCAATTTCATCAATACCAGTTTGAACAATACCACTATGAATGACTACATTTGGTTGATGCATGTTGTAATTAACACGCCTTTCCATTTTTATTTAACAATAACCAGTGTACTTAGACCGACACAATACCAGTTTGAATGACTATGTTTGCTTGTTATTAAATGTTAGGCCTGTTGCAGTTAACACACCTTTCCACTTGATTTGCTTTACTAGCGTGCTTAAACCTGCACACTGAAGCTATCTTTTGGAGTTTATTTTGTCTGCCATGGATATATTTGGTTGATGTTTAGCCTGTTGTGCTTAACATGCCTCTCGATGTACTTACACAGGACAATTTTGGGAATGACTGTTGTTTTCCATCGAGGTTATTTTCATCCCATGGCTTATATACACTACTAGAGAAAAGCCTAGCAGTAGCACGGCTATTAGGTGTATCAGTAGCGCGGGCCCCCGCGCTACTGATACGGTGCTACAGGTAACCTGTAGCAGTAGCGCGTGTTGGCCCACGCTACTGCTATACATGCATAGCAGCAGCGAGCTATACAGCAACGCGCTACTGCTAATAGCTGCAGCGCTTTGAATTAAGCCACGCTACTGGTAAGAGCGCGCTGCTGCTAACTTTACTCCCCTCGCTACTGCTAGTTTTATTAGTTTCTAATTTTTTTTTGCATATTTGTTTTGTATTCGAACAGGCTTTATACAATAATCTTTAGCACATACAAATGTCATCATCATACACATACAAATGTAATCATAGCATATACATACAAATAGTCTCATCAAATCATGTCATCATCATAATCATCATCCAACACAAAGTGGTCTCTCGTCATCATCTCGAAAATAGCGATACAAGTCTCAAATACTTGCAACTACATCGTCATCCATCTAAACAATGATATACGTGAGAAGAGCTATCACTATGAGTGAGAGCGGAACTATGCAGTACATGAGGCGGCGGTTATGAGTCCTCTCTCGCGCTAGCGTGAACCTCAAGTAACTACCTTCTGCTTCTTGTATGCTTTTGAAGCCTTTATGGCTGGCGCCCGAGACGCCCTCCACTTGCGCCTGACACTCAGGCCACTTGTTGTACACTCCCGGAACCTTCCCTTTGTACACGACATAGCACTGCTTCTTCGCCATCAAGAATCTAGGTACTTGTTAGAGATGCATCTTCATCAAGAGAATGTACAATCATATGCAACAAAATATACTTGAGCAACACGAAAAAGAAAGGGTTAGCAACTAGATGCAACATATAGTAAACATATAAATAATCAACGCAGTTTCATCGTACGCAAACTAATTAACTAGAGGTACGCAGGTCATCGTACCCAAACTAACAAAGTAGCGTTACGCAAGTTCGGCAGGGACCATGGACATCACAAGGTTTCATCGCTACAGAAACTATAGTTCAACCGACACATATCATCATCATCGGCATCGTAAATCACTAGAAGTTCCATCCTTCCATATCATCGAGGATGCACCCTAGCTTCTTGAACGGCGTGAGGTCCTGACGTTGCATGCCTATGCAAGTTCGGGCGTCAGCTCGCGATATAGGGCCGTGGTGGAACATCCCCTTCTCTTCGACGACTTCTTTCATGATGATTGTCGCAATGTCCCTCTGGATGCGAAAGAAGTCATCTCTAAGTTTATAATCCGCTTCTCCATGAGATTCTACCCACTTGCAGATATGATCATCATTTCTGCTTGTCATGCGAAGCTTTTGGTGATCCCTTCTGAACTCCATCATGAGATGGAGGAGGTAGAATCCATCGTTCTTGCTTGGTTTTGGGACATGGATGCAACAGAAGTTAGTTTTATGCGAGAAACCCGTCTTCTTGTTCCTTTGTTTCCTGATCTGCAGGTAGCCATCCCTCAAGTTGAAGCCTTGGAGAGCATCATCTAGAATATTCACTACGTGGGTGTAGTCCTTCTTCTCGTAGTTTCTGGTAGGGTCAAAATACACGGCGTGGGAGACTCGCGGGTAAAGAACGATAAGGATGGCGCGCCCGTTGCTGCGGGGAAAAAAACACCTCAAATTATTCTCCATATGAGCGAGAAGGAATGATTGAAATGTACGAAAGGGTTGTCCGGCACTGGCTTACTTTGGATGATAAGGCAGGAGGACAATTTCCTGGTCCTTATTCTGTACCATGAAGTTTTCGAGGTACTCCCTAGCAGTTTTACGCCCAAAGTCGCCGAGACTCAAGAAGGACTCGTGCATGTAGTATCAATCCGCCACACAGATTTGCGAGACTTCTTCTCTCTTCATGACGGAGCTCATATGTAGCGTAAAAAGGCGAACGATTGTAAAATTGAGTCGCCTTGTCAGAAACATCTCGAAGATATGCTCAAACCGCAGGAAGAACACCTCCGCGAGCCGTGTGTCGACGTAGCACTTCCCCTCAGGCACACGAGCCACGTATGTCGGATATCCTGGATCCTTCGAGGCTAGTAGGCTTTTCTCAGTCGACATCACATGGTCGTGTAGTCTCCTGAGATCCCCTGATATTGCCTCCAGTGGTTTCGACGGTAGCATCGGCTCGCCCGTGACATGGAACATGGCGGCACCTTTGACGGGTACACGCTCTTCAAAATCCGCTGTCTAGCTGCTATGTGCTTTGGCTTGTTTGTAGGCAGCAGAGCCTTTCTTCGCCGGTCTCCTCCTCTCCTTTTTCTTGGGCTGGCCTTCCAGACCCTTCCTTAACCCCTGCCCCAGTGTTGTCGGGCTAAGGACTGTACGACCCTCGGCTAGTTGAGCTTGTGTTGAGGCGGCATCTTCAGGCGTGTCCTGTGAGGATTGCATGAAGAGAGACTTCTTGCAATCCCTGCTAGGACGTTCCTGCCCGGGTAGATCATCCATATCCTCATCAGCATGCTGATAGCCCGAGTCGTCATATGGCTGACTCATCATTTCTAAGTCACCGTCATAGGCGCCTGTATTGAGGAACCGAAGAGGGTCATCCTCGTCCATCTCATCATCCATTCTTTGTTCTACGGGGGCGATTACATCAGCCACTATTGGACCCCCTTCATCACTATTGGATTACCTAATCTGTCCTAGGGTAAATACTAATTCACCTAGGGTTAATCAATTCTATTTTATATTTAAATAGCAACAATTGCTTTAAGTAAAAAAATACCTAGAATTCTGTTAACTACACCTAAAACACCTAAAATACCTAGAATTCATTTAACCCATACTAATTCTGTTTTTTTAACTAGGGTTCATACCAACTAATTAACTATAGGGATCATACTAATTCTGTTTTTTAAAATAGTAACAATTGCTTTAACAAAAAATAGCAATAGTTTGAAACCTAGGGTTCATACTAACTACCACTAAAAAATAGCCACTAATTTTTCCTAGGGTTTTTTTAACTAGGGTTCATACTACGTAATTAACTAGGGTTCATACTAATTCTAATTAACTAACTACCACTAAAAAATAGCCTAGGGTTTATACTAATTCATACTAACTAGCACTAAATAGCTAGGGTTCATACTAACAGAGACAGAGAGAGCAGAGAGCAGAGAAGAGGGGAGGGGAGAGGGCTTACATAGGGTAGAGAGAGAGATGGGGTCGGGGGAGACGGCGCAGCACCAAGGCGAGTCGGGGTCGGGGGAGACGGCATGACACCGAGGCGAGGCAGGGTCGGGGGAGACGAAGACTCCAGCAAGGGCGAGGGCGAGGGAGACGGCGCGGCACCGAGGCGAGGCGGGGTCGGGGGAGACGAAGACTCCGGCGAGGTCGAGGGTGAGGGAAGGACTCTGGCGAGGTCGAGGGCGAGGGCAGGGCTCCGGCGCTCGAGGAAGGGGCGCGGCGAGGGCACGGGCTCCGGCAGTGACGAGGGGGGAGAAGAGAGAGTGGGGATTTGGGGGAAGAAGCAGAGGCGGGAAGCCCGCGGGGGGGTTAAGTCAACATAGCAGTAGCACGTTTCCACAAAACATGCTATAGCTAAGGTAGCTATAGCGCATTTTATCAAACAGCGGTACTGCTATCACCAGTAGCTATAGCGCGTTTTACCAAACAGCGCTACTGATATCTAACGTAGCTATAGCGCTTTTCCAGAAAGGCGCTACTGCTATCACCAGTAGCTATAGCAATTTTCCTGTTTGTTTCTTATATTTTCTTTTCCTTTTCTTTTCTTCTTTTTCTTTTCTTCTCCTTTTTTTCCGAGAGCAGGAACGAAGGGAAGGTGATACAATGTATATAACTAAGGCGATATATATTGCATCATTTGACGGTTAAGTATGTATACAAAATAGGAACATATATATATATATATATATATATATATATATATATATTACATCATTTGACTGATAACGGTTTCTCAGCTTCGACGTTTTCACTTTTGAGTGAGCTTCTTTCCCTTCTTGTTCGTTGACGAATAATTGAGCCCCTCATTGTGACTTTTCCATTTTCATGGAGTATGATCTTTCTTAGGTAATGTAGTATTGATTCTTCTTTTGACGTATACTTCATCATCATCGTCATCTTCCCTCATTGGGTTGCCGTACTGGTCGTAGTCTTCCTCGTTGGCGACTCCATCCATTCCAATGATGTTCATTTTGCCTCTCCTCACGACAACACGGCTCGGGTTGCTCTGGTCGGTTATGAAGAAGCATTGTGTCACGTGCTTAGCGTGTACCCATGGCTTGTTTTTTGCGATGGCGTTCACGGTAGCGCTCTTGGCATCGGGTATAGTCATGGTAGTGAAATACCGGTTTTCTCTTTCGACATTCTTAGCCCATCTGACATGGAACATCGTCGCGCTGTGTAGTCCAGAGTAGTCAAGCTCCCAGACCTCCTCGACCCTTCTGTAAAATCTGTCAGTTGCATCATTTTCACTGCCGGTCATGCATTCCATCATCACCCCTGAGTTCTGAAAATCATTGTTCATATCTTTGGCCTCCGTGTAGAACGTGTATCCATTGATATCGTATGTCTGATAGGTGACGAGGTTGGGCGAGGGGCCATGTGCTAAGGCGTATATGAGCAATCCGTCCTTAGAGCCCTCTTCCGGGGGATTAGCAAGAATATGCTCTTTGAACCAATGCAGGAAAGTGGAGTTGTGCTCTCTAGTAACTTCGGCGTCCGTCCTGCATACCCCCCGGTCACGATACTTCTTTGCGATAGTTTCTTTGTGCAGTGTCACAAAAGGATCTACCTGGTCTAGGTGTTGTAGCACTACCAAGTTTGCTCTGTCAAAGTCGTTGTGTCGATCTGAGTAGGCCACATGCAGTTCCCTGTGACCGTTGGCGTGACCTTCTCCTTCGAGCCTCCCAACGTGCTTCTTAATGGGAAAACCAACACCACGCGGCCGGTCTGCGCCATATAGAAAATTCTCGCAGAAAGAGATGCACTTTTGTGTCAGATAGCCCTGGACGATGCTTCCATCCGGACAGGACATGATACGAACGAATCCTTTGATGATCCCATTCATCCTCTCAAATGGCATCACGTTGTGCAGGAATGACGGCCCCAGGTCTATTATGTCTTCCACAATATGGACATACAGATGCACCATGACGTCAAAGAACGTGGGCGGGAAGTACATCTCAAGCTCATTTAGTATCACAACGATCTCTTCCTGTAGCCTTCGGAGCTACTTCACACTGATCGACTTTCGAGAGATGACATCGAAAAAGTTGCAGAGACCAATAAGCGTGTCACAGACGTGCTTGTCCATTATCCCTCTAAGGGCAACAGGTAGTATCTGCGTCATCATCACATGACAGTCATGGGACTTCATCCCGCTGAACCTTTTCTTCTTCGTGTCTAGAAATCTGCTTATCTTCCCACAGTAACTGGAACTAACTTTGATTCCGGTAAGGCACTTGAAGAATTGATTGATCTCAGTCAAACTTAAGGTGAAGCAAGAAGGGGGGCAATAATCCTCTTCCTTTACTTTTTTTCCCTTCTTCTCCCATGCCTCTGTCTCCGTCTCTCCTCTGACTTTTTACGGGGCGGCATGTGCAGATCTGCCCTGATCTCCAAAGCTTGCAAGTCTTTTCTTGCCTTCGGCCCATCCTTGGTCTTATCCGGCATGTTCGTCAGTGTGACATTCTTACAGATATGCATTTGATCAAGGCAATGAGGCCTGTCGAGTTTGTGCCAGTACTCCAAGTCCCAGAAAACAGACCTCGTCTTCCATACCTTCAGCAGCGGCTCTGGTGCCTTTTTCATCGTCTTTCCCGATGCGGGGCACTGTTCCCAGTTTTTCAACAGCTCATCGATTTCGGCGCCGCTCCGCTTACGTGGAGGTCCTCGATGCTTAGCCTCACCATTGAATAGATCTCCACGGGTCGTCCTTCTCGAGCCATCTTCGATGCCCCATGTACATGATTTTCCCAGACCCGCCATCTTTCGTTGACGTTAGCTGCTGAGACGTTGTATCATCCATGCACCGCGTGCATCCGCAATATCCATGGCACACCTGGCCTGCGACATATCCGTAACCGAGATAGTCGTGCACCGTCGTGATCACCGCGGCTCTCATATAGAAATACTCGCCTTTGCTGGCATCCCATGTCTTGGCCGGTGTTTTCCATAACGTGTCTAACTCCTCTTGAAGTAGCCCCAGATACAGATTAATATTATTTCCCGGTTGTTTCGGCCCTTGAATCAGCATGCTCATGTGTATGTACTTCGACTTCATGCACAACCAGGGGGGAGGTTGTACATCCATACAAACACGGGCCATGTGCTATGGTTGGTGTTCTGGTTGCCAAACAGATTCATGCCATCGGTACACGCGCCGAGCACAATGTTCCTTGCATCACATGCGAAATACCGATATTCGCCATTGAACGCTCTCCACTGGCTTCCATCCACGAGGTGTCTCAGCTTCGGATCATCTCCATCGTCGGGCTTTGTCCTCTCTGCGTGCCAACGCATGAGCTTTGCTTCCTTTGGATCTACAAAATAATGTTGCAGACGGGGAGTGATCGGTAAGTACAGTACAACTTTCTGGGGAGATTTCTTCCCGGCCTTCTTGTATCGAGAAGCATTGCACACCGGACAGCTGGTTTTTTTCGCGTTCTCCTTCCGATAAATTATGCAATCGTTGATGTATGCATGGTATCTAACGTGCGGCAGATCAAGAGGGCACACGATCTTCTTGGCCTCATCCACACTAGTAGCACATAGATTCCCCGCGGGAAGAACATCCTTTAGGTACTTGAGAAGCTCATCGAGGCTAGTGTTGGTCCATTTGTTTTTAGCCTTCATCTTCAGAAGTTCGAGCGTGAAACTCAAGCGGGTCACCTTGGGATCGCGACCATCATACAATGGAGTGTTCGAGTCTACCACCAGTTGCAGCAGCTTGGCCTCCTCTCTAGAAGCAGCTCTGTCAGTACTCGTCTCCTTGCGAAGCAGTGCTTGAACATGAGGGTCCCGCATGATTGAACTTAGTACCGATGAAGTCTGCGGCCTGGAGTCCACGTTTTCTCCGCCGCCATGTCCGGCCCCTTCTCCGCCGCCATGTCCAGCCCCTTCTCCGCCTCCATGTCCGGCCTCTTCCCCGCCGCCATGTCTGGCCCCTTCTCCGCCGCCATTATAGGTCATCTCTTCGTCTTGCCCCGCGTCGTCATTGCCTGCCCCGTCGGTGTCCTCATCATCATCATCCTCATCTTCAATTATCCACCGAGTATAGCCATCCATGAAACCAGTCATGAGCAGGTGCGCCATCACACGACCATCGTCATAGGGGTTGAGCCAAACTCCTCCTTTGCATCTTCGACACGGACATAAAATCTCTGTCCGGTTATTTTCTTTCATGTCCTGCACCACCGACCGCAACCACCTATCCACCATCGTTCCACTGACCATCAAGAACGCATGCACCGTAATAATAAACAAATTGATTATAAAAATGCATGCATGCATCAAAGTCATACAAAAATTCGGCATGACCTTCCCTAAAAATAGGACATATAGAGTTTGACCGGAATTCGCCGAAATGGAAATAAATCGACATTTTGGCAAAACATAGGCAACTCACAAGCACAATTTGGCGGCAACTCATGCCACACACACAATTTCCATCATATCGCCCGATTATGTCATATCGCACACATACACATATTTCCATTCTTGCAAAAGCACAAATTTTTAATCACCTATCTCGAGATCGAGCACGGTGATGATGATGTTGATCGGTGTCGCCACACACACCTATGGAATGATCAAAAGAGGACAAAGCTCTTCTTGACAAGGCTAGATCTAGTTAGGGAGGTACATAGGTCACTTCACTAAATGCTAGATCTACCTAGCTAGTTTGGGAAGGAGATAAGTTCAACTAGTGGAGGGGGAAGGAAAAAGAGAAAGGAGATGCATTAATGGAGGTGGTGTAGTTAGCTAGGAGCAATAAAGAGAGAGAAAGATAGGTAGAAGAAGGAGAGTAATGGGGGGGAGAAGTAGTGAGGAAGAAGCAAAGTGAGGGAGAGAGGAGGTGGGAGCTAGGGGAAAGTGAAGGAAGAGAGGAGGGGGGAGGGGGGAGGGGGGAGGAAAAAGGTGGTGGCTGTGGTTTAGCAGTATTGCTGGGTCTAAAACGCGTTGCTACTAACAAGATAGCAATAGCGCGCTTCTGGGAGTGGCGCTACTACTAAGCGGGGCCCGCCATGTGGCCAGGTTCAAACTTAGCACTAGCGCCCTGCACAAAAAGCGCGCTACTACTATTAGAGTAGCAGTAGCGCGGTTGTAGTGGGCTCGATACTGCTAAACCTAGCGTGGCAGGAACGGTCGAGCAATTTTAGTAGTAGCGTTGTTCTAACGAGCCGCGCTACTACTAAGTCGGTAGCAGTAGCGCCTCTTTATGACATGCGTTGCTGCTAGTTAGCAGTAGCGCCCCTTCTTGTCCAGCGCTACTGCTAAGGTTCTGTGTATAAGGTTTTCCCTAGTAGTGATATACTCATTGTTCAGGATATCGGTAGCTGGTACCATATAGGCCGGGGGCTGATAAGGGACTAATCGGTGAATCGGACTTTTAACTGAATATATCTGTAACCCATTTATCGTTAGGTTAACTAGGGCCATATGTAATATATCTGAGGCTACATAGCAACATGCACTGTACTGAATGTCTAAATATGCAATCCTAGGCTACATAGCAACAAGGAAGAGTGTTACCTTAATGTTCTGATGATGTCTAGATATACGTAGAAGAGCAGCAGCAACAACAACGGCCCTGTTTGGATACTCTAACTTAGCTAGAGGTTAGAGTTAGTTTCTAGCTCATGACTAACCCTAAACTAACTCTAGCCAAAGAGGTGTTTGGATGACAGGGTTAGATTGCCAATAAATGCACTAGGAGAACTAGCTCCAATTAGCACCTCTTGGGTGGGATAGTTTTTTTGGGTGGGTTAGATGCAACTAGCTCAAACTAGCCCTCATGTTTGGATACTTTAGGGCTATTTGAGCCCAAACTAGCTCAAACTAACTCTAACCCATGGATCCAAACAGGGCCAATGACACAACCTTATTTGGATACTTTAACTTAGCTAGAGGTTAGAGTTAGTTTCTAGCTCATGACTAACCCTGAACTAACTCTAGCCAAAGAGGTGTTTGGATGACAGGGTTAGATTGACAATAAATGCACTAGGAGAACTAGCTCCAATTAGCACCTCTTGGGTGGGATTTTTTTTGGGTGGGTTAGATGCAACTAGCTCAAACTAGCCCTCGTGTTTGGATATACTTTAGGGCTATTTGAGCCCAAACTAACTCTAACCCATGGATACAGCAGCAGTTAATCAGCCGATAATTTGTAAGAATGCAATAAACTCCCTGCGTCCCATAATATAAGATGTTAATTCATCTAATATGTGAGTATATTGGATGTTATAATATATTATATAATGGGATCGAGGGAGTGTTGTACTACATCATTGTGCAATTGTTGTTTAGCTTCTAATATTAACTTGGTGCTTTTAGGTACATATGTCATTGGTAAAGATGCGCGCTTCAACCCTTTCTACGTATGGGGCAATGAGATATTGATGAACCAGCATCAAGTGAGGAAGCTGATAAAGGTTGTTAGTAAAATGGGTCAAAAGATGGCAATTAAACTATTTGTTTACACTTTATCCAAGACAACAGCGAACTATAGGATGGTAAGTAAGAACTCTGTAGCCTTCTTTTTACTGCCCATAATGAGTTGTGTTAGATGATAATGTCTGAATCTTTTTCCTTTGCAGTGGTTCCCAAAGCAGTTTACTCAAGGTTACCTCTCAAACTACATGATTGGTGTTCATGCAAAGGTTAAAGTATTTCTACCAGAACACGATGATTATCTAGATGTGTTCATGAAGACAATGAAGGATGGGCGGTCGGCCATCACAAGGGGTTGGACTAGAGTCGTGCGTGCCTTCTACATGGAGGAGGGCACAATATGGGCATTCCGCTTCACCTTGTTCAGCAACCAGAATGTATTTCGCCTCTTTCTTTACCGTCTTTAGTAGTACAAGTATACAACTGTGGTTCATCATTCTTTATTTGGTGCTTATGTAATTCTTGAACATATGTACCTGTGAATCGAATAATGCATTGGTTCTTTGAACCTGATGGATATGAATAAAGCTATAGCATACTTTCAAATTAAAATCTGGTACAATTTGAAATAGCAGCTGCTACTTCTTGAGCTTGCGTTGGTTTTTCCCTTGAAGAGGAAAGGGTGATGTAGCAAAGTAGAGATAAGTATTTCCCTCAGTTAGAGAACCAAGGTATCAATCTAGTAGGAGGTACAAACAAGTCTCCAATCTATGCACCTACACAAACAATCAAACACTTGCACCCAACGCGATAAAGGGGTTGTCAATCCCTTCACGGTCAATTGCAATAGTGAGATCTGATAGAGATAGATGTAAAAGATTACTAAAACATAAAACAAAATTAAAAAAAAATTGCAGCAAGGTATTTTTGGGTTTTTGGTTTATAGATCTGAAAATATATAATGAAAAATAGACCCGGGGGCCATAGGTTTCACTAGAGGCTTCTCTCTTGAAAGATAGCATACGGTGGGTAAACAAATTATTGTCGAGCAATTAATAGAAGAGCGCAAAGTTATGACGATATCCAAGGCAATGATTATGAAATATAGGCATCACGTCCGTGCCAAGTAGACCGAAACGATTCTGCATCTACTACTATTACTCCACACATCGACCGACTCCTGCCTGCATCTAGAGTATTAAGTTCAAGAGAACAGAGTAACGCATTAAGTAAGATGACATGATGTAGAGGGATAAACTCAAGCAATATGATGAAAACCCCATCTTTTTATCCTTGATGGCAACAATACAATACGTGCCTCGCTACCCCTACTATATCACTGGGTGAGGACACCGCAAGATTGAACCCAAGACTAAGCACCTCTCCCATTGCAAGAAAAACCAATCTAGTTGGCCAAGCCAAACCGATAATTCGAAGAGAAATACAAAGATATCAAATCATGCATATAAGAATTTAGAGAAGATTCAAATAATATTCATAGATAATCTGATGATAAATCGACAATTCATCAGATCTCGACAAACACACCACAAAAGAATATTACATCGGATAGAACTCCAAGAACATCGAGGAGAACTTTGTATTGAAGATCATAGAGAGAGAAGAAGCCATCTAGCTACTAGCTATGGACCCGTAGGTCTGTGGTAAACTACTCATGCTTCATCGAAAGGGCAATAGGGTTGATGTAGATGCCCTCCGTGATCGAATCCCCCTCCGGCAGATCGCCGGAAAAGGCCCCAAGATGGGATCTCACGGGAACAGAGGCTTGCGGCGGAGGAGAAGTATTTTTGTGGATGCTTCTGATGGTTTGGGAATATTTGGGAATATATAGGCCAAGGATTAGGGTTAGGAGACCTCCGAGGGGGCCACAAGCCCAGGGGCACGCCCCTACGGCTTGTCGTCGCCTCGTGGGTCTTCTGACTTCATCTCCAAGTCTCGTAGGTGTCTTCTGGTCCAAGAAAAATCATCGCGAAAGTTTTATTCCGTTTGGACTCCGTTTGATATTCCTTTTCTGTAAAACTCAAAAACAAGGAAAAAAATAGAAACTGGCACTGGGCTCTAGGTTAATAGGTTAGTCCCAAAAATAATATAAAATAGCGTATTAATGCATATAAAACATCCAAAAACAGATAATATAATAGCATGGAACAATCAAAAATTATAGATACGTTGGAGACGTATCAAGCATCCCCAAGCTTAATTCCTGCTCGTCCTCGAGTAGGTAAATGATAAAAACAGAATTTTTGATGTGGAATGCTACTTAACATATTTATCCATGTAGTTTTCCTTATTGTGGCATGAATATTCAGATCCATAAGATTCAAAACAAAAGTTTAATATTGACATAAAAACAATAATACTTCAAGCATACTAACAAAGCAATCATGTCTTCTCAAAATAACATGGCCAAAGAAAGTTATCCCTACAAAATCATATAGTCTGGCTATGCTCCATCTTCATCACACAAGGTATTAAATCATGCACAATCCCGATGACAAGCCAAGCAATTGTTTCATACTTTTGATGTTCTCAAACTTTTTCAACTTTCATGCAATACATGAGCGTGAGCCATGGATATAGCACTATAGGTGGAATAGAATATGGTGGTTGTGGAGAAGACAAAAAGGAAGGAGATAGTCTCACATCAACTAGGTGTATCAACGGGCTATGGAGATGCCCATCAATAGATATCAATGTGAGTGAGTAGGGATTTCCATGCAACGGATGCACTAGAGCTATAAGTGTATGAAAGCTCAAAAGAAACTAAGTGGGTGTGCATCCAACTTGCTTGCTCACAAAGACCTAGGGCAATTTGAGGAAGCCCATCATTGGAATATACAAGCCAAGTTCTATAATGAAAAATTCCCACTAGTATATGAAAGTGACAAAATAGGAGACTCTCTATCATGAAGATCATGGTTCTACTTTGAAGCACATGTGTGGAAAAAGGATAGTAGCATTGCCCTTTCTATCTTTTCTCTCATTTTTTTATTTTGGGCTCTTTGGCCTCTCTTTTTTCTTTCTTTTTTTTATTTTTCGTCCGGAGTCTCATCCTGACTTGTGGGGGAATCATAGTCTCCATCATCCTTTACTCACATGGGACAATGCTCTAATAATAATGATCATCACACTTTTATTTACTTACAACTCAAGAATTACAACTCGATACTAGAACAAAATATGACTCTATATGAATGCCTCCGGAGGTGTACCGGGATGTGAAATGACTCAAGAGTGACATGTATGAAAAATATGAACGGTGGCTTTGCCACAAATACGATGTCAACTACATGATCATGCAAAGCAATATGACAATGATGAAGCGTGTCATAATAAACGGAACGGTGGAAGTTGCATGGCAATATATCTCGGAATGGCTATGGAAATGCCAAAATAGGTAGGTATGGTAGCTGTTTTGAGGAAGGTATCTGGTGGGTTTAATGCACCGGCGAGAATTGCGCGGTACTAGAGAGGCTAGCAACGGTGGAAGGGTGAGAGTGCGTATAATCCATAGACTCAACATTAGTCATAAAGAACTCACATACTTATTGCAAAAGTCTATTAGATATCGAAACAAAGTACTACATGCATGCTCCTAAGGGGATAGATTGGTAGGGAAAGACCATCGCTCGTCCCTGACCGCCACTCATAAGGAAGACAATCAATAAATAAATCATGCTCCGACTTCATCACATAACGGTTCACCATACATGCATGCTACGGGAATCACAAACTTTAACACAAGTATTTCTACCAATCCACAATTAATCACTAGCATGACTCTAATATCACCATCTTTATATCTCAAAACAATATGCAAGGAATCAAACTTCTCATAGTATTCAATGCACTTTATATGAAAGTTTTTATTATATCCCTCTTGGATGCCCATCATATTAGGACTAAATTCATAACCTAAGCAAATTACCATGCTGTTTAGAGAATCTCAAAATAATATAAGTGAAGCATGAGAGTTCAACAATTTCTATAAAATAAAATCACCGATGTGCTCTAAAAAGATATAAGTGAAGCACTAGAGCATATTGCCTAGCTCAAAAGATATAAGTGAAGCACATAGAGTATTCTAATAAATTCATGATTAATGCGTGTCCCTCTCAAAAGGTGTGTACAGCAAGGATGATTGTGGCAAACTAAAAAGCAAAGACTCATATCATACAAGACGCTCCAAGCAAAACACATATCATGTGGTGAATAAAAATATAGCCTCAATTAAATTTACCGATGGATTAAAGACGAAAGAGGGGATGCCTTCCGGGGCATCCCCAAGCTTAGGCTCTTGGTTGTCCTTGAATATTACCTTTGGGTGCCTTGGTAATCCCCAAGCTTAGGCTCTTGCCACTCCTTATTCCATAGTCCATCAAATCTTTACCCAAAACTTGAAAACTTCACAACACAAAACTCAACAGAAAACTCATGAGATCCGTTAGTATAAGAAAAATAAATCACCACTTTGGTACTGTTGTGAACTCATAATTTATTTATATTGCTGTAATATATACTGTATTCCAACTTTTCCATGGTTCATACCCCCCGATACTACCCATAGATTCATTAAAATAAGCAAACAACACAAAGAAAAAAGAATCTGTCAAAAACAGAACAGTCTTCTAAGATATGAATTGTTCTAATACTTAAGTAACTCCAAAAATTATTAACAATTAGGAGAACAGAGAAAATTTGTATATAAATCTTGTGTAAAAACTTCAGAGGTTTCCGTCTCTTCTATGAATTATTAAAATTCTACAACTACACGCAAAAGTTTCTGTTTTTCAGCAAGATCAAATCAACTATCACCGTAAGCCATCCCAAAGGTCTTACTTGGCTCAAACACTAATTAAAACACCAAAACACAATTACTACAGAGGTAATGATGTGTATTCTATTCAAGAACAGAAGCAAAACAAAAAATATAAAAATAAAATTGGGTTGCCTCCCAACAAGCGCTATTGTTTAACGCCCCTAGCTAGGCATAAAACATAGATCTAGGTATTGTCATCTAACTCCTTCTTAATCAAGTCTCCCAAGACTTTTCTTAACAAATCCTTATTTTCCTTCCTTTCCCTTCTAGTAGGTGAACTCAATTCATGAAAAGGACTTTGATTAGTGATTTTGACATTCATAAACCCATAGTCGGGATCATCACCATATATATCATCATATAAAATGTGTATCTCGTTTTTAATTGGTTCCCTAGAGATCACTTCCAACCAATCATCATTAAATCCAACATAAATCCCCCGAATTATACAATCAAATTTATCATAAGTATCAAGGTAAAGGTCTTGAGTAATTTCCGGATAAGGCACTCTCCTCCTAAGATTGTCGCTGTAAGATTGATAATCTCTAGATTCCAAGCCACGCAAAGTTTCTTTATCATGAAGTATTTCTTCAATCGGAGGATGTTCAATATCTTTATTATAGAAAGAAAAAATCTCCCTATCTTCACGTACTATAAAATCAAATTCTCACATAAGGATAATAGTAGCAATCTTTTTAGCCTTAGGATGATGGATCTTGGGAAGTTCATAAAATATCTTTTGCAAAGCGGGGTGGATGTGCACAAATTTTCTTTCTAATTTATCAATAAGCATGACAATGGCATCCGCATAGCAATTTGTATCAAGAAGGATAGATCTACTAATAGGCAAGGTTCCTGTACACTCAAAGAATCCTTGAATCACACTTTTCCCAATAATATTACCGTCTCCCACATGAAAAGTTTTTGCATTATAGTTAGGGGGAGCTCCAGTTTCATGATCTAAAGAACAAGAACCAAGTTTTTCCTCAAGATTTATACCAGTAATATTCTCAAAAATTTCAACAATAACCTCCCCAGATTCAGACATGGTGGCAACAAACCGATCTAGCAAACGAGCAAGCGAAAAGCAAACAAAAAGACGAACGGAAGAACGGCGAATAAAAAGGTAATTTTTTTTTGTGTTTTTCTGAAAATTGTTTTAGAAGTGGGGAAGAGGAAAACGCGAGGCAAATGGCGAATAATGTAATGCAAGAGATGAGAGTTTATGATGGGTACTTGGTAGGCTTGATGTAGACCTCCCCGGCAACGGCGCCAAAAATTCTTCCTGCTACTTCTTGAGCTTGCATTGGTTTTTTCCCTTGAAGAGGAAAGGGTGCTGCAGCAAAGTAGAGATAAGTATTTCCCTCAGTTAGAGAACCAAGGTATCAATCCAATAGGAGGTACAAACAAGTCTCCAATCTATGCACCTACACAAACAATCAAACACTTGCACTCAACGCGATAAAGGGGTTGTCAATCCCTTCACAGTCAATTGCAATAGTGAGATCTGATAGAGATAGATGTAAAAGATTACTAAAACGTAAAACAAAATGAAAACAAATAAATTGCAGCAAGGTATTTTTGGGTTTTTTGGTTTATAGATCTGAAAATATATAATGGAAAATAGAACTGGGGGCCATAGGTTTCACTAGAGGCTTCTCTCTTGAAAGATAGCATACGGTGGGTAAACAAATTACTGTCGAGCAATTGATAGAAGAGCGCAAAGTTATGACGATATCCAAGGCAATGATTATGAAATATAGGCATCACGTTCATGTCAAGTAGACCGAAATGATTCTGCATCTACTACTATTACTCCACACATCGACCGACTCCTGCCTGCATCTAGAGTATTAAGTTCAAGAGAACAGAGTAATGCATTAAGTAAGATGACATGATGTAGAGGGATAAACTCAAGCAATATGATGAAAACCCCATCTTTTTATCCTTGATGGCAACAATACAATACGTGCCTCGCTACCCCTACTATGTCACTGGGTGAGAACACCGCAAGATTGAACCCAAAGCTAAGCACCTCTTCCATTGCAAGAAAAATCAATCTAGTTGGCCAAACCAAACCGATAATTCGAAGAGAAATACAAAGATATCAAATCATGCATATAAGAATTCAAAGAAGATTCAAATAATATTCATAGATAATCTGATCATAAATCCACAATTCATCGGATCTCGACAAACACACCGCAAAAGAATATTACATCGGATAGAACTCCAAGAACATCGAGGAGAACTTTGTATTGAAGATCATAGAGAGAGAAGAAGCCATCTAGCTACTAGCTATGGACCCGTAGGTCTGTGATAAACTACTCACGCTTCATCGGAAGGGCAATAGGGTTGATGTAAATGCCCTCCGTGATCGAATCCCCCTCTGGCAGATCGCCGAAAAAGGCCCCAAGATGGGATCTCACGGGAACAGAGGCTTGCGGCGGAGGAAAGGTATTTTCGTGGATGCTTCTGATGGTTTGGGAATATTTGGGAATATATAGGCCAAGGATTAGGGTTAGGAGACCTTCGAGGGGGCCACAAGCCCAGGGGCGCGCCCCACCCCCTAGGGCACGCCCCTACGGCTTGTCGTCGCCTCGTGGGTCTTCTGACTTCATCTCCAAGTCTCGTAGGTGTCTTCTGGTCCAAGAAAAACCATCGCGAAAGTTTTATTCCGTTTGGACTCCGTTTGATATTCCTTTTCTGTAAAACTCAAAAACAAGGAAAAAAACAGAAACTGGCACTGGGCTCTAGGTTAATAGGTTAGTCCCAAAAATAATATAAAATAGCATATTAATGCATATAAAACATCCAAAACAGATAATATAATAGCATGGTACAATCAAAAATTATAGATATGTTGGAGACGTATCAGCAGCAATTAAATTATGGTGAAATTACGCTCCGCAGGTCGTTACGGCGCACACGGTCGGTAAAACACAAATGTTTGTGATATAAACCATAATCCTACACGGTTGACAGAGAGGAAACGTGTGCGAGCATGCACACAGTTGCCGTTTGCAAACCATGTGTGATGTCAGACAATATCACAAACGGTGCGGGCAAACTAAACGTTTGTGATAGTTGCCTTATCGTACATGATTTGCAACCATGAACTGTTTCTAATGTGGTACGCATCGTAAACGTTGCACCATAGAATAGAATGTGCGATAGTTATCATGTACGATGATGTTACGATGGTCTGACATTTCGTAATCCTATCTGACGCTCGTACGACGCTTAGCTAATCTTCTTAATTAGTTATCGCACACAGTTCGGGAAAAGTGAATGTGTGTAATTGTCTGCTTATCATAGACGTTCTATAATCATGAACCATTTGTGATGGGCCGCGCATCATAAATGTAGCACCACAGAATACCGACTGCGATGGCAATACGAGCACAAACGAGTAGCAAGGATGAAGCGTTTGGGATATTTGAGATATCAGAAACAGTTTTATAGGGACAACTGTATGTACCAAGCTCCCTATCCCCGATGGTTTCTGGGTCATGTGGGAAGGACCCCCCTATCGCAGTCACTCACTTGGCGACGGTTCAAAACGCCGTCGCGGAAAGGGGTTAAAAACCGTGTGTATAGCACCTCGTTGTACTAGTGTATGGTTGAATAAAGCAAACGGTTAACGGAGGCAAAGCGTGTGTGATCGTTACACCTATCACACATGAGGCTATACATAAAACTATGTGGGATGCATATACGAACGGAAACGTTCGTTTGGGATTCACTGTGTGAGATGTGCAGACGAACGGAAACGTTTCTCTAGGATTCACTATGTGGGATATCCAGACGAACGGAAACATTTCTCATGGATTGACTGTGTGGGTTGTGCAGACGAAGGGAAATGTTGCTCTAGGAATCACTATGTGGGATGTACCTACAAACGGAAACGATGGCTAGCCCGATCGCACACGAGCTCATTTTACGCAGCGTGTGTGACCGGAGGGCCTATCCCCGATGGTTTCTGGGTCGTGTGGGAAGGACCCCCCTATCGCCCACACTCACTAGGTGACGGTTTAAAATGTCGTCGCAGAAAGGGGTTAAAAACCGTTTGTATAGCACCTCGTTGTACCAGTGAGAAAGCCAAACAGAAAAGGAATCGCTGAAAAGATGATCACTAGCTTAGACATTCGGAGACCACTGCCATGATGTCGATTGGATTTGGTTGCAGCCCTTCCAGTTTGCTAAGGGCATCTCTCCAGTAGCATATCTCATAACCTAAAAGAGAGAACATAAACCAGCATAAGAATTTGCAACTTCTTGTCCTACCAAAATATTACACTACAAAAAAAACCACTTCCGTGATGATACGTGTTTGTCACAGTAGGTCACGTTTTCTGTCATGC
This sequence comes from Thinopyrum elongatum, assembly GCA_011799875.1. NCBI lineage: Eukaryota > Viridiplantae > Streptophyta > Magnoliopsida > Poales > Poaceae > Thinopyrum > Thinopyrum elongatum. Next base: position 29,569,924 of record CM022299.1, on the reverse strand, counting down.
ATGTACATCCATGACGATTTTATGACATGATCAAGATAGTCATACCTATGTTGTCGTAGAAGTGTTCCATGAAAATACCAAAATTATCATCACGGAAGTGTCCACTTCCATGATGATAAATGGCGCGTCATGGAAGTGCTTTCGTCAAGGGTAACCGACACATGGCATCCATCGTAATGGGTCGTCGTTAAGCTATCGGGTTCCAGTTTGGATCCGATAACCTGTTAACAGCCCGGACCAATGGGGATTTTCCACGTGTAAAATTATCATTGGCCGGAGGAAACATGTGTCGGCTCCTCGGTAGGCCAGATGCCATCCATCCAATGGAGGAGACGTGCCTATGATACGTTGACATGTGGCAGGGCCCAACAGAGGCCCATATAGGTTAAAAAGGCCGGCCCAGTCAAAGGCCCATAGTATTTACTCAGGTACTAGTGGGTCAGCCCACTAACGTCCTGCTTAAACATGGCCCATTTACGGCCCAAAGCCAGATCTAGCCCGTTAATTGTTTGCCGAGTATTTGGGCCCAATTACGGCCCAGTGACATTTTGGCCTGTTAGAGGCCCGATGTAGACATGGGCCCATTTCAGCTCGGTGTGTCTTTCGGCCTGGGAATGGCCCGTGCTGCTGATGTCTACTACACAACTTGTTCTTGTAGACTCATGTTGGGCCTCCAAGCGCAGACTTTTGTAGGACAGTACCAATTTTCCCTCAAGTGGATGACCTAAGGTTTATCAATCCGTGGGAGGCGTAGGATGAAGATGGTCTCTCTCAAACAACCCTGCAACCAAATAACAAAAAGTCTCTTGTGTCCCCGACACACTAAATACAATGGTAATTTGTATAGGTGCACTAGTTCGGCGAAGAGATAGTGATACAAGCGTAGTAATGATAGTAGATATTGATTTTTGTAATTGGAACAATAAAAAAACAGAAAGGTAGCAAGTAACAAAAGTGAGCACAAACGGTATTGCAATGCTTGAAAATGAGGCCTAGGGTCCGTACTTTCGCTAGTGCAATCTCTCAACAATGCTAATATAATTGGATCATATAACCATCCCTCAACGTGCGATGAAGAATCACTCCAAAGTTCCTATCTAGCGGAGAACATAAGAAGAAATTGTTTGTAGGGTACGAAACCACCTCAAAGCTATTCTTTCCGATCAATCTATCCTAGAGTTTGTACTAAAATAACACCAAGCTATTCTTTCCGATCGATCTAACCAAGAGTTCGTACTAAAATAACACCATATGATACACATCAACCAACTCTAATGTCACCTAGATACTCCAATGTCACTGCGAGTATCCGTGAGTTGATTATACGATATGCATCAAACAATTTCAGATTCATAATACTCAATCCAACACAAAGAACCTCAAAGAGTGCCCCAAGATTTCTACCGGAGAAACAAGGACAAGAACGTGCATCAACCCCTATGCATAGATTACCCCAATGTCACCTCGGGAATCCGCGAGTTGAGTGCGAAAACACATATCAAGTGAATCAACATGATACCCCATTGTCACCACGGGTATTCATAGCAAGACATACATCAAGTGTTATCAAATTCATAAAAGTATTCAATCCGATAAAAATGAAATCTCAAAGGGAAAACTCAATTCATCACAACAAGATAGAGAGGGGAAAACACCATATGATCCAACTATATTAACAAAGCCCGCGATACATCAAGATCGTGACATCTCAAGAACATGAGAGAGAGAGAGAGAGATTAAACACATAGCTACTGATACAAACCCTCAGCCCCGAGGGTGGATGCTACTTCTTGAGCTTGCGTTGGTTTTTCCCTTGAAGAGGAAAGGGTGATGCAGCAAAGTAGAGATAAGTATTTCCGTCAGTTTGAGAACCATGGTATCAATCCAGTAGGAGACAACGCACAAATCACCGAATACCTGCACAAACAATCAAACAACTTGCACCCAATGCGATAAAGGGGTTGTCAATCCCTTCACGGTTATTTGCAAAAGTGAGATCTGATAGAGATAGATAATCGATAAAGTAAATATTTTTGGTATTTTTGTTTTATAGATCGGAAAGTAAAAGATTGCAAAATAGTAGATCAGAAACTTGTATGATGGAAAATAGAAGATTATATGATGGAAAATAGACCCGGGGGCCATAGGTTTCACTAGAGGCTTCTCTCAAGATAGAAAATATTACGGAGGGTGAACAAATTACTGCCGAGCAATTGATAGAAAAGCGCAAAGTTATGACGATATCTAAGGCAATGATCATGAATATAGGCATCACAGCCGTGTCAAGTAGACCGAAATGATTCTGCATCTACTACTATTACTCCACACATCGACCGCTATCCAGCATGCATCTAGAGTATTAAGTTCATAAAGAACGGAGTAATGCATTAAGCAAGATGACATGATGTAGAGGAATTAACTCAAGCAATATGATGAAAACCCCATCTTTTTATCCTCGATGGCAACAATACAATACGTGCCTTGCTGCCCCTACTGTCACTAGGAAAGGACACCGCAAGATTGAACCCAAAGCTAAGCACTTTTCCCATTGCAAGAAAAACCAATCTAGTTGGCCAAACCAAACCGATAGTTCGAAGAGAATTACAAAGATATCAAATCATGCATATAAGAATTTAGAAAAGATTCAAATAATATTCATAGATAAGCTGATCATAAATCCACAATTCATCGAATCTCGGCAAACACACCGCAAAAAAGTATTACATCGAATAGATCTCCAAGAACATCGAGGAGAACATGGTATTGAGAATCAAAGAGAGAGAAAAGGCCATCTAGCTACTAGCTATGGACCCATAGGTCTGAGGTAAACTACTCACGCTTCATCGAAAGGGTAATGGTGTTGATGTAGAAGCCATCCGTGATCGAATCCCCCTCCGGCAGGGTGCAGGAAAAGGCCCCTAGATGGGATCTCACGGGTACAGAAGGTTGAGGCGGTAGAAAAGTATTTTCGTGGATGCCTCCGGTGGTTTGGGCATATAAGAGTATATATAGGCAAAAGAATTAGGTCAGGAGGTGCACGAGGGGCCCACAAGGGTGGGGGGCGCGCCCTCCGTCCTTGTGGCCGCCTCGTGGCTCCTCCGACTTCATCTCCAAGTCTCCTGGTTTCCTTCTGGTCCAAGAAAGATCATCGTGAAAGTTTTATTCCATTTGGACTCCGTTTGGTATTCCTTTTCTGCGAAACTCAAACCAGGGAAAAAACAGGAACTGGCACTGGGCCCTAGGTTAATAGGTTAGTCCCAAAAATAATATAAAATAGCATATTAATGCATATAAAACATCCAAAACAGATAATATAATAGCATGGAACAATCAAAAATTATAGATATGTTGGAGACGTATCAGTGGACTACTCCCTCCTCATCATGGAGACCATAGGGATGATGACGATGGCCACCGATGATGATTTCCCCCTCCGGCAGGGTGCCGGAATGGGGTCTAGATTGGTTTTTCCTGGCTACAGAGGCTTGCGGCGGCGGAACTTCTAATCTAGGGTTACCCCGAGGGTTTTTGGAATATTTGGCAATTTATAGGGCGAAGAGGTGGTGCGGGAGGTCACCGAGGGGGGCACAACCCCCTGGGCACGCCTGGGCTCCTGGGCGCGCCCAGGTGGGTTGTGCCCACCTCGGGCCTCCCCTCTGGTACTTTTTTAGCCCATCCTAGGTCTTCTGGTCCAAAAAAATTCTCCAAAAATATCCGCTGCGTTTGGACTCCGTTTGATATTGATTTCCTGCGAAGTAAAAAACAAGCAAAAAACAGCAACTGTTACTGGGCACTATGTCAATAGGTTAGTCCCAAAATGATATAAAGTTGCTATAACATGATTGTAAAACATCCAAGAATGATAATATAACAGCATGAATACTTCATAAATTATAGATACGTTGGAGACGTATCAGGTGCCCATGGGCCATATATGGTCCGACGCAACATCCGGCCCACTAACAGCCCGTGATCAAGGTGGCAACAGTTCAGCCCAACGTGACTTTGGGCCTATTAAAGGCATGTCCTATAATTCGGCCCGTTGATGCCTCTACTATGGTTTCGGCCTCTTAAAGGCCCATGATATCAGTGGGACAACTAAGGCCCGAGATATGTTTCGGCCTGGTAATGGCCCTTCATATAACTGGGCCAATAATGGCCCGGTCTACATTTCAGCCTACTAAAGGCCCATGGACGACTATTGAAAATTGAGGCCCAACATGCATTTCGGCCTGCTAAAGGCCCATGGTACCTTCTAGGACATAACCGGCCAGTAGAATATTCAGCCTGTTAATGGTCCGAAGCTACATGGGCCAACTAAGCGGTGGGTTGATACGTCTCCAACGTATCTATAATTTTTTATTGTTCCATGCTAATATATTATCATTTTTGGATGTTTTACAATTATTTTACATCAACTTTATATCATTTTTTGGGACTAACCTATTGACATAGTACCCTGTGCCAGTTGTTGTTTTCTGCTTGTTTTTTACTTCGCAGGAAATCAATACCAAATGGAGTCCAAACGCAGCGAAACTTTTTGGAGATTTTTTTTGGACCAGAATACATCCAGTGGGCCAAAGAAGTACCGAAGAGGGGGCCCGAGGTGAGCACAAGACACCAGGGCACGTCTAGGCCCCCAGGCGCGCCCTGGTGGGTTGTGCCCATCTCGGAGACCTCCCGCACCGCCTCTTCGCTCTATAAATACCCCAATATTCCAGAAACCCTAGCGACGGACTACATAATAAAGTTCTTTATCACAAGCGGCAATATAAAGTGACGTTATTTTGCATTAAGATTTTGTGCATCCAACCATAAAAGCGCATGACAACCTCTGCTTCCCTCTGCGAAGGGCCTATCTTTTTACTTTTATCTTCTACCCTTATACAAGAGTCATGGTGATCTTTACCTTTCCTTTTTACACTTTTTTTCCTTTTGGCAAGCACTATGTGTTGGAGAAAGATCCAAATATATATATCCACTCGGATGTAGGTTATTATAAAGTATTATTGTTGACATTACCCTTGAGGTAAAAAGTTGGGAGGCGAAACTATAAGCCCCTATCTTTCTCTGTGTCCGATGAAAGCTTTGAACCCATAAGTATCGCGTGAGTGTTAGCAATTGTGAAAGACTAAATGATAGTTGAGTATGTGGACTTGCTGAAAAGCTCTTGAATTGACTCTTTCCGATGTTATGATAAATTGCAATTGCTTCAATGACTGAGATCATAGTTTGTTAGTTTTCAATGAAATTTTTGATTCATACTTTACCTTGTGAACAAATTGTTACTTTAGCATAAGCAATTATATGATAATATATGTTGTTGTTCTAAAGATGATCATGATGCCCTCATGTCCGTATTTTATTTTATTGACACCTCTATCTCTAAACATGTGGACATATTTTTCGATATCGGCTTTCGCTTGAGGACAGGCGAGGTCTAAGCTTGGGGGAGTTGATACGTCCATTTTGCATCATGCTTTTATATCAATATTTATTGCATTATGGGCTGTTAGTACACATTATGGCACAATACTTATACCTTTTCTCTCTTATTTTACAAGGTTTACATGAAGAGGGAGAATGCCGGCAGCTGGAATTCTGGACTGGAAAAGGAGCAAATATTAGAGACCTATTCCGCACAACTCCAAAAGTCCTGAAACTTCACGGAGAGTCATTTTGGATTTAATAAAAAATATTGGGTGAATAAAGTACCAGAGGGGGGCCACCTGCCATCCACAAGGGTGGAGGGCACGCCCTACCCCCCTGGGCGCGCCCCCCGTCCTTGTCGGCCACCTGGAAGGCCCCCGACGCCCATCTTCTGCTGTGTGGTGTGTTTTGACCTGGAAAAATAAGAAGGAAGCTTTCGGGACGAAGCGCCACCATCTCAAGGCGGAACCTGGGCAGAACCAATCTAGAGCTCTGGCGGAGCTGTTTTGCCGGGGAAACATCCCTCCGGGAGGGGGAAATCATCGCCATCGTCATCACCATCGATCCTCTCATCGAGAGGGGGTCAATCTCCATCAACATCTTCACCAGCACCATCTCCTCTCAAACCCTAGTTCATCTCTTGTATCCGATCTTTGTCTCAAAACCTCAGATTGGTACCTGTGGGTTGCTAGTAGTGTTGATTACTCCTTGTAGTTGATGCTAGTTGGTTTATTCGGTGGAAGATCATTTGTTCAGATCCTTAATGATAATTAATACTCCTCTGATTATGAACATGAATATGCTTTGTGAGTAGTTACATTTGTTCCTGAGGACATGGGAGAAGTCTTGTTATAAGTAATCATGTGAATTTGGTATTCGTTCGATATTTTGATGAGATGTATGTTGTCTTTCCTCTAGTGGTGTTATGTGAACGTCGACTACATGACACTTCACCATGATTTGGGCCTAGGGGAAGGCATTGGGAAGTAATAAGTAGATGATGGGTTGCTAGAGTGACAGAAGCTTAAACCCTAGTTTATGCCTTGCTTCGTAAGGGGCTAATTTGGATCCATATGTTTCATGCTATGGTTAGATTTATCTTAATTCTTCTTTCGTAGTTGCGGATGCTTGCGAGAGGGGTTAATCATAAGTGGGAGGCTTGTCCAAGGAAGGGCAGCACCCAAGCACCGGTCCACA